>CM076966.1:33003668-33223668 GCA_039105355.1 Benthosema pterotum
TAATCCACTTTGTTGATTAAAAAAAATATATATATATCTGATTATCATTTTTTAAATTTGAAAATGTTTTCAGAACAGGGCGGAATCAGATCAAATTTCACAAATTCATTTTCTATGCTCTACGTCAGTTGTCTTTTGTCTTCTTCCAGACTACTCTGTCCTAAACGTGTCTATTTGTCCTCTTCCAGGCTACTCTCTGTCCTAAACGTGTCTTTTTGTCCTCTTCTAGACTACTGTCTGTCCAGCGCTGACCTGTCGGCTCTGCAGAGCTTCACCCCGCCCTCTGCGCTGCCCCTCAGCTCCGTATCGTCATGGCAACAGCATCACCAGCTGGGACAGCCAGGGCTCGGCTCCCTGACGTTAGTACACAAACATATAAGACAGCCATACACTCACGTCAGACGATTACATGAAGGCTCGGTCCAAATAATACTCGGACCAGCTGAAATGTTGCGAGAGCAAATAATGAGCAAATGAGAGCAAATAATTTATTTGCACACATAAACTATTTATGTGTGCAACATCCGTATTAAAGTATTGCACAATGACAACTAAAGATTTTGTAATGTTTAGGCTGTAGGCCTACTAGTAGTAGTACAAAACAATCTTAAGGGACTTATAATCATTAAAGCCGAGCCTTCCTTTTACTTGTCAGACATGTACAGAGACTGTCACTATTGAGAAAAAAAAATGAAATTAACCTTATTATTTCACCCTCCTCTCAGCGGCTCAGCAGACGGTCAGCTGTCCGTCAACACGTCCCACCACCACCACAGCATGAGCATCAAGGCGGAGCCCGTTTCTCCGCCCCGGGACCGCGTCGGCCAATCAGCAGCGTACCTTGGCCAGGCGCAGGCCCCTCCCCCTTCTCACAACTCCTCCAACAGGCCGGAGACAGGGCGGTCGCCGGCCGACAGCGTCAGCTCCTCCTGCAGCTCCTACGAGGGCAGTGACCGCGAGGAGGCACACCGAGTGGACTTCCACCACGCCCCCCATCGCCTGGGGGGAGGCGTTGTCGCCAGGCAGCTGGCGGGGTCTGAGGGCAGAGAGAGCCCCTCGGTGAAGCGCATGCGCATGGACGGCTGGGTGACCTAAGGAGAACTCTGTGCCAAGGGTCATCGATGGTGGGTTGGAAGGACACATGACCCACAGAGTCCAACGGCAGCAACTACAGCTACGGCAGCTGTAAAGACAAAAGGTGGTTCTCAAACATTCATATCAAGGAACCCCATAATTCTAAGACCGTACAAATAGTTCGTTCCATTTGTATGCTCTCAGAGTCACTGACCCTGTGAGAGTCCAATTGGAATCCCCTCAAGGAACCCCCGATGGTCCCTGCTGGACCCCACTTTGAGAACCATTGGGACAAAGCCTTTGATTTAGGGCTTTCGCTTTAACATCAACAAAATGTAAACGTAAAATTCATGTACATTATACAATGCCCTCTGTTGTTTAGTATATATATATATATATATATATATATATATATATATATATATATATATATATATATATATATATATATATATATATATATATATATATATATATATATATATATTACTAAATGAGACACTGCCCAGTTTAGTAACAATACCAACAGGAAGGAGTTTTAAAGTTTTAATACTCAGGTAGTCTCGTGTGGCCAGACTGTTGCCTCTCGCAATTTTCAGAAGCTTCCATCATACATCATGAGTAAGAGAAATAGTTGAATTGGAGCATCCTCCCCATGCCCCCACTTCCGTTTCGTCTTTACAGGGGCGAAAATGTATCGTAATAAAAATAGAAATCATTTAAGCATTTCGCTTGCTGCTTAGCAGCAATTGAAATAAATAAAGATATGTTGTTGTGGGAAATGCCAGCTTCCTCACTGGGATTTTGGGAGGTATAGTTCCAGGCTCTATATAAAGTAGAATTCGGAGATCCCCTTTCAGAACCCTGTGTACATTTTTTTGTATTTGGGATGACAGTATCCACTACTAAAATGTCGTTTTGCTCTCTCTTGTGTAAACCCCATGTCTCAATGCCTCAATGTCGTGTGATTGGAAGGGTGAGGTGGAACGTGGAGCGTCGATGAGCACTAGTCTCTATGGGACCCTATTTGAAATCTCTCTGTCACACTGCTTAGATGTTATATTTAACTGAGACCAGAAACGCTATACAGGGTTTTAAAAGGGCCTAACAGTTACTGGTATTTGGCATTGTAGGGAAAATCAATCAGGGTTAACATACACAGGGGAGGGGAGGGGTTGGGGGGCATGAAAAGGACATTGTTTTATGCAAATGAAGTGTTGATTTTTATAGAATTTTATTTTTTTCTTGTCATATTTTCTGAAGTCCGAAAAAGCTTTACTTGGACTGAATTACAGCAGCTGATTGACTTTTGTCGCAGACGTTTCTCCTCGAATCTGAGAAATACTGAGCAATACTTTTCACCATCATTTTTCTCTTTCTCAATCTCAAACACATATTTATATCAGCAAATGCCATATGCTGTTTGTTTTCTTTTGTATGTTGTGCGTGTGTGCATGTGTGTGCATTTTAATATATACAGTATATATTGTACATGGAATATGAAATTATTCCAGACCGATAAAATTTTGAAAGCCATGGACACTTGCTCTATATGAATATTTTAGATAAATTACTTGCTTGTTTTCGATATAGTTACTTTAATTCTTTAATGTAGTAAATACAATCCACTGTCCTTTTCCATCAACTGTCTCAAACCCTTGGCTAGGGCCTATTGAATTAGAGAACCAAGCCACCAGAAAGGATGGCAAACATTGGAGCTGTCGAGCCGAATGGGTCAAAGCTGGGACTGCAGGTGGACCCGTACCTTTAGCAGGAGGAAACCCACCACTATTGGAATTTAACATTGGGCCCTTGTTTTTTTAGGTGCCTCTACACTTGGCTTGTGCACAGTCCGTGGTTTCGGCCAAGCTGTGACGTCACGTCCTGTTTTTTGAATGGGTGTGAATAAAACATCCGGCTTGTTCTGGTCTGCATTTTCGGCAGTGGCCAGCTTGCAGGAAAAGCCTGCAGCCGAAAATGCAAACCCGAACAACTGAAGTGTCATTGACACCTATTCAAAAAAGGAGGACGTTCATCACAGCTTGCCGAAACATGAACAGTACACAAGCAAGGTCTGTAGGCAGTGTTAGCAACAGTTGGTGGTCAAATGCAGAAGTAGATTCCACTCTCTATCCTTTATGGAAAGCACCCGTGGCCTCCGCAGTAGGAAGGGGAATTGATCAGTCAATGTTATGTTCTGTATGGATCAACGTTCATATTTATCGATATTACAATGGAATATGATCATGAAACACTTTTCGAGGTTTTTAAAGGTTTCATATATTTTTTCTCTATCATATAGTATCATTAAAATATCTTTGGCCAATAATTTGGGGGCCCACTTGGAACACAAGTGGGCACCCAGCCCATACATTTGGAGTAGCTGCGTTAGGGAAACGGGTCACACATTTCACTTCCAGAATGGAGCAAATGGAAGCTGGTTCCATCTGGTTTGCAGCGTTCAGACCTGAGGCATGGAGTTCTACATTGGTAAACCGGCTTTTCTCAAGGCACAAAAGAATTGAATGTGAAGGGGGAGGTGACAAACTGACTTATTGATCCTATGACACACACTATGTCATTTCCTGGGCTCTAGTAAAATTGCCGTAAGATTGTAAAAAAACAAAACAAAAAGATCCTTGTTTGTATGGCCTGGCCCCCCTGTCAAATAGCTCAAATCAAAAGACAGTCTCCTTCCCTTCACTATCAATAAAACCGCTACCCTATCACAAGAACGCAGTGTTGTGTTGTGTACTGTGGGACATGAAGGATAAAGTATATGAAGGTTGTTTGTGTTTTGTAAAAACGTCTTGATAAATCAAACCAAAGGATAGTCATTATGACAGACCGACCTAGGTCTATACTTAAACCCTTTGTGTTGACTGTAGTAATCCCCCCTTTATTTCCCAAATTACACCAAATTAAGACCAAATGACTTTGCCGGGAACGGATTACCAGCTCCAAAGGCATCGCATCGTGGTGTGTTGCAAGCTTGTAGATCGGCCTATCTTTGCACAGGTGACTTGTGAATTTATTTATGAAGATCACTGGTGTTTAGCCGATGATCCTTACAAAACAGCCTGAGCCATCAGTAAGTGAGCAGATAGGTTCACTGCCTACAGCAGCTCAGCAGGACTCATTGGTTCTATGTTGTTAGAAACACAAATCTGCCAGCGCAGTGTTGCCTAAATCTGATGTAAATCAGTTATTCCACATTGATTTGGTTTAAGTCATGTTTGCAATTGCCTGTCTGTTTGAAAACACAGATTTGCTGAAGTAATTTACTCCTCTTATGTTACATAACTGACAAATAGTGTTGTATGCCAATAGTCCTATATTGTTACACATTGTTTTTGGTTCAAATGAAAAAATGTCATACAATTTGTTTTGGTTACTTTTTTTTCTGTTTTCTGAGAAAAAGACAAAACATTAAAAATTAAAAAAAAAAAGTTTGAAAGAGAAGGAAATGTAATAGCCATATATATGCACAGTATGTGCTCTGAGAAATGTATTAAATGGTTAGGTTTTCATTTGTTGTTGCTGTTTTTATTTGTTTTAGTTTGATACATTTTGTCTATAATATAAGATGTAAATGTGTACATATTTAACTGCTGAAGTCTGATTTAATCTCAGATATTTGAGTGAAATATATCTATCTGCACACCAATGGTATTTTTGTACTGATCATTTTCTTGTGTTGGCATGTTGTTAACCACCATCGACATAATGCACTAATTGCTGTAGGCTATTCAATCAAGACACTATTACATTAGTACATTATATCATCAGAATAGACTGTTTGGACTCAATAGAAACCAGCATATGTCTTAAATGAAAGCATGTTGTCTACAGTGAAAGCAGACAATCTGTGACACAAGGAATTTGTAGCTAGGCTGCTTTTGCTTATGATTTTAGGATTAGATCATTTGAAATGGACAAACAAGCAAATTTAGAAGCATTTTCCATAAAGCCTAATGGTCTCGTAAGTTTCTGAACTAACCTAGGCCTAAATATCATATGCATGTGTCTGTGTCTGTAATAATCAACATTATTTGTCCTGACAGTCCATTTTGAAGATTATAATCATGTGTATTAAATTAAATAATGTAATACACAGAAATGTGCAATAGCAGCATCAACCCAGTAGGTGGCAGCAAATTATCTCCTTATCCTTCTGGGTAAAACTGTGTAAAGGTTATATGGAAATAAGTGTCTTATCGAATTATTGATGTATTGATTGCAATGACTGGAAGATTTGCCGTTTGGAATAATATATTTTTTTGATAAACTGTGCTCGAGGATAGGAATTGCGAGGAAATATTTCACATAAAAAAGAAGAAATGCCTTTTTGAGCAAAATCAGAACTGAGGCAGAACTTCAAACACGAGTCAGTGAACCCGATGGCTGTACAGAATTTCTACTAGACTACTACTACTACTACTACTACTACTACTACTACTACTACTACTACTACTACTACTACTACTACTACTACTACTACAACAATCTCAAGGATTATAGGAACAGTAGGCCATAAGCAATTAAAAAGGCGACAACTCCATTCACCTCATGGGGCCACTGCAATGGGCCTGGCAGATGTTCTACATAGACTTCTATTGAGAATGGGGACAACAAATAGGGACATGTCCTGGACCGGACGAGGTAGGAAAAGCGCTCAGTTTATGACCCCTCTATGTCGGTCACAGAATGCGAATAGGTCACCAGTTTCGGTATAACCTCCGATAAACATTACAACACAGAGACTGTAGGTTGAGCTTAGTAGCTCTAGACTAGACTTTAACAATGAATTCGTTGGAGCAGGCAGAAGGTAAGGAAACATGATCAAACCGCGAGGGTACTACAGTACTTCATTGCCTTGGCATACGTAGGAACCAGCGTCTATAAGGTTCCTTCTGGGAAATATTCGTCCTTTCTACGTATTGTTGTCTGCTAACGCCTGTTAGCTTGTTAGCCTTCAGTTAAACTTCAGTCAGTGCTTCTGTAATCTGTAGTACCTGCATTGAACCAACCATGCAGTGAAGTAAATGTTGTATTCACTGCTAACGAAGTACTAGGGATTATTATACCATTACTGTAACTTCAGAAGATCTGCAACAATGCCAGGTTCAAGTTTCCTCTCAGGTTTTTGTTATTCATAATGTTTTCCAACTTGTAGTAGTAGTATTTGTGCTACTGTAACTAGCAAACAACTTCCTTGACTGCAGTGCTATATATATACATCACAGTGTTTCATTTTCAGATGGATGAAAGCATTGCAAATGGAGTCACTTCCCAGATAGCAAAATGCATTGATTCAACGTTGAATTTTGGTTATCTAACCAAAATTCAACGTTTAATCAATGCATTTTGCTATCTGGGTTGTGATATAACTAATTACTGACTGATCAGAATCGATTCAATCAAAAATAAGCTTTATTGGATTGAGATCATCTTATTTCCATGTAAGATAGATAGTGGATTTATTATTATTATTATCATCATTATTATTATTAACTTTTTTTACTTGGGGTTTTTATGCCTTTAATAGGACAGTAGACTGACAGGAAATGGGAGTAACATGCAGCAAACGTTGTCAGGATTGGGATTTGGGTTTCGAACCTGCAGTGCGGTGTCAGGCTAGTATTGCATCCTTAGCCTTGGGCATGTGGTGCAATGATGGTTTTCAATCAAGACGATCATCATTTAATATGAAGGTCTTCTTGTATCATGGCCATAGTACTGACAAACCCATAAAACAACTTAGCCGCAATGCAACTCTAAATTCTTTTATAATTGGAATTGAATTTCGAGTTGCAATTCCCTTCATTGACTCCCCCATGATGAGAAATTTCATCTGTGATCTGCTTGTATTAAACAACGTCAAACTCACCTTTGCAGCTGTATAGAAAGCTTGAATTATCCTCTTTTGATCTGCAAAGCTTCTGTGCCATACAAATCCACCATAGACATGTTATGAGCTACTTTCTGTCCAGGATATTCTTCAACAAGCATCACAAGCTGACATCTTGGAAACAAGAGCAGAAGGGGAGTGCTTGTTTTATACACTGACACACCTGGTCGGTGCACACGCAGTATCACCACCTGCTGTTTGAAAAGAGAACAGGCAACTTGGAGATGTAGCCTACTAACTAAATACAAGACTGATAACTTTGAATTTTACAATGGTAATTGTAAAATTGTTCATTTCATACAAGACATTTACAGATAAGGGAGTGGAAATGTAACCATGTGACATAATACTTTAAAACACCTGTGACTGAACAAATGTCACACTTTACTGGTAAGCCTGTTCTCTTTTTCAAACAGCAGGTGGCGATACTGCATGTGCACAACCAGGTGTGCACCAGGTGTGTGTCAGTGTATAGAACAAGCACTCCCCCTCTACTCTTGTTTTCAAGATGGCAGCTCAATACACCATCACGTTGACATTGTCTGTACTGAATTGCATGTACTGTACATGTTTGTTGGCAGACTTAAAGGCCTTTGAGAGGAGACTGACAGAATATGTTTCCTGCTTGCAACCTGCCACAGGTCGATGGAGAAGTGAGTAAAGCATGCTCTGCGTTATATTTTGTTGTACACTAGAAATGGTCAAATAGAAGACATTATCATGTATTACATAATTTTATTTATTTTATAACTTGGCAAATTGTTTTTTTTTAATAGCAGTGTAATATAGCAAACCTATGTTGTGGTCATAACCAAATTGTATTTTAGAAATATCGTCTCAACTAAAAACCTCATAATTCCCAAACTGATACTTTTCTGGATTCAACTTTAGGATATCACCACATTTGAAGCGTATGGATTGATTGGTATCGCGGCAAAAAAACAAATAACATATTGTTATTGTCTTTCAGTGATTTTGATAGTGATATCCGTTTGCACGGCTACGGGCGCTTGGAACTGGTTGATAGACCCAGACACACAGAAGGTACACTTAACTTTTGCAATTTAAAAAATATATACGGTATATATTATCAACCTATTTGGTTGATAAATGCAAGTAGGCCCTCATATAATTGGCAAAACAATAAGCTTTTAACAACACACGGCCCACCCATCTGGCCGCTTTTGAGATTTTCCAAATTAGCCATGATTCAGAAAATGTTGAGCATTACTGTTGAAAGTCTACAGTATGACCAGGAGCTCTGTTACTTGAAATGTTTTAACATTTTTGTATTGTGTTTCCGCAGGTGTCATTCTTCTCATCATTGTGGAATCACCCGTTCTTCACAATCAGCTGTATCACACTAATAGCTCTCTTTTTTGCTGGAATACATAAGCGAGTTGTTGCACCGTCAATGTATCCTTCTCCCCTTTCTGCCTGGCAAAATGATCTCCAATGTAGGCATTTAACAAAATGCTTCAGCACACAACCATAGAAAACAAACATGGGAGCCACGCACACACACACACAAAAGTTGAATTTCATGTTATTCCCCATGGGGAATGTTATGTTATTCCCCATGGGTTTGTAATTAAACACGTTTAATTACAAACCCAATTTGTCTGACAATTGTCAATTAATTCTTGTAATTTAAAGTGTAACAAACCTCTTTGACATGAGGTGATATCCTATCAAATACAAACTGCATCTGTTGACATGCGTTTACTTCATGTTTCATCCATGAATCTTGTATGTCCTTGACTTTTTTTCCTCCAGTATAGCTGCTCGGTGTCGGACAGTTTTAGCAGAATACAACATGTCCTGTGATGATGTGAGTTTCCAATCATTAATAGGCCGGCCTTCATTACGTTTGATGTTTTGCCACTATTGTAAAATTTGTTTACCTTTTTTTCCCTTTTGTTTTTACAGACAGGGAAGCTTATTCTCAAACCACGGCCGAACATCCAATAACCAGCGTGTGTGTGTGTGTGTGTGTGTGTGTGTGTGTGTGTGTGTGTGTGTGTGTGTGTGTGTGTGTGTGTGTGTGTGTGTGTGTGTGTGTGTGTGTGTGTGTGTGTGTGTGTGTGTGTGTGTGTGTGTGTGTGTGTGTGTGTGTGTGTGTGTGTGTGTGTGTGTGTGTGTGTGTTTCTTATAACCACTTGAACACAACAAATCAAAAATCCAGGGAGTCAGATGGAAGAGAAAACAAGGTAGCCGTGATCAACTTAGGTGCCATCATTCAAGTATGAATACCTTCCAAAGGACAGCCTTATTGTGAAACAGAAAATTCCTTTCTCATTGAACTAAACTGTGATTAACTCACTACTTTTCCACCTGTACGAACAGTCAATACTTTATTTCCTAAAAATCATTGATGTCCTGTCTATAAGCAGCATTCTGCCAGACTCTGTGCAGACATGTTTATAATGTTTTGTTTTTTCTTTAGTTTGCAAGCGCTTGTAGTAAATCGGTCAATGTACTGCGCTGCATGCTTGAAGTTATCATAACCCAAGCTTTCTGTTACAGGTTCGGTATTGGTCAGTTTATCGCCGTTTACTAAAATCAGATGAGACTTTTCTGTTTCATGACAAGGCTGAGCCCGGTATTGCAACTTGGATGCTTGCGGCTGAGGGGACAGCACTGGATCAGTCGGTCTTGTATCTGTAGACTTGGAAATGAATCCCAGGCTTTTGGACAGTGTCTGGTCTTCAGTGTCTCTTGAAGTCGCTTTTCTGTTGACCTAATGTTTGGGGATGTATTTTACTCATTCATCACAAACATCACAAACGTTTATTTCTAATCCTACATGATATTTGCATTTGTTTTAGATAAATGTAGTCTGTGTCTATTTTTAAACTGTTAATTGCCAAATAAATGCATTGGTGTGACAAGTGTTTACTGTTCCTATAATTCCTGGAATGTTTTAATATAAACGCATACTAATAATAATAATAAACTTGTGTACGTACACACACACACACACACACACACACACACACACACACACACACACACACGCATATCTATATCTAGTCCCATATGCTAAAGATAGATACCAACCGTGTCCCATTTTTAAATGAATTGTACTTTTCCCTTTGCGTCGTGTTTACGACGAGCGCTCCGCTTTCCGCCTCGTATAATCGATTTACGGCAGCTAGGGAACTTCCACATGGCGTCTGCTTTTCTGTGCGTCGTGCGGTTTGGCTGACAGACTGAGGAGCATCAACACAACCCACTGACATTACAACTCCCATGCTCGGCTTTAGTACTAATTGTTCCACTTGCTTCATAAACAAATAAAGACATGGGTAAAGCAAAGAATAATAAGTTCAAACGGCCCCAGTTCAACTCCGCCGGGCTGCCAGTGAAGCCTACGAGAGAAGAAGTTGAAGTGGAGCAGGACGAGGAGAGCTGTCCAGCTGCAGAGTTACTGGAAAAAGTAGGAACACATTGTCAACTTGTGCTGAGAGGGCTGAGCTATACGTCTGTTAACACATTATGGATTGTAGGGGAACGTCCAGTGGGTTTCAACCATCAACACAATTAGAGAATGTAGAGGAATTGTTACTTTGGTCAATGTTTGTTTACCTGTTGTCTCCCAAAGCATGTAATGTACAGCATGTAATGTTGGTCAAAGACAAAATGATTTAGATTTAGGTCTGAGAGGCTATTAAAATGTGACCAAAATGTGTCCGTAAATAGTGGGCCATGGCCCACTACAGTTGTCACTGTAGTGTAGTTAAAAGGCCAGAGAGGAGGAGGATGTTTTCTGTGTTGTCAAAAAGCAACACAACTATTTTGACAATTCCGAAGTGTACACAATGTCAACGAATTGGCATGTCAACTGATTGCATTTATAGGCTACTAGCATTTATACACTTAGACTGGCACATCATGCTTCAGTTGCATTTTACATTGTCAACCATTGGTAGGTAGTATTGTTTAAACAAATGGACAAAATAAGCAACACTTGTTACAGTGTATGGACTATGGAATGGATGGACTAAACACCAACTGGCTAGACTTTTAATTTGAAACCAAATGCCCCTTTAGTCCATTTTCAAAATAGCCTGCCCCTCTGACAATGAGTTTAAAATTAGTTTCACTTCAACACAAAAACACTTTTTCTAATGGGCATTTCTAGCAATTAAGAGGCTGGAATCAGGCTATACAATTGTGAAATTGTAAACTGAACTGAACCTGAATTTTAGGTTAAATAATGCTCACTAGCCAGGCTAAGACCACTGTGTTTGTGTGGTGGTGAAAAGTTGCAGAGCCCCAATGCTGACGTGCGAGAGTTTGCGTGTGCCAGCATCTCCCGGGTGGTGCAGACCAGTCAGAGCATCCCAGGCTTCCTGCAGAGGGACGCGGTGAGGCGGCTGGGCCCCATGCTGCTGGATCAGAGCCTGGCGGTCAGGGAGACCGCCACAGGGGCACTCAGGTGATGAGAGCCAACAACCACACACAGTCAAAAGTCAAAGTCATATGATCGGTCACCCATGTCTGTTCATCCTTCCATCCATCCATCTTCATCCGCTTATCCGAGATCGGGCCATGGTGGCAACAGTTCCACCAGAGAGCTCCAGACTTTCTTGTCTTGAGCAACAGGACTCCTCCAACAGGTCTCCTCCTTCCCTGTCCTGAGCAACCTTAGCGGCCTCCTCCCTAGTCGTTCGAAGGCTTGAGTATCAATGTACTGTAATCCCTCGAGGACTTCCGTAGGGAGACACTCGTAGGGAGGCATCCTAACCAGTGCCCGAACCACCTCAGCTGGCGTGTCACCGCAGTGAAATTAGTTCTCCGCTTTTGACCCATCTCTTAGAGTGGTGATCCACAGCGTGTTCCACACTCAGGAATCATTAGTTGATTTGACCCCCACTCCTTCCCTTTGAGGCTGAGTGCCAAGCAGGGAGGCATTGGGTCCCATTTTTCTTTTCTTTTGTATAACCCGGCTGGGAATCGAACCCCCAACCTCCCAGTGTCAGTAAGGCCGCTGTCTGGTCCTACAGGGTTACTTCAAGGCTGCATTCAGGCTGCATTAGTTTGGTTTCTCCAATGGGGCCCATGTGGTTTGAAGAGAAACTCTTGACTTGGCAAGATGGAGGAGGGTAAAAAAAACAAAAACAATCATGGCTGATTTGAGAAGATTTTGTAATCTTACCAAACTAAAAGGTGTGAACGCAGCCTAATAGTGGTGCACAATGAAACAAAAAAGGTCACAGTCTGGACTAGTCAGACACCTCCACAGACCACCTGTCAGACTTCTGATTGGTCCCTGACTGACCAACCAGGTGGGTCTTTCTACCTTGGACCAAACAAACAAAACAAAAACATGATGTGCATACTGCATCTGTGAAAGTGATGTGCACTAGTTGCCAAATTCATTTTAGTTACTACTTTTTTTTTTTTTACTACAAGAGTTATGTTCAGCAACTATAGATTAAGATAAGACATGTTTTCATGGAAAGAATGATAATCATGTGAGAATCATGATGGACAATCGGGATTCATATTTGAGCAAGAGTCATGCAGCCCTACTTTAAACAGTGGTTCTCTAACCTATTCATGACATATTAACGACCCCACAAATTATTAAGTATGTTGTATTTGGCTGTGGACCTCAATCTGTAATGTTATTTGTGCCATGGCACATGTATGTGTCTGAGCAAAAGTAAATAATGAGTGAATTAGCTAATTCCACGCCCACATATTGAGCACAATGGAAATTCGAGTACAGTTTTGTGCGGATGGACAAGTCATAGACGTCTGTGCAACTGCTGTTCATGCCTGTGCTTTGTGGCTCTGTGAACTGAACTGATGTGAGCACAAAATGGTCACTCTCCCTGTAGTTTCCCGAAGGTACCTCCTCTATCCATTAAAGTTTTTCTTTTCACTGTGATACAGATGCGAAAACATGTTATGTTAATTGTTAAAACAGGGATGTATGAGCATTTGTAACAGCATTTATTAGTTAGTATATACAGTACTTTAACTATTTCACCAGGGGGAGCCATAATCCAGTTATCGACAACAGGTGCTTCCTAAACAATCATGAAGATGGTGTTGTTTGGTTTATTATTTTAAGGCCTAAATTCAGATTCTCCTCTTTAGCTCAAACCATGTTGGTTTTGGCCTTGTGGATCTGCTACTTCGTTGCTTTTGTGTGACTCTGTAGAATGATCAAATTATGGCATTAACCCTACTAATTACGACTTTGGCCACCAACGATCGGGAGGTGATCGTAGTGGAGATAATTATTCTGTGACTACTTAAAACACAACAAGAAATTTGGAAACAAAAAAAGCTGGTGGTGGATGGACATCTACAATGAACTGCTGTTGAATCAGTTGATTTAGGAATGAAAATAACACAGATAAAATAATGAGTTTTGGTTCATACATTTACCAGATTTCTTCTTCTTTTTTTCTTGTGCACGCACACACACACACACACACACACACACACACACACACACACACACAGGAACCTGAGTGCATGTGGAGGCCATGAGGTTTGTGAGGACATGGTGAAACATGATGTCATGACCCCTCTGACAGCCCTGCTCCGAGAGGTGAGACTCTGGCTCTGTGTTTATGTTCAGTTTCTGTTCTGTTACTCTTAAACAGTGTTGGGCATAGGCAATATTATTTAGGAGAGTGATATCTTTACTGTAATTATGACCCTTTAGAAAAAGTAATAATGTCACATTACTTATTACTTGAATCAGAGATTTATATTTCATATTACTTTCTCAATTTCCCCCACTCCAGCCCTCAAGGAATAGAGATGTACAACACAGAATGTTTAGTGACAAATTGTGACAACCTCGACAACTTGTAGTGTAGTCATGTGTGCAGAATGCTGCGGTGGATTAGGATCTACTACTGCACTACAGCTACTGCACACTAAAACTGTTCTATTTTCACAACATGCAACCAAGCTCAAAAGCAATAAGTAATGAGGCATGTTTTGGCAGAGTAACATATTACTCATTACACAGTTTGGCAGAGTAATATCTTTACTTTTGCTGTAAAGGGTAATAATATTACAGTAGTATGTAGTACTTAATTAGTTACTTCCCAACACTTTTCTTAAAATACCGTGTTTTCTCTACCTCTAGTACCGTACCTCTACTGTATGCAGAAGGAAATGCATTCATTTCACAGTTGAATATTTTAGAGAGAGAGGTGTGGGATATCTGAGTGCTTATGTACACCTAATATTAGAGAGAAACTTGTGTTTGAAAACGTAATGATAACAAGGACTGCTTCAGAGCCAACGCTCACTCTCAGTAGTCTTTTCCCTGACATGCCATGTCATGTCAGAAATTTAGGTGACTAATTTTATTTTTAGCTAAATACCCTGGGGCCAAGAAAAACAATAACATGTTGCTAGGTTTTCTCATAGGACTTAACCTAAACCATCAATTCACTGTATTCAGTGAATTGATGTATTCAGCTGTATTCAGTGTTTTATGAGGTACAGGTACATTAGCTATTTATTTGCATGTTGGAGTCCTGCATTAAAAGTAGCCGACTTACAATCTCATTAGCCTGGCCAAAACTATACCAAATCAGCTTTTTGCAAAATAATGTGTTGTGTCGTGTGTCAGCAGAAAGTTCTGAAATGGCTCAATTGTACGCCCACTTCCATAGAACTGGGGTGTCCTGATCAGCTAACCCAATTTTCTGGAGTAGGAAGTGGGCGTACAATTGAGCTATTCCAGACCAATCTGTTGTCAGGCAGTTCTTTTGCCAACAGCTGATTTGGTCAGGCATTAGCCAGGCTACAAGCTCACAACGTATTTGTAATACCTTGTGAGCTTGTAGAAGATTGGTTATTTCCGGGGCATGGCGGCACACTCTAGTTAGTGTATCGGGCAATTAAGTAATTTGCCTAAGCTTCTATTATATTTGTGTGTGGAACGTTTCCTGTCTAGTGTTGTGCTGGCTTTGAGAGCAGCGCTGTGCCGATGAAAGATCCCAGGAACACAGTGGAAGGTGTGGCCAACGAGGCAGTGCACCTGCTTTGGAATCTGTGGTAAGTGAGGACTGTTGTTGAAAGTGAAGATGATCAGCATTGAGGTTGCCTCATTTCTTGTACAATGAATACTGTACACGTTTCAAATGTGCTGTATATATTTTTTATCAAACCTTCCCTGAAAATAACCAACATGCAAGCCCTAAATCATCACAGCATGTTGAGCAGAGCTGCTATTTTGGGCAAATGATACCCCCAGAATTGGGACGCGAGGGTATAAGTGGTTAATATTAGTATACATATTTCACTGTTACACACAAAGATTTGGTGGCTTAATTATGATGACAATTCTGAGGACCCCCTATTGAAGTGGCTTAGATGAAAGTCGGCAGCATTTGGTTTAAATTCAAACTCCATGGTGTTTCACCTCTGACTCTTGTCCTACTGTGGTTTTCCATCTCTACTCCCTGACAGTGAGAGCAGCAGCCAGGCCCTTTCACTGTTCAACAAGTCTGGTCTGTTGGATGTGGTCGTCCAGTGTGTGGAGAGACATCCACAAAATACAGAGCTGGCTGTGGCTGCCGGTAGGTTTTAACTTTTACTTCAGATGGTAACGTTTCTACTGTCCAATTGTCCAAAAGCAGGTCATCCAAGTGCAGGCTTGGTCTTGGACCAAGCCTGTCCAAGACTGGAGGGTTGTTCAGGAAACTTTCCACAGTTCAGCAAGTAGCAGATCTACATGCTGAAGAACCACACAAAGCGATGTGCTTTGAGCTTGTCTGACTGCTACTCTTGCTGGTTTTGTATTTTAATTCTGATTCTTTTCAGAATTAAAATACAAAACCAGCAAGCAACAGATGATTTATTCCAAATTGGAATAAACTCTCCATTGCAGAAATAACTTCAGACTCACTCCCAAGTGTCTTATGTAGTCACTGTATCACAATTTATCACTTTGGTACGGACAGACTCCCAAATTTTGTCACAAACTCAATTTTGCATATACTTCGCCATTGCACAAGTTTGTCAGTCGTCTGATAAAGTTTGTGACTTATTGTTTTTACTCTCCGACATGTGAAGAAAAGCACACGGAAGCATAATTTTATACATGGCATAATGTTGATCAATTGGATCTAAACGTACACATGGTTGTATTGGTGTGACCCTTCCAGCCCACTGCCTGCACACAGTGACAGAGGACAACCCGGAGCTCCTGGGAAACATCAACGGCTCAGTGCTAGGAGCCCTGGAGACCGTGATGATGTCCACGCAGAAAGACATGGCTCACACACTGCTCAGGACACTGGCTGCAGGTACTGTCCACTCAGAAAGACATGGTTCGCACCCTGCCCAGGACACTGGCTGCAGGTATTGTCCACTCAGAAAGACATGGCTCACACACTGCTCAGGACACTGGCTGCAGGTACTGTCCACTCAGAAAGACATGGCTCACACACTGCTCAGGACACTGGCTGCAGGTATTGTCCACTCAGAAAGACATGGCTCACACACTGCTCAGGACACTGGCTGCAGGTACTGTCCACTCAGAAAGACATGGCTCACACACTGCTCAGGACACTGGCTGCAGGTATTGTCCACTCAGAAATACATGGCTCACACACTGCTCAGGACACTGGCTGCAGGTACTGTCCACTCAGAAAGACATGGTTCGCACCCTGCCCAGGACACTGGCTGCTTGTAGATAAGCTGTTGTCATGGTGTCCTCTCTCTCTGTCGCCTCCAAAAGGGACATTGTGGAACATGAAGAGCATTTTACCGGCTGGCAGCCAGGCTCAGACGCTCAACACTTTGGCTGCCATCTTGGGACAGACCCTGGAGCTGGATGCCGGTGTGCTGATCCCTGAGCTGCGGCGAGCCGAAGAGGAACGTCACCTCAACGCTCCTCCAGACACAGACTCGCTGGGCGCCAGTGGTGGAAAAGGTACACTGCTTGTTTTTTTTTTTCATATTGTGCCACAAATAAGACAGAAAAAGAACATGTCAAATAGTCCCTGAATATTGCTTGCTTTGGATATTTCTATTGGAAAAATAAATGCAGTCTTTACAATAAGTAGAAAGACTTATTATTTAATAAATAAGTCAGGAATTCAACTTTTTGTTCACATACAGTACAGAAGTATTGGCATCAAAAAGTACTTAAAGAAACCAATGTGCAAAGTACAAAGTAGTGAAAATAGAAAATCGACAAGCTACATGTGTAGCTATTCTTTAATCAAATGTATGGAGTCAGAATAATCCTCCACGAGTTGCTTGAATTAATTTAAAAACGTGTTTGTTTGAATAGCAGCCTAATCCGCAGCTAATCAAATGGATTTTTTGTTAGTTAAAACATGTCTAAATTATGTATATTTTTAGTTAAAGAGGTGGCACAATCTGATTAATTGCTTAAATAATCGGCCAATGAACTGATGAAAATAATCGTTAGTTGCAGGCTTGCAGCCCTACTTCAATTGATTCAAGTAAATTTGGAATCAAAGAAAAGCGAGATGTTATTGAATTGATATTAGAACTGGCCATCTTTTTTTTTTTTGCACAAACCATAATAAGGAATGAATACAACTAATTGTTTTAATTTCTCAACTCACTTTACTTTCTCGTCTTTCTATCAAACCAGTGCTTGGTGAGGATCACAGAACAAGAAACTGAGCTTTAATAATGCATTTTCAGTTTTCAGCTTGCGGATTCATCTTGCATTTATTTTGCTTTTGACTTTCTGAGGAAATGTATGCTTTTGCTGCTTGAGTGGGATGGCCTCATAACCGGTGCATGAACATTTTGAATCATAGTCCGGACCTCGACTCGTACCAATTTTTAGATTGTGGCCTGCTGTGTAATTGAGTTTGACATCCCTGTTGTAGAGTATCAAGTAGAAATGGCTCAAAGTTTAGGTAAATGTTCCTTTGCACCACTGCCTGTTACAGAGGAACAGGAGCTGGCTGCTGGAGGGCTTGAAGAGGAGGACATGGAGGAGGGAGCTGAGCACAGGAGCAATGGAAAGGCTGTAGATAGTGACTTCTCTGATCTGCTGCCGGTGAGTGTTGGTGGTGATTGATGACGAGTTGACTGCGGGGCTGCCAACAAATCTGTGTTTTCATGTCATGATCAGAAGCAGGTAGAAAACAGGCTTTAAAGGTCCACTTGTCTAGACTCTTACAAAGTTAAGGAAGTGAAATCTGATAAATTGATGAATTGTTTAAATAATCGGCCAATGAATCGATTACGAAAATAATCGTTAGTTCCAGCCCTAGCTGGCAGGTTAGGTCAGATTAGTTGCGAGCAGTCTTTACTTTGGATTACTTATTACTTGAATCAATGAGTAACATGTTACATATACGTACACTTACTTTCCCAAGTTCCCTCCTCCTACCCGCAGAAGAATGAAGAAACTTGTAGTGTAGGTCATGTTTGCAGTATGCTGTGGTGGATTAGGAACTACAAACTACTGCACATCTTTGTTGTTATCTGTTGATAGATTGTAAATACTGCACATCTTTATTGTTATCTGTTAATAGCTTGTAAATCTGTTTTCCTGTGCAAGCTCATTTCCTATGCAAGCTCGTTTGCAAGTAATGAGGTGTGTTTTGGTGGAGTAACATTACATATTACCCATTTTAGCAGAGTAATATTGTTACTGCCCAACACTGGTTGCAAGTAAACGCATGCCGACACATTTCGACCCAGGTGATTCAGTTAGTTAGTTCAATTCCATGGTTGCTTGCAACTACCAGTACATGCGTCTACATGCATCTACTCACAAACCGTTTGGCTGCAAGGAGTTGTATGGCAACCCATTTGTGTGGTTTGGCTTACAGCCCAGTTACCAAATGTCAGTTTTCAGGTTTCTTGTACAACACTAATTTACTATGACACTATTTATGGAAGTCTGGTGTGGTTCTCAAACATTTTATTCCCAAGTCCCCCACCCATATAGGAGTGTACAAATGGAACAGGTCCTTTTAGTTTCATTTGTATACTCTGCTTCTTTTCCCCCTGCCCAACTGGCTGGTCAGAGATGAGCTTGTCCCTCACAGCATCATCACAGCACCGCTGCCATGATCACGTCTGACAATTTACCGGTGATCCTCCACTAAAATAGAAGCCCATAATATCATGGAGCAGCTGCTTTTGTAGCTCCCCTTCTCTCGTTTCTCCTCCATATTAATACCATGTTGGTCCTCACTAAGCTCATTATAAGAGAACATTTGTGTCTGTTCTCTTTGTGTTAGAGGAGAGCTGTTTTTGTAACCAGGTAGTTCTGAAGTCTCCTAGTCGCGTCATGGCAGCTTTGGTCATTTGTTTCACATGCGATATATCTATCTGCAGGAACAATGGCTTACTATTTCAACATGCTACCTTTTCCATGAAGTGAGTCTGTACATTATAGTTGGCTTGGAATCTCCATCAATGATCATTGCTATTCAGATTTCTGAACTGTCCACACCACAGCCCACCTATGAGACAATGAGTGTTACATTAAGTTAATGTTGACATGGGTGAAGTGCTCCTGTTTTGCTCAGGAACGCTGTGCACACATACTGAGGGACATTCATGGAACACATTGTGGGTGAGTTGGGGGGTCAAATCAGCAACTCTCTCCTCTAATCAAGGCCCAATCCTACTCCTCCACAGCCATGTTATGTTCTGATCTTTTCTCTATTGCTTTCTCCCATTCGTTGTACTTTCTTGTCGGGACAAATGCACGCAATATTGTTAACTAGTTAATCTGAATATATTTTGTCGGGGTCCTCACCCTGATTCATACCTGAGGTTGGTGAGACCTCTGTTGGATTTAGACTGTTACTGCAAGGATTGGCCTGCTCGGGCTGGCGGAGGTATTAAGTGCTTCTGTCGGCCTGGGCAGGTCGGACTGACACGCGCGCGCTCTGCGTCGGGTGGTCGCCGTCCCGCCCGGCACCAAATTTTGGTGTCGCTTGGTGTGTGTGTGTGTGTGTGTGTGTGTGTGTGTGTGTGTGTGTGTGTGTGTGTGTGTGTGTGTGTGTGTGTGTGTGTGTGTGTGTGTGTGTGTGTGTGTGTGTGTGTGTGTGTGTGTGTGTGTGTGTGTGTGTGTGTGTGCGCGTGCAGGGGTTGACACTAAGGTCTCTGAGCCACTTGCCCATCGGGCAAGTGCAAGTCAGGTTCTAGTTGCCCTCAGGTCATGGCCACTTGCCCCCCAAAAATATATTGTAAATTTTGCATTCAAGTTTACTTCCTACTTGGGTGCTTTAAACCAGGGGTTTTCAACAGGTGGTCCGGGGACCACCAGTGGTTGGTGGTTGGTTTCATTTCTACACTCTCAAGAGTTAAAATATCATCTTAATTAGCCCAGGTCTACACAACTAGAGAATGTAGAAGATTAATGGTCATTTTGATGTGTATGTTAATTTGCCTGTTTTGTTTCCCAAATCCAGCCTGGAATTGTGGATAGCTAGAAAGCAGGGAAAGACACAGAGGCCTTGCCCGATCGGGCAACCAGGTAGCAGTCTTCACTTGCCCCACCATTTTTTTTAACTTGCCCCGGGCAAGTGGGCAAGTGTTAGTGTCAAGCCCTGGTGTGCGTGTGTGCGTGCGTGCGTTCACACACGCACATTATTATTACTAGCCATGTTATGGACTTCTCTTTAACAAAATTAAAAGCCTAGCTGGCAAGTCAACCCCTGCCGGTACATGTTTATTCATATTAGAACAAACTGCATCTTTCCTATCTTCAATCTATCAATTGGATGTTGCGCTCTGAAAAGTGCAGATCTACAAGCTCAGATAGTAGATCTGCTATTTTCAGCATGCAACATGTAAAATCTACCATTACGACAAAATGAACTATAGATTTAGTCAACTAAAACTTTACTAGACTAACTAAACAAAATAAACTCCACTATGACTAAAGCACAATCTACATTTTCTGTCAAAACATCACTGGTCTGGCACTGTGTTGCTGACTCCCAACAACAACGGCTGATGTTTCTTATGATCCAGAGGGACAAGGCAGAGCTGCGGGAGGCCATCGCATTGCTGACAGCCCAGCAGACGTCCCTGGAGATCATCGTCAACATGTGCTGCTCTGATGGTGAGTGCCCAGGGTGTCACCATGCCTGTCCTAGCCAGCCTCGCTTCATCTGATGGTGAGTTAGTGCCCGGGGTGCCACCGTGACTCTCCCAGACAGCCTCCACTCCTCTGGTGAGTGAGTGCCCAGGGTGCCACCATGCCTGCCCCAGACAGCCTCCCCTCATCAGCAGTTGACTGCACAGCGGAGCGCAGAGGTCGAGTGCCAATCCACCACCTTAGTTGTAACGGAATCTGTCGGTTCGAATGCACATATTAGTTACCTTTGAGGATGAATTAGGAGATCTTCAGGATTAGACTGCGGAAGGGTGATATTTTTCATTGCCCGTACCAGTGGCTTTTGCTGGAATTACAGATCGGGTAAGTTAATTTATGAATTCCCCCAGCACTGCCCCCTCTATTCTTTGGCGGGGTCAAAAGTCAAAGCTTGAACACAAAGGCGTTCAATTTGCATGTGTATGGAGGGTCGCCTCGTAATGGACACGGGCATGGAGGGGTCACATGCTCTTCATATTGTTCTAACATAAGCTTGGCAATGTTGTCTTTCTTCCTCTTGAATCACGGTAGGCTAGATTGAGATTTGGGTAAGTTACAGCCTTCGTAGCCTTATAGAGAGTACACCACTGGCCTCTGTACGAGAAGATTAGAGCAGGTTAGGACAAAGGTTCAGGACAAAGGCTTTTTGGGGCTCGTCCTCAATGGCTGGTGATGTCACTTGGACACAACGACACAACAGTGATATGGACATGGAGTAGGTGGAATTATTTGGCATATGCAACTAAATTAGTGGGAGGTCGAATGGGGTACAGTTACTGGCTACTGTCCAGTCAATTATACGTCTATGAATGTTCATCATGCTTTCAGACCCTTCGGATGACGAGTGGGAAGAGGAGTCCAGCAGTGACGAGAGCGAGATGGGTCCTGACAGCCTGTGTGACGGAATGTCCAGCCTGCTGTCTCCCCTGTGTCTGTCCGCTGAGATCCACAGCGCTCTGACCAACCACAGCATCCCACAGAAGGTGTGTCCCTTTAACGCTTATTATAAACTTCAACTAATGAAAAAGTGTGAAAATGTTTGAACATCCCTTCATGGGAACATTTTTTCCTCATAGTTTTGCTTCTAAAAGACTATTAAAAATCACTTATTACGATTAAGGGAACTGGACCGGTGTCTGTCCAGGTACCCCTAAACCGGGGGTGCCTAAAAGGTAGATCACACAGGCTGTGCAGGTACCGGTAGATCACATGACAGTCCCCTAAAATATATACCGTAACTGTAAACTCAAACCACAAATAGTTTGTTTTCAAAGGTCAGTACAAGATAACCCTACCGATTCACCCCCTCTAAGTGCATTATCTTAAACATGTATAATCAAAGCGTTCTAGGAGGCCTTGAAATGGATTTTAAACTATTTTTAGAGATGGGATAATCACATTTTTGATGCGTAGATGTTGTTCAGCCAGTCATTTTTGAAAGCAGCTCTCAAGTCAAAAAATTGTGGGCACCACTGCCTTAAACCTATGTGACAGGGGTCAAGGCGTAAGATGTCTTCTTCGTGTCTGCTTGAAAACCGAAAAGCACTTTGCCCACACTGGAAGTTGGAATATTGCTGTTGGATAGACCTTGTCTTTGCTTGCTAGCATTGGCTTAAACAGAGCCTGAGGGCTCCACCAGTTTGCACTCGTTGTGTGTTAATGAACTTTTCTTCCTTCAACTCTCCAGGTACTGAAAAAGACCCAGTTCCCCAGCACAGAGGCCATGGATGTGTGTATGCAGAATCCTGCATGGAAATGCCTGGTTAAAAGGTAACGCTCTGATGGTTTCTTGTTGGATTATTCATAATAACAACAACAGATCTTCCAATGAACGTCCATTCAAAGCACTGCTGCTATGAAATAAAATAACTTTTTAAGATTTTTTGCAATCTTTGAATATTCTGTCATCAGTCAAAAACTTTGCTTCTGGTGGAAAGGGGGGGATCACTGGAACAACATATTCTCAGATGGGTTCAGTGGCCATAGACAGATTTTTGGGGGGTTTCTTGATATAAAATATTGAGAACTAACTGACATTGACACATTAGGTTTAGCAGACATTTGTAGGATCGGTTCTCAGGTCACAATGGGTTCATTTGGGGCTACCCAAATGAATATGAAAATATTTGTGAAGTTATGACAACTATTGAGTTATTGTGTTTGTGTGTGTGCGTGCATGTTGTGTGTGTGTCCAGAATGCAGCGTGTGCAGCACAGAGCGCTGACCTGCCTGAACAACATCCTGTCTGCCATGGATGCAGAGTCACTGGGAGGTGGCGCCGCCCTGCAGGCCGCTGCACTCCACCTGTCCTCTCTGGTGTTTGGGGCAGCAGGTCTGACAATTGTTTTGTTTTTAAGACCCTTTTCCCCCCAATTCATGCTGCATTCACATGGAATCAGCTAGAGATGCACCTTAGTATCGGCGATACTAATTAACTAAATAACAGATTTAATTGGAATGGAATATCAGAGGTCTATCAGAGATTCATGTCTCTGATAGACTTCCGACACGTTACATAGGCTATTGTTCACTATAATGTTCACTATAGTCCAATTAGTCCATCCCCCACTCAATCGGTCCTGCAACGCAGTATGAGAGAATATAATGCTACAGCAGCTGATGAGATTCAGAGGCATGGACTGGAGTAACAGGTTTACATATTGTTGGGTTAGAATTAAATATTGTGTGAGCCGTGCAGTTTTACAAGGTGGAATAAAAAGCTTCTTCAGATATATCAGCCATACAGATATTATCGGATGATAAAGGCTTTAAAAATGAATTTAGGACAATATCGGTATCGGGGAAGATATTGTAAAAATATTACTTTTTTTTAATCAGTAAAAACACCATTTACAGATATGTACAGAGCCACACAATCAGTGAAGAAAATATATATGGTGGACCTTTCTTCAATTATGATCGAGTGGGGGCAGTCCTTGGTGCATGTGCTGTTGGTCTGTTGAGTGTTTTGCCAAATCACCAAAGTCACTGAGTGCTCCCGTTAATTATTTATGGTTGATATCAGTGTCAGAGATTAACAGTTGGACAATATCGGGATATTGGTAAAAAAGAAAAAAAAAAAGTCAATATTGGACATCTCTAGTATAGTCCCATCCCTAGAATCAGGCAGGCAAACAGGTAGATGACAAACAGAACCCATTCTAGTGGATGGGGAGCAGGATGGTAACCTAACAGGACAGCAAGGCCCAGGTGACGCTACTGACAGGTGGCATGAATGTTAGAATATTGAATATTTTTAACGTTTCCTGCTGTCCAGCAAGTTTTACACATTAGGCACACTGTGACAAGTTGCTAATGGGTGTGTGTGTGTGTGTGTGTGTGTGTGTCACACACTCTATATCCAACCTGGAATTGAGGTCATAAACAAAAGAAATCTTTAGTTTTGGGATCTGTGGGGCTAAAATGTCATCATATGGTGGTCCGTGGCTCAGATTCTGAATAAATATTGGGCCCTAGTATCTAAAAAGGTTAAAAACCACTGTGCTAAAGAACAAAGCATGTTTGGTGGGCAGCTGCTTCACTGCTGCTCCACCCTAACATCCGGCCTGACATTTAAACCATTGAAATGGAGCACGTCTCTGTTCGTTTGTTTAGTTTATTTGTACATGAATAGATAAAGCTCAGAATGATAAAGCATGGCAATAGACGTGAGTCGACAGGCGGACAAACCCTCTGCTCATGAGACCATCGTCAGAGACATGTGGTAAACGTAACAAAAAATTGCAGAATACTATTTGTTGACATTGTTGTTCGATCACCAGTGGCTTGGCAGCAATTTATTACTAACTATAAATCTTGATTAATTCTTGATTGTACAGTGCTGTGATGGTGTTGCTTACTAGTTTTTTTCAACCAAGGTTCATGTTTTTGGTTGTTATTCGAGAAAGTAAAAGATGGGTGTTAATAAATTGTTTAACATTCCTTTCTTTAGTTTTAGGGATTTTAGTTATGGGAGGGGGCATTCGAAAAAACGACAACTAAAAACCACAAATGATGTCCTTGGTAGCGTGGGTTTTCAATTTACTTGCATCAAAGTGACATGAAAATGTTTGCGAAGCACTGTACTAAATTCTCGGCGGACTACAATGGTGACTTAAGTTGCGTCTTTGTTTTCCCAGAAATCTCAAAGGACGAGGAGTTCCTGGAGGCCGTCACCAGTGCCATGAGGTCACTCCTACAGATGATAGCTTCTAAGAACATCCCCCAGGTACAGGCCACACACATCACACACTGCACTGTTCTCTGATGCTAATTTTAATTACATGCCTGTCCCTGTCACTGGGGTAAATGGTGCATTTATGTAGCGCCTTTTGGGCACTGCCGCCAGCACCCACAGGGTCCCTAGCCGGAATCGAACCCGCTAGTGAGGCAACAGCACCGCCAATGTGCTCCGTTTAGAACTTTTCACAAATATGCTGTGAGCTTGCAGAATCTGCTATTATTGCCAAATGTTTTCTCCAGAATGGGCATGCCGTGGTTTCAAATGTTGTCCCCGTAAAATGTTGCAAAGGGTAGTGAGCATTATTTTTATTTTTTTGACAAAAGCGAATTGCCCCAGAATAGGTTTTGTGTCCACCCACCACTGGATGGCAGTAGCAATAATTCGGCACAAGCCGCCACCATAGAATAGTTCTATTTATTTATTTTTTAGGACAGGAGTTGTAAGATCATGAGTATAATCTTATCAATATAAACCCCTTTAAAAACAAGTGGAGCATTTGGTGCTACTGCTGAGCAAACATGTGTACAGTACACCAGAATCTGCTGGACTTTGTTTTTCCACCCACACACTTAAACCGCATGAACCTCTCGTAACGCATTACACACAATGTGCCGTAAGATATCAGCTATTTTCAGAGAAGACCCAAGTATAGACCCCTGGTCCCTGGTCAACTAAAGGGACTGTCACTTTCTAAAGGCCAAAATTAGATTGTGGATCTGCTGCTTATGATTCCTCTGTGTGACACAATTGTATGATCATGTATGGCAGTGTTTAATTTTAACCATTTAGATACCCAGGGCCCATTATTTGTTCAACATTTGAGACGCGGACCACCATTTGATTACATTTAGCCATCTCAGACCCAAAACTAAACAAAAGCGACAAGATTATCACAATTCCGTGCTGTATTTAGGAGTAATAACTGGCAAACTTTGTCCAAAATATCAATTCTTTTACATTATATAATTGTAGATTTCTTAAATTAAGTAATTCAAATAATGTAACTCTTGAGAGTGTAAAATGAAAAGAGTTTAGTTTAGGGTCCATTTTGTTAACCAACTCGGCTGGTGACCCACATGGAACCTTCTTAAGGACCACTGGTGGTCCCCGGACCACTGGTTAAAAAAAAAAAAAAAACACTGATGTAGGGTGTTAATTCATGAAAAGTAATAGTATGTATGGAGTAACGAGTCGAGAGGTTTCTGCCTGAGGGGATCCATATACTGTATATAGGGTTTAAGTGGTTACTTGACACGTTATCTCACCCATGCATGGCTAACCTCAATCTCCATCATGTGTTGTTTTGTGTTGTCAGTGTATGAGCCCCCAGCAGCTGATGAGCCTGTGTGAAGCAGCCACGCGCTGCGAGGGGGTCAGTGTACGTGTCAATGCCTTGGCCATCCTGGGCATCACTGGAAGCACACTGGCCAAGGAGAAAGACACAGCCGAGACACTTCAGGTACCTGGGATCTTCCTCTTCAAACTACAGTATGTTCTACGGTAGCCTCGCTCCCTTCCCCAGCCCGACGCGTCAGACTGTGGAGAAGGTCTATAGTAGCGGTTCTCAAACTTTTCATGTCAAGAATCTAAATGAATGCATTGACCCAGCTGGAACCATTTTGTTGCATTTCTGGCTCCAGGCCTGAATTTCTAGCCCCGTGAAAATGATATATGTTATGGCGATTCAGGTCATCAGATCATCATACAAAAAACATGGCTGCCCCACTGTCCCTAGCACTGTGTTAACTTACAACTTTTTCGATCTGGCTATTAAACGTATACTAGAAGCTAGAAACTTTGACTATTGCTGTTACTGCATTTTTTTTAACCCAGACACAAACAAACGACAATAAACAGGTACAGTACATACAGGAACAACAAAAAAACACTGGTACTGCAGTTCTTCAATTGTGTCCTACATTTCCCAGCATCCCTTGTGTTTTCAGTCACATTCTGGTTCTTGTAATCAAGGACCAATCAGATATGTGTGACGTTATTTTCCTGGGAACGGTGGGAACCCCCATCATTTTTCGATAGAAAACATATTTAGAACAGTATTTAAGGGCTGAAATTCGGGAAATAACTTACGTGACAAATATGCCAGTCATAATGGATATCAAATTTAAGATTTGTTTCAATGAAAAAGTTATCTAGTATACCTTTAAATCACCCTATAAATATTTTCTTTACAGAAACAGGAGGTTCTACAAACATCACCCCACATATTTTACCATATTTATGTACCAGTAGTGTTCGTTTACAATTACAATTTACAATTTAGGCATTTAGCAGACGCTCTTGATTCAGAGCAACTTACAATGGTGAAAAGTTTACAATTTAATCAGGATTTACAATACATTTTACAACATACAATGAAGCGCTAAAAACATTGTAATACATTAGGCAACCTATATAAGTCATTTGTAGCTTGAACAGTGAAATATTTTATTTTGAATTATTTTTCCTGACAGTTTCCAGAAAACTGCTGGGATTTAGAAGATGTTGAATCAGCCTCGGATCTAAGCCATACTCTTGATTACAACAAATGTCCCGTCTTTTAAATGTGCTTTTTCTCAGATGATTGGAAATGCCTTACTTCACGTTGCTTCCAAAGATGTCAACCTGGTGGTGAACGGGGAGGCTCTGGATGCCCTGTTTGATGTGTTCGCTGATGGGGCCGAGGCAGAGAAGGCTGCTAGGAGCATCGGGCTGCTGGGTGCTCTGAGAGCCCTGCAGCCTGTTTTCAAGGCCAAGGTACTGGAATGGCACTTCTCAGTCTGGGGCAGTGTATTGCAAGCAGGCCTCCAAATAACAATTTTAATAATACAAATGTATACAAATTTACATTTGAATTAGGGCTGCAACTAACAATTATTTTCATAATCGATTCATCAGCCGATTATTTAACCGATTCACTGATTAATTGGGTTATGACTCTTATTGTAGCTTATTGTAGCTATCGCCTTTTTTCCTGAGAATGTAAACCAAATGAACCCTAGCCAGTCCATTTGGTTCCATTTGTAGACTCTCAGAAAAAAAAGGTCACAAAAGAAAAATCATTAACATGGTGAAACACAACATCTCTGTGTATTAATTAATGACAGTAAAATGTTGAAAATTGGTGAAATGAATTACACTAGAAAAACTATGGTTAAAGGAGCCGTATGTAAGATTGTGGCCAAAACTGGTACTGCAATCAGTTTCAAAATACTGTTGAGCGGTGTGTCCCCTCCCCCTTCCCCCCGACTAGAGGTTGCCAGCTAGGCTGCAGGATCATGCAGGAACGTAGACTGCAGGAGCTTCCATGGCAAGTGATGAATCCTACACAGTAATGGTTGTTAACATTGGCAAAAAGGGGAACGACTCGAAAAAGCGACCAAAAAAGGCGAAATATTTGCCGGCGAATTTAGTCGCGGCTGCCCGTACACATCTAAATGCGACTCGAATAAAACTATTGGGCTTTCGCTTTTCCGTCCTCCTCTCCTCCTTCTACTGCTCTCCTCTCTGCTGCGTTGTCATTGATATATTTTGTTCCTACCGTGAAGGACGCACGCAGGAGCCGATCGAAATGTTGTTCATAAAAGTTTTTTGTATCATGAGTCATGACCGGAGAAGCGCATGATCGAGTTCATTAATGAATTAATCCGACGGCGCTAAAAGGCTGAAATACAACTTGATCATCTACTCAGCCAAATTAAAAATGCCATAGCCTATCATCCATTTGATCATATCCCCATACAGATTAGCCTAATCTAGGCGCCGTGCTCTTTTATCTAAAGCCCAGTAGCTCAGTGGTTTTCAACCATTTTCATACCAGGGTCCACTATTTATTCAGCATTTGAGCCACGGACCACCACTCGAGGACATTTGCTCCACAGGCCCTAAAATTGAAGATTTATTTTGCTTTTGTCCACAATACCAGGCCATTCTATTTCTATGACCATTCTTCAACATTCTCTAGTTGTATAGACTTGGGCTAATTCACATTATGAATATTATTAACTTGAGTGTAAACATGAAACCAAATGGATCCGCAAGCCGCAAGAGTTTCATCTGGTTTAACCAACTTTCATTTGCGTGGGGACCACCGGGAACTCTCTCAAGAACCACTGGCAGTCCCCGGACCACCTGTTGAAAATCCCCGAAGTAAATCAATCAAATAGATAGATCAGTGACAAATGCGCAGCAGCTTTCCCCGCTGTTTATAGGCACCACAGCCAATTTCAAGAGGAAATGCACAACGCCAGGACTACTCACTTGGTAAAGTTCCCAACTCCTCGTGGTTTCATTTCAATGACTTGTATATCCATTTGTGGGTCCACGACCCGGGTTATCCTATTAAAGCATGAGAGCGCGTGTCGCCCCAGACCCCTTGCCCTAGAGAAAGCTGTGTAGCCTATAGTTCTATATTATGCACAAACTGTCTACCAAACTGCCACCTTATTATGAGATATTAAGGCATAAGATTAATTGTTTGCAGATCGTATATAGCTCGAAGTTTGGCCATGGATTGATGCGCAATACAATATCGCATCTCTCTCTCTCTCACACACACACACACACACACACACACACACACACACACACACACACACACACACACACACACACAGAGAGAGAAAAAGAAAGATGCGCTGCGGTTTTGGGTTTCTACACGGCAGAGCAGTTTAGGCTGCTGCATTCTGAAAAAATCGACACCAACGCGAAAAAACAAAAAGCGAAAATAGTCGCATTTTCGCTATTTGGCTAATTCGCCGTGATGTGTAAGCTTACATTGACTCCAATATGTTTTAAAAAAAATCCGATTCATAACGAGGTCTTTTAGGTTTCGGAAGGTTAGACATTTCTTTATCTCAACACGTTAGTAGCAGCTGCTGCGGTAACTAGAGCTGAGCTGGCAACCTGGATGCCGAAAAACTTCTGCCTTCGTGATTGGGAGATAAGTGGAGGGTGGCGCTTCGGCCAAAACAAAAAATGACAACAACAACATCAGTTGAGGGCTGCAACTGCACTTTTTAAACGCGATTATCCTGACTTGCATACTGTTGTCAGTGACACAAGTATTTGAAATGAACGTGATTTTTAAATGTCCGTTGGCATATCAGGGCCATTTTATGATTCGTTTTATTAAAATTCTTACATACAAAAACTATGGTTAAGTGGGAAAACTGGCAAAAACTTCAGTGAATAGAATAATTGACTCGATTATGGTTAATTGATTAATCATTTCAGCCCTACTTTTGAGATTTTGTGTTCCCTGATCTAGAATTGCTTGGGGGGGCTCATTTATTCTCTGATAAAAACACAGCTATGTGTGTACTGCATACTAGTGATTTACTTTTCCTGTTTTTTGTATTTTTTTCCCACTAGATCCGTAAGGAGGGCAGGGGGAGGTATAGCCCTGAGCAGCTATGTGTGCTGGACAACATCAAAGTGAACCTGAGGAGGTTCATTGGCTACCTGGAAACGGTGGTGAAAAAATGACCAGCCTGTATTTACAGAATTTCATCCATGTGGTCACCTGAAGTGTGATGTCCGATTTAAAACAAACAAACAATTGTAGGCCCAGGTCTGAGAGGGTCTACTGGTTTTGGCACGCTGTAGTGACAGAACATAAATGAGGCTTAATGAAATTACAGTGAATGGACAGAAATGCAGAAAGACTCCAAGCCATTGGGTTCTGGATTTCATTTTCTCCTTTTTTTTTCATTGGTTATTGAATGAAGCCTGCCAATCAAATATTTATTGTGATGGTAGTGAGAGATTTTTGTTTGCCATTTTTGTTTTTTCTTTTTTCATCTCTCAGTGAGATGCTTTCTTATTTTACTTAATAGTGAAAATGAAATAGCTAATGTATACATTAAAAGATGTATAAGAACATAAAGTTTTATGTTACAATATGACTTTGCGTGCTTTCCGTCAATCAGTGCGAACTTTACTAACATGCTTTATTTTACTCTTAACTGGTTGTCATAACAGGTGATTCTTGTAATTTGCTCCCACAGTGCAAAGGGCTATATGCATGAAGAGGCTGATTTTCAGAAGCAAATGGGGAGTAGCGAAGGTACCTGTAGTAGAGACACTATTTCAACAATAGTGACAATAACCGTCATGGACTTGTGGATCCTCTTTTTTCACTGTTACAGTAGATCAAATTAAAGTGAATTATAAAACAATGACCTCTATAATATGACATGTCCAACATACACTAGAGCTGTCACCAGGTTGAAAGTGGTAAATTAAGGTGTACCATGTAGTTGGTTGGATGTGGATAGAGAGGCACTCATTTCTGATATAAATTTGATTTATCTGCAAAAGAAAATCATGCAAAAAGTAAATCATAATTGGAGGTGACATGTGAATGCTTGAGGGTGACAATAGGAACTTAAAAAAACAACAACAATGTATTTGCATTGACCTCTTGAACCCTAGCATACCTATCCTGGGGGAACATTTTATGAAAACAGCTGATCTACAAGCTTGCAGTGTGGTGTAGAGAGGGAAAGAGAGCCAAGTAACTTACTGAGGGTTTAAGTGGATAAATATATGAAAACATATATAAGTGCTGTCCAAGTAAGAGAAGTCAGCCATCTATGAAATCGATGTAAAAGTTCAATATGCAATTCTATGTCCCTGCGTCATCTCTGTAAGGGGTTCTCTGGGTCTGAAAAATGTTGGAGACCTGAGACCCTTGGGGTACATTTTTGCCATTTTTGTTGACACTGTGGTGGTAAAAAACACTTAAAACCCATTATGGTTGACCGGAGACCCTCAGGGTATATTCAGGTTTCTGTTAAAGCTGAAAATAGCAGATGGACAAGCTCCCAATGCAGCATGCTGAAGCTTTCCCCACAATACCGATGCTAGTATTTAATTATGTTTGTAATACAGTACTATTTAGGCATTAAGTTTGTTGTAGCCATTTTACATAAATTGCATATGAGGATGTCTGCATCACTGTAATGCATACATGTCCTCTTGTCTCATTTCATTATGAGCATTAATTGACCCATTAATTTGTGATCCTTTTTATTTTCAATGTAAGCAAATTGGATTTTGTTCATTTAATGACTAGCTCTACTAGTTAGCCTGACAACAACCACGGTCACCATAAACAATCCAGGAGGAATGGGATGGCTAAGTTTAATGTGCCAAAAACTAAATTGCCCAAAGTTAGGCTGACAGCACTGCTGTAGCATAAATAAAAAATGTAATTACTTATTGTGCCCACAAATGACTGGCTGAACATTTGATCACAATCACAATAATGTTGAAATGTTTGAATGGTGTAGAAACTGTAGATGGCATGTACTTTTGAGGTATTTTTTTTACTTTCTACAGTATTTTCAAATTTCTTTACCTGTATCCCTCGCATCTCAGAGGAAAAATATGATACAGAAACAAACATGAGGTTAAAATTAGAATACTTTTATCATGAACATTTGACAGTAAACAAAACACATTATTGGATATGTGTGTGTATGTTATTAATTGAATGGCTTTATTGACTATGTTAATATATTTTTGTAACACTTAAATCTTGTTAATAGAGTAGGCCAGGGCTGCCCAAAGGGTAGATCGTGATCTACCAGTAGATCACACAGGCCATGCAGGTAGATCACATGGCAGTGATCTACCTGAAATGTATAGATCTGTAACTGTAACTGTTAAAATGAAACCAAATGGGCCCTTACGGGTCCATTTGGTTTCATTTTACACTCAAGATTTAAATTATATTTAAACATCTGAATTATGCATTTCAAGAATCCACACAATTAGAAAATGGAGATTTAATAATTGTTATTTTGGCGAATGTTTTGCCAGTTCTCTTTCCCAATTGTGGACAAAACGTGAAAGTTATTAACTTTGGGTGCAAGAGACTAAATTCAACATCACGAACTGTCAACTCAAACCCCAAATACTGTTTTAAAACATCAGTAGTAGCATATACAAGAAAACCTTCCACTTCTCCCCCTCCATTTTTCATTATAAGTGCATTATTCTTAAACACTATAACGGTACATAACGCCATCACCACTATTTCAAAGTCAAACTTTCTTGGGGGCCTTGAAAGGGATTTTTTTGGTGTAGTTCTTGTTGAGCCGGTCATTTTGAAATTAGCTCTCAAGTCAATAAAGTGTGGGCACTGCTGGAGTAGGCCTACTATTTAATCTTACCATTGGTTGAAAGCTCACAAGAAGGCATGGGCGGACTGACAGTCTGGCATACAGGGCATTTTCCCGGTGGGCCGACCCCCCCGGGGGCCGTTAATGTCGTGTTTTAATTAAAAAATAATAATAATAATGAATTAAAAAAAAATCTGCACAAAACCGGCCCACGAATCAGTGCTGGCGGCCCTCTGTCCTCTTCAAATGAGACTGCCTATTGCAGGGTTTTTATAGTTAACTAAAACTAACTAACTAATTTTAGTTAGCCCGAGCCCCAGAGCCCCTTATGTCTTAAATTCTCATGGGGGCTCAGGCCCCGGAGCCCCCACAAAGATTGCACGCCTGATTGCAACGCTAATAAGGGTCTTCAGAGGGCCGCTCTGAGACAAAATTGCCCGGTACGTTTTGAGCTCCCAGTCCACCCCTGCAAGAAGGCATGGGCGAAACGAGTTTTGAGCTTGCAGATCTCCTATTTTCCAGCACAGTAGTAGTTACCATATGGTCAGTGGCGCTCACGACAACTCTGATCACTTCATGGGGGCAGGGCAATGCGAAGAGTGATAATGTCTTGGAATGCACTGGACTGTGGACTCACTTAGGCAACAGCTCAGTTTCAGTGATCTATCTTAGTCGAGTCAAATCCTTTTATATATTGTACGTAAATATTACAGAGGCTGCTTAAAATTGCTAATAATTCACGCCGCCCTCTCATTGAAAACAATGTATTTAAAACCCCAACTTGTCACACTTCAGCGCAGCTTCATAATGACCCCTCAATGCCGCAATTCTGAATCAATGGGGCGGCTGTGGCTCAGGAGGTAGAGCAGGTCGTCCAATGACCCGTGGGTCGGTGGTTCGAATCTCGGCTCCTCCTGACTACATGTCGAAGTGGGCAAGACACTGAACCCCAAATTGCCTGCAAGGTCAGTGTGAGCTGGCCACCATTGCTGTGTGAATGTGGGAAGTGGGGACGCTGGCGTCGACTGTTCGCCGCTCTACTTCCCAATGTATGAATGAATGGACCATTGTAAAGCGCTTTGAGAACTTGGAAAAGCGCTATAAAAATGCAATCCATTAATGGCTCTGATGGATTATACCGGGCACGTTGGGCCCGTCAGGCCCCTGAGCTGGAGTGTCCGTGTGATTGCTAGAGGTTCAAGCTCGGGGCCCAACCACAAAAGAGGTAACAGTGAATAACAGTGGCGCATACGGTTGTTTTCACTGTTATTTACAAGGACTTATTCATTTTGCGTCAATAAAATAAGCCCCAAGAGTCATAAACCATCATGATATGGTACATTGCTGGAAGTGTTGCATTTATTTGGTTTAGTTATTTTGTCTGTTTATTATTTTTAAGCAATTCCTTGCTGTAAATCTGATGAAATGCATGATATCGTATACTGTATATTATACAGTATAAAATTCTGTATAATATACAATACAGTATATCGCAAAAAATGGCCAAAAAATGATTTAGGCGATTATTTTAAGAAGGTGACGATATGTTATTGTGTGTGTGTGTGTGTGTGTGTGTGTGTGTGTGTGTGTGTGTGTGTGTGTGTGTGTGTGTGTGTGTGTGTGCGCGCGTGTGCGCAGACACGATGGGAATAAAAATGCTCCGGTGTTGGGGGGTGCTTTGGCTGGTGGTGGTGGTGGCCCAGCCGCCCAGGGGCCCATCATTTCTAGATCCGTCTATGTTGGTCGATGCATAGATATAGTATATGAGAAAGCTAGATGGCTCGCCCGCGCTGCTGGCCAATGGGGAGTGACGTCGTTACGTGGCGGTCATTTTGTGAGAGGATAGCATAACATTGTGTCTATGAGCATACTTTTTAAATGACGATAACTCGCTTATTTTTCAACCGATTTTCAAACTGATTGGTTTGTTGTAAACGCCAGAGACGTCCGCATAATATTATATGATGTTTTTGGGGAAAAATAGCAAAAACCATAGCCATGTTGATAACGTTCATAATAATGCAATCCGTTTGTAAATCCGTCAAGTTTTGAGCGAGTTATAGCTGTTTTGTTTGTTCTGCCATAGAGCATAGTCATAGCCAAGAGGCCAATGACCAAGAGGGTCGTACTTACGTTGCTTCCTGACTCTAGAAGGAGGGGGTGGGTACAATATTAGGAGACGGGAAGTATGTTGGAGTCTATTCATTTCCAATGGTAGAATGAACGTGAACACAACTTATGATCCATTCCTTAACTCCATGGATACTGAACTAAATACTGGACCCGATCATCAAAAGGCGTATAATATTTACAGCATATTCATAGTAAAATGGCTTCTATTAGCTAAACAGAACAGAAGAAATTTCACTTTGTTATAAATTATTCTTTATCCCACCGCCCAACTCTCGCGAGATTTGCTAGGAGTCAGGAAGAGTCTCTTTGTAATCTGCAGTTTCACATACGACAGATAGGGGTCTCTGATCAAAACCATTACTACTTAGGAGACCATTTGTAGGCTTTGTAGTCCATCATCATTTATATAGTGGCGCCAATGGGAGTATGGCCATCTTTATAAATAGAGTATCTTTGGTCATAGTGTATTGAGTCCTCTCACAAGATGGCCGCCGTGAACGACGTCAGAGGCTCCGCCTCAAGCCATCTAGCTTTCTTATATATATCTATGGGTCGATGCGCCTGCGCAGTGCGGGTCGTGTAGTGCTCCGCCATTGCATTGAGGGATGGACCCTAGCGTGTGATCACAGGAGGAGTCAGGGTCAGTACAGCTCCTCCACACCTCTCACAGCCAGCCACTGAGCCGCCGCGGACAACAACACGTTTTCTACCTCTTCCTTCCACCCTCCTGTTTTTTTTATCTACTTCGTTCTGGATCCTAACCTCAACATAACATTCTTTCTAACAGATACCTTCGCTTCATCGGACATACGTCGGGGGGCTCTATACTTATTATTATTACCAGGGATCCGTCGTTGGATTCAGCCAGCATCCCATTCTCCTGAATAAGTAACGGGGCTCCCTCGCTCTCTCACACAACACACACACACACACACACACACACACACACACACACACACACACACACACACACACACACACACACACACACACACACACACACACACACACACACACACACACACACTTTAGCTCTAGTAGCATTATCACCACCGAGGCTAGGCTAACGAGGCTAGCACCCCCACCGCTAGCAGCAGCGTTGCCCTGCCCTCCTCCCGGGTGGGAGGCGGTGTGTGCTGTTGCCTTGCCTCGCCTCATCGGCCGCCCCACAGCCAGCCAGACCGACCTGGTTGGGCTTGGGTGTTTTTTTGCGGTTCGCGTTGATGGATCCGAGGATCGCCTGGTTTCAGCCAGAACAACGGGGACCCGCTAACAACCTGTGGATGCAGATCTGGGAGACCACGCAGGGGCTAGGCTATCTGCATGTGAACAACAACAACTACACATCCGCTGGTTCTGGTTCTTCTCAGAAGTCCAACATCAACGGGACATCGTCTTCGGCTACCCCCTCATCCTCCACCTCCTCCTCCAACACCAACACCACCTCCATCAGCTCCACCTCCCCCTGTGGCAGCAGCAGCAAACACGGAGCTGTCAACTCATCCAGCGGCCACAGTGAAGCCTCCTCCAGGCGGTGTCAGGCGGGGGGGATGTCCACCACGATGGCTGCGAACGGCGAGGTGGAGCAGCTGAAGCAGCAGCGAGACTACATCCCGCTGGAATCCAACAACAACCACAATCTCCAGCACCGAGGAGGAAGCCATGGGGTCGCCGTGGTCTGGAGGGGGGTGTCGTCGTCGTCGGACATTGCGGGGGGACAGCAGCAGCACCCCAACAAAAGGAAAAGGGACAATAAGGCCAGCACGTTTGGCTTCAACAGCAGCCTGGTGATCTCCGGCTACGCCTCCTACATGGGCACCCCGTGGAAAGCCAGGAACTACTCGGAGGGCATAGTGGGGTAAGAGTATCTGATCTGCTGCCTTGAAATGTCTTGTTTGAAAGTCACTTCTGCTTGTGAAGCCACTGAACACACATGGGTTTGCCACTCTTGTTCGCCCAAGTGGCCCCCGTCTGCATGTTGTGTGACAGGGAGTCCCCTAAACACGGCGTGAGTTGTTAACATGTAAAACAGTGGTTTTCAACCTTGTTGATGGCAGGGCCCACTATTTATTCAGAAATTGGATCCACGGACCACCGTTTGATGACATTGTAGCCCCACAGACCCCAAAACTAAAGATGCTTTTGTCCACAATTCCAGGCTGGATTTGGGAAACAAACATAGAGACCAAAATAACCATTCATTTTCTACATTCTCTAGTTGTGTAGACTTGGTCTAATTCAGATGATGTATATTTGTCAGATGATGTATATGTCTTGAGAGTGTTAACATGAAACATTTTTTACTCTCAAAGAGTTGCATCTGGATAACCAACCTTCCATCATTTAGCTGGGGGACCACCTAGAACCCTCTCAAGGACCACTGGTGGTCCCCAGATCACCGGTTGAAAACCTCTGTATTATAGGGTTATGAAGTGCTTTCATTTTGCTGGGGGACCCCTTTGAAGTTCCCCTTGAGAACCAGACCCATTAAGAACGCCTCAGAAATGTGCTTTCACACATAGGCGTGTGTTTGGTCCACACAGTAAAAGCCCAACTCTTTGTACAAAATGTACACTCGGAGGTACAAATAGACACATGGATAGATAAACACTAGCTATTTGACTGTGTGCATTTCACAATATACATTCAGCTTTACACCGAGGGGTGAACTATTTTGTATACATTTTAATAGCAGAGTTTAGGATAAATAGTGAATACTCCAGTCACTACACTAGTTAGGCGACATGCAGGTCCATATTTGGCTTGCCAGTGCAATGTCATTGGCGCTGAGCCCTCCCTCCTTCACAACGTGGTCGGGTAGTGTGACGTTTTAGTCAATGTGGTGACCACTAGTGTTTTAGCTTCTAGCTGACCCTAGAGATGGAATGTTCACGGCGTGCACACTGCATGGGTCTGCTGCTGTCCAACATGTGTCCTCTCAGACTGTGCATGGTTTATCTTTTCGAAAGTCGAAGAATAAAAATGGGATGTTTAATAGCAGCATGCCTTATGTCACAGTTAAGACAATTCCATTAGTACTAGAATCCCCTTCCCCCCACCACTGATTACTAGACATACCAAGATAATTATGTCAGCTGGTTATTCAAGCAACAAAATGATAACACGGGGAACGTGTTTTTAAGACAAATCTGAAGACATTCCATGAGTGATAAACTGTATGAAATTAAGTGCTCTGGCCTTTTACTTTCAAGGGAACAACAATAATGTTACTTGAATAAGCAGAACCATAGGCAGGACACAGGTGAAATGGTTTGTCCATGAGACAGAGAGCGATGTATGTCAAAATGACTCACATTTTCAGAAAATAACAGATCTACAATGAGCTACAATGTAGTGTGCTTTTTTCAAATATCCAAAGTATTTAATAGTTGATCGATCAGATTTGATCATTGAAGCAACTTTATCAGAGTGTAGTGGTGGTGATTATGCTATATGGTGTTAAAATCGTACTTTGAGTAATAGTTAGGATCTATAGCGATGCAGTGTGTCAGCACTGTCAGTGTGTGTGTGTGTGTGTGTGTGTGTGTGTGTGTGTGTGTGTGTTGTTTTGTAAAGTAGTGGTAGCCTACATACAACCTAGAAGATAGCTTACTGTCAATTCTACACAAACACACACCACTCATTGTTATCTGAATCTCGATCAGCAGCACCAACATGCACTTAGCAATTAGGGGTAGGGGAGCTCGATTATGATATATCCAATCACTGATTATTTCCAGGGTCATATCGGCTGATACAGATTCTAACCAATTCCAATATTATATGGATTATGCTGCATTCAAACATTAGAAATACAACAAGAGATACAGCCTCATGGTTCCAACACACTATCCCCAGGCAGAGTCACTCCCAATTCCACAGTAAATTGTAAATGTCAAAGTTTGTATTGAGGTTTTAAGTGAAAGTGTGTAGGAGTATTTGGCTGCCAAACTTTACCCCATTAGTAATTAACAGTTGTGTCATTTGCAGCAACCCCACAATTTCACAACCCATGAATCCTTAAATTGTCACATTCTTAAACTGATAATTTGATTTCCGAAGCCTCTAGATCATCACATTGTTGGAATGCAATTATTGGCTTAGAAATATCAAAAAATAACTACTCATTTAATGTTCACATACAATTTCAATCCCAGCTCATGAGAAACTCAACTATGAAGTTCCCCATTTTCATTAAGTTGATGATAACGTCCCACATTCGGAGTCCCATTTTTGAGCCCACTAAATGCCCCCCCCCCCTCCTAGGGAAACGTTAATATTCCACAAACAACTTTATCTTATCAGCTTGGACTTGCCTTCTCTTAGTGAGTGTGGTCTAGTTGATGCCTGTTTATGATCGTTTCCACAGGACATCATGTCTGACGGACACAACCACTGTGATCACATTCACCTCAGCTGCCTGTACACCTGTACAATACATGTACGGACTGTGTATTAATTAACTTGTCGCACCACCATGCCAATATAATCCTCATACTGTATCTTCAGTATGGGTGGCGGCTTGGTTTAAAGGCCCTTTAGCTGCTGTTGGATGTGTAGATTTCTCTTCATAATTGTTTTGCACACCCTTTCTGCCTAACAAGTGCAGGCAAGCACTGTACCGAGCCTAGAGCACACTAGTCTTGGCTGATCCTCATTTATAGTAATATTGAAGGCCTGTGTTTGCATAAGGACATTCCTCAGTGATTATGTCCACTAATACCACAACCTGAAGCACATAGAGCCTCGATGATCAGATCACTGTTGGCCACTACAACTATTGGGCCCATTCATGGCTTTCCCCTCGATATTCATTAGTACCAGCTATTAATGCTCAACACAGCAGCTTTGCTTACTATTATTGATTTTGCGCTACCAATACCTTTCTATACTGATCCTGCTATCCAGACTCAAAGTCCAGACTATTATCCAATATATCCACGGGAACTCACAGCCTGCTGTTCTTGAAAGTATTTTTCACTTGTTTTTAATCTCTAGCTGATGGAAGGAGGAACATTTCACTGCCTTGTTATCTGAGACGCATGCTGGGAGAGGGAAGCTAATGGGAAAGTGATTACCATCCAAATGTATTTTCCTTTCCAGTGCGATTAAACCGACAAATCGTTTATACTCAAGCTCACAGCAAGTCACGTAGGGCTTGTCTTTCATTTGCCTCTTTTGCTACAGAACTAGAGCACAAAACTTTGGCAGCAGGAAGCGAAAAGGGGCGAAGGTAGTAGAGGAAGTAAAGAGTAAAGTAGCTTTTCCTTTGGGGAAAGTGAACTTGGCCCTGCGAGGTTGGCTGTCAGAGCGGAGGGAGGCCCCGTCTTCTGCCCATGGAGATTGATTCGTGTCCCGTGTTTGTGTGAGCAGCCTGTGGCCCTCCTTTTGAAAAACAGTGGCTCTGCCCAGAACGTCCAAATAGGCGAGCGGAGGCCCGCCTCTCGGTGGAAGCGAACCAGTGTTGACATGCTGCACGGCACCCAGCCCTCCCCCCTCAAAACAAACCCAGCCCATCTGGGAAAGAAACCAGCGCTCCTTCTCTATGATGTCATTCAGACTCTGTCCAATCAGACGTGGAGCTCCTAAGGGAGTGCTTCCACCTCGTTTACAGTCATGCAAAGCATTTTTCCCCTCAGCTTTTCTTCTCTATATGGGAACAGAATGTCACTGTAAGTTATGACAGCTGTGTGGCGTATTCCTTCTCCTTTGAACTGCGGGTTTTGCTCTGTTTATTCATAGAGGCTTTTGTTACTGGTTAGATATCCCCGTCCAAATCGAGAGCCACTTTCCAAGTGGATTCAAACATTCAAAGTGTCTGATTTGATAGATTTCCACTGTGAAAATGAAATTACTGTGTTGCTTTGTATAAAATAAGCAAATTTAGTCCCACTAACCAGGATAAGGCTCATGAAATACATTGGCCCCTGAAAGAATTGTTTTTGTTATTTATTATCAGTATAAAAACCTTAGAAAAATAATTACAATATATGGAGAGATATAAGGTTTCTGCCTGGCAGTGTACCGGTAGATCAATAATCTGATCTACCGGTACACAATCTTGAAGGTGTTTAAAGCGTAAACAGGAGCAGCAGTCGTCCTTGTGGTCTATAGACCAGTGTTGAAATGTCCCAGCAGCAGCAGTGCAGCACTCATGGGACATGGCAACGTGTATGTCTGACATGCGGTGCTGGCTCATGGCTTTCATGAAGTGACTGTCATGGCACTTTTGTGACAACTCAGTCTGTCTGATGGCATCAAAGCCACGTGTGTGGCAGAATGCTCTTTCTCTTCTGGCTGGCTTTGCCACCCACGGAATATACCTCTCCTTACTTTTTCTTTTTTTTTACCCAAGCATTTGACTGCAGTACAGCACATGTCTGCTACAAACACTTGTTCTAACAACTACGTTTTGATCTGTCTCCAAGCTCTAAGTGTTCTGCCTAGCAACACGTTTTTAGCTTGTAGATCTGCTATTTTTGGCAGGTGCCCCCCCTTCCCCCCAGAATAGGCATGATGGCTGGAGTTCGGTTGGTTAAACATTTTTGTCAGACTTTGAGGGCTCTGTGTGCGTTTTGCATTTTCTTTCCCTCAGTTTCTTATTATTTTGTCTTCACCGTCTTTCCCAGTACTGTCATTCTCAGTCTCTCTGTTTATTCTCTCTCTCTCTCTCTGCTGGCTGTCTGGCTGTCAGCCAAGCTGTGTAAACCTATGAGGTCTGTCTCAGGGGCGGATGTAACATTTTCCAATTGGGGGGGGGGGGGGGCAGAAGAAAATGGTATGGGGGCGGCTTCATCGCGTGTGGTGCGACGCGGGCAATGAAGCTGCCCCCATACCATTTTCTGTTACAGGATTTTTATTAGGCAAGTAAAGTATCAATAATAACATCAGTTGTTGTTAAAGCTGCAAAAGACACGCAGCATGCATAAAGCCAAAGGTCTGACCCAGAGAGCTTTCTCTTTTCAATAATGAAATGCTGTTGGTTTAGTGGTGAGATAGTTAGTTAGTAGCAGCATTAGTGTTTCAAATCATTTTCAACATAAGCACTTTAATTTGAAATATCTTGGGTTGTTTTGCATGCCATTGTGTTTGGTGGGGCAGTCCATGCCCATGCCTAGATCCGCCCCTGGGTCTGTCTGCAGTGCATGCTGGGCCCTTTGGACTGTAGGCTCTTTGAATAGCACGTGTGAGTGTCTCTCTGTAACCTAGCCTTCACATGTGCTGCCAGACAGGAATGTGTTCAACCCCCCACTCCCTGCACCAATGGGAGTCCTCCTTCCTCCAGCCTCCGGAGTCCAGAGCAATGCAGTCAGCAAAGCTACAGCATAGCATTCACAAGGGTCATCTTATTTCTTTGATGGCTCCTTTTACGTTCATTGTCCTTTAACAGTGCTGTGTGCTCTGCCACATCATGAAGGAATATTATTTTATTAAAATAATGATGTATATTTAATTTAACTAATTAGTATATAGCTGATCTGAGCTCATGTTGAGTTATTTAACATTGATTTGATTACAATTTTATTTCTGATAAAATTCATGTTTAATTATTGCACCTCTAATTCATTGACATGCCATGTTATTACTATATAAAAATGTTATTATATAAAAACATTACCCTTGACAAAAATGAATCTGATAAAAATAAAATGATTGTATGAGATTTGTATGACTACACATTTTCAATCACTATTCCAAAACAACATTTCTGCTACTGCTACTCCATCACTAGTGGCAATAATGTTTTTTGTTTTGTATAGTGTTTAAATTCTGACCATGAGCTGTACACAGGCACTCTACAGCTAAAAATGGGGAAGAAGACAAATTCATGTATGTTTGTACCGTACCGGTGTGTCCTGGCTTTGTATGAAGAAAAGAATTGTGTCAAGCGTGCTGTCCCGCCAGCAGTGATGTGTAGATAGGGTTGCCCACCCTCCAGTTCATTGATAAAATATTAATGGATTGGACATCTGAGAGACATTGACACCTCACGCTCAGTTTGCGGTTGACTGACCTCCTTTTTTTAAAGAGTTAGGGGGAAAAGGACAGCGTGTACTATGTTGTACCCCTCCTCACCCCCTCCCCATCCCCTGTCCGTCCACCACGTTGGGGTATAGAGCCCCTCCTGTGGAAGACAACAATGTCACATGACACTTCACGCCCCTGTAACTTTTATTGTGTTAGTGATGACAAATGGGCCTGAAAAAGAAGAAACAAGAACTGTACTACACAGCGCTTTAAATGATAACGTAAAGCACAACATCATCTCGAGTATGTTAGACAAAGACAGAATATAAGTAGATATAGAGAGGAAGTAGAATTGTCACCTTTCCCAAATGTAACAAGATGCCTATCATACCTATTTGGGCATCTCATTAACTCCTTAACAGATTTACCACGACTTTTTGGAGTGATTGATTATTCTGTTGTCATTTTTAGGTTTTGTTTTATCAACAAGCTCATTAACTCACTGCACACCAACTCATCCGTTAAGTGGTCACTGCACGACAAAGCCAAGAAAACGCCTCACACACTTTACAACTATAATTAATATAAATGCTAGAACTTTAAATGAGCCCTGGAAACAGTGAAATGTGAAAATACAGGCTGTTTTCTCAAAGGTATTTAAAAAAACTGAAACGCATCAACCCATTTTATCTCATTTCACCATAAAGTAGACACCTTACGCTGTCTTTGGATCTCATTCATTTGCACACATTCACAACAGAGGATTTTCTATAAATGATTTTGTTACTATTGAGCCTAATGGGAGCGGGCTATATTAAATATATATTGGAATGATCTTATTTATACTGTATATCTGTGCTAGTTTCACCAAATTTTGGTGAAACTAGCACAGATATACAGTATAAATAAGATCATTCCACACAGGCTATGGGATCTGTCATAGTTGTGTAGCTGTCCATTAGCCCTGTCCCAGATGGAGGAGGATTCTGTGGGTAACGTACCATCACATTTTTGTTTAGCACATAGCGTTTTTGTGGGATATTTCCTTTCAGTAGTACAACCTAGGTTCCCTTAGTAATGCACCATTAGGCCAACAATACTGTAAGTTATATTGACACATAATACAGCTGGTTGTTGTGGGCAAAAGCCAGCCTGCAGTGTGTGTGTGCGCCTGTGTGTGAGAAGTGCAGCGGTAGTGAATGGGGATGCCTCACAGATGACGCCAGTGTGAAGGTGCCTGTGTTTGGGACAGCAGCAGTGCTCTGGAGGACCACCGGGCCTGCATGCGTGTCTGCCTGCCTGACTGCCTGGCTGCTTGCTAGCTGCTACTGCACACCGTTTTATTTCTGTCCTTCGCCCGGACGGACTGCAGTATTTATAGACGGCTTCTGTTCGACCAAGGGGCCTTTTTAAGCGAGCGGGTTCGCCGGGTTCAACAGAGTGACCCTTTTAGTAGGAACTCTGAAACACTATTTCCGAGTACGAGGCTTGAATTTGACTACTCACTGCCATGTGCTGCTGGAGCTGCTATACTGCAGTCACAGTGACAACCCAGCATTTAATGATTAACCCCGAGATCACCAGCCATTTACATACAGGATAATAGTGCTATGCAACACCATGAGAGTCCCCGTTATAACGCACGTGGCCTCGCCTTCAGCCTTTAGGTTTCGATAGTAAGTGTGTGTGTGTGTGTGTGTGTGTGTGTGTGTGTGTGTGTGTGTATTGTGAAAGAAGCTGAATGTCACATCGGTGTTCCGTGGCAGAGCTTCACACTAGCACAGTGGTTTCAACCTTTTTGACCCCAGGGCCCGCCATTTATTCAGCATTTGAGCCACATACCACCATTTGATGTCATTTTTAGTCCCACAGACCTAAAACTAAAGATTTATTTTTGCTTTTGTCCACAATACCAGGCTGGATTTGAGAAACAAAACAGTCAAACATACAGATCAAGATGTCCATTCATCTTCTACATTCTCTGGTTGTGTAGACTTTGGCTAATTCACATGATGAATAGTTTTACCTTTTGCGGGTCCATTTGGTTTCATGTTTACACTCAAGAGTTACATCTGGTTAGCTGGGGACCACCTGGAACCCTCTCAGGGACCACTGGTGGTGCCGAGACCACCTGTTAAAAACTCCTGCACTAGCATGCAGGACAGTTGAGACGGCTGCATTGTCAAACCGTCTGCTTGAAGGCTAGTGCAGTACTTGGATAGTCTGTCCTCTGCTCAAATGGAAAGGGGTGATCTTAGGAGTTTCCATTCTGCAGCGTATAAGTACATTCTTTATTTATTTATTCATTTATTTATTTACAAATTTTACCTATACGCCGCTAAGCGTACTCAAAGTAGAAGACAGAAACATGGGTACTACTCCTTATTGCAGAATATCGTGTGTGTTTACAGCCAGTATTGCCATGTCTGCTTATTATATTTCTTCTGTAAAGTCGATAAGTAATGGTTGTGTGAGTGTTTTTTTGTTGTTGCTTATTATAAGTGTAGTTGTTTATTGGGTTCCCACAAGGAATTAACTGTACTGCTAACTGTCCATGGACATCCATCTGAAAATATTTTGTGCAAGGGAACCCTTGAAATACAAGAAATACAGTATTTCAAATTCTTACAGGTTGTCGCTGTGAACTTGTAGAATAGAACTTGTGAATAGCCGATGTATAGTGGTAAAACATTTGGGCTTGATCTAATAGACTGGGCAGCTTGTTTTTCTTTAATAATATGCCAGCACTGGTCACAGCAGCATGAGGAAGAGGAAATTATGCACACAAAACCAGGGGTCGACATTATAATTGGCCCGATGGCCCGAAACGCTTTCGGACCACCAGATGGCGCCCTATACTGGCCTCTATGTTGGTGTTGTTTTGTAATTGTTTAAGTTTTATTTATGTCGTTATATCGTTTTTTAGGCATTCTGCATTGTATAAGGGTCAGCTTGCTGAACGGTCTACTGGTTTTGACCCCCATGAAAAGTGTGCTGTTAACTTGAATGCATTTAATGCACAGCACTGATCAGCATTAATAAATGGTGGTCTTTTTTGCAGACTATGGGGATCGATTACCTGGGCCAGTGGTTACAGTTGTGGGGCCAGTGATTCTTAAAAGCCAGTGGCAAATTTCCCTTAATGTCTACCCCGGAAAACACAAAGGATTAGTTAGTTTGTAATTCATGGTACACTGGAAACAGATGGATAAAATCTGGAGGGGGAATTCCACCCATTTCTTGTCATTAATATACTACCTTAAGATGTTGTGTGGACATGATAAAAAAAACTCCCCCTATTCTATGTTTCCTGGAAATGTAGGTCTGAACAAACTCATTAACATGGTGAAACACAACTTGGCGACATCTTCAAGTTCTTTCACCATGTTAATGATTCAATTCATGAGTCAATTTGGTTCACATTTTTACGCTCAGAAAAAAAAGAAAATGGGTGGAATTCCCCTTTTGAGTATAAAAATAATTGAAATATTAAAGCTGCAAGCAGCGATTTACGGGCCCTCGATCGTGCAAGTTTCGGGCAAATATCGGCCAATCAGAAAAGGGGACGCGGCTAAGTCACAAGGAGCCAAAACATAGTCCAATGATATCACCCATATGTCTCTATGACATAGCATTGAGGAGTTATGGCAGGAAATAGTATCGACCAATCAGAGGAGGGGGCGGGGCTAAGTTACACCAATCAACGTCAGGGACTCATTACTAGTCCAATGATGTCACCCATATGTCTCTATGACATAGCATTGTGGAGTTATGGCAGGAAATAGTATCGACCAATCAGAAGAGGGGGCGGGGCTAAGTTACACCAATCAACGTCAGGGACGCGTCAGGGACGCCATACCGAGTTGAATGCTACCACCCATATGTCTCTATGACATAGCATTGAGGAGTTATGGCAGGAAATAGTATTGACCAATCAGAAGAGGGGGCGGGGCTAAGTTACACCAATCACGTCAGGGACGGGTCAGGGACGCCATACCGAGTTGAATGCTACCACCCATATGTCTCTATGACATAGCATTGAGGAGTTATGGCAGGAAATAGTATCGACCAATCAGGTGCAAGTACCACTTCCTGTTTGGCGGCGAAGTTTTGCGCTCCGCCACGGTGGCGCCGTTTTACGAAAACTCACGATTTGCACAACTTTTCATCGCCAACGTCTTTTCTGCTTGCCGAGCGATTTTTTTTTCCGAACGGACCCCCCCGCTCCGACGAGTTGGCCAAAATGCGACATGTGGAAATGGCCTAAATTGCACCAAAACGCAGCCTTTATTTTGAAATAACCGACTTCCTGTTCGGTTTCGGACGCGGCACCAAGAGACTTTTTTTTAAGTTGCGACATGATACAGGTGCGTGCCGATTTTCGTTGATGTACGTCAAACCGTATGGTGGGGCTTGAGGCACGAACTTTTCTAGGGGGCGCTGTTGCACAATTAGGCCACGCCCACTTTTAACAATTTTACCATACGTAAATTTTTCGCACTAGTAACGTGCTTGCCAATTTTCGCAACTTTTCGTCGACGTTATGCGGCCGAAAAACGCGATTCATTCTCGGGAATAATAATAATAAGAAACAAACATTGCGGTTTCAATAGGGCTTCGCACTTGCTTTGCAGTGCTCGGGCCCTAATAATAAAAAGCAATTACTGACATCTGTTTTGATTGTCAAGTAAAATGTATTCTTTAGTTTATTCATATGTTTGATAAAAACAGAATTAATCAATCAATTAAAGCTGCAAGCAGCGATTTACGGGCCCTCGATCGTGCAAGTTTCGGGCAAATATCGGCCAATCAGAAAAGGGGACGCGGCTAAGTCACAAGGAGCCAAAACATAGTTCAATGATACCACCCATATGTCTCTATGACATAGCATTGAGGAGTTATGGCAGGAAATAGTATTGACCAATCAGAGGAGGGGGCGGGGCTAAGTTACACCAATTAACGTCAGGGACGCGTCAAGGACTCCTTACCGAGTTCATTGCTATCACCCATATGTCTCTATGACATAGCATTGTGGAGTTATGGCAGAAAATAGTATCGACCAATCAGAGGAGGGGGCGGGGCTAAGTTACACCAATCAACGTCTGGGACGCGTCAGGGACTCATTACCGGGTCCCATGATGCCAGCCATATGTCTCTATGACATAGCATTGAGGAGTTATGGCAGAAAATAGTATCGACCAATCAGGTGCAAGTACAGGGGGCGGGGCCCCTCTTCTGATTGGTCGATACCAATACGAATGTCAGGGACTGATTACCGGGTCCCATGATGCCAGCCATATGTCTCTATGACATAGCATTGAGGAGTTATGGCAGAAAATAGTATCGACCAATCAGGTCCAAGTACAGCGGGCGGGGCCCCTCTTCTGATTGGTCGATACCAATCAGGACGTCAGGGACTCAATACCGGGTCCCATGATGCCACCCATATGTCTCTATGACATAGCATTGAGGAGTTATGGCAGAAAATAGTATCGACCAATCAGGTGCAAGTACCACTTCCTGTTTGGCGGCGAAGTTTGGCGCTCCGCCACGGTGGCGCCGTTTTACGAAAACTCACGATTTTAATAAATTTTCATCGTCAACGTCTTTTCTGCTTGCCGAGCGATTTTTTTTCCGAACGGACCCCCCCGCTCCGACGAGTTGGCCAAAATGCGACATGTGGAAATGGCCTAAATTGCACCAAAACACAGCCTTTATTTTGAAATAACCGACTTCCTGTTCGGTTTCGGACGCGGCACCAAGAGACTTTTTTTTAAGTTGCGACATGATACAGGTGCGTGCCGATTTTCGTGGATGTACGTCAAACCGTTTGGTGGGGCTTGAGGCACGAACTTTTCTAGGGGGCGCTGTTGCACAATTAGGCCACGCCCACTTTTAACAATTTCACCATACGTAAATTTACGCCACTAGGAACGTGCGTGCCAACTTTCGCAACTTTTCGTGTACGTTATGCGGCCGAAAAATGCGATTTACTTCGGTTAAGAAAGAATAATAATAATAATTAAAGCTGCAAGCAGCGATTTACGGGCCCTCGATCGTGCAAGTTTCGGGCAAATATCGGCCAATCAGAAAAGGGGACGTGGCTAAGTCACAAGGAGCCAATACATAGTCCAATGATACCACCATTATGTCTCTAGGACATAGCATTGAGGAGTTATGGCAGGAAATAGTTTCGACCAATCAGAGGAGGGGGCGGGGCTAAGTTACACCAATCAACGTCAGGGACGCGTCAGGGACTCATAACTAGTCCCATGATGTCACCCATATGTCTCTATGACATAGCATTGTGGAGTTATGGCAGGAAATAGTATCGACCAATCAGAAGAGGGGGCGGGGCTAAGTTACACCAATCAACGTCAGGGACGCGTCAGGGACTCAAATGCGAGTTCAATGATGCCACCCATATGTCTCTATGACATAGCATTGTGGAGTTATGGCAGGAAATAGTATCGACCAATCAGAGGAGAGGGCGGGGCTAAGTTACACCAATCAACGTCAGGGATGCGTCAGGGACTCGTCACCCAGTCCATTGCTACCACCCATATGTCTCTATGACATAGCATTGAGGAGTTATGGCAGAAAATAGTATCGACCAATCAGGTGCAAGTACCACTTCCTGTTTGGCGGCGAAGTTTGGCGCTCCGCCACGGTGGCGCCGTTTTACGAAAACTCACGATTTTAATAACTTTTCATCGTCAACGTCTTTTCTGCTTGCCGAGCGAATTTTTTTTCCGAACGGACCCCCCCGCTCCGACGAGTTGGCCAAAATGCGACATGTGGAAATGGCCTAAATTGCACCAAAACGCAGCCTTTATTTTGAAATAACCGACTTCCTGTTTGGTTTCGGACGCGGCACCAAGAGACTTTTTTTTAAGTTGCGACATGATACAGGTGCGTGCCGATTTTCGTGGATGTACGTCAAACCGTATGGTGGGGCTTGAGGCACGAAGTTTTCTAGGGGGCGCTGTTGCACAATTAGGCCACGCCCACTTTTAACAATTTTGAAATACGAAATTTTTCGCCACTAGTAACGTGCGTGCCAATTTTCGCAACTTTTCGTGTACATTATGCGGCCAAAAAATGCGATTTATTTCGGGTAAGAAAGAAACAATAATAACCCTAACGGTTTCAATAGGGCTTCGCACATGCGTTGCAGTGCTCGGGCCCTAATAATAATAAACATTGCGGAATCAATAGGGCTTCGCACTTGCTTTGCAGTGCTCGGGCCCTAATTAATCAACATTATTTGTAAGGCTGAATGCATTGTATATTAGTAATAGTGACAGCCTAATGATGCGTTTGACTTCTTGAGACATTCCCTAAGCTGTAGAGGGTTAGGATTACTGCTGCATTCCTTTATGAGGCTGTTCAGTTTGGTTCTGTAGGTCGTTGGGTTTACATTGGGGTCATGGAGTGTGTGTGTGCTTTCACCGTAATGATAAAAACCCATAATAACGCCAGTCTGTGGGCTCCATTTTTAAGGGCAGATCTAGGCATGGGTATGGGGGGGGGGGGGGGGGGGGGGGGGCAATGCCCCCCTAAATGCCCCACCAAACATGGTGCCATGCAAAACAAGCCATATTTCAAAGATATTTAAAAAAAATAGTGCTTTTATTTAAAATTACTTGAAAAACTACTACTGCTACTAATTAGCTACAGTTGTGGCACCACTAGACCAACAGCAATCATCATTGAAAATAGAAAACTCTCTGAGTCAGACCTTTAGCTTTATGCATGCTGTGTGTCTGTTGCAACTTCAACAACTACTGATGCTATTATCGATGCTTTACTTGCCTAATTAAAGTCCTGTAACAGAAAATGGTATGGGTGCCGCAGTGCCGCACCCCCAATTGGGAAATGTTACATCCGCCCCTGTCCATTTTCGTCACACGCTAAACCCCTTATCCCTAACTGGCCATGTTAACTATTAAAATGTTTTTTTTAAATAGTTTAAAAGTTAGTTAAGGGATAAGGTGATGGAAATCCAGGCCTGTGTGTCCTTGCTAAGCATTACATAGCTGCTGGTAAACACCACTAATTATCCCAGTTCAGTGCCAAGTTTGCTTTAGTTGTAGTGGTAATCATTTTAGTTAGTTCTAGCCATATTTTCTAATCATTCTGAAATGTTTTAGTCTAGTTTTACTTAACTGGATGTTATCATTTATTTATTTTTTGGTCAAATGTATTTTGGTGGTCTGTGGTGTGGTGGTCTCATAATGTGTGATTTTGTACATGGCCGTGTGCCCGAAAAACACATTGAGTTGTAGATTGGCTCATTTCATGGAACGTGACACCCTTGCACAGCCAAGCGTGAAATTACTTAGTTCTTCACTAATCCCTCATTAATATTTTAGCCTAGATTTTATTTGACAAGTTTCTCAATACCTTTAGCCCTACTTTTAGTCATCATAGTTTTTATTACGTTTTTAGTATTTGCCACCAGTGCAAACAATCAATTATTTTTCCCCAATTCCAGTCTTGAGGGTTTTTTTTTTCCGCTGTGGGGACAGGTGGTCAACAACAAACAGGCTCCTCAACATGTCAACCAGCCAACGGCAGTTCTGCCTTGGTGCCTTGGCAAATGCCAGGATAAAACTAATTGTCTCCCCTATGATACAGTCAAGCCCATACATAGCAAGGTAGACCTTTATAGCACACTGTATAGTGTATGAATACCACTACATGCATGGTCATGAACGAATTAATCCAGGTTGACTCATTGAACAATATATTTGCAGTTCATTCATCTACTATAGTGTGTGACTGTTGTTACTAGCGCCTCACTATCGTAGGCATGGCCAAGGCCCAGCCTCTTTTCACCCAAGTGCTCTCATGCATACACAGTACACACTTGTTGGAGGTGTTTATTTAAGGCGGGAGTGTTGCGTACTCTGGAAGATCACGTTCAACTAGTCGACTAGAACATTCTCTTGACCAATCTACTCAAACAAAAGTAATTAATAAACTCGTACCTCAAATATACTATATATCATCTGTGAGCTGGAAAACTGTCAGAAACTGTTACTTTAAAGATTCCGAACGGAAAATGTTTGCAGCAGATGTACAAACTTCGGGTCATGCTTGCAGATCTACTACTTTTCATACTTTTGTGTGACTGTGACCAGAGCGTTAAATGAATCTAACAGTAACCTGGATCTCTCACTAGCCTACCTAGCAGATGGCTCTGCTACACATGAAGGCACTTCTGCACCCCCCCCCCCCCCCTCCTTCTCTGTGTGTTGCCAGCTTGTGTGAGAGAAAAAAGCAACTTGGTCTTAGGGCTCTCACGATTACAATTAAAGCTGGGGTAATTGTCACACAATTAACAGTTGATTTTTTTGCATCTAACAATGGAATACAATACACTTTGTATTTATGTTTGCCTTTTCTACCTCATTGGACATGGCAGAGATATGACTAATAACTTAAATGTACAAAGAAGTCGTTTACATTTAATGATTTATAAATCATTCTTTTGACAAAAAATACAAAATAATACTTATGTGTATGTGTGAAGTGAGAATTAGTATGTTGTAAGCTTGTAGAGCTGCATTTAAAAAAAAATGTAACTGTTTTTATCTGCAAAGATTAAATCGGTGTTGACATAAATGACATGACATGTTTGAGAATCACTGGTATGAACAGCATTAGGAAGAATGCCCAAAATAAGCAACTCCACTTTAAAAACAAGCCCCTCAAAAACTGCAACCACCTATGTTTACAAGCCCAATGAACATAACTAGTAGACATAGAAATATTGCGAGTCTCTGCTAGCCTGGCTAAAGCCAGACAAACTGGCAAAAAACATCAGATAAGACTGGAATAGCTTAATTGTACGCTCACTTCCTACTCTGGGGCCAGTCAGGACACGTATGCAAACATATTTGAATACTGTGTCCTGACTGGCCACCCCAGTTCTCTGGAGTAGTTCTCTGGACAGGCAATTTTTTGTCAATCATTTTTTTGGAATAAAAATTGCAGTCATAGGTCTGGAATGGCTCAATTGTACGCCCATTTCCTACTCCAGAAAATTTGGGTGACCAATCAAGACACACAATGCTAAGACATTTTAATACTGTGCCCTGATTGGCCACCCAAATTTTCTGAAGTAGGAAATGGGCGTGCCAACAGCTGATTGGTCTGGCTTTAGCCAGGCTAGCTAGTATCTCTTCTGTAGCTTCATTTTTATCCATCATGTATGTGTGTGTTGTCTTCTCTTCCATTCCCCTGGCGGTGTATCTCTGTCTGATCTGTCTGGCTATGTGTCCTTCTCATTTATCTCTCTTATCACTCTCATCTCTCTTGCAACTTCTCTCTCTCTTTCACTCACCACCAGCCAGCACCCCTCCTCCCTTCCTCCCTCAGGACCACCAGATTTGTCAAGCTAAAATGCCCCCCCCCCCCCCCCCCCCCAGATCCACAAGCAAGCTACAAAAACTACAAAACGTTTTTTTTTTTTTTTTTTTTCCAAATGCCGCGCCAGTCTGCGTGCTTGGGCACACGCGAACATTGCAAACTAGTTGTTTCTTTTTGGGCTCGTCTTTCATAGACCTTGTCGCTTGTTTCTCTCTCACAATCTGGCAACTCCCCCTTTCTCTCTAGTATCTATCTCTCCTCCAGCCCCTATTTACAGTATATTAGCTCATGGTCCTTCCCCCATAGCTCTCCTCTCAGCCTGTCATCTCTCTCCCCTCCTTCCTTGGCTGGCTGGCTTCCCACACAAGCCTGTCCTCCTTTCTGCTTTCCAGCAGCACTACAAGCTTCAAGCCTGGCTTACTGTAGCAGCAGCAGCCCACTGCCTGAGAGACAGCTTCTGTGGGATGGAGGCGGAGAGTAGTAAAGGATTACATAACCACCTTATGATATAGGCTGTGGCAGATGAGAGATTATACGATAAACTGTGTGGTCCCAACAGGGTCCTTGTCGTTTTCTGGCTTCGCGTCACCAGTTTGTGCACAACTAACACCCCGCCTGTATGTGCACAACTAACACCCCTCCTGTAATTGCATTTGAGGAGGAGGGAGCTGTTCCCCCCCCCCCCCCCCCCCCCCCCCCCCCCCATCCCACCCCACCCCCCCCAGCACTGATTGACTTCTTGGTGTTACTCAACCACTTAAACCCCATCATCCTTAACAGGCTTGCAAAGGTATACTGTATTACCGCCAGTGTTGGGCAATATTACTTAGGAGAGTAATATCTTTACTTTAGTTATGACCCCTTAGAAAAAGTAATGTTACATTACTTATTACTAGAATCACAGCATAATATATTGCATATTACAATATTACTTTCCAAAATTCCCCTTCCCACCACAAATTAATAGAGATGTACAACACAATCTGTTCAGAGACAATTTGCGACAACTTGTAGTGTAGGTCATGTGTGCAGAATGCTGTGGTGGATTAGGATTTACAAACTACAGTGCATCTGTTATCTAGTAATGAGGCATGTTTTGGCAGAGTAACATATTACTTATTAGTTATTACACATTTTTGCAGAGTAATAGCTTTACTCTGGAAAAGGTAACAATATTACATTATTATGTAATATTTAATCGGTTACTGCCCAACACCAATTACTGAAGCAAAACCATTCATGACAACGGTCATTGTGTTGATACCATGAGAATGGATCTTGTCTTCTCTTTTGTCCCACCTAGCTAGCCTTCTAGTTAGTGTTAAAAAAGAAAGGGGGGCACCCTACAAAGATTGGGCGACCCCCTGACTAAATATGAGGACCCTGCCTGGGCCCCAGACCCCCTAGTGAAGACTTGTGTTCTACTAGTGAATAAAGGGCTGAAAGAGACCTAGTGGCTGTGTTGTCCACATGGCTGCAACTAAGCAATTATTCTATTGATGACTTTTCAATGACCACAGTCAAATAGACTTGTACAGCTGCTATTTTTACTTTTCTTTTCTTTTTTTTGTTTTATTTTAGCTTTTCACCAAATTTTCAGCTATCAACAAAACAAGGGTAGGTTATATATATATATATATATATATATATTATATATATATATATATATATATATATATATATATATATATATATATATATATATATATATATATATATATATATATATATATATATATATATATATATATATATATATATATATAAGCTGCCATGTATGCAATGGATTGTATGGCAATGAATAGAAGTACAAAGTGTGTAGGTGTAGGGCGACATTCCCTACTTGTTGTTGGTTTCCCTAACACAGAAATGAAAGCTAGATTTGTGCAGAAATGAAACCTAAACTCAGTGGACTGCTGCTACACTGACTCACTGATCAGCCTCTGGTGCTCCAGTCTGTCTCCAGAGCTTCACCACCACACTGACAACAAAGTGTTTCTACACAGAAATCAGGCACCCCTCCTGATTCCAATTTTCTGTCCTGTCAATGTAATGGCACCTTTGTGAGTTGTGTGTGTGTGTGTGTGTGGTTGTGATCCGAATGAACCTTATTTGAGGAACCCCTCAGTTCCTATATCCTAAAGACCCACACAGCGGCTTGAGAATTGCTTGTTGTCCAATTCCCAGGTCTGCTAAGTACGATCAGCGCTGTGCAAGTAAGTGTGTAATAGTGGGCATACCAGTGTGCACTGCGCATCCTACTACTCATGAATGTGAACGTCTTGTACCTGCATGTGACCTGTCACCAGTTGCAATTTATTCTTTTTTCCCTCCCCAATGTAGTTGTTTCCATCAACTCTGTTTATAGTCCGTCACTGCCAACCCCTCTGCTGTTTGCTCCACTGAATTGCAATTCTGAAATCTTTATTACCCCATAAAGACAAAACCGATTCACAGAGAAGAGCGGGGTAGGTTTAAGTTTAATAACCACCATCGTATTGTACATTACACACTAGGCCTGCAACGATTAATCGATTAATCATAATCAAAAAATTAGTCCATTGTCAACTATTTTAGAAATTGATTAATCGGTTTGTCAACTAATCACTGAAGTTTGTGCCCGTTTTCCCACTTAGCCATAGTTTCTTCCAGTGTAAAGTGTAACAAATTCTACCCATTTTCAACATTTTACTGTCATTAATGAATATACCTTAGAGATCTTGTGTGGACATGATAAAAAATTTTCCCATTTTGTGTTCCATAGAAATGGAGGTCTGAAAAAAAAAAAAACATTACCATCGTGAAACACAGCTTGATATAATATCACAGCTTGATATGTGTGTGTGTGTGTGTGTGTGTGTGTGTGTGTGTGTGTGTGTGTGTGTGTGTGTGTGTGTGTGTGTGTGTGTGTGTGTGTGTGTGTGTGTGTGTGTGTGTGTGTGTGTGTGTGTGTGTGTGTGTGTGTGTGTGTGTGTGTGTGTGTGTGTGTGTGTGTGTGTGTGTGTTCCCTCTGGTAGATGATGCTCTGTTGCAGCCTTAAGGCGGCATACTGCAGACCCTACTGCGTGCGTGTGTGTGTGTGTGACGAAGGGGAAGCACACAGCAGGTTGGGTGTGTTCACGTTGCAGTCTTTATCGCAGCGAGTGAGCGTGACGGATACTGTCAGCCAGATCGCCTATCGCTGCAGAGTCACATTCTGCTTGACGTGCACACGGTGTCGTGCACAGGAGCATTGGGACTAGGGCGGGTGGCTGCTTTGTTTGCCTTGTTGTGAAAGAGAGTGAAGGAAACAACTCATGCATGCCGTGATCATCTTCTGGGTGTCACACCTATGCATTGGAAAGGATGCCTGAACTAAAGCCTGATTCATGCGTACATTGTGAGCTTATATTGGTCAGTCCCCCATTGATGGGGTAGTGTAGTCATAGACACACACACACACACACACACACACACTGATGCACGTGGACTTTATTGCGAAAGGAACAGAGCTGTGCGGCTGACCCGACTGATAGGATGAATGAATGGGTGAGAGTAGATCACGTTTATGGCTCTACAAATATTGCCCTGGGCAATGAGTCACAGTCTTGTGCGTTCCGTCCAACATTGTGTCACCGCCTCCCTGGACTCTCCACTGTTGTCGCCAGTCAGACACTGAGCTCTTGCGCGGTGTCATGAGCTGTCAGCTATACGCTCGCATACCTCACCTCAGTCAGTCATACCTACAAGAATGCCTGGGAAAAGAGCAGGTATAGGTCAGACCCTTCAAGCTGTTTAGTTTTGACAACACTCTTTGGATGTCGCTGCAACCATTCATGTAGTGGCCGCCTGGGGCCATGAGGCTTTCATAAACATCACCATACCAGGGTTGCCAGGTTTCCGGTGAGAGGTACGAGTGGCCACAAAACAAGCGACCAGGGGTAGGCAGTCTGTCTAATGTTTTTAGAACATTTTATTGTCAAAGACCCCCCAGGCTGTACTAGGCTGCAGACCACCATCAGAATAACCCCCAGAAATGATTTAATCTGTTTCATAGACATTCAAAAATCATTACAGATTTGACACGTTTGCTTTTGTGTGCCACCCTGTAGCGATGATTTGATTGGCTGACTCGGAACAGTGAGGATAAAAAGTGATGTCAGAAAACTGATTGACCGAAATCTGATATTGGAGTGCAGAATAATTATCTGTGAATATTTGTACTTGAGTTGAAATAAATAATAAGGGACTATTCACATAGCTGGGTTAAGTATATATATATAGCTAATAATGGCAGGCAATACATGTCATTATGATGTTTAACACAGAATTATTATGAAAACAACATCCAAAAACAGAATACTGGCTGTCCGTGGTGCAACTTACAATTTAACATTTTCCGTGTTTACACTTTTGGGTAAAACTAAGGAAAGCATCATCACATGGCCATAAGCTCTCTGTTGGGTGGATGCCCAATACTCACACAAACAATACAATATGTTTCTGCTACATTCATAGTCCCAAGTCTCTCCTCCAATAAATCATATCTGCAGGTGTTGGTTTCTGGTGCTATAAGAACTTAGGGCTATTATCCTAATAGGGTTTTTATAATGACCTCATGTTGGTGTTTAATAATCGGTCTAATCGGTCTCAATGGAGAGAACAAGGAGAAAAGTTTATATTTCAAAAATGGCTTAAGGTTTAAGCTTGTGTTGCTTTGAGCTTGTAAATATTGGTGGTTGTCAGCTAATTACAGCAGCTTAGCTGTGGCTAAAGTATCTTGTTATCTCCTTGATAATTAATTGATAATTATGCTGCCTGCATTGATGGCATAGTTTGTTAGCCCATGTAGTTAACAAAACATGTCATATGCACATACATTGTATTCTTTTGTGTGTGCATCACTTTCACGCATTCACACAGTACTCAGTGGAAGTTTGGAAACCAGACAAATCTGCCACTGGCAAAAAAGTAAATGCCATCCCCTACACACTGATATTATTCTGGCTAGCTCAGCAGAGGCAACCTCTATAAAGTACCAACCTTGGCGGTTGTAGCTAGAGACAGCGAGGCCTTCTGGGAACTGAAGGGTCGCAGGTTCTCCCCTCAGGGTACTGTTTTAAAGTGTCCCTGAGCAAGACACTTAACCCGCCACACCTCCTTCCCTCAGACTATCTCAACAGCCTGAAACTGAAATTCCCCCCTGGGAGCAATGAAGGTTGTACCGTTTTGTTTCTGGTCCAGAGCTGTTAAGGGGTTCATTCTTTCACAACACCTATAACCATGATCCTATATACTGTGAGTCCTACGAGGACAGAGCAATAGCCGACTATTAGATGTCTGTCCAAAACTGGGCTGTAACTGGTCTAAAAGTGAGTTTGTTAGAGGCCCAGGCTTAGATTAGACATTTATTAGCTGTTATTTTAAACGGCTGTATAAACCATCTATGTTTTACTGTTCCATCTTCAACTGATTCTCCGCGGGGGCGACAGGTCCAGAGAGCTCCCTACTTCCCTATGTGCAACATTAGTGACTTCCTCCTGGGGGATCCCAAAATGTTCTAAGGCCACAGAGTCAATTTAATTCCCCCATCGCCTTGGGGTCTCCTCCTCCTAGTGGGAAGTGCATCGAGGACCTCCTTAGGGAGACGCTAGAAAGGTATCCTAAGTTCCTAACTAGTTGCCCAGACCACCTAAGCTTGCCACTTTCCATCTTTCTCCCAAGGGTGCATTGGCACTGTAGGTGGAGATGGTTGTGTTGTACGTTTACTTTTTCCCACTCTGCCCGAGGATTCAATCTCCTGTGACCTTTTTTACGCCTAATTTATGCTTTGTCGCTATAAGTAAGCATAAATTAAACATAAAGCATTAATTAGGCATTGCTCTACTCCTGGGTTGGGTTTCAGTGACCTGAGAAAACCGAGGTGAAACCTGTATGTATGGCTCACCTATATGTGTTGGGCAAGCACACACACGTGCACCGTCATAGTTTTACTTGAGCAAAACACATGTACTTTCATCACTTGTAGGGGTGTAATATCAATATATCGTTTATAGTATCTACAGTATTGGTGACAAACTGATATTTAAATACTATGTGTTTTAGCACATCATATTTAGGTACGAATGTGAAGATGTAAGGCCAGTATGGGAAATTTAACTAATTGGATTTTATTGAGATGTATGAGCAAAGAACATTGCAGTATCCTGACACATTAGTTTTACAATAAAGAGGCATTACTCTTTCAAATTCAGAGCTTACATGACACGTGTTTTCCAGAGTGGACTAAATTAGAACTGCCAAGAACTTGCAGAATGTTGTAGATACAGAAAGGGGAAACGGCAGAAGTTTCTTCTCTCTCCATTGTCTTGTCTGCCAAAGGGATGGAAGGAGCATCACTGCAAGCCTGCTATTGCCCTGATTATATGTTTTACACAGCTGTTTGTGTCACTCTGTGCATATACAGTATACTGTGCACGTGTGTCTGTGCGACTGTTTATCTGCTGTGTGTGTATGCATGTGTGCGTGCATGTACATCAATCAATGAATCATACTCGAATTGATTTGTCACTATTTTAGTAATCGATTAATTGTTTGTCTACTAATCACTAGCCTGGCCTAACCCGAAATGATTTTGGCCTTGGAGGGGCAGGGTGCCTTGAGATCCACACGGCAGATCAAGCAGATCTGATTTGATCTCACAAACGTGTCGTCATCCCCGGCCCCTCCCGCGCCCGTCCACTGCTGTGCCACGTCACATCATTTAGAGCGATGCCCACCCCGGAAGGTTGACTCCCCCCTCAAGGCCACTGTGTGTAACAAATTAGTCCAGGCTTTCTGTTTTCGTGCAAGGCGGACGAAAATGAAAGCCTGGGTGTCGAGGCTAACTAATCACTTGAGTTTTTACCCGTTTTTCCACTTAACCATAGTTCTTTCCAGTGTTAATTCCACCCACTTTCAACATTTTATTGTCATTAATTAATACACCTTAGAGATGTTGTGTGGACATGATAAAAAATGTGTCTGTGTTTCCTGGAAATGCAGGTCTGAAAAAAAAACACCAACATGGTAACACAACTTGATGACATTGTCATGTTCTCTGCATACAGCATATAAACGCAAATACAGTATATTCTGGATCATTATCGAATTGGTTTTGATGATGGTTGATCGGTTTTGGATTGGGAGTGGACAAAGGTGTGAGAGGCTGCGGCATCCCTAATTTACTGATCAATGAAACGACAAGACATTTTAATTTGGGTCGTTTTGGGAGATGTTTGTGTGTCCCGAGTTGTAGTTGCACATGAATGTTGCAACTTGTTATTCATTTTTACTCCTCTTGACCTGCATCATGTCAGCAGTTCTTTTGAGAGCCACAACTTTGACCACTGGTTTTCTTCTCTGCGATCCTGTCTGTCCGCTCAGTGCAGAGAGACACACAGGAAGCCACAGTGGCTCAATTGGCTGAAATTTGCTTTAAAGCAGTGGTTTTCAACTACTGGTCCGGGGACCACCAGTGGCCCTTGAAAGGATTCCAGGTGGTCCCCAGGTAAATGATGGAGTCTTAGTAAACAAATGGACGCTTCAAAGATTTGTAACTCATAAATGAAGCCAAATGGACTGGACCCTAACAGTTCCATTTGCTCTCAAGAATTACAAATCTTTGAATGGCTCCATTTGCATAAAATGAAGCCAAATGGATGAAATGCATAAAATGTTTCCAAAAATGTTTTCGCAGTTTGTGCTCATCTGGCCTTGTTATTTCTTTTGGTGCTCATTTTTCATAGACCTAGTAGTTTCTCTTTTCACAAAACCCAGCGACATCATGTCTTGCTGACAGCTTGTGGATATAACACTAACACACAGGCACAAGCCTACAAGGTTGAGTTTGAGTGATGCGAGTTATTTTTCCCTTTTTCAACCGGAGGCCTTGTTTGGTCTGCATGATGGCCAGGGGCGGATGTAACATTTCCGAATTGGGGGGGGGGGGGGGGGGGTATGGGCGTCAATAATAACATCCGTTGTTGTTGAAGTTGCAACAGACAGCATGCATAAAGCTAAAGGTCTGACTCAGAGTATTCTGTTTTCAATGATGAAATGCTGTTGGTTTAGTGGTGCCACAACTGTAGTTGGTAGCAGTAGTAGTGTTTCAAATCATTTTAAATATAAGCACTTTAATTTGAAATATCTTGGGTTGTCTTGCATGCCATCATGTTTGGTGGGGCAGTCTGGACATTTAAGGGGGCAGTGCCCCCCCATGCCCATGCCTAGATCTGCCCCTGATGATGCCTGGGTCCAGTAGAGCTGTGACACCACCAGCAGAGAACTGATTATTACAGAACTGTTCATGGGGCTAGGAGTCTGCTGTGGATGTAGCATGCTCTGTCTTTACTAATCTGTGTTTACCAAAGGAAGGTTGGCGAACCTGTACAGTGCACCACCCTCTGCATCACATATCTCTCACACAAATGAATGAATGTGAACCATTACGTAGTTGTACAGGCCATTAGTATGCAGTTTTCTTGTTGCCAAGGTCCTCTACATTAATTACCATATCTTTTTTGCCATTGAACATGTTGTGTTTTGAGGCTGCAAATGGTCTATTTAAACTATTCATCATATAAACTATATGATGAATATGTCTATAGGAGAGAGGGGCTAACTCTCCTCAAAAATAATAACTTGGGATAGAATAGAGATAGAATTGGCTTCTTGAAATGAAAAATGAAATGTGATTCACTCTCTAATTCCATTAAAACCATCATTGCTGCATCATTCCTGGTCTCCGGTTATAATATTGCAAAACTATGGTACATCATCTCGCACTGTGAATTAGAACTGTCTGTACATGCTTCTACAGTATATCCTCCAGGTTAGATTACTGTAGTTCACTTTTCACCTGTTTAAACAAAGCTTCCATTGACAAACTGCAGCTGGTCCATAATGCTGCTGCCAGGCTACTCCCCAGGTCAAAAAAGTCATGCCACATTACTCCCATCCTAGCACCACTGCATTGGCTCCCGGTTCAGTACAGAATCCATTTCAGAGTCCTCACTTTCACTTTCAAAGCACTCCATGACCAAGCCCCCGCCTATCACTGAACTCATAAAACCATACTGCAACACCCACTCACTCAGATCTGCCGATCAGCACCTCCTTGTAGTCCCCAGAACCAAATTAAAAACAAAGGGTGATCAAGCTTTTGAGGTGATGGCCCCTAGGCTCTGGAACGCTCTTTCGCTTGCGCTGAGAACCACTCCCTCTGAGGTTTCTTTAAAAAAAAAAACTAGAACACACTTTTACCGACAAGCTTTTGGCCATTTGCAAACACCTCTTTAATTCACCACTGCTGTACTGTCTGTATGTAAGCTATACAGTATGTATATCGTGATTGCTGTGTTTTTGTTTAAAAATTTCTTTGCTGTAATAATGGCTAGTGTTGTTATGGTTTGTTTTATTTATTTCCTATGTAAAGCACACTGTGAAGGCTATATAAATAAAGTTCATTCATTCATTAATTTGGTTGAAATGGGGGGAAAAAAATCTTACCTCACTCAAACCCGACCTTGTATACTTGCCATGAATGTGTGTGAATGTGATGCACAATCTATGTAAAGCGCCTTGGATAAAGGTGCTATATAAATGCACCATTTACCACAATAGCTGTTAAATGTACTTCTACGCCATTGCGTATTACACCACATTCTAGACATAATATGTCTAGAGTGTGTAACTGGTGACAGGCTCTCAGGCAGGTCACATGAAGTGGTGAGAGTGACCTGTGGTGTGGACACTGCTGGGGGAAGTCCAGCATGACCCAGAGCCATGGTGCTGGACTGCAGCCGTGTGATGTAATGGCTGGGGTCTGGCTGCTCTTGTTTGTGTGTGTGTGACGTGATGGCACTTTTGGCACTGGTAACCATGCCGGCTGGTGAATTAAGGTACACCGGACTGTCACTGCACCGTTCTTCCCTCCCTATACCGTCATGGTGTATTGTAGCATATTTAACATTGCTATTATGCATTCAGACAACATTTATTAGATGAGTAGTATGTTTGAATATATCATTGCTGTCAGGGAAGAAACCTCTTATCTCGTGTTTTGTCGGTAAATTATTGACGTACTTGGTCATATTACAGCATCACTTGAAACGTGATGCAAACCAACGTATTTTGAACTATGCATGTGCTACTTTTTCCATTTAATCGCCACCACAATGCTTGGGACTATATTTTTATTATATCGTTCTCTATGCCACAGGTTTCAGCATTAAACTTTAATTGAAAGTTTCTCGTTGGTTTGAGCTCCTGGTACACTTTTAGTATCCCTTCAGATGGAAGCATATTGAAAGCATTGAAAGCGGATGCGCTCCAGTCCATGCACACTGTGCACACGTCTGTAACAGTGAAATGTATTAAATTATTTCCACCACCACCTCGACTATCAACTTGTCTCTTAACAACTGAAAGGGGCCGGTCTATCGCAATCGACAGCCAAGAGGCGGCATTTAATCGGCTAGCCGACGTGAAATCGCGAGGGAATCTCTGTAGTCTGGAGAGGCCTTTTTAAAGGTGTTCTTGGGAAGAATTTGCCTGCTTTGGCATCCATCCATCTGCCCTGCCCACATGCTGAGACTGCATGTATGGGAGGGGGGAAGTTGAAAGGGACCATGGTGGTTGGAAACCTGCTCCTGCTGGCTTTTTCTTATGTAATTGAATCTAAGGGCGGTTGTGTTGAGGCTACTATGCAAACAGACGCTCGTATTTGCAGTCACAGACGCATGGAGTGCCCTTTTTGCTTCCAGTGTGGCTCTGAATCGCTCTAAGTGCTCACATGGTCTTCTTAAAAAACAAATAATAATAACATGGCAACCCTATGACCTGTAGTAGGAGGCTAGGCATCGTTTAGTGGGGCGGGCCCATGTCACTTTCCCCTCCTGACATTACACTACACAACTGCTACTCATAACTGAATCCATCCTATATCATTATCACCACTAGAGTCTTATTTTCCTGTCAAAGGTCACAGCATGTGTTTAGGCCTGATCTGTATACTTAGCTGCATGTGTAGGTGTTGCTGCACATGGGAAAGATCTCAGAGTGGTGTCTTTGTGACCCTACTGGGTGCTCCCCTGCTAAATGATTCAGTTAGGAAGTTATATATTAGGAACCAACCACATTCACCCTTGTGGCTCTGTAAGTCTGAGAGTATACACCCCATGCGGAAACCAAATAACAGAATGACTCAATCAACAGAATGAAAACAATTCCTTTTTTGTGGGGCACCAAACATGTTAATTTGGTGATCCATTACTGTCAGAAATACAGACATACTCACACAGTGTGTGAGTACTCACACACTGAGTACTCACACACTCAAGTTGTGTTTCACCACCAAGGATTTATTTCTAGGAAATACAGAATGGGAGAACTTTTCTTCATGCCCACACAAGATCTCTAAGGTGTCTCTAAGATGACAGTAAAATGTTAAAAATGGGTGGAATTGCAGTGTAACACTTAACACTGGAAAAAAAAAACTGGTTATGTGGCAAAACGGGTAAAAACTTAGTAATTAGTTGACAAAACGATTAATCATTACTAAAATAGTCTAACTAATAGAATATTTGATTTGATTAATCGTTGCAGCCCTAGCGGCCACTTTATTCTTCATTTGGGGTCCATGCCATGAACATCTTTGAGAACCACGGCACTGACTACACCATCAACACGCACAGGTCCTGTTTGATAGACACTGGAGTTCTCAAATTCTGCCTGAACCCCACCTGGCCTGACCTGACGTTTTACGCCAGCCTCACTCAGACCAAATTCAGCTGCTTACATACCTGTACACTACCTCTGTTGCACTCCAGTAATAATAATGAGACAAAGCCATCCATATGAACAGTGCTATGTGGATGAGAACAGGTTTATCTCATTGTGGTCTCGCCTCATTAGAGCAGAAGCCTTGCCGTATAAACCCTTTGGGGTTTGGGCGTCTTGCCTCCTCCTTGAACTCTTTTCCACGTACAATGTTTTGTACACACATTTGGTGCTGCTTTTTTCTTATCAAACTTGCTAAATAAATACAAATATAATAAAGTACTCTGCCAGCGTACAGTTGGCATCCATGACTCTTAGTGTGAGCCCACAAGGCATTCTCCATTTTCACAACACACCCTGGATAATGAAGGCACTTGAACTTCTATGCAAGTCTTTGCTGGTTGTGTGTGTGCTGTGTTTTGTGCCACCGTACTATAATGTAGAACATCCAATCTGCTTTGAATTCTAAGATAAAATAACTAAATCTTTGACAGATTAGCAGAAAAGCTAGGCTCGCTACCCATTATGCTCAATTGTAACGAAATAATTTGTAGAAAATCCTCTGTTGTGAATTTGTGCAAATGTGCAAAGACAGCTAAAGGTGTCTACTTTAAGGGATAAAATAGAACGAGTTGATGATGCGTTTCAGTTTTGACAAAATGGCCTGTATTTTCACATTTCACTGTTCTCAGGGCTCCTTCAGGGATAGATTTAAGGTTATATCATTTATCAATTATAGTTGTAAAGTGTGTGAGGTGTTTTCTGGGGTTTGTAGTGCAATCACCACCAAGGACTTCATGAGGTGGTGTGCAGTGAGTTAATGAGCTTGCTAATTAAAACAAACTAAGATACCTTCATCCCCAAGTCAATCACCTGATTCTATCACATAGATGTCAAGTGTGTACAGCACTGTAAATGTACACACTCAAAGTAACAACTACTTATGTACATTTTTAGTACTGCGCTGTCCTTTAGCCCTCTGACCAGCCATATTCAACAAGTTACCACTATTTTCAATTTTCTGTCATTGTAAAAGTAAAGCTTTCTCCTACAATAGACGATCGACATGTGACGAAGGTTTTCCCTACATTCTCGATGTGGAAATGTGTATTTACTTTTTCGTCCATTTTTTTGCCAAATAATTTCTTTTTTTCTCTTTAAAAATGCATTGTGACTTTGTTTTGAACTTATAGACGGCTGATGACATATGATGATACTGATTACAACTACAGGCTTGACAACATCAGTAATCATCAGACTGTTGAGCTTCCAGTTCTATGTTTATCTAATTATACAACCAATTCATGGCGCTCACCACAGACACAGACCGCAGAGAGAGAGACACACACACACACACCCTTCAGATCAAAGAGCCACAAAGGAAATTATCTTTTGTTTGAGCTTGTGTTTTGATATCAATCAAGTTGTTAATAAAATATGTATGTATATGTATGTTTCATCCCTGTATGTTTGTTACCTGTCAGAAACATTCCTAGTATTTTGTCTATTGCTCGAAGCATTGCGATGCTGTTAATCCAGTCGTGGCAACTGTGAGAACTTGACTCCACAAACATTCCCCTTACACTGTGTGTGTGTGTGTGCGTGTGTGCGTGTGTGTGCGTTTTGTCCCTCAGGCTCCATGAGGAGATCAACGACTTCTACGGCTACATCTCTCCGCGGCCAGAGGAGGAGAAGATGCGGCTGGAGGTGGTGGACAGGATCAAGGGAGTCATCCATGACCTGTGGCCCAGTGCTGAGGTGAGATGATGCTGCCTCTCCTAACTGGAGATGATGATGATGATGATGATGATGGGGGCAGTGGTGAAAGTGGCTTTCAGTTCTTGCCAGAGCTATAAGAACCGAAGCAATAACAGGAATGCTATGGATTTAAAAGCAAAAATGACAGACAGTTCGTGTTTTGGCGTCCTCCTAGCAAATCGAATTTCGGCACTGGCACAATTATTTTGCACAAATATTGCGCTGCCAGCAAGGAACCTCATTATGTAAAACACTATAACAAATATATAATTTTCAGGATCAAATTCAGAAATGGCAGTAGCAAAAGTAGTAGATCCACAAGCTCAAAACCAGATGCCTTAGAACACAGAATGGAGCAACGGTATGATACATATGTACTCCTCCATCCATTGCCAGACTGACACCAGAACCTTAGATCCAGTGTCCATGCATGTGCAGCAAACTGAGAGGTGGCTATAAATAAGTGGACAAGCATTCATAAGTCTGTACTAGTGACTGACCAGGGGTCTGCAGTATTCCAGGGATTCTCAAATGTTTTCATTTCAAGGACCCCCAGCTTTGATATGCGTTATGCCATGGACCCCCATTTCGTAAAATTAAATGAGTCCTAGAAATCTCTAAGACCCCAATCTAGAGAGTATACAAGTGGAACCAAATGCACCTGTAAGGGTCCATTGGGTTGCATTTGTACTCTCTCGACATAACAGGCCCATAACTTCCCTAGGACTCTCTTTGAGAACCACTGTTCTCACCCACAGCTCCCAGTAGGCAAGGAGGAGCAGCATTTGTGTTTTCACAGCTGATTTATAGGTTCATAGGGACACTATTACTACATCTCACTACTATGGTGAGATGAGATGGGGGAGATGAAGAAACCCAGGTGGTGGCGAAGCAGCACCAATAAATGTCACATTGCTGTCCAATCTCATCTATTACAGAACAACCATTCTGGATTTGGGCCATCCGTCTCCTTTTGAAAGGAGAAACGGCATTCTGGTCCGAGAAGATGAGCATGGTTTCCATCTGCCACATTTATGCTGTACACTTTTGTTATTGTGATATTTTTTCCAAGATATTAACATTGATATCAATATTAAATATTGCAATATGTAAACAGGCAATTCATTGGCACACTATATATTAGGGCTGCAACTAACGATTAATTTCATGATGGATTCATTGGGTGATTATTTACTCGATGAATCGATTAATCAGATTATAACACTGATTTAGCTATCACCTCAAAATTTATATTTTAGGTTATTGTAGACATGTTCCATCTAACAAAAAATATAAGTTGTTCAAAATATATTTGTTTAGCTGATGATTAGACTGCTATTCTAATAAAAGACAAACACATAAATGTTCTTGATAGTATAATCAATGTTATGTGTCATATTTGCTTTGCAGTTACCACTGTGCACGTGACTTATCAGATTTGAATGGGAAGAGAGATGGCTCATTGCTTTTTAGTTTAGTTACACTTTACATTGGAAAAACTATAGTTAAGGGGGAAAACACCCATGATAACTCAGCGATTAGTTGCCAATCCGATTAAACGATTACTAAATCAGTTGACAACTAATTAAATATAATCGTTTTGATTATGATTAATCGATTATTCGTTGCATCCCTACTATATATGAATGCTGTCTGGCAGAATCCTCATGTTTGAGCTATCTTTGGTAAATGAACTGCTAGAGTCCAAAAAATTTAATCCTGAAATTAACAGTTTTGGACACATAAGGTTACCATCTATTAGCAGATATTTCATTCATTCATTTAGTAGATACTGTATTTCCAATTGTCGTGTCAATTGTTCATGAGTTAGCTCTGTACTTGATCTCCATTGGTCTTCAATGGTCTACACACCAAATATCTAGGGCAATTATCTATGTCTACAAGAGCTCCATCTTGTAGATCTGCCTTTTTTGGCAATTTTAGGGTAATAGTTTGAAGCTGGCCTACAGGAAGAGCAGAAAGGAGATTTGTGTGATGAGTGAAAGAGGACAAGAGGTCGGTTGGTGTGAGGTCATACAAAACAGTAGTGAAAATAGCCAGAGCTTGCACATCAGTTATTTCCTCTGTATTAATGTTCTGAAATACAAATGGAACCGTATCTTGGATGTAGAAGATTTCCTCCTGATGGCAACAATATAGATACCTGCATAAATACCATCATCCATACGTCCAGCGAGGATGTTTTTTTTTGTGTCCCACACAAAGCGTTGTGTGGGACACTGCATTGTAGAGCAGTGAGGGGGGAGGTATTCATTGTCATTTGCAAAGGGAATAAGAACTGCGTAGTCAGGGAGATGTCTTTTAGTTTCCATAATAGTCACAAATCTCTGTATCTGAAGAGATGGTTTGCAATCAAAAATGAACAGGCAATCTTTGCGAATTTTAACAGAAAACATTTAAATCCATTGAGGGTGAAGGTTTGACAATTTCGTTAGGAAGATTCGGGTGAACGAGCAGCATATACTGTAGATCATAGGAACAAGCCTCCTAAAAGAGGGCTTTTTGTGTTATGCTTTTAGCATTAGTATTTAACTGTATGTCTGTTCCGGTAGCCCCTTTGTACACAGACCTCCATCAGCCCCCAGTCAGGCAGTTCTCACAGTCCACTCTGACTCTAAATGTTCATATAAGGTGAAACCCAAATAGTTACACAAGCACAGATTCGCTGACAGGGTGAGACTACGCATGGAGAAGTTAGCTCAGCTGTTAGATTTACAGCTGTAGTTAGAATTGGCACATTCTGCTGGGAAAGCTTGCTAGCTAGACCTTCAATGAGATTGAATGGAAGGCCAACATCATGTACACAATAAGTATGTTTCGCAATCTACAAATCTCTGCCGACCACAAACAAGTTATTATGAAACTGCTTATTCACATAAGTTTCATCCATTCCGCAAAATGTCTTTTAAATCATATATCAGTTTTCGTCAATTTAATTTATGCAGATGCTCAACTCAAAATATATTGTTCCAGTAAGATGGATTCAAGTTGTTTTTAAACAAACTATCCAAGATTTGTTCTACAAGCTTGTGCTAGTGCAACACAACACAAAATACCATAGTCTAACCTGAAATGACAAAAAGGCTTTATTTGAATCTTAATGCGTTAAAAGTAACTGCCAATAGCTGCAAGCGAGAGGTGTGTGTTTGTGTGTGCATGTTGAACATACTCTTTTTAAAAAGTGTTTTTCTGTCTGTATTTCGCTGCCAACCATAAGTGCACTCCAGGTTTTCAATTGGCACAGCTTTTTATGCTATTATTCCCCTGTGGCTGTTGTGACATGGGAGAATAATATGCAAGAATGAAATCGAGAGTTATTGTCGATGTCAAATTGATGAGCAGTCAAACGGAGGTGAATGACATCTTGCTCAGTAGTACAGCAGCAGCATGCGGTTGTTGAGCGTCGCGCTGGGTGCCAGGTTGTATAGGGGTGTTCCCAGCTAGGCCTCCTTTCATAGGGCCGTCCACTCAGCCAGATGATAGGCTTGGCAGCGGGCCCTGGCACTGCTGGGAGCACGGCACGCGCCACACCCACACAGGTGACTGCTTGGAATTCTGGTATGCAGAGAGAGAAAGAGAGAGAGTTTTTCACTCTGTCACAGAGTAAAAAACACTATCCTGTAAGTGAAGTGAAGTTTTCTTTTTAGCAAGGCCAGGAGAAATAAGTGTTTTTTCCTATTCTATATTGTGACAGTTGGACAGAAAACTTTGTATGTCGAATACTTAATATTAAATACTTTTCAGGACATGTCCATGTTTCAAATGGATTCATTATCACTACCCTCTAATTGTCTTTGGTTCAATATTCATATAAAAAACACAAACACACAGACACAGATCCATGCATGTGCAGAAGACTTTAAATGAGGGGTGTATTGGAGTATTTTACCTGCACATTTTGTATTTTGAAGTTGAAGTTTGATATTGCAATTGACAAAAAAATCCCTCATCTCAGTCATGGGACGCGTCTTTAAGCTTGTGATCATCCTGAAAGTGAAATCCACATGCACTCAACAAGACCCACTTTCACTTGACATTTTAAAAAATGTGTACAAGAAATCGGTGACCACACGTGGTGAGTTTGTAATGTACATCGGCTGCTTGTGAAATAGTTTTGCCTCTATGATGGCCGCTATGAAGGCACGACTCAACATAGAGATAAAGCTTGGTAGAAAGTAGTCATTTTGTCTTGATTATTTTTATATTGAACCAATGAATGGTATTAATAAGAACGTGTGGCAAACTAACAATCGGTTATTTTTCACCCGGTATTTCTCCAAGCACAGGTTAATTTCCCCCCTGTTTTTGTCCTATTAAGTATCTCTGCTGGGAAAAAAGTGATTTGACGAGTCGCGTTGTGAGCTCACAGGTTGCCTATTTTTACTATTTCTTTTTTTTTTCTCGAGGGAACTGCCAGTGCTGCCAGTGCGGCCTCTGTTAGTTAGTTAGTGGTGCTTTCTAAAGCATCATCTTTACTGTCTGTTTGCTGTTATGTCAGCCTGTGTCTTATCAATCAAGTCAAGCACCCTGATCAGCAGGTGTCCTGGCTGTCCTCATTCTCACTGGCAGAGCACAGCCAATAAACATGTTTTTACTTGGTAATTAGTAACTAGTAGTCACAATCATAAATTTCTACATGATGAATTGTCATACAAATGTTGTTGTGCTATTGGTTATGGACCATTAGCAACAACAAACGTGTTTTGGGTTTTTTAGACGACATAGTATCCTTTTGCCCATGCTGGCAGGCTCATGCCTGCAGTATGTTTTAAGCATACAAACCAGCATTGCCACCAGGGTGCCCAGGGCTGTGTGTTGGAGCGTAGAGCCTCTCTCTCTGCAGTGAGCTTGTGGATATCCACTTCATTGGATAGGTGTTTGATTGATCCACCTGGACGGCTAGAGACCCACCAGGTGGATTTTGGAGTGCTCTGAGGTGAACTCACCACGTAGAAAATCCCTCTGTACCAGCAGCAGTCAACAGTCAGTGGAGTATTGTGTGGTGATTAACTGCAGAAACGCGCCACTCCTCTCCCTGGATTTTGTCTCTGTCTTTGTTGTGGTTATCCTGCCTAAAATGTCCCCATCCATCAAAACAAACCACTAAAAAGCAGCGAGAAGGAAGTGCATTTCTGCAGGTAAATGGGCTACTCCAATGGCTGAATGGTTACAGAGGGAAATGATGGGTTTGTTTGGCTATGCAAAGTACGCAGGTTAATGTTGCATACTATTCCTGTAGGACACATTCACTACACACAACAGCTATAATAGAGGCAGCAGTGTGAGGCACAGTTAGGGCTGCACTGTGTCTTACCCAAGGATACAAACATGTTGGTTTACACGGCATTTAGAGCTTGTATATTTACTATTTTTGAATTTTAAAAGATGGAAACAATGGACATGTTACCAATGGGTAACCCTGAGTGTCCAGTCTGTATCCATAGATGAGCTGTTCTTAAAGTGGGGTCCAGGCAACCCAGGGGTCCTTGTTTGTCAGATTTACAGGGGGTGCAGGTAGCCATGGAAGACGATGTAAGATGGCCTCACCTTAGGCAAAGGCGTCGTGGCAGATTACCTCTAGTAGTGGCACTTTTCAGCTCTGCACGCCACGGGCAAAACGGTATCTGCACCCCAACCACCTCAACAACTGGAAAGCCAGAACAACCAACTGGAGTTTTAAGCAAACCCCCAAGTACCTTGGTGTATGTTTGTTGCTCATCTACCACCTGTGCATGTGGATTTCACTTTCAGGATGATCACAAGCTTAAAGACGCATCCCATGACCGAGATGAGTGTTTTTTTGTCAATTGCAATATCAAACCCCCAAGTACCTTGGTGTATGTTTGTTGCTCATCTACCACCTGGCATTTGACTTGCGGAGCTTCCTCTCTAGACCTACACAAACCCACGCCAGCCCTGGTCCTACCCGTAGCAGAATACTGTGCACAAGATGTCCACAAGATGGATGCTTTTAGAGAAGCCTGGCAGGTAGCATCCTGGAAACGTGGGAGACAGCCAGGCCCTCCGTATCCGCCAATACATCCAGGACCTACTCTCTTTTTCAGAGACAAAACTGGACGATTCTGTTCATGACTCAGAAATTGAAATTATGGGTTATAATATTATTAGGAAAGACAGAGATTGTTTTGGGGGTGGGGTATGCCCTGCATTCCACACCTGGGGGGAATGCAGGGCCCAAAACAAACAAATCACTAGCTTCTTTCAAATCAGTTCTGAAAATTCACCTCCTATTGCCTGTGGGTCGGCAGGAGGATTTTATTCATGTATTTTTTTGTATTACTATTTTTATTATTATTACCCGCATTATTATCATCCTTTCGATAATCTTTACTATAGATGACTATTGTTGTTTATTACTGTTAGTATTCCCATCACTGTTAATAATATATGTTGGCTTGTGACCATTAGATATGATGACATACTAAAGTTATGCTGGCTGTTTTTGGATTAATATTCACAGTCACACCCTACCTGTGCCTCTACATGTTATGCTTTGAAGCTGTGACAGTAACAATTATCATCATTGTGATGATTTATTGTCATTGGAACTTTGGAGTTACTGTGGAGTAGTGTTAAACACATTAAACAAAATCATCAATGATGTCACCCATGTTTTAAATTGAGAGTTTGTGCTTCTGTCCTCTGGGAAAAGATGCAAATAACCTAAGTGAAGTGCATCAGGTTTAAAAACCTTCTTTGTACCAATCTCAACTAAAATGTTGAATGAGGCGGGTTCTGGCCGATGCGTCCCAAGTTTCACGGTTGTTATGACTTGTGCCTAACTTAAGTGCGACTGCTCCTTCAGGACGCGAGTCGAGAGTGCCTAATCAAAAGTGGCGTAAAGTAATGTGTTATAATCTTGTGAACCCTCCTGGCAAGACTGCCCCAAGAACAGGGGCATATATGGCCTTGGAGTTCACCTTCCGGTGCATTCGTCTTGATTCAGGCCATTGTAGCGTCGCCCTTGGCAACAATGACCTTGAACAAATGGCTTATTTCACACACAGGTAAACCTAAGTGAAAGCATTCACTCATCATTCATTCATTCATACTATATCCCATTGACATGCAGAAGGACCATAAGCTGATTGAGGAGATAACGTAGTGCTGGTTGAGTGAGGAAGAGGCACGGCAGGGTTTAGGATATAAATAAAGGCAGGTTTACAGCTTAAGGCTCTATTCCTGTGGTCCTTTCTTTATCTGTATGCTACGCTGGACCAGTGCACTTGAATGAAGTGGGAAAGGATGGTGTGAAGTACAGCCTTATCCACTTAGACCGGAGTCCCTCAGGGCACCGCACAGTACTCGTGTATTTTCTGTCATCACGAACGCAAATGGTCTTGTCTGTTTGTGCGCCGTCACACCCTGCTGCACGTCTTAGATGACTCTACATTATAATGAGAGAAAAAAAAGTGCAACGGTTAATAACAGTGTTCTATTGCAGTGGTTTCTAACCAGTGGTCCTTGAGAGCATTCCAGGTGGTCCCCGGCTAAATGATGGAGAGTTACTTACCAAAGTGGACCCTTTTAGGTTCTTAACTCTCGGGAGTGTAAAATGAAAACAAATGCACCCGGGAGGGACCATTTTGTTTTCATTTTACACTGCCGAGAGGTAGATTATGGGCTCAATCTTGATTACATTAGCCCTTATACGCAATTAATGCACTTAGCATTGGGGAAGAGGCGTTCCCACACTAAAGTTGGTAATTTCGTTACCATGCTATCTCCCTTAAGCACCTCCTATACCCGTTGCATTATGCATAGGTGTGGTTTGGGCATTTTTAGCTTTCATCCAATCCGTGTTGGTCTTGCCATTCCCTTTAATTCATCCCATATCTATTTCCCTTATCCCTACTGCTATGCCTACTCCCTGGCTGCGGCTTAGGACAGACACATGCATGAGTAGCCTATTCTCAAAGATTATAGCCTAGCTCTTATTTTCAAACAATTATAGCTCTGTCAATTCTCAATCAGCTCTTGCCATTCAACATGTTATGTTGAAAAAACATGTTCCATGTTTTTTGCTGTATGTGGCGTGCATTTATCCCAAGTCTGTGAAATGTTGGGAAAGTCGGGATGTTGGCAAAAAAGTCGGGAATTCGCAGCAAAAACAGACGTCATTCATTTCTCGGTCAATTCTGGACCATTTTTTACAATTCAAAATGCACCATGACGGGAAAACACCACTCTCTCAGATGCTGTATAGAATATGTAGGTAGGTCTTTTGTACAAAGCGGAATCAAGCGAAATGTAACTGTCGGGGATTCGCTGGACCGTTTCCACCGAATCCCCGACATTTACGTTTCGCTTTATTCCGCTTCGTACAGAAGACTTACCCACATACAGCATCAGAGAGAGCATCAGAGAGAGTGATGTTTTCCCGTCACACTGCATTTTGAATTGTAAAAAATGGTCCAGAAACGACTGAGAAATGAATGATCAAAAAGATGTCTGTTTTTGCCGAAAAATCGCGACTTTACAGCAATTTACAGCATTGCGTCACAAGTTAATTAATGTATTTAATTATATTATATACTGTACATTACCTAAACACAAGTAAGTGACCGACAGCAGGCAATCTACAGCTGTATAGGACAATCCATAAATAAGGAGATGAATTGAACTGGCGCCTTTCCACGTGGAGTCGTGGACATCTCCAAGGCGCACAGATGCCCGCACCGTGCACACGTGGCTCTGCCTTCTCATATGGGTTAGCGGGTGCTTTGAAATCGCGTTATCTAGTTCCCAAATCTATTTGACGAAATTTGCAACTTAAGGGACTGCGTGACAAACACGCCTATGACCACACCTCCAGTCACAAATAAAGGTGTCGGCATAAAGAATAGTGGCTAAGGGAAGAGGAAAGGTGACGAAAATACCAATAAGGGAATTCGTTGCGGGTTTCGGGCAATGTTAGGGATAAGGCCGAGAGCCCTATATGTAAACATCTGGATTACTTAATTTAAGAAAGAAATTTCACCATTAGGGGTAGAAGAACTGTTAATTTGAACGGTTTGCCAGTTATCTGTCCTGCATTGTGGGCAAAAACTTGCTTTCACCCTGACACCACCAATGTAAATGTCTATGTGAGCCCCTGATTAGACAGTTTAGAACTTGCAACCCCTCCTTTAAAGTTTAGATGACTGGGGCTTCTGCAGAACAGCAAATTAAACCGTTATGCTGCCCTTTAACTTCCTGGCTGTTTTTAATAGCTAGTTGTTTCCAGGGCCCTGTATGTCATGTTACGTCTTGTTCCTCCCCAATAAAAACAATGACACGGTTTTGGTCTTGTCAAACCATAATGTGAACACGTTAACTCGAAGAACGAGTTCCTTATGACAGCGAAACTCCCAGTGATGGAGCTGCTTAGAGTTTGTGTGTGTATGTGAGTGAGAGAGAGAAAAAGAAAAACATTCAGATTGTCATTCTTGTGTTGTTGAGCTGATTTTGCTGGGACCCCCTGGATCCCCGTCCAAGACCCTTGAAGGCCGCTGGACTCCACCTTGAGAACCAGTGATTTAAATGACTGATCTCATAGCACAGCCTAATTAATTTAAACCTCGACATGACATTTAGTGCTTGCAGACACTCGCTCTTCAATTGGCTTTCTGTGTGGAAAAGCTCATTTGCACTTTCTTTGTGTTATGAGCCCTTAAATATCCATTATGCCTAGTTAACCCCATATAAATGAGCATTTCATTTAACAGACTAGGATAAATCAATTAGAGTGTGCGTGCGCGCGTGCAAAGTAACACGACCATGATATTGCTTTGTCTTCTCTATTATTTGTTTGTTTTTAGCTACAGTATATTCAATGCAATATCAAAGCCAAGATGCTATGTCTTCACTAGTGTAGTAATACTAACCTGTCTGTGTGTGTTTTTTTTTTTTGTTTGTTTGTTTGCTTCTCTCTCCAGGTCCAAGTCTTTGGAAGCTTCAGCACGGGCTTATATCTGCCAACAAGGTAAGCTGCTGTGTGTGTGTGTCTGTCTGTCTCTGGCTGCTTTTAGAGAACTGCTCTGTGTGTTAATCTCACCGCACGCACAGACACACACCAACCTCAACAGTAGAGGCCCCTTATAAACTCTGCCGTGGAGAAAGCCCTGCCGGTTGGCCCTTTGTTTCACAGATTTAGAGGGCTTGATAATTATAGCACCTGCTAATCCACCACAGAAGCCTTTTTATTTAAAAGGCTCAGTGAGCCTACCTAATGAACCACCACCTAGTGCACAAGTACCTGTACAGTACCTGTAAGCCACAGACTCTCTCTCTGTCACAGACCCTCTCATTGCTGCAATAACACTTCGATGTGTTTGCACGTACTTGCATGCATACGTGAACACAAACATGCACACAGTAATGCAGATGCTCACTGACGCGTCACCTGGATTAGTGGACTCCTGACTCTTGGAGATTAGCTTCACCGTTTAAGGATTTGATGTAAATTAAACAAACAGCCTGGCTAAAGCCAGACCATATTAGAGTAACTGTAAAAAGAGAGTGGCGACACGGTTTGATCTTGTGTCTCACGCTTCGCGCCTGAATTGGAGTCCTGCTGTCAGTGCAAGTGGATGGGCGAGAGTGGTTGGTTTGGAACTATGTTACTTCCAAACATGCACTTTTCAGCCAATAACCCTCTCTGTTCAACCGTAGCATTGGAGTCAACGGAAGTGCCACTACTCTCTCTCTCATTATAGATACTGTCTAGACCAAATCAGCTGTCGGGGTGGCCAATCAGGAGACAGTATGCAAACATTTGAATACTGTGTCCTGATTGGCCACCCACATTTTCTGGAGTAGAAATGGGCGTACAATTGAGCTATTCCAGACCAATATGCTGACAGGCATTTTTTTGCCAGCAGCTGATTTGGTCTAACTTTAGCCAGGCTAAACAGTATCACTACCAGGGTTTAGTTTTACTGTTGGTACTGTATGGATGGTTGATTTTATGTTGTCTCATTGGGCACAAGTGCAATGCGACTATCGCTGTATTTAGAGATAAACAGAAGTGCATTTGTGACCACATCCGGCTGAAGCACTCTTTTTCAGCCAGATGCCATTGTTCAGTAAAGCAGAGAGAAAAAAAAATCCCCAAAGTCCCAAATAACATTTCTGTTCCAAAATGGTTCCGGAGTCCACTGTGGCGCTCTGAGAGCAGAGGTGGCAGAACGGCCCATTGTTGGGGTGAGAGGCGTCCTTGACGGCGCTGAGAGCCTTTCAGACTGAGAGCCTTGTTGATGGACTTGATTGTTGCTAATGAAAAGCCTTATGATACTGTGAGCCGTGGTCAGCCTGCAGTCCCTCTGTCAGCTCCCTTCCAGACGCAGCACAGCAGCAGGCTCTGTGCACTGCTGCCATTATTATTAGAAAGAAACTGATCATCTTACTCAACTCACAGGTGTTACCAATGATACCGATAAAGGCTCTCTTAAATTTTATTGTAGCACAGTGCTTATCAGCCTATTCATTTCAAGGACCCCCATAACTCTGAATGTGAAAAGTGGGCCCGTGCAAATGTACACTCTCCCCATTCAACCGCAGAAGGCTTTCTTAACCTTTATTTGCAGTTGATTTATTTACAAAAAAGTGAAGAAAGTCAAACATTTTGGCTACATATATATTCTTTCTCCACCATAGCTCTCACAACTTTCACTTTGGCTCAGCTGTAGTTCTGTCTCAAGAGGTGGTTGCGTGGTGCACGGTTTATGACTGAACCACTGGTAAAAGTGTGAGTGTCAACACACTACTGACACACTACTGAGAGAGAATATATTAGCAAAAAAAATGTTTTTTGGAGAGATAGAAATAGGTGAATTTGAACAACATCCCATAGCCCCACTCTAATCTTATTTTGGGCTAGGGGAGACAGCCATAAATTATTTTTTTCCCACAAAATAACAACTGGACCACTCTTTGGAAACAAATCATCTAGAAATATAGGTAAGAAAGCCTTCCGGCCTGTTAACTTTAACAGGCTTCCTAGAAACCCCTCCAATGAGTCCCAAGGACCCCAAATTGAGATCCACTGGTGTAGCAGAGTGTTTCCAGTAAGCCAACATGCACACTACAGGTTGTTCGGATTGGAACAGAGCCTTCATTATAGTATCAGTGGTAACACCTATAAAGGAAGTAAGGAAGAGGTTGGGTCTCTGAACAGTGGTGTGTGACTAGAGGTCTCCTCTCCTCTCTCAGTGACATAGACCTGGTGGTGTTTGGGAAGTGGGAGACACTACCTCTGTGGACGCTGGAGGAGGCCTTACGCAAGAGGAACGTAGCGGATGAGAACTCCATCAAAGTGCTGGACAAAGCCACGGTACGTCTCAACCCTTTTAACATCTAAGATCCATTCTGTTTGTTCATACTTTTTCCACAAACCTATCAAAATGCGGGACTTCTGGCGTGTAAACTTCCCCCAGAAGTTGCCATTTTTCAGCCAATCGCGGCACGATGCACTCGAACATGTATACCCTGCAGAAACGTTTTATTTCTCCCTTTGTGCTCACAAAGCTGTTGTAAAGGTTTAGAAGATTGAATTGTGTGCACTTTGCACACTACAATCACTGCCTTGTTCCTTGAAATCACTTTTTTTCTGAAAATAGGAGTGAACAAGTCAAGATGCTAGTGAGGATCAAACAGGTTTGTTTCGCTGTGGACTGTAAATACAGTAACTACCGCAACTACCGCTGATAGACTCTAAAGTGCAGGAATCGCCCAGGGTGGCTTGAAATATTGATGTTGTGTTATTTTTTTATTTGAGGGTTAGCGTATTTAACCAGGAACTGATGCAGCTCTGAAAGACTTATGCACTATCACCCACTCACTTCTTTTCTTTCCATCTGCAGGTCCCCATCATCAAGCTGACAGACTCCTTCACTGAGGTCAAGGTGGACATCAGCTTCAATGTGAAGAGTGGTGTCAAAGCGGCGTGCCTCATCAAAGAATTCAAAGAGGTACAATAGCGCAAGTACAGTACACTGTAACCATGGTCTAGAGGTCTTCGGTTAAATTGAGACCTGAAAATACCTGGTATCCAACCCAGTCCCGGCCTAGGTCACGGCTACCGTTTGTCACTGGGCTCTGACAGTGAAATGAAATGGTTCCACTAATACCCGATGGTCCCAGCAATTGGCTGTCACTGGCATTCTTATCATCGCATATCGTCTCATTCCGGCCAATTATATATTTCCAGCAGCTTTTATGGTTAAGGTTAGGTTTAGATATAGTTTTTCTGAGGTCAAGGTCTGATTTAAGGACTTGTATTAGACAGTATTTTGTATCCTACAACTATAAGTACGAGTACAAGACAAATGATGTTTGTATTCGCCATCGATGTTGAAGAAGAGTCTTAATAATTCTGTTGTGATTCAATTGTGAAAGGTTTTTATGTTAATGCGTCACATCAAGCTTGTAGATCTGCTATTGTATATAAACATTGTATTAATTTGAAAACTTGTGAAATGGGACATGCTGTACAAAGTTCACTACTCCCCCACTAGAGGGTGACATAATCGTGTGTGTGTTGTGTAGAAGTATCCTGTGCTGCCTTACCTGGTGCTGGTGCTCAAGCAGTTCCTGCTGCAGAGGGACCTGAACGAGGTGTTCACGGGGGGCATCGGCTCCTACAGCCTCTTCCTCATGGCTGTCAGCTTCCTGCAGGTCAGTACATGCCACATGGATAACTGGACAACGTTCCAGGAGTTATACTGGTTCTATATGGGTCCTAGCCTGGTCTAGCCCTCAATGATTTTGGCCTTGGAGGGCGGGGGTGTCGTGGGATACCCACGGCGGAAGTGCTGCGCTCTGATTTGATCTAACAAACGTGTCGTCATCTCCGGCCCCTCCCACGCCCGTCCACTGCTGTTCTACGTCACATCATTTAGAGCGACGCCCACCCCGGAAGATTGACACGCCCCTCAAGGCCACTTTCCAACGCGCGTTAGTCCAGGCTTTCTGTTTTCGCGCAAGGCGGACGAAAATGAAAGCCTGGGTGTCGAGGCTATATGGGTCCCAACATCCATGATTTCTAAGGCTGCAATGATCAATTGATGGATCGTAATCAAATCGTTAACTAATTTAGTAACCGGTTAATCGGATCAGCACTAATCACTATAGACTTTTGCAACTAACATTTGTTAGTTGCAGCACTAATGTTTTCCTAGTTTTCCCCCCAATTCCCCTAAAGTTTTTTTTTCTTCCCGTAATGTTGCATCAATTATAGAAGTTATAGCAGTTGTGTTACCGTCCCTTGGCATCTAAGGAAACATAACAGACTCAGGATGTTTTCACTCTACTGTGGGCGGGAGCAAGGCGATCGGCATGTCGAGCACGGAATGAAAAATGTACGGTGTCTGTTTTTGGGCTCAACCTCATTGTCTTCCAGAAAACCCCATGCATCCAAATTTTGATAAACAACGTGCATATTTTGTCTCGTTCTTCGGGCCGCCGTAACTCTCACGCTGTGCTGTAAATAAACAATAAATCTCCATATTATCCACATGCAGACCTCCAAGTTCATCGCGGTCATCTCTCGAGGGAGCGGGGCGGGGGGCGGGTGGCAGCGTGATGCAACACCGCAGCATCAGCAGACGGGCGTTGGTAGTGGTCAGAAACCATGCGGCGGTGGGAGGGTACGGAATCTAGCAAGAATGTTGTTGCCCTGCAGTGTTGCTGCCATCCGTACTGTACGTGCATGTGACTGAAAATAAAACCACTTGAACTTTGAACTGGAGGGGGTTATAAAAACATAGTCCCACGCAGGGTGGACGTGTTGGCGTTTCACCACTCGAGCGAGCCAGTGGAATGAGTGTTCACTGGGTGATGCAGGTGTAATACATTAATAAATAACTAATAATTGACAGAAATAGTACATACCAGGACTGCTTTTATTTATCTGTAGTTGTGTAGGCTACATTCGTCCGCACACGGGGATCTGTTGTTGAGCACAGAGGTCCGTTGTGGACATATGTGACCGCTCACATGAGCGGTTTTGTCATGTTTTGTTTTGTTTTGTGTTTCTTTGATAAGAAACATATTCTGTACATTTTGTAATGTGTGGACCCCCTCGAAAACGAGATGATTCATCTCAGGGGGCTATTCCAATAAAGAATTTCCAACATGACCAGAATGCTAGCTTCTGATTGGACCGTTTATTCATGCCATGTAACTTAAAAGTTAAAAGTTAAAAACCAAATAGTTAATTTATTATTAAAGCCATGGACTAGCGCTACTACTGTTCTATGATCGTCATGATCAATGTGATGTTATGCAGTATTAAATTGACTGCTTGACCGGAAGTTAACCGGTGGGATCACGGACCACCTGAGGCACCACCTTGTTATCATGTTATTGTGACTAGCGATCGGCCACCAACAGCGCTTAGTTTTATTAGAATCCTGAACTGTGATTTTGATTTGTTTGAAAGTGTGGGAAGATTTGATTTCGCCTGCCGTTGGGACTCAACGAACGGGAGAATCATTATGCTGACACGCCATTGAACTTCCGGGTTGACGGGCTGTGCAATACCTGACAGTATACTGCACTCTCTAATTGTGTCAAGATAACAAATGACAAGACTGATGAGACTGAGTGCGTTTTGGCCAGTCGATGTGTTGATGTGCGTTGTGACGTGTGTGTGTGTGTGTGTGTGTGTGTGTGTGTGTGTGTGTTTGTGTGTGCGTGTGCGTGCGCACGTGCAGCTCCACTACAGAGAGGACGTGAGCAGTCCCAACACCAACATGGGCGTGCTGCTCATCGAGTTCTTCGAGCTCTACGGGCGACACTTCAACTACCTGAAGACAGGCATCAGGATAAAGGACGGCGGCTGCTACGTAGCCAAGGACGAGGTGCAGAAGAGCATGATGGACGGATACCGGCCGTCCATGCTGTACATTGAGGACCCCCTGCAGCCAGGTAGGAACTAGTAGTCGAGCAACGAGGGTCTATACTGTATAAAGAGGCGACAGCCGCGACACTCTACACGTATTGGAATCACCATTTTATTTTTCAGTGGTGCATCACTCCAATATGATGGCACATTTACAGTAGAACTGTGTCACACTCCCTCACGTCCTACCTTACCATAAAAGTGTTCTGTTAAATAAGAAAAGAAAAGTGTGTTCTTCTGTTTACTAAGATAATCCAAGACTCCAATAAGAGAAAAGAAATCCTAGGGGAAAAAAGAAAATATTTCTACTTGAATCTTTAGTAAAAGAAAGGTTTGGACTTTATCCACCCTCTTTGTTCAATAACAACCACCTTATTCTCTGTTGGAGGGGGAGAATCAAATAAAAACATATTTTAAATAAATAATTGTAATTTTTTAAATAGTTTTACCCCAACAAATTGAAATCAGAAATCGAAATTGAGATTTCTTAGGCAAAATCGTGAAGCCCTAGTTAACAATGTGAGCGCTGTTGGCTCCCAGTCACCGTAGCTATGTCTTTGGAGAAATGTTTATATATCGATCAGGATGCGACAAAAAAAAATGAAATCAGATCCGGACTTCGGATGTCTGACCAGCACACCATACTTTTTGAGAAAGAGAGACAGTGATAGTCCTAATTAGGAGACTAGTCTACACATGTGCAGCCAACCACGTTCCGTGTGGGCAGAGTAAGGTATTGCCTAGCAATTGGCCACAAATCGAATTTGCATTTTTTCTTTTTTTTTGCTGTACAGTTTCAATTCATATAAAGCAATATAAAATGCTGTACACATGTCCATTGCAGACTATAGATGAGTACAAAAACAAAACAAATGTGTGAGTTATTGTTCAATATGCCTTCTGGAGAGGGAAGGACAGGTTGCGGATGTTTACAAAGGGTCTTATCAGAAGAACAGTGAAGAACACGCATCCGTAACAAATCCCTGCATTATTGTTATTTCCTTCCAGACAACGACGTGGGCCGCAGCTCATACGGAGCCATGCAGGTGAAGCAGGCCTTCGACTACGCCTATGTGGTGCTCAGCCACGCTGTGTCGCCCATCGCCAAGTTCTACCCAAACAACGACACAGAGAGGTAAGGGAGGACGTCCTACTGTAGGTCATTGTTGACAACTACCAATGCACAATGAGCTGCAGAGTATTATATGGACGTGACATATAGCTGATTCTCTGGGTTCTTGAGGGGGCTAGCCTCCTTTCTTTGGCCAGCTTTGTGTGTCTAGATGTACCACATACTGATTTGATTGGCTTAGCAATGTGTTTACCCCATAGAGGTGATTTAAATGGCTGATTCTTACAAAGATTTGTAAGAATCTTTGTAAGCCCCCTTGGTGGACCGGGCCCTGCTATGTTGATCTATATCCCACACCATGGTATTGATATTTCGAGGCATCTTTATTATTGCTAATATCTTATATTACTTATATGTGTATTAGAGTAAAAGCATTTTGTTCCTCTTCCTCAGTCGTGCAGAAACATTCATCATGGAAAACCTTTTTATTAATTTAATTTTATCCTTAGTACTTTCCGGGTTATAAGCCGCGACTTTTGTCCCGTGCTTTGGACCCTGCGGCTTATTCAGCGGTGCAGCCAATGTATGGATGTTTACGGCTAAATGCACGGTATGCACCCCAACTTTAAGCCGGCCTGAGCAGGAAATGTAGGGGGACAGGGCACAGGCAGTTCGCTAAGACAGACACTACTAAATGCATCATGGAAAGCAAACAAAGAAGTACATATAACGCAGCTAAAGTCAGTCGAGCTGGTTGAAAAATAAGGAAATCTATCTGCTGCACGTAGCCTTGGGATCAATGAATCAATGGTTAGACGGCGGACGAACGCGAGGAACGCCAGCGCGGCGGAGACACCAGCTCCTCGGAACGCCAGCGCGCGGAGCCTCGGACCACCAGCGCGAGCAACATGCTGAAAGCAACTTTTTCTCAAGTCTGCCAGTGGATCCTGACTGCGTGGAAAAGTGTCAAAACATCCACGAACGGGTTTAGAAAGGCTGGCGGCAGCAGCAGCAGCAGCAGCAGCAGCAGCAGCAGCTGCCGATCAGGAATAGGAGTGGGTCCGTGGAGGCGGCAATAAAGACGCCTCGTCGAGCGTCTTAAACATTGAGAGGATTTCTGGTGGTCCCCAGATAAATGGTGGACAGTTGGTTAACCAGATGTACGGTAGGCTACCTTTTTTCATGAACCAAATGGACCCGCAAGCGCTCATTTGGTTTCATGAAGTGATCGGAGTTTGCGTATCTCCGGCTACACTCTAAGGCCAGGCCTGGATGTAATATTTCTCAATCGGGGGGGGGGGGGGGGGGGGGGGGCAGCCGAAAATGGCAGTTGGAGTGGTGCCTTAATTGTAGTTAGTCAATGTTTAACTACCGCTATAAGCATTTGATTTGAAATATTTTTGAAGTTTTCATTGTTTGCATTTCGTCATGTTTGGTGGGGCAGTCAGGGCGTCTAGAGGGCATTCCCCCCCCCATGTCTATGCCTAGATCCGTCCCTGGTCTATGGCTCTAGCGTTAATTACATACAGCACGTGCAGTTCTGTAGTCATTTAAATAATAAAAAGGATGCTTCTCAAACAGCATTTCGTTGCCGACAATCTCATCTGTGCAAGAACCCTTATGGTAATTAACCCATTGTAGACGGGAACCCCTAGTGGTAGTTTTACCCTAGTTAACACCAATATGCGTTCTGTACAGTATGTACTGTATCACAACATGTAATTTGATGGTGTTACACAATAATTTGAAGTTTTCCGCGGACATTTTTAGAATATAGTCTACAAGTTAAGCATTAAAACACCCGCGGCTAATAGGCCAGTGCGTCTTGTATATGTACACAATTGATTTTTTCTCTAAATTTGGTCGATGCGGCCTATATTCAGGTGCGCTTTATAACCCGGAAATTTTTATTAATTTAATTTTATTCTTAGTATTTTTTCTCCACCGTAATCTAACGCCCTTCCTTACTACAGCATCATTCACCTGCTGCATTTTGAGCTTTCAGATCTGCTACTTGCTGTTTTTTTTGTATGTTTGTTTTGTTTCTTGGACATAATGAGGTTTCCACCCAACAATGTAGAGAATCTGTTACATGGAGCTGTTGAAACACCCAGCGGCCTCTAGATGTCTCTCTCTCTCTTCCCTTGTGCTTCCACAGTATATTGGGGCGAATAATCCGGGTGACCCAAGAGGTGGACGAGTACAGGGAATGGATCAGCAAGCAGTGGGGGTCCCAGTCTCAGAACGATGTACCTCTCAACAGTAAGTTCCACACCTGCATTCAGTCATTCCGAATGAAGTTACACACCTTTAGGCTGTGTAACTCAGAGTGTACAAGTGTTATATCATTGTCTACAGGTTTACCCAATTTTAAAAAAGCAAACAACCCCCCCAAAAAAGAATCCATCCAATAAATTGTGAATCAAAACAAAGTCCATAGTGGGTACAACCATAGTTCAGCAAGGAATTCCAAACTCCGTTCCCCCAGATGTACTACCAGCACCTCCTGGAATGTTTCCTGAAGCAGTCCTGCCAACATCAACGCTCTTCATCACCAGAGGTCTGAGGTGTCAGAAAGGTTACCTCATATATTCCTGTGGTAACTTTTCTGACACTTCTAGCCTGGCCCCATCCCCGAATCGCCTCCTTAAAAAGTACAACCCTATTTTTTTCCCCCTGGGATTCATGGACTGACGTCCCTGCCTTTGGTCTGTGGTACTAATTGAAACTATGGCAGCTGATTGGCCGACAGCCCTGTTATTAAACAGTGTCAGCACAGGTGCTTTTTTCAAAGAAGCGTCAGGTTTATAAACATCATCCAACATTTGTCGGCTGTTTGTCTGGTTAACAACCAGGCTAGCACATTTGCCGCATTAATGACAACACCGTGGTCTGCTTTCCCAATATTCTTGGGTTGGTATGAACTAACCACTGCCAAGACTGCCAGGTGTCAACGCTCATCCCAGAAACCGCTGTGGTGGAGAGGGACTTCAGTCTGAATAATAAAGTGAAACGAAATGACACTTCAGACCGATGTCAGGATGAAGGCAAAAAGCCAGAAGGATTGTGAGGCCGTTCGTTCACGGTCTGTACTTGTACTGAAAGTCTAGATTAAGCAGGCTTTTGCATTACCAACAAAACAAGAGCACAGTGTGCAGGAGAATTAGAGGAATGTGGATCCTCAAGTGGACATAAACGAAGGCTAACCTCTCGTCCAGACGATCCAGTAACAGTAACTGATGAGCCACTCTTCACAATATCACTGGTGACCAAGCATGGCAAAGAAAAGACATCTATGGGAAACATCTGTGAGACTGAAGACATATTAGACATAGACAGCATTCAAGGATCCAATAAAGTTACGAGAGCGTACCATTGGGACCAAATGGAAATGGACCCTTAAGAGTTCTAGATCTAGAATTCTATTTGCGCACCCTCAGAGTTATGGGGCTCTTTAAATTAAATGGTTTTAGAACCATGGTACCATACGGTAAATGGAACAGAGCCTTATCAGTATCATCAGTAACACCTGTGGAGGATGTAGGGAAACTCACCCAGAAGTCAGAGTTACTCTTTTTGTAAAGTTAGGACTATTCAGTAAGGATTTTACTTGAATAGTAAATATATAATTTCAACTGCAAAAAACTGCGGTTGATTTTTGTATTGCCCCGAATATAAGGTGACCCTGGTTATAAGACGTCCCCCATTATTCAAGACTCATTTGTGTAAAAAGAACATTGAATGTTATACGATATAATCCCCAGATTCTGGTCGTCTTATAGTTGCATGTCAAGATAAGTGTGCATGTTTGTAGATTAATTATTTTCAGAAGTGCACAACACATTTTGTGGGACTGTTTCTTTTGATGCTGCTTTTATGTAATGTAGTGTATTATGTTCAAGTAGGGCATCAATTTACGGGGGGAAATAGTTTTAGAATGTGGACATTTCTGTCCAAAAAGTTTGGCCTACAAGATGAAAACGTCCCTGACCCTGTCTCTCTCTCTCTCTCTCCTCTTCATCAGGGAACGACGTGACACTGCTGGTGGAGCCTCAACAACAACAACAACAACTGGACGAGTGCAACAACAACGTCCCTGACATTGACGAGCCGGTGGTGGTGCTGCCGCCGCCCGTTCCCCGCGGCAGCAAGACGTCCTCCAACTCCTCGTCTCCGTCTCCCTCGCTGCGCTCCTCCCCTTCCTCCTCCCCGCTGTCGCCATCCTCCTCCTCCACCGCCTCCAGCTCCAGTGACGCGGTCAGTCCCAGTTCACTGCATGGAGCACAGCGTTGTAGAGCAGTGGTTCTTGATCTGTTTTCACATAAAGAACCACTTTTTGATGATTACGCATTTATATTCAGCCCCTCAAACCCAGAATTATTTTACAATGCACTCCTGAATTTCCGAATAACCAGAGAGCTCCGAACACACCCAGAATTTGACCCAAACTTTATTTGTATAGCACCTTTCATGGCATAAAATGCAGCTCAAAATGCTTTATATGGCAATAGACAAATGGAAATTAAATAAATAAAATATAATTAAAAAGGCAAGACATTGAAGATGCAATACAATGAGCACATAAAATATGACTCAAAATATTAAAAATGCAATACAGTGGAAAAAGGCAGTCAAAAGCAAGTGCATAAAAGTATGCCTTGAGCTGTGCTTTAAAAATGAGAATGAGGAATAGTAGTTTTTGCAATTGTCGGCTAAAGATGAGCTTGGACTGTCTTCTGTCCCGTACAGGACTCGGATGGGACACCCTGTAAGACGGCCAAGCAGCAGTCTGGTGGACGCGCCTCCAGCGGCCATAGAGAGCAGACAGGGGGTGTGAGCAACCACAGGACACAGAGCCACTCCACCAGCACTCCACAAGGAAACAAGGGAGGCAAGGTAGTGTACAGAACCCCAATGAAACACCAGTGTCCTGGGTCTGGGTCTCCCTACAAGACACATAACAAATGTACAACGAATGTGACACGTGCCACAATCTGCTGGCTCAGCTTTTGTTTTGTATAATATATACAAAATATATATGTTTTTCACCATGGAAACGGTTATGACGATTATGACAAAATAATTGTGAGTGCATCTAATAATTGTGATTAGACGATTATGTAATACAGTGGTCCCCAATCTACGGCCACGATATGATTTAAAATCTAATGTGTTTCCCTCCCTCCAGGCCCGGCAATCTCGCTCTCATCACAAGAACATCCACCACGGCCAGCAGGGGTCCACGTCCTCCAGCGCCAAAACCACAAGCCATCAGAACAACAAGCCTCATCACCAGGGCAACGGCAAGAAGAGGAAAAATCAGCGAGATGCCACCACAGTGCACGAGGACCTGTGTAGATAGGGGGCAGCAGACCCTCCCCTAATACCCCCACCCTGTCACCCCCCCGCCCCCCTCCCGCTCCTCTCCCCCCTGTCCCTGCTGCTGCTGAGTTAAACTGACTGACTGTCCCGCTGCCTTTGGGACGTTGTTAGTAGTATTAAGGATCTTTATTTGTCTCTCTCTTTCGAGCCTTTGTGTAAAGGGGCGGGGCACATATGCAAGCATTTTATAGTAGAAAAATGACACGCAAAAAAAGATAAAAGTAATTTCTTTAAGAAATGGAAAAGAGCTGAAGTTCTTTGGACGTGAACTGAAGTCATGAAGGAGGAACGGCTCGTTTCGCTTCATGGTGGGGGCAGCGACCCCAAATACCCCTTTTCCCTGACACACACACACATACACACACACCCCTAACATAATCTTGGATCTTCTAACCCCACCTGACGTTAACGGGCGGGGTAAGGACAGGACAGGACATGGTGTTTTTTGGACACGGCTGTGGGAGCAATACCCTGGAACTGCTGGCTTCAACATTACAGAGAGGAAACTGAAAGGAAAAGGAAAACAAACAAAAAGTAATAAGGAAAAAAAGACGCATATGTTATGTTGAACAAAAAAAATCAAAAATGTACACAATGTTTTTCTTTTTTTTCTCTCTTTTTTTAGATGGTAACCTAAAAATGCAATCTGAAAGATTGGGGGCTATAACTTATGCATGACAATTTTCTTTTGTTGATGGGTGGTCTTTTTTTGTTACGTCTAAAACAGATTATACAAAGATTTGTACAAAAAAAGACAAAAACTAGCTACAAAAAAAACAAACACAAAAAAAATTAAAAACTTTGAAAAAACCCCAACAAAATGAACAAAAACCATAAAAACTACTTGTTTCATATGACTTTTTACAGGTTGTACCGATTCAATACGTGTAGACGATGTGCACATTTTGCCCCTGAGCCCTGCATTTTTTGGTATAGCCAAGACTCTTGGGTTTGGGGTTCCATTGCCAATATGAATCATCAGCATCTATTTGTATTTGCAACTGCTCTCTCTAAGAGTGTGCTAATTAGTGAGCTAATTGTGCGCACACACACACACACACACACACACACACACACACACACACACACACACACACACACACACACACACACACACACACACACACAATTTGTGCTCTGTTGTACGACGGTGTCACACCCCTAAAAGTAGACCATCTACAAGCTCACAATGCCTTGTTGGTGCAATGCCTTGTGAGTTTTTTATGCAACACTATCATACAACAATGAATACCCGGTCTACACACACACACTCCTTAATTTATGCTCTGTTGTACGACGGTGTCACACCCCTGAAAGTAGATCTACAAGCTCACAACACCTTTGGAGTTTTTATGAAACACCATCCTACAACAATGAATACCTGGTCTACACACACACACACACACACACACACACACACACACACACACACACACACACACACACACACACACACACACACACACAGACCCGATAGATGACTGGATAGAGACTGTTTCTGTCACATACAGCTCAATAGCACAGCCATACAGCAGTTTAGTGGCTTTATATGAATGCAGGTTCAAATTAGTAAAAGGGTGATAATTATTTTATTAAAATCCTACACTTGAAAAAAAAAGACTATAAACAATCTGACTGTGGGTGCTTAATCTGTTCCCTTGGTAATTTACCTACTACAAAAAATCATTTGTATCTGTTAAATGTATTTATTTTTTTATTAATTATATGAATATAGTATGAATATGTTATTAACATTAGAAAGCGATTATATCCTTCAAGTCCTTTGGGATAGGATATTGTTGAGGTATCAGAGGGCGGCGAGGAGGAGGGGTTCAGGTACCGTACAATGATGCCGTTATGTTATATATCATTGCCTTCTTTCTTTTCCCTTTATTTTTCAGTGATAGTTGAAGTGACCAAGTTACTTTGAAAAAGTTGAGAGACCATTTTACAATTCATAACAGAATTTCTTTCATTTTTGTTTTCCTTTAATTTTCTTTTTCCCCTTTTTATTTTGAATATGTGGCTGGTCTACCTACTTTAAAAGGGATCTTAGTGTTTTTTTTTTTCTTTCTTTCTTTTTTTTCAAACAAAACCTTATTTGTTTTCCTTTTTTGAGGGGGAGAAAACAAATGACTACATTAGGTAATGTCCCTTCCCCCTTCTCTCACTGCAGTTCAGCAACTTAACCCGTAGGTGGCATCATTGCTCAAGGTCTGAACCTTCATTGGGGTTTTGCGTCTGTATACTGCATTTGGACATTTCATCTCTTAAAAGCATATTCAGGTGGAAATGGTGAATTATTTTGGGGTGAAATTGTCCAGGTGATGATGATGATGATGATGATGATACATCACTCTGTCAGTTGGAAACCTCATTATGTCCAAAACGGTTTTCAAAAAAAGGTTTTGTGAATTTATGGATTCATGAAACAAAACCCACAAAAAAGGTTAAACTATGGAAAGGAGAGGTTTCTGCCTGACAGCAACAGGGCATACTCACAGAAGCACACAAAGCACCCCTTCTATGGAGAAAAAAATATATATTCTGCTGTCCATAACACGCAAGATATCCACAGCAATAAATAACTACCTACCGCCCTACTGTACCTACTAGTTGGGACATGTATTACTGTACTTTGCTATTACTACTATTATGATTAGTCGAGAACTGCTATTACACTTTTCACCATTGCAGTCACCTGGATGATCACGGCCGACTCCTTTTGTGTTTAGACAACTTTTTTTTATATACGTTGAATGAATGCACTACTACTATTACTACTACTTATCTGGTGTTGAATTGAAGACGGTAGTCCTTGCCATTCTGTATCTTTTTTTTTTTTCCCCCTCTGTCTAAATGCAGTATATAAGTGCGGGCCTGGGGGGTGAAGGACGGCGAAAAGGGTGAGATGATTTGTCAACAGTGCCATCAAGAATGTTCCGTCATGATCTCTCTTTCAATCCCAAACTGTACTCATCCAAAATTGTTTCTCTGCAGCTATATTTACAATTCATGCAATAAAAACAACCACAGTACAATTAAAAATCTGGTGTGTTTGAAACTATGCTCTTGTGTATGTCAGGAACTTGTATTGCTGTATTCCTGTGTGTTGTTTGTTGGTAAAGGTGATAAGAGCGATAGTAGATCAACTTTGATTGATTTCCAGCTGGGGGGAAATCAAAGTGTCACATATAGTGGAGATAACAGTAGAATGGTTGCCTTGCTAGAGATGGGACATGTCACAATTATTGTGGCAAAAATAGTATAGTATATAACAATGCTCTTCTTCAGTTCTAAAGAACCACTTTTCAGCTAACTAACTTCATATTGGTCCTTTAATGTCCATGATAAAACCACACATCGTTTTCCTACATGGGCTGTGTCTTAAGGAAGGGGCCAATGAGAAATATAAAAATTGGTCAGAATGAAAGGATATGATAAGAGCACTTCATTTACTGTATCACAGGTGAATGAATGATTGAATGAAATTTTATTAACAGAAATGAGAGTTACAGTACAATTCAAGTACAGCTACAGCAAATCTGAAAAACTGATTGGACACACTAGTTAAGAATACACTTGTTTACCATAGTGGCCAAAAAAGGTGTGTTTTTACTTGGTAAAAGTATCAATAGGCTAGATGGCTCTGGGCTAATCCCAGGACAGCAAAGGAATTCAATACCACCAAATCCAACTCAGCAACATTTCAAGCTAGGCTACATAATATTTCTACGTAATTTTAATCAAGACAAAAACAAAATGTCAAATATAACATGTTTTACACTCTCAAGAGTTAAAATATGTACACTCTTGAAGAGTTAAAATAAAAAGTACACTCTCACACTCTCAAGAGTTAAAATATTCATCACCTGAATGTAGAATGTAGATGTAGAAGATTAATGGTCATCTGTATCATATGTTGGACTGTTTTGTTTCCCCAATCAAGAGTGGAATAAGTGTAATTGTTGTGGACAAAAGCAAAATAAATCTTTAGTTTTTCCGAGTCTGTGGGGCTAAAATGTCTTCAAATGGTGGTCCGTGCGGCTCAAATGCTGATCAAATACTGGGCCCTGGTATCAAAAAGGTTGAAAACCCCTGGCCTAAACGATATTCAACTGTATAACGTAGTCTGTCCTGACGCAACAGGTGGGCCGGACCACTTCGGAGACACTACTGTACTGTTTACTGTACTGCTGCAAATACACCCTGAAACCTTAGCGCGTGCGTGAGAGCGAACCAGTGAGTGTGCAGCAGACTGTGCTTACAGTCAGGGTCGTGCACACATAGACATCAAAGGGGGCGTCAACCAACCCTGCATTTATATCCATAAAACAACTGTCCTTTGACCACAACCATGGTGCACCTGGACTTGAATGAACTGCAGCATTTAAATTAAATAAAAAATTAAAGAGTGCTCGGTTGCGTCTCGAACATAGCAGATCAGATGTGCCATTTTCGCGCTTTTTTTTAAATCTTGTACCCCTGCCCCTCGCCACTTTGGGCCCTTGCCCCTCTAACACTTTGTGCAAGTTCCTGCTCACAGCGTCTAGCCTAGAGGGGGCAGTGTTGCCAACCTGGCGCATTTGTCGCTATATTTAGCTTTTTTCAGGCCGTAGCGCGGAAATACGCGGAAAATGTATTCCTTTTTTGCTGGTGAGTTGGGGCTAAATTGGTTGACAGGCGCCAGAGACTCCTCGTTTTTCACCATTTTGATAGAGTCTCCCTTCCTTCCTAGAAAGGACCATTGGTAACCACATGGACCCTTATAGACCGGTAACTCTTGAGAGCGTACAATGGAACCAAATGGACGGGTGAACTGTTCACCCGTCCATTTGGTTTCATTTTACGCTCTCAAGAGTTAAATTATATTTAATTAATTCTGAATTTACCTAGTTTTTAAGAATCGACACATGTAGATGACGTAGAAGAATTGCTATTCTAACCAACATTTTGCCAGGTATTTCTCCTAAATTAGTCTGAGAGACTAATCTCAACGTTGGCCCTGGTATGAACATGGTTGAAACCTACGGTTCTAGTACATTTGGGAAGTGCATTTTTGATTTTGGCAGTTGGCAACACTGAGCCTACAGCAGGCAGTAAAACATCAGCATGAGTATCATCAAACCTCAGCGGCTAAAACCACCGCGGCTCAACTTCATCTAGCTGTCTGTCTGGACGTGAGAGTGAATGTGGAGTTATGAAATAAAAGGTAAGAAAAAGACAAGAACAAATGAGCTTTAATAATAAATAGGTATATATCAGTTGACTTGATTCAACAAGTGTTTGTCTAAGGCGTGTAGGTACATGTTTTTTCCCTTCTTTTTCCCTCCTTCCCCTTTTCAGTCAAACCAATTCTACACAAGTGAAGTGCTACAGCTTGCGTTTTCAAGAGGAAATATTCTTTAAATGTGAATGTATGGACAGGATAGTCTGAAAATATTACTCTGGTGGGGTTTAGTGTTTATTTGGGCTTTGTGTAGTCTGTTGTCTGGTATTGTCTCACAGTGGAACCACAGTGGAAACAACAAGCTTCGGCTTGTTTGTGTCTCGAATCCACGTGTGTCTGAATCTGCACTAGTCTGAAGGATGACTGTATGTTGATGCGTTTTTCTCATGGCTATCCATACAGCCCACCCTTAGAATGCCCTGATATAAAGGTACACATTGAAAACGTAGGTAAAATCACGGCTAATTAACGTGTAGCAAGTCGGTTGCAAGGTCTTTCTTCACACTGTGCGTAAACTGCGTAAAAACGTTGTACTGAAAAGGGAAGCATTTTAGAGGCGTGAAATGCATTGGATAAAATGTAGGTGTAGTGGATGTCTGTGTTCCCTGCAGTGAATGAAACCACTGTTCTGTTCTATAGTTTATTTTCACCTGAATTCCCTGGAGTGGCAACTGCTGCAGATGCAGCCAAGTTAAAATGGTCATTTTGGACGATTACCTTTTATATTAGGACTTGGAGTCTTTGAAATGTTACTCTTTAGGCGTTAATACCAACTTTAGTGTATATTATTTATACTGTAGTGGTAGCACCATGTCTTGGTTAAAAGGTCGTTTTTTATTGTTTTACTATGTGATTAATATACCGTTTAGAGATGTTGTAAAAATAATAATACAAAACATGTTAAAATGTTTAACCTTGCCAAGCATTTGACCAGCTACTGTATTTAAATCTAATCAACTGATCGGTTAAATTTGTAAAACGTTTTCAGCTCATAGAATTGCATTTATTGTCACACTTTGACATTGGCAAGTCAAATCCTGACTTTGTGTGGGGGTCTGAACTTTTTGCATATGATTCAGAGTTGCACAAACCACCAAAACGAAACTCACAAAGACTTGGCTGTGTGTTGAAGCCCTAGTATGTCTGTGTGATGCTAATTAATGCTGACAGGTAGGCCTATTCTGTACATGAACATAAAATGTATATAGCGGCTATACTTTTACAGGGGCTAGTGAACTTTTTTAATGTATAATTAAGCCTTTTATTAATGTTCCAAGGCAGGACATCACTGTTCTTAAAAGATATGCGAAATCAAAATATGATAAGGAAATCAAAATATTGTTGTTGTCATAATCATCATCATTCAGTGCTGTCCAGAACCACCACAGTGTTTCCTTGCCAAGTCTGATGATTCTAAGCGAAATATTGCTTGTTTCTGCGTGGGTGTGTGGGTGGGGAGCTTGTTTCGAAAGTGGAGTTCCTATCTGGACTTCCTTCCTAAATGTTAATGTCGTTTAAACCAGTTTTGCTTTTCATGTACGTGAACCCTCCAATATATCCAAATATACGAGAATATTTTGTGCCATGGAACTTTACCCTAGGTTTTGTGTTATTCCAAATATCAAATAGCTAAAATGTGCATGTGTTTGAGAATATTTTAATATCCTTAAGATGGTTTCCAGGGGGTCCTGAGCTAAACGACTGCCTATAACCTACATCTATAGGCTAGATTGTGCAAGTGTTCCATTTGTGTGTGTGCACTTTCAAGACTTGTGGGGAATTATGTGAGATCCATGGCCAAAAATGCAGAACCAGCTGGGGGTCCTCGAAATGAAAAGAAGTTTGAGAAGCACTGCCCTAGGCTATATCAACTTACTGACCCCTCATCTCATTATGGATCGTGGGTCAAATCATAAGACCACTTTGCTACTCTGCCAATATGCTGTTGTTTTCATAGGTGCCCCACCGGAAACCTCCATTGTGTGTGCGTGTGTGCGTGTGCGTCCGCACGCGTGTGTGACGACTGGACACAGTACTGTAATGTATACAGTAATATTCTCACTCTTATATTCAGGCCAATAGGGTAATTATAATTAACCTAATGAATTATCAGAAGGTCAAAGTGTACTAATATAAATATTAGTACACTTTGACCTTCTGATAATTACTCAACCTGGCTCACTGTTCTATTCCATTGATTAAAGTTCTCCCAGTTGCAATAACTGATCTCAGTCATCTTAATGCCATAGCTTGTTGACACATCAGAAATACCCAATCTACAAGTTCACAGCACGTTGCAGTGCAACTTGTTTTGAGCTTGTAAATCGGCTATTTCTAATCTACAGTAATACATGTTGAGAAGAAGCACCTTCCATAAACATGAATGGCCCAAATATTTCATAAAAGCCAAGTTAAAACATGAACTTCATGAACCTCGATCATGAGATTTGTTTGTTGCTTTATTCTATGCGGTTGCCTTCCATCACCAGACTTGTGCTGACTGCCACCGCCAGGCCAGCTGTCTCACTGCTCTGATACTCTGCTGGTGGTGTCATATTCCTTTGATGTGATCCTGTCTGTCTGCACTGTCAGGCCAGTTGTCTCACATCACTGCTGCTAATGGGATTCCTGATAGCAGTGCATTGGTCCGGTCCTGGTTGGGACAAGGGTTGCACTGTTCCATGATGTCCACTTACAATCTGGGGGAGGTTGAATTCCAAAAGTGAAGATAACCAAACCCCTAGAGGGAAAGTTTCTCTTATCCTGATAAATTACTGATGAGCAATGCTGAGTGAAAAAGATAACAAATAAACAAAAAATATGCATGCATGGCCATATACACGTGCAGCCACGTACAATGTGAATTTAAAGGAGAATTCCACACCAAAACACATTGGGCATCAATTTACATACCTTGAGCGCTGTGACATCATATACAGTATATTGCACTTGATTTTTGGCATAGATGCCCCCTTTTCCACATTTCACTCTTGAGGTCCCCTTCCCTTCCAACAATTTGCATTGGTGCAGGTTGTCATTATTCCAATGTAGGTAGGTATTTTTGTAGATCAACACCTTTTTATTCTTCGCACATCATATTTTAATAGTATACTGATGCTCATTGCTCACGCATGAGTTTTATGTCACTCTGGGGCAGTTTTTGCTTGTAATCCCAGAAGTATTCTATTCCTCATCCTCTCAATCACTCAGGTTGAAACTCCTGTCGCATGGGTGATAATTGGGCCAATCATGTAGTGGCCCAATTATCTTGTAGTGCATGGTTTGATGCGGCTATGCAAACTGCATTGGAGTAAGGAGGACCTAAGGTGAAATGTAGAAAAGGGGGGAATCTATCACAAAAATCAAGGGCATTATGTATCATGTCACAGGTAGATGGATGACCAATGTGGTTTGGTGTGGAATTCTCCTTTAAGTAGCTGGTTGCAGACCAGTATATCATAGCTGGCAGCTGTTTTGGAATGGGATATGTCACTTTGTTGTTGGAAGTGTTTGCTAGTAAAGAAAGAAGGCTTATCAGTATTTCCCCCTTCTCAGAAACAAAGGCTCCATAATATCAATATCTCATCTCCCAGAAGGAACACAGAGAGAGCACTGTATTGATCGACCAGGAAAACTAAAAGCATGCACTGTTGTGTTGATGCATTGTTGCTTCAGGGAATCGGCGCCTTAATAGCTTTCGTGGTTGGTAATGTCAACAGATATCCCTTTTACTGACATTCCTAAAGAGCAGAAGCACACACAGTGTGGCTTGATGAAAGCTCTGTTCTGTTAGCAACATTGTACGCAGGACTTCTCCCATGTTGCTTTGAAGTGAACACTGGAGTTGCATAGATCAGAGCTTCGCAACCAGCACCACTGGTACATGGACCGCTGCCGGCCCGGTGCGTGGCACATTTTCCACTGGTCACTAAAAGGGGCTGGCCATGTATCTGTATAACGTTGCACTACCAGCATGTCCAAAATGTGGTGGAAATTCCATATGTCAAACTCAAGGCCCAGGGGCCAAATCAGGACGTGAATGATTTAACTTTGCCCATACCCGAGGCAGGGTTGGCGAAAGGGCCTTTCTGTGTGTTCTCCCTGTGTCCCCGGTTGGTACCCTCACAAAAACATGCAGTAATCTTGGGCTCTAAATTGCCTCCCGCTGGCCAGGTGGGGCGCCTGATGGAGGGGACAGAAACTGGTTGGAATAACCTGTTTCTTCCAAGCGCTACGTCCAACCAGGGAAACTCCCCTCCTGTCAGGTGAAAAGAAGGCAGCTTAGACTCCTCATGCATTGAAGGAAGCATGATGCAAGTCCACTGCCTGTCCCCAGGTTGGTGGAGAGCCCAGGATCACATTAGGAATTGGCACAGGGTGGGAAAAAAAGGGTTACAAAATCATGGGATAAGAAAATTAAAACCTTTGGCCTGCGGTAAGATATTTAATTAAGAATTACTGTATCTTAAGAGGCATTGATTTTTGAAGTATGTTTTGCTCTTTGCCTAGGATGTCTTCGTAACCTGGTGCCTGTGTGTTGAAAGCCGCCCTCGACTCGTATTATTGTATATTATTTTCTCGCAGTGTAATTGAGTTTGACATCTCTGCCATAAATGGACCACATACAGTACAGTAGTGGTCTCAACCTGCAATAAGGTAGACAGGGGTGTTTAGATGGCTATCAATTCAAAACAAACAGTCGGCAGGCCAATGTGTTTCTGAGGGTAAACACCACCACACTGTGGTGTTGGCATGTTGGTACCAGACTGTTGTTGATTCGGTCGGTTTCACACTTTGGTGCATCCGGACACAGTCTCTCTGTTGGTAAAGTGTGAGTACAGTGTGCAGAACAGGTGTGTGTGCGTGCATGCATGTTGCTATACCAGTGGTTGTCAAACCTTTTCATTATTTACTCAGCTTTTGGGCCACGGGCTGTCGGCTCACTAACCCTCTAGCCTCAACACCCAGGCTTTCATTTTTGTCGAAATTTTGCACTGCTGCAATTTTGTCGAAATTTTTGTTGCACGAAAACGGAACGTGGGTGACTCCCACTTCTAGGCCACCGTGGCTAACAAATTACTTTCCAGGGTGGGCGTCGCTCCAAATGATGTGACATAGCACAGCAGTGGAGGGGTGGGGGATGATGAAATGGTGAGATCAGATCAGCTCATCTGCCGTCCAAATTCGGACGGCGACACCCCCCCCCCCTTCTTCCCAGGCCAAAATCATTTCAGGTTGGGCCAGGCTACAGACCCTGAACTAAAGAATATTTTGTTGTCAACAATTCAATTTTGTTGTAACAATTACAGCTATGGCTCCTGTTCACTCTATATGTTATTACTCTATGGTTGTGTGGGATGAGGCAGCGTTTTAGGTGGCCAACCACAACTTCACAAGTCAAGCAGCCAAGCACAGCAGTCTCCAACATCCATCCATCCATCCATCCATCCATCCATCCATCCATCCATCCATCCATCCATCCATCCATCCATCCATCCATCCATCCATCCATCCATCCATCCATCCATCCATCCATCCATCCATCCATCCATCCATCCATCCATCCATCCATCCATCCATCCAATACTATAACTAAGGAAATGTCTGTCCGTCTGAATGAATGTCTGAAACAGGCATAAGTCCTCACTGACTACAGCAATCATTCTGAGTTTTCACACACTCATTGAACATAGCATTAGCAAGACACTGACAAAGCCCTTTATTCAAATTAACACATCCTTGATTTATTTGTGCATGAAAATTTCCACATTAAGTTTATATGGGGAAGTCCGACTGGCCCGCCTAACGTTACACAATTCACATTGATCTTGTACTATAAGTTTACAATGCGCCCCTAAATGCCCAGAGTGCCCCACCAATCATGATGGCATGCAAAACAATCCAAGATATTTCAAATTAATGTGCTTATATTGAAAATGATTTGTGGCACTACTACTGCTACTAACTAACTACAGTAGTGTCACCACTGAACCAACAGCATTTCATCATTCAAAACAGAAAACTCTGAGTCAGACCTTTAGCTTTATGCATGCTGTGTGCCTGTTGCAACCTCAACAACAACTGATGTTGTTATTGATGCTTTACTTGCCTAACAAAAGTCCTATAACCAAAAATGGCATGGGTGCAGCTTCATCCCATTTTCTCCTGCCCCCCCCCAATTGGGAAATGTTACATCCTCCCTGCTCCCCGCCACCTACAGCAGCCAGCTGAAGGATCCCTGTTGGACCCACACACTGTCCCCTGTGTGTGTTATTGCTTTTGTGTTATGGAATGAGTCCCCAGGGACCATGCAGGACATGGACATCCATCTATCTCCCTGTGTCAGGCAGCGTGGGCTGACCGGCTGACCGCATACCACAGCATCTCAGGGTGATGCTCTAGAACAGCAGGATGGTTCCCTGTACCGCCCCTGTCTGAGCTCCTTGATTTCCACACTCTTTGTCATTTCTCCTGTATGAGCCACAACTTGTTGTGCCTCCTCTGCTAGGACTTCAGGAGGAAGTCTTTCTTCAGCTTGGAGCCTTTGATCTCAAGGGATTTTAAGGCTAGGTACAGAGTACATCCTCAGAGACCTCCTCAGAGATTCTCAGGGCCCACTATTTATTCAGTGTTTGAGCCACGGACCACCATTTGAGCACAATTTAGCTCCACAGACCCTAGAACTAAAGATCTCCATTGCTTTTTTCCATAATACCAGGCAGATGGACCAAACCAAAGGGTCCATTTGGTTTCATTTTTACACTCCTGATGTATATGTACAGTATAATGCTTCAAGTTGTAAAACTGGATTAATACTACTGGCATACCGTATTTAGTCATTTTGCTGAGGACCCCCTGTGTATCTTCTGTGTCCTATAATAAATTCTTGGTACTTTGTATATGCGACCACTTGTTTGTCTTTAATAGATTACTTGTTAGATTTTTCGGTCCCAGCACAATTTACGGTACACCTATTAGGACTAATAAGACCAAATAAGGCACAAATAAGGCATAATTAGAAATAATGTGTTAATTATTACATGAAGCTACACCCTAATATGCCTACATTATGATCTCATTAGACATCGCAAAATACCAAAAAGGCATAGGCTAATGGTCTTTTGTTATTTCACTTTTTGCAGGGACTTTATGTCTAATTTCGCATATTTTATACCGTAAATTGAATACGTCCCCAACTTCTATAGATGGGAACGTTCAAGTAGGCCTATGTCTAATGATAATAGAACATACTACACTGTTGGGCTTTATTAGAAGTAATGTGTTCTTTATTAAATACCATTTCTCCTTGTGCATGTGTTTCTTATAGCCTATAGGCCTACTGTATTCGCACGTTACGTCTAATTATAAATAATATATCTTTATTAGGGACAAACAATGCCGCCATTTCTGGTCCTACTGCAGAGAATACATATTTCTTTGGGTTACGTTACAATTAATATGCTGTTATGTGGGACGAATATAGAAAGAATTGTACCGTGAACTGAACACGAGCCTTTAGGTCCCTCATTCAAAGAATACATGGACCGATCACTTTAGTCTTTGTCCCATATAACGGCAGGCTTCATATGCCGTTATATGCGGCGACGAATATAGAAAGAATTCTACTGTGAACTGAACACAAGTCCTTTGGTCCCTCATTTAAAGAATACATGGACCGATCTATTTAGTCTTCATTACGATTAATATACCATTATATGGAACGAATATACCAAGAATTGTACCGTGAACTGAACACAAGTCCTTGTCCCTCGGCTGAGATTTTCGCGCTTTTGGTCGGTCAGACTTTGCGGCGGCCTGACTTTTCCAGTTACCATTTGGATGAGGAACGAAACGACTTGTGTTCAGTTCACGGTACAATTCTTTCTATATTCGTCCCACATAACAGCATATTAATTGTAACGTAACCCAAAGAAATATGTATTCTCTGAAGTATGACCAGAAATGGCGGCATTGTTTGTCCCTAATAAAGATAGGCTAGCTATATTATTTATAATTAGACGTAACCTGCGAATAAGAAACACATGCACACAGAAGGAGGAATGGTATTTAATAAAGAACATATTACTTCTAATAAAGCACAGCAACAGTGTAGTATGTTCTATTATCATTAGACATAGGCCTACTTGATTTCCCACGTGGGAGAATGAACGTCCCCATCTATAGAAGTTGGGGACTATACAATTTAAGGTATAAAATATGTGAAATTAGATATAAAGTCCCTGTAAAAAGTGAAATAACAAAAGACCATTATGGCTTTTCAGGAATTTTGCGATGTCTAATGAGATCATAATGTAGGCATATTGGGTGTAGCTTCGTGTAATAATTAACATATCATTTCTAATTATGCCTTATTTGTCCTTATTAGTCCTAATAGGTGTACCGTAAATTGTGCTGGGACCGATTTGTCTGATGTGGTGGACCAGCACCGCTGCAAGGATTGTTGTGCGTAGCAATATCCTCCTTTTGCACAGTGTTTGGCCCCCTGTGTGTGTGATTATCATGAAGTCACATATTTTGGAGTTGTTTTTTTTTTTTTTTTTTTTTACAATTGTTTATCTGTGGAAATCTGCAGATACACTGCAGATAAACTGTGTATGCCCTGCTGATGATGCTGTTGATGATCCATCCCTGTGTCTTATGACATTAATGTGAGGCTGTGCGTGTGTGTATGTAGAACTACTGCATATCTGCCTGCTGATAAGTATGGCATTTCCTTCCTCTTTTTGGTTGTAAGTGAAGCTGCAGTGCAATCTATCCAGGCCCAACGTTCTCCTTAACCCTTTAAAGCAGTGTTTTTCAGCCTTCTTCATACCAGGGCCCACTATTTATTCAGGATTTGAGCCACGGACCACCATTTGATAACATTTTAGCCCCACAGACCTGAAAACTAAAGACTTATTTTGCTTTTGTCCACAATTCCAGAACTTTGTTGTTGTCAACAAATCATGAAAACAAAACATTGATTGGGCTCAGGGCAGGCGGTGCTAATGTGTGAGGGGAAGGGTGGTTGTGTGGGGTGAGGCAGTGTTTTAGCCAATCACAGCACAGCACTCCAGTTTCATAATGAGCGGAGGTGAGGTGGAGTTAGATTCTCTTTTTAAACAATTCTATACAAACAGTGTTTGTGCACACTAAAGTTGCCTCTTATTACCTAGCGTATAAGTTCTGAGGACAATTTAAAACAAAAACAACAAAAAAACACCATAGTTTTCTGAACGTATATTGCTCTATGACTATGTCAGTAGTGCCCACAATTTTTCATTTCAAGCACCCAAAATCATGTACAATTGGGCAGTGCGGCCCCCAGAGTCAAATTCAAACAATTGTAGGGTGGTAGACTGCTGGGCAAGTGCTGATACTTTAGCACTGGGGGCCAGTCATATCAACATATGGAATTAATTCTTTACTGGCCATATATGGAGCATGTTTTCAGTGTACGCAGGGGTTAATGAGGTCAGATCAACATACCTGCAGGTCAGTTCCATGTATGGAGATCTCACTAATAACGTTGGGGTCAGGCAAAGGGGAGACATTGAAGGAGAAGGACGGGTTCGGTAGGGTAGTATCAACATTTGGAGCTCCATATACTGTACTGTATGGAAATATGATGTTACGAGGCGTGACCATATAATGAAGGTGTGGTGTCACTATGCATACCATATATGAGTAAGGGAGGTGTGAGGTGATGGAATCCCCCCCCCACACACACACACACACAGTAAATGGAACACCTACATTTGCAATTATTGTTTTTTTTCCAGTTCTTGCTCTGTGTTTCAATAGGAGACAGCACTGTGTGCTAATCTCTGAGTGCACACAGTGAGCACTAAGCTGCCTCATTATGTCTGACTGAATGGCTGCAAGCCAGACGCGTCTGTAAGGCTGCAGTCAGACGGGATGTGCACACACAGATTGTAAACCCACAGAAAGTCTACAAAATCCTACAGTATCATAAGAGCCAGCATAAAACAAGGTGCATAGGTTTAGACATACTCGGACCGAGCAAAACTGCGGAGATCTCGGCTAGGTGGTGTGGAGAAGTCGGCTAGGTGGTGTGGAGAAGTCGGCTAGGTGGTGTGGAGAAGTCGGCCAGGGGGTGTGGAGAAGTCGGCCCATTAGACATGCATAGGCACCTTTATCACTGCATATCATAGACATGCATAGGCACCATTATCACTGCATATCAACCATTATCAGGCCATATACCAACCATCATCAAGTCTTTTATGCTTGATATGTCTTGCTATATAGACATGTATATAGGCACAATTATCACTGCATATCAACCATTATCAAGTCATGACAATAGACATGTATAGGCACCATTATCACTGCATATCAACCATTATCAAGACATATGCATGTTCAATAATACTGGTTTACTCTCAACTAGAGTTGAATAATTAAATGTTTTATCTTTTATCTCTTTACCAGAGTACTTTAAAGTTATTGAAGTAATTCATGTAAATCTATGCTTCAGATTGCAGTAAAAGGATACATTCTATGCTTTAGGATACAAAATGTTTGTTTTGACTATAGGAATGGCTAACAGGTTGACACATGCCTGAACTCCCAGAGTTGAATAAATACATATTTCACTCTTTACCAGAGTTAAAGTAATTAGACAATAACACATATTTAAAACAGTTTGAAACATTGTGGATGTGTTCTTCCAAACTGCAGCAGGACTAGGGTTGAGGAAAGGAAACGGAACTTTAGACAAGAATAATGTAATAATCACTTTTATACACTTTGAGCTCCCAAGTATAATTTTACATTATACTTAAACATCTGAATTACGTAATTTTCATTTCCCAATTGTGGGAAACAGTACACAGCAAAAATTGGAGAGTTAAAATTTCAGGGTTACATATTTCAGAGTTGATTTCAACTCCCAAAGTGTATTTCAACACCTTTAGAGTTAAATTGGCTTCAGTGTTGGAGTTATTTCATAGAGTTGATCATGTCAGAGTTGTCTGGAGTTAATTTTACTTTAAAGTTATTGAAGCCATTAGCAAGCAATTTCACCTCGGGTCCAAGTGTGAACATACCCTCAGCAATTATCAGTCAATCACATCACTTTTGCTGGACCAGGGAAACAAAGCAGTCAATTCACTAGATCAACATGACAATTAATCTTCTACATTCTGTTGTAGCCTTAAAAAGTGCACAATAATAAGGATAATGATATACAAGGGCCTAAAACAGCTGACACTAGCTCACTAAGTAACTAACTATTCCACAGACATGGGCCGACCTCTCCACAGCCCCGGCCCGACCTCTCCACAGCCGCGGCCCGACCTCTCCACAGCCCCGGCCCGACCTCTCCACAGCCGCGGCCCGACCTCTCCACAGCCGCGGCCCGACCTCTCCACACGATTCGGGCCGACTTCGCGGCGGGCCGACTTCTCGTGCGACCAGTATGACAGCACTTTAGACCTGTGCAGTGACGTCACTGCCCCTGTTTCAGAAGTGGATTCCCCATTCATTTTCCTCATAGACTAAAAATTATTAAAAAGTCATGATTTGTCACGACGAGTTTTGAAAAGTCCATGAGGAAACTGAATGGGGAATCCACTTCTGGAACAGGGGTGGTGACGTCACTGGGCAGGTCCATTGCTTGTCCTGACATGCGCAGCTGTTTACAAGTAACCCCTCACGGCCGGGTTAAAACAAGCATGGCTCCTGACATGTTTGGCAGGTTAAAATTTTAACGTGTTGCAGATTGCAGATTTTTCTATTTGCATTGCAATTGTGCAGATCTCCATATAAGGGCTTAAAAAGGACACAGACAGAGAGACGAATGCAAACATAGATCTACATTATGGCCACAAAAGAGACACGGACATAAAGGTTTCCAGTGCGTATTGCATGAAAGACTGGGGCATGCATTTGCAACTTGCATCGTTTAGTTCCTGAGTAGTCCTGTGCCCAACGTGCAATTGTCTAGTTTTCAACAAATCTTGAATGTGATAAATATTTTCGTATTCATTTGAACGTCCCTGACATGGAAAAAAAATTAAGAACCACTGCACTGTGTTGTACCGGTACATACATGTTAGGACTTTGTCGGCATGTTGATGCATGACTAGTGTAGAGAATGACGCAAGAGGGCCTGCCGTTGTGTGAATGCAATCTGTTGAAAGGTCATAGCCTGCTTTGTTTGGTCTAGTTGTAGTGGATGTTGTGGCATGTCCTCCTTATCTCAACTACTGTATACTGGTATGTGTATGTGTGTGTGGTGTGATAGCTTGTCCTTATTGCGTGTGAGTGGGAGGTGAGCATGCAGGGTGGGATGAACTGTTGTGGTGTGTCTGTGTGTAGGTTTGCACTCCCAGGATTTCCCTGTGCATTGTGTTGTGTTTAGACAAAGGAAGTCGTTCCAGGACAGACAGACAGACAGACAGACCCCATTGGTGGGTTTGACACGGACGGACCCTACTGAGAGAGGGTGAGGGTTACTGAAGCAAGTCAAGTACAGCTGCAACGATTAATCGCATTCGATCAATTAGTTCTCAAATATTTTAGTAATCGATTAATCTGTTTGGCAACTAATCATGATTTTTTTACCCATTTCCCCACTAAACCATACAGTAGTTGTTTCAGTGTTAAGTGTAACAAATTCTACCAATTGTCAGCATGTTGCTGTCATTCATTTATATACCTTAGAGATGTTGTGTGGACATCATGAGGAGTCTCCCCACTCTCTGTTTCCTAGACGTGGGCCCGCTAGGGTCCATTTGGTTCACATTTGTACACTCGGGGGGGAAAAAAATGAAAATGGGTGAAATCCCCCTTTAAGGTGATAGCTAAATTAGAGTCGTCATCCGATTAATCGATGAATCAGTTGAATAATCCACAGATGAATCAATTATGAAAATAATTGTATGCATTTATTCTACTGTCTGAAATGTCTGGTGCACATAGAGATATAACCGATATCAACTGGACAAGACAATCAGCTGGTCAGTATAACACCAGCTGCTTGTCTTAATTAATGATGATGATAAAGATTAGCTATCAAGGGGATGTGGTGGCTTCAGTCAGGAGAAGATTCTAAAATGCAAATAAACGGTCTTGTGAACTCCTAAAGGAACTCAAATGTGCACCACCAAATGGGAAGCGACACCCAGGGACCGTGGGCAACTGGTTTTGCTGGTGAACAGGGTGAGTCAGTCTCCCTCGGTGGGACCTGGCCTCAAAGGGACTCGGCCCGACAAATGAAATGTTTTTTTTTGTAATTTTCACCAAACTTGGGATGGGAGCTAATGGGGACATTTCATGTCACCATTCTTGCAACCTCCACCTGCAAATGAAGGAGAAACAGCGCCCCCTATTCCTTTTGAATTAGCTAAGTTGAGAGAGGCAGTAGTCTGTCACGAAAGTCTACCATCATTGTGACCCAAATAATCACTATTAACAATATCCTCACGACATAATGCTCTGTTCGGCATGTATATTCTGAACTCTTATTTTTTTCCCCCAAAAAAGTGAAATATATAAAAAAAATGCCATATGGAGATAAAATGTTCCTGCCAATCATAATGTGTAGTGTTGTGACAGGAGGAATTGCAGGGAAGTCATGGTGGTCATTGTGAGTCACATCAGAATGTCATGTTGTCAAAGCGAATTTGTGAAGGGCACAACGTCAATCTCTTCGCCCCAAGAGGCTACAGTGGCCTTGATGCCCTGCCTGCAGACAGAGCCTTGGATGATTGCTCTTCATTTTGGTTTTGGTCTAGAGGGATTGAATTGCAGGGACTTAATACTAGCTGTATTGACATAATTCTTTGGTGCTTTATTGGTATTTACTTAACTCTGTCTTCCAGCCATCCAAAAACTAGCGAAGTGACATTGAGATGTTGGATCAAACTTTTTTTTTTTTTTTTTTAATATCTTGAGTCTACAGTATATGTACCTTATGTCTGTGTCTTTTGTATACAGCTGTGGTCCTGTTTCCAAGACAACTTTCTCCCAAGGGAGACAAAATGAAGAGAACCTTGAACTTAGGTTTGGAGAGAAATGCTGTTACTGTTGAGAAATTCTACAGTACATGTGCCTGTGTGTGTTTTACCGACAATGTAGGATCGGGATCTGTAACCAGATCCAATATTGTGGAGCTGGAATTGGTTCAGTTTCTGGAACCAGATTCAGCTTGTTATGTGAACTTCACAACTACTATGCAATTTCAATACTGGTGGTTCTCAAAACTTTTAAATGTCATAAGTCGGGAGTTATAGACTTGTTATAAGGCCCCTTTGGAACCATTAAGGGATTAGACCATTAGGAGGGAGGGCACAATTCCCCATTAGTGGAAAAGGATGGCTGTTTTTAATTGTACCCTTTTCCTGGCAGTGTATCCCCTCCCACCACGCCTCCTGAAACATGTTTTCAGTTACTTTCTGTCCAGAAATTCCGTGCAGGTGATTATTTTTCTAGGTGTCTGGAATTTTGAAAGCACTCATTTCCACACTAATGGACCTGCTGCCACCTGCATTAATATGTGATGGTGGAAAAGTGACGCATGTGCGATGTGAATACTCTCTAGGGTACTGTAATGTACTGTACATGTTCACAATACATGTTCACCTTCATATTGGCAGTGCCAGTACAAACATACAGTATAGAGGCTACATTCCATATGCTTAGGCTACAGTATGCTGCACCTCTACTAGCATACATTGTCACAGCCTCTTAATCCAACTGATGATGATAATGATAATAATAATAATAATAATACACAATATGCCCTCCTTGATCATACAGCAATGGTTTTCAACCATTTTGATACCAGGGACCATTATTTATTCAGCATTTGAGCCACAGACCACCATTTGATGACATTTTCACCCCAAAGACTTAAAACTAAAGATTTATTTACATTTTGTCCACAATTCCTTTTTGCAAACAAAACGGGCAAACGTACAGATCAAACATTTTCCATTTGTGTAAACTTGGGCTAATGATGGGCTGATGAATATTTTAACTCTTGAGAGTGTGAACCTCTAACACTGTGTTTTTCATTTTTACGCTCTCAAAGAGTTACATCTGGTTAACCAACTTTCCATCATTTAGCTGGGGACCACTTGGAACCCTCTCAAGGGCCACTGGGGGTCCCCGGACCACTGGTTGAAAACCACTGTACTGCAGCATTGCACAAAATAGCAGATCTTCTAGCTTGAAATGCGGCCCGAAATAGCCCGTTTTGAGCTTGTAGATCTGCTATGTTTGCTAAGGATAACATTTTTGGGCATATGAGATTCCCCCTGTGACAGAAACAATATACTATATGCGGCACACATACACAATGCTAACAAAAGAAGCTCAGTAGCTACATCCCTTGGCACCAAATGCAATCAATGCATTTTTCCAATTAAATATGATCTACTGTAGAGTAGACTAGAATGGACACTGCAGCATGAGGGGTCCTATCACTTCGGGAATCAGCACTGATGCTAGTACGTATGCCAATCACTGTCTCTGTATGCATTGCTTATAGGCCTACATGCAAATCAATATAGTGGACACAGGAGCACTGACCGAACATGGAACTTATGAACTATCGTGATGTTGATAATATTGTCTTTCAGAATTCTAATTCGAAAAACGCACAAACCTACATGAACAAATGGAGGTGCAACTGCAACCCAAGGAATGCACTGAAGCAAACGATTCCAGTGCACATTTTCACATTATTTATACTGTATATCAGGCAACCTTAGACACCGGCACACTGGTATAATACACATACCGGTATAAGGCACACTGGCATACGTATGAGAGAAAGAGAGAATTGTTCCTTTTCAAATAATCATAAATTAGGCTCTCTCAGATTAACACAAATCTTGTATATACATTCTTGTGTATACATTCCTTCAAACTAAACTGACTGGGGATAGGTGTGATCTTCCTAATGGTGATTAGAAAACGGTGAAAGAAAAACAGTCCAGAAGATGAAAGATTATTATTATTATATTATGTGTTTTTATTTTTTTACACTTTCTCAAAATTCAACCTAATGTCATTATGACACACTGACTATCAAGAAAATGAAAACATGGCACTTCATTCATGTCCTAAAGTTTGCCAACCCCTGCTGTATATCCCACTCCGGATATCCTGTATAACAGTGTCTTTAGTGATGAGGCATACAGTATAGTTCTAGTCCTCCATTCAGCATGTGGTTGTCCTCAGAGCACTGTGCTTGCCTTCTTCCCAACAGGCTTGTTGGAGTGTGTGGGCTGATGATGTGCATCCCACCCGCCCTCTCCTCCGCTCCGCTCCTTCCATTTCAGTTTTAATAACGTTCTTTTGTGCTTGTTGTATTATTTTTTTTTCAAGGGCATTATGCAACGTCTATCGAGAGGAGCAGCAGCATCAACCCATCCAGATAAGTACCGCTGAAGAGGAGAGAGGAAGATCTCTGACAAAGTGCGACCAGGAGAATTGTCCCAATCTAGAAGAAGAGGAGAAAAGAGAATTGTTTTGGAAGCCCCTGCTGCTCGGTGACAAGTGGCCCTACAGCCTTGCACCAGTCCTGCTGTTTGGGTGAGTGCATGTGGACCTGCCCATGCTGTTCGGGTTGATTTTAGGAGTTGGTTGCAACCTTATTGTACAGTAGCCATAGTGTAATTGGGTGAGCATATGGCGAAAATACACCATCTACAAGTTTGTCATGTGTAACAATTGCTGCACACTGTCGTGAGCCTTTGGATTTTCGGAGAGGATATTTTGTGTAGAGCAGTGGTTTTCAATCAGCGGTCCTGGAGAGCTCCAGGTGGTCCCAAGCTAAAGGATTTAGTTGATTAACCAGATTTAACTCTTTGAGAGCGTAAAATGAAACCAAAAGGACCCTTGTGGGACCATTTGGTTTCATCTCAAACCACTGGTGCAGAGGGGATACGGTATCGTATGGACCACTAGAACACCTCCGGGCCACGGTCACCTAAGCATAGGATTTAAGTGTTGAACGCACAACATGCAATTTCCGCCTAATGCACTGCAACAAGTGCAACAAGCCTATTCTTATTGAATGATGTTGTGTGTGTGTGCGTGTGCGTGCGTGTGCACGTGTCTACATGCATCTACGCCTCTACACTTTCAACAGATGTGATATGTGTTTGCATGCCGCTCACTGGGAGTTTCTTTTCGTTTTTTTTTTCCACTGCAGATTTGTGTTTTGCTGGCGGCTCCAGCACAGACCTCTCATTGTTACACAGGGGCTGGTTAATGACTGATTAGCTGTGATTGGCAGTCTCTGTTTGAGAAGAGGAGCTGCTTGCTTGATGACATGTCATTGTGGACCAGATGGAGAGGAGAGGCTGTTTGGCTGTTTGACTGGAGGGATTTGCAACACAGAACCCTCGTAACTCCGTATTTTTACGTAACTCCGTATTTTTACATTTTGTCACAAATGAATTCAGGCTACAGTGCAGCAGGAAAGTATCAAGAATCAGATGAGCTACAAGTTTGGAGATCAGCTATTTTTAAAGAATATATGTATATATATATATATATATATATATATATATATATATATATATATATATATATATATATATATATATATATATATATATATATATATATATATTATGGTGTGTCCTTTTTCCCTGAGGTTGATACTTCAGGACCTAAATTTTCAATAGTAAAGATGGCCAGTCTACAAGCTCACACCGTGTCAATAGATTGGCACATTGAACTATTCCAAAAGGTTTTTTAAAATAATAAAAAAGCCAAAGAAGTTAGGGATAAGGGGTTTAGCGTGTGACAAATTGAGCCCTAAATGCCTTAATCGGTAGATCCCTCACACTTTAAAGATTTTGCAAGAAATATAATGTACAAACTCGCAGTGCAGCAGCATGTGAAGCACTGTGATATACAAATGTATATCTTGCTATTTTTGAAATAGTGGATGTAAATATCCATATTGGTACGGACGTTTTCCCAGTTGAAATGAAAGTGTTGGGTTTGGTAAATATTGAGCCGAATTAAATATCCTGACTAAATATTACCGCTATGCATTGGATCCATTGAACATACAAGGTTTCTGCCCTGTAGCAACAGATGGAATTTTGAAAAAAAGAAGGAAAAAACATGGCTAGATTTCAGTATTGAGTATACCGCAGTGTCCAAATAGAGGTGGGTGGGTGTGGGAGGTTTTCATAATTGATACGGACCGGAGAAGAGCTCTAGAGTAAGTGGAGGAGCTACAACAGGCAGTAAGTGTGTGTGTGTGTGTGTGTGTGTGTGTGTGTGTGTGTGTGTGTGTGTGTGTGTGTGTGTGTGTGTGTGTGTGTGTGTGTGTGTGTGTGTGTGTGTGTGTGTGTGTGTGTGTGTGTGTGTGTGTGTGTGTGTGTGTGTGTGTGTGTGTGTGTGTGTGTGTGTGTGTGTGTGTGTGTGTGTGTGTGTGTGTGACGTGGTGTGTGGTGATTGTGTGCGTGTGTGGGGGGAGGAGGATGGTGAGGGTCTTTAACTAGACCTGACCCATGCCATGTTCTTCAGTTCCATCCCAATTGTAGAGATTACTGTTACTTAACGACTCAAATGAAAAAAAAAAAAAAACATGGCGTTATGGATGTGCTACTTTTGCTGCTACAGTATTGTGCGTTCTATGACAAAAATGCAAAATATGGAAATGAGAGTGGCGTCTTGAATGGTGGTAGTGGTGGTGTTGTGCAGTCTGTTGTGCAGTCTCCTTGGTCGGGCATTGTGTGGGTGTGAATAAGTGGAACCTGCAGCATTGACAATGCGAACACACACACACGTCACACACACACACACACACACACACACACACACACACACACACACACACACACACACACACACACACACACACAGAGCATCCTTTGTAAGCTCCCTCACTGACCAGAGCTATTGGTTTTAGAGGCAGTTTCTCAAGTGTACCTGCATGTACCGGTATCCTGCAGTGACCTGAGCTAGCATCTCCTTTTTTTGTTTTTTAAGATGAATAGAGCACCTTGTACTGGAGGCAAGGGGGGGTTTGACCGATGTCTCTGTGGTGTAACTGAGCTACTCCCTCTATCTCTGAGATTCCAGCCACTGTTTGGTCATGACCTACAGTTTTAGCCTGACCTCAGTCTGATTTGTCATTTTGTTTCACTTCATTATTCAGACTGAAGTCCCTCTCCACCACAGCAGTTTCTGGGATGGGCAGTCTTCGCAGTGATTGGTTCATACCAACCCATAAGAATATTGGGAAAGCAGACGATGTTGTCGTCATTAATGTGGCTAATGTGCTAGCCCGTTTGCTAACCAAACAAACACAGCTGAAAAGTGTTACTCGCATGTAAAAAAATAGTAAAAAAAAAAAAAAAAAAAAAAAAGTAAAATACGTCGGATTATGATGTTTATAAAACCTGACAGTTCTTTAAAGAAGCATCGGAGGAGCCAACACTGTTGAGTGACAGGACTGTCAGCTGCTGTACTGTAGTTGGATTTTTAAGTAATACTAACAACACTGGAGGGAGGGACACTAGTCCTTGAATCGCAGGGGGAAAAAATCAGGTAATATATTTTTAAGGTGGCGATTTGAGGCTGGAACCAGCTGCCAGGCTACTACACTTCAGCAGAGTTGATACATACCGTATGTGTACTTATCCCATCACTAGCAGTTCAATTGTACATAAAAAAATACAAATTTATCTAATAATAAATAGGGTAAACAGAAAAGTCTCAGGTTTGAGTCAGTAAATCACTCAACATTTTATGGAGTCTCACACAGGTGCGGATCTAGAGGGGGCCAGGGGTGGGCAGAGCACACACAAACGTACATCCTGCCCACCCAATGAAAGGTAATATCAGTGTTTTTCAACTAGTGGTCCAGGGACCACCAGTGGTCCTTGAGAGATTTCCAGGTTGAGAGAGTTGGTTAACCAGATGTAACTCTTTGAGAGCATAAAAATTAAACCAAATGGACTCTTGTGGGTGCATTTGGTTTAATTTTTTTACACTCTCAAGAGTTAAAATATCCATCCAAATTAGCCCAAGTCTACACAACTAGAGAATGCAGAAGATTAATGGTCATTTTGATCTGTATGTTTGACTGTTTTGTTTCCCCAAATCCAGCCTGCTATTGTGGACAAAAGCACAAGAAAAGAGTTGCCCACCCTGCCATTCTTCCAGCCCACCCTAGTAGGGCTGGCTAAATCCGGCCCTGCTCTCACATCATTATCTACTGTACGTTGCAGGCAACCTCAGTAAGATAAGGCTTTAAGGCTTTCGCAACAACTGCTCGTCTGCACCAGGAGAGAATAACGGCAGCTTTTCGATGGCTTCCTGCTTCCCCTTTATGAAGAACCTCTCTTTCTTTTTACAGCACTGTCAGGGAAAATACTCGTGGTTGCCATGGAAATGAGACGACGTGCGGTACGACTGACTGTATAAGTCACGCAGGTTTCTGACGGCCTTGAAGTGACGGAGGAGCCGGGGCCTCTTGGTCACGACGAGACTCTTCATACTGATGGGAGAAATTATGTTCCGCTCTGAAGAAGGACATGCTGGAGAAAGAGAGAGACAGAGACAGACAGAGAGAGAAAAACAGACCCTGACAGAGAAAGAGAGGCAGATGCACAGACAGACAGGGAGAGACAAAGAAGGGGAGAGAGACGGACAGTGACAGTGAGGCAGAGGCAGGGAGGCAGTGAGAGAGAGACGGAGACAGAGAGAGAGACCAAGAGATAATGACAGAGAGACGGAGACACAGACAGAGAGGCAGTGAGAGAGGGAGACGGCGACACACAGACATGCAGTCAGTCAAGCCATACATACTGTACATACAAGCCATATCATTGCTGTCTGGTAGCTAATCTCCAAATTTTACCCTTTCTTTCATGAATTTATACTACAGTGGTACACAAAAACCTCAAATGTAGCAGATCTACTTGCTTGAGTTTTGAGCTTCTGGTAATTTAAATTTCACATAGAGTACTGTATGAGGTTTCCACCCAAACGGTACATATTGTCACAAGACAGGCAAAAATAGCCAACCTACAAACTCACAATACGCCTTGTAAACTTGTACATGCTGTACATACAAATAATTCTCTCAATGTGCATGCTCCTACTATTCTTTATGTGGCTAATGTAGTCTACTGTGGAATGTTTCACTTTGTGCTCATAGGTACTCTGTCCTGGGAGTGTTTAAATCTGTTTTTCTTTCCTGTAGCAAAAAGTGGTTTTGACCTGAAGCTACATATTGTCCTCTTGCTGTACAATGGGGTTTGTTTTGGTAGAAGAAGTGTACATTTTGGGACGAAATGTAAACAATGCTACAAACAACACTACTCCAATGGCAGCTGGTATGGAAGGAAATAAAGGAAAAAAAGAAAATTACAGTATATTGTTTTGGAAGTTACAGCCTTTGTCCAGACACAAAAAATATCTCTCAAAGTGCAGATGCATGATGTTATCACTCTTCATCGCTGACACTACAGGGATGAGAATGCACGCACGCACACAAAAAACACAAAAACAAACACAACCAGAATTGTTCCATGACATAGCCGTTATGAGCCACATGTTTGAAACAAAGCCTTCTTAGTGCGGCTACAGTGAACAGTGAGTCCATAAGTACTTTGTGTGTGTGTGTGCGTGTGGTTGTGTCTGGCGAGGTAATCTAACACCAGGTAGCTGCTGACAGGTTGGGAGGTTTTCAACAATGTGGTTCTCAGGTATTGCGGGAAATTTGAGGGAAATTCCATGGTGGTTCTCTCTTATGCTGACACAGCATTCTGTCTCGCAGGTCAGCATATTAACTTTACCAGGCTAGCTATCTATAGAAGCACATATAAAGTCAGTGCCAAATTGATTTTAACATTGTATAACCCTTTTTCCTGTTGGTGTATGTGTTGTCAAGGCCAGAAAGTAGTTTATTACACTCGTATCTCGCATTAACTTCCATATGGGCTGATGATTTTCACATCTATTGTAGTCTCGGCCCCTTCTCATGACCATGAGCGGACCGAAAGAGAGTTACCAATTCATTTTCCTCATAGTTTTATATTTATATAAAGTATTTATATAAAGACGTTTATGCCACACAAAGACAATTTGGATCATGATAAATAATATCAATAACCACAATGTTTTGGACCTATCAAATTATTGGTAAGAAGACAAACCAAAAAGCGTCTTGTTTTCCTTCTTCTTACTAATAATTTGATCGGCCCAAAACATTGTATTTATTGTCACAATCTGAGTTGGCTTTGTCTGCGGCGTGAAGGTCTTTGTTTTAAATATTTTTGGAGGAAAATAAATGAGGAATTCAAGTTCGATGTGCACTCCGAGGAACTCGCAGAGCCCTTTCCACCGCAGTTGATCTCGTCTTTACAATCGGTCTCATCACGAATCATGATGACAATTCACCCTACCACTGTCTTGAGCATACTTCAGGGCGATGTTGGACTCATGTGTCATACGTGTACAGGGAGTGGAGGAACGCACTTAGCACACATCCCTGTCGTGCTCCAGCGTCAGAGTGCTTTTGTTTTGTAAGGATCCAGTGGCGGCAGCCAGGAGATGTTTTGGGGAGTTGGAGCTGTGAAACCATTAGTGTCTCATAAAATAAAAATGTCAGTTTGTGTCGTTGGCTGATACTCTGTTTACATGAGCTAAGGTGCGTGTGCATGTGCACGCCACAGCCGTGCATGGCTTTGGTGTCTGAGGCCATGACTCACCATAGAGGAAGTGTTTTGGTCTGGTCTTAACCATGCTGGTGACTTCCAGCAGACTGCAGACAGTAGTGCCGTCAATCGTCCCTCAAGGAGGACTTCTAAAAATGTTGCCTAAAACAGTTTTCTGAAAAGGGTATGCTGCTTTGTTGCAATATCAGCCGTTCTCAAATGTTTTCATGTCGAGCAACCAGCAAAATGATTGGCTGTTCCAGGGGCCCCAGAAAAAGAGAGTTGGGTTAAAAATGTTTGCTATTTTGAATATCCAAAGTGAAACATAGATGTAGTGATTTAATGATCTTTTTAATGGTATGAGGAATTGTCTCATATTTGCAACGGGTGACGCCAGTTGAGCTTGTAGATCTGCTACCATCAATTTATTGACTTGAACTTCAGTCGTGCAAAGTAACAGTTTTGGACCGATGAGGTTTCCCACCTGACAGAGATAATATACTACTTGTCGGGCCTCTGTAGCCAAGAGATCATATATTTGTTGGTCTCTCTAGCTTAGAGCTATTCCCAATTCCTACTCATTCCTGATGAAATGGTCCAGGAAGGAGTGCTGCTGCTGCTTCAGTTCCCTCCGGACATTCCTAGCCTTGTGGTGGTTGAACACACAGCCGCGTTGGGCCGCATTCCTCAGCCCACACACAGAGAAATAGGGGTATCGTTTCTGTACCTTTAAGGTACATTTGTCCTAAATGTATCCTGTGATTTGGAAAGGGTACTAAAATGGCCCTGTTGGGGGACAAGTGTGGACCTTTATCTTTTTTAAAAGGTACAAATCATTAATTGCCACTTAGGGTACATAACTGTACTTTTGTGAACAGGGGGAGGAGCTACAGGGGTACTGAAATGACCCCATTAGGGGACAATTGTGGATCTTAAAGGTATAAAATAATATCAGACTTTGGGCGGGAACTGACTCCTGAAAATCTGTTTTGTAATGGCTGCCGTTGTGTGCGGTGGGAGAATTTGGAGCATTCATTTGGATTACAAAAACTACTTCCCAGCTTTACTTCTGCAAGAATCCTCTCACCATGCCAACTGTAAGTATATTTAAGATGAAATCAATAGTTGTTTTAATAATTTGTTTGTATAAGATACAGTTTTCACGGGTGTCTGTCGAGTAGTTTTGGCCGCCTAAACTGTGTCTGTGTGTGTGTGTGGGGTGGGACGTTATTAGTTTGAATTAATGTGCGATATTTGGAAGTTGTTCATAGTCTAATATGTTAAGAGCAAAGCTCACACACGCACGCGCGTCGTGAGTGAGTGACAACGCGAAGCTGACGCACACACTTGTGTGTGTGTGTGTGTGTGTGTGTGTGTGTGTGTGTGTGTGTGTGTGTGTGTGTGTGTGTGTGTGTGCGCGCGCGCGCGCGCTCTTGAGAAAACATTATTCAGGACGGTAGTTTTGTTATTTGGAAGTGGGTTAATGTTGGACGAAACGCCGTGGTTTTCAACACATTTTGATCCAGGGACCACCGCTATTGTGTAGGTGATTCAAGTGACGCTCGCAGTCATGTTTCGGTTCTGGCTCCACCAGCCCCGTACAGGACTCTCTCCTACGAGGAGAGTCCCCCGCGCAGCTCGGTTGCTGCTGTGGTTGACCCATAGAGTAATGAACCGGGGGCTGCTAGCTAACGCTAGCAATTAGCCACATCGTACTGCCGTCTACTAAAATTAAACACGCGTTTTCTGTGTGTCGGGGTTAAATACTTGGTCAATACTGGTCGTCGCGGTGGACCACCAGATTAATGTAACGTCTCTGCGTGCCGTCACGGTGGTGGTGCTGCAGCAGCAGCAGCAGCAGCAGCAGCAGCAGCAGTTGAACGGTACGTGATGATGATGATGATGATCTCAAAATGATCATGGTTTGTCCATTATACCAGGGGTTTTCAACAGGTGGTCCGGGGACCACCAGTGGTCCTTGAGAAGGTTCCAGGTGGACCCCAGGCTAAATGATGGAAAGTTGGTTAACCAGATGTAACTCTTGAGAGTGTAAAAATGAAACCAAATGGACCCGCAAGAGTCCATTTGGTTTCATTTTTACACTCTAAAATGTTCTAAAACACTCTAAAATGTTCTGAATTATTACCACTTAAGAAGCTTACACTGTTTTGTTGGCAAAATACAGCCTGGAATTGTGGACAAAATCAAAAGAATTCTTTAATTTTAGGTCTTTGGTGTGAAAATGTAATCAAATGGTGGTCGGCTCAAATGCTGAATAAATGGTGGTCCCTGGAGTCAAAAAGGTTGAAAACCCCTGCATTATACCCAAGCCTTTTCGTGTCAAGGACCCCCAAAAGTTGACCCCCAATTGAAAACACATGCCAGGGACCCCTGTGAGAACATTTTTACAGCGCTCTAGCAGTGATTCTCAGCCCATTTAATTTCAAGGACCCCCTATTTCCTGTGAAAATAGCCAATCTACAACACCTTGTGAGCTGGTAGATGGGTCTATTTTTATAGCAAATAAATTTATTTAATGTCACTAAGCTGTTATATGCAGACACCAAAATCATTTGTGGAGGACCCAAAATAGGGGCCCATTTGGTTTCATTTTAAGCTTCCAAGAATTACATTATTGTTAAGAATCTGCACAATCAGAAAATTGATTCAATCAGACAAGAAGTCTCCACATTTTAGTCAAGTGTGTTCCGTGCACTTGAAGGAGTTCCAGTGGGTACCTTAATTAGAGATAGTTAGAAACCAAATGGACCCTTATGGGTCTGTAACTGCAAGAATTTAATTGAAACCAAATTGACCTGTTGGTTCCATTTGTACACTCTCAGAGGTACAGACCCTTTTGGGTACTATAATTTAACTGGGGACCCCCTCAAACTCCATCAATGACCCCTGGGGTTCCACTTTGGGAACCACTGCTCTAGTCTTCCTTGTGACATCTCTGCTATAGTTGTGTTTGTTTATTTATTTATTTATTTATTTTCAGTTGTTCGGGCCATCTCCACCTGTTACTCCTAAGGACCGGACCTGCTTCATTCATCATCAAATCAAGTGTGCGTATCCCCACTCCTAACACTTCATATACTGTAGTTCTTATTGTTCTCTTTTTATAGAATTATAGATCTTTTTTTTTATATAAATTATAGAATTTTACAACAATTTTGATTTTTGGTATTTGCAGTGGTTGATTTCGTAGCCACGTATGGGACTAATTCACTTCCTCAACGTGTCAAATCCAGTGTGAGTATCTTGACTCATTAATTCAAAGTTCTTTATTGGTATAAGAAAGCCAGGTTTACATTGCCGAAGCAAAAAGCACAATACAACAGTGCAGCAATACAATAAAAAAGTATGTACATGAGAATCTTCGATAAATCGATGTACCAAGTTACACAGGTAATGTCTTAATAGTTGTAATATTTTGCAACCATTTAGATTTTTTTTGTCTTTTCAGTGTTTGTGTGATCTTCTGTTGACTCCTGAGCCCTGCTTCACTCATGATGATAAAATGAAAAGTGAGTATATCCGGTTCATACTCTTATAACTATTGCATCTGCAGGCCGCAGTTACTATGAAAACCTGCAGAAACATGTCAAGCACTTCTGTGTTAAGACTGTAATGCTTGCTTGTAATGACACATTTCACATATCCTACAGACGATTTGTATAACTACTCCTGTAATCATTTTTTGCAACCATTTTGTGCTCTTGTCTATGCAGTGGTTGTACCAACATCTGTTCACTCCAAAGGCCCTGCTTCTGTCAACATCACGTCAAACTCCACCTGTTGACTACAAAGACCCTGTTCCACTCATCACATCACACTGTGAGTTAAACCATGCCACACAACCCAATACAGACGTATAATATAATGTGTGTTAACTAGGGCTGTTGAATGATTAAAAATTTTAATCAAATTAATCTCAGCATCAAAATTAATTTAATCATGATTAATCACCATTCGAACTATGTCCAAAATATGCATGTTTTCCGGAAAAAACAACAGAATCTGTGAAAAAAATAACCATTTATCTTTAAAATATTTATCAAGATAGGCGATCTACAAGCCCTCAATGCTTGTAGATCCTCCAGCTATACTCTATGGCTCTTGTTACAGGGAGACACACAGCTATATGTCTCCGTAAAACCGTGCTCTACCCATTTCTTTCAATGAGAAAATACTCAGTGGGTTGAGTCAGTGTGCACATGAGTGTTGATTAATCAACAAAATTAATTTAATCCCATTAATTAACTATTTTCAACAGCCTTAGTGTTAACGTTTCTGTATACAGTATGTTGGCCATGAGGAGGTGTAAGTTCTTTGTTCATTGTCCTTCGCTGGCCCTTGAGGACCCCAACAGCCTGCACCTCTTGATACCACAGCCCCTCAAAGGCCCTGGAAACAAGACTTCATATTCTTATACGGTAGTTGTAGTATTTTGCAACCATTGTGTTAGTTTGATTTTTTGTCTTTGCAGTGGTTGGTTTGAGTGATCTACTCCTGTTGACCCCTAGGCCCTGCTTAAGTCATCATGTCAAATTAAGAGCATCTCCATTTGATACTCTTATAGTTGTTGCGACCACAGGTTGCAATATGAAAACCTGCAGGAAGATGTGAAGCACTTCCTGTGTTAACGCTTCTGTAATGCTTGCCTGTAAAGACGAGCTTTTACACTTTGTACAGACGATTTATGTCTGTATGTCACATCACTTCAATTGTAGTATTTTGCAACCATTTTGTTTTTTGTTTCTGCAGTGGTTCGAGCCAACTTCTACTGTTGACTCCAAAGCCCTGCTTCTCTCAACATCACGTCAAACTCCACCTGTCGACTCCAAAGGCCCTGTTCCACTCATCACATCACACTGCATGTAAGTATCTCCACTCAACTCTTCATATAGTTTTGGATTCAATTACACTACCAAAATACCCATGTGCCTGTCCAAATACTCACAAACACAAAGCACTCTCCTACAACACCAGACTCAATTCCTCAAAAACACATTACAGACTACATCACAGTCAGAAGTCAATCCTAGACCAACTGTCGTCCTGTACAGTTATATTGTATATTACAATATTATAGTAAACATATAACAACATAGTTGGTAGTTGCTCGGCAAAGCACGAGTGAGGTATGTGACACTAACTCACCGTCTTTGACGGCAATCTGCACCTGCACTGAATCCCTGTGTCACCACTGAATCCCACACTGCACAAACAAGTAGTCACCATTAACTGCACAAAAAGGAGCACTGATGCTATTAAGTATTTTTAATCATTTTTCCAGAAATGTTTTCCTATATCCATCCACTGTGATGTCCTGCCCCTCCTGACGGACGGTTGCTGCTTCTGATATCCCGTCAGCGACGTGGGGATTCATTCCAGGCAGCCGTTGCCGTGTAAAAGGGTGAGTTGTTTCACATTCCTCAAACATTTGAGTTTTGCCGAGCAACTATCAACGATGTTTACTGTAATATTGTAATATACAATATTACTGTCCAGGACGAAAGTTGGGAGTTGCGAAGTGGCTAGAGTCAATCCACTGCCAAGTCTGCATGTTCACATTTAAAACACAAGGCTTTAATTTCAGCCATGCTATACCAATTATGCTGTGGTGTGTTGTGGTGTTGTGTTGATGGATATCAGCTAGTTGAGCTATTGTAAAAACATCCATAATGCTAAAAAAAAAAGGCAAAGAAGTTAAGACCGGAAGGATAAGAGGTTTAGCATGGATGAATATATAGGAAATATTCCACAATGGGGAAAAAGCTCTTTGGTTGGGTTGATGAAATCTCAGAGCAGATTTGTAGAACTGAATTGGTAAATTAAAAAAATGCATCAAAAACAATGTGACTTTGGGCACAGAGTCGCGGTATGTAGGAGAATGGTTCTTTCAAGTGTCTCCTGTACACATTTCAGCACTTCCCTTTCTTTTTCTTTTTTCTTCAAGAGCCTTCAGAAGAACAGAAGTCTTCATCCTTTGTCCAACTGGTGCTGCCTTCAGAAGAGCAGATTGACAACTTTGTCCAACTGGTGTGGCTGTCCGGCGGTACAGGCATTCCAATGTCAGGATCACAGGTGGTGTCATCTTTGAGGTGTGAACCCCTGTGCTCTCCACTTCCACTCTTCACACTGGCCACTGTCAGACTGGAACTGAGGTTAGGTGCTGGACAGTCTCAAGAAGTGCTCATATTGGAGACTTGGGAGTCTCTTTAAATATGGCAGGAGGATCCTTTTTGTTTAACTTTTTTTCCCCTTTTTCCTTATATTCGGAATTTCCTTTTTGTAGTAATGGTTAAACATCAAATGGCAAGTTGAGAATTGGAAATGGAGCAGTTGGCCAGCTCTCTCTTACGTTCTGGGATTGTCTGAATTTCAGTAGATGAATTAGAACTGGAACAGGTAACATGAGTACAGCAGTTTTTTGTTATGTTTTTTTTTTGTTTGTTTGTTTTCTGTGGTAACTCCATTTCATTATTCCCCCTCAAAGTCTGAGTCTTCATATTCCAGTCTGGAGTCAGTCTAATTCCTGTTGTAGTTGTTCTTTCTGAATCTATAGAGGCTGGCTGTGAGCTGAGCTTTTACAGTTTGCCCAATATTACTCTTGATTCATTACTGCAATAATCAATAGTGCAAATCAATAGTGCAAAGGAAAGTGATGGGATAGATGCTATGGGTATGAGACATCTGACATTTTTAGTAGATGCAGTAGAGCTGCTTTTGGCAGTAAATTGTACAAAAGTTTTCTGTGGCAACTACTCTATATGACTTGGTTCACTTATTTTCCACTCAATGTCTGGGCCTTCATATTCCAATCTGTCATAATCAATGTATGGTCTCATACAAGGTGCATACAGTTGATATCATCTGATTTGTCTGTGTTTATTGGCGTTTGTATTTAAATGAGAAATACACAGATGCAGTACCTTGAAGCAGTTGTGACACTTTGACCGATATTGATTGATGATTTAAAATAATGAATTTCTTTTATTGCCGATAACTGATATTCACATTCTGTATTCCCATTCTCAAAAAGAAAAAAAAAATCCATGTAACAGGGTATCTGCAGTACAGGAAATCCATTTTAAGTTTATGTAGCTCAGGGGTGACAAATGGTGCATGTGAGTACCAGTACACTATTTGTTTGGTGCTAATAAAATCCAATGTATATGTAAACTAATGCTTATCAAATCTTGATTGTGTTTCTGAAATGTTTTTGCTTCTGTTACTACCAATTCTGAACCTTTTCGATGTGTACATATTTGTTAGTTTAGAGGTACATTTGTGCCATCTAGGGGTACATTTATGGTCTTTAAGATACAAAAAGGAAGGTACAATGTTGTATTTTAGAGGTACAATCAAAAAGGTACATTTGTGCCACCTTGGGGTACATTTATGGTCTTTGGGGTACAAAAAGGAAGGTACAATGTTGTATTTTAGAGGTACAATCAAAAAGGTACATTTGTGCCATCTAGGGGTACATTTATGGTCTTTGGGGTACAAACAGGAAGGTACAATGTTGTCTCACAAGGTACATATAAGCTCCTTAGAGGTACAAACAAAGAAGGTACAACAATGTACCACTTTTAACGGTACAATTCTGGACCCTAGTAGGGTACAGCCGGCGCGACAAAGCCATTGTACCTTAAAAGGTACAAAACTGCCCTTTGATTTCTCTGTGTGCAGCGTGGCAAAAAACAAGGAGCCATATTTTTTTTTAAAGATGGTGTAACCGTATAGCCATGCACACAGTCATGCACGCACACACATGTGCTTGTCACAGGCAAGAGCTGCATTGTCAGGAGTCAGGAGAGGTTTATGGTGTTTAGAGCAAAAATCTATACAGACATATACTGTATGAAGTGTAGTCAAAGGTGAGGGTAAGTAAATAAATATTAATTCTGTATAGTGTTTGCTCAGTAACTGGGGTCTAACTGTCTTCAACTCTGTAGTAAATCAGGTATTGGATACCAGTTTTGTTGATACAGATCAGGAGGGTGAACTCTCACAGGATAAAGGATGAATAGGTGAAAAATGGAAGTGATGACAGTGGGGAGACACTGAAACTGGCAGACTGAAACTGATAAATGGGTACGGTTTTCAGATTGGCTAAAATTGGAAACCCACCTGCACATATATTTTGCGAGGCGGCTGTGGCTCAGGAGGTAGAGCAGGTCGTCCAATGACCCGTGGGTCGGCGGTTCGAATCCCGGCTCTTCCTGTCTATGTGTCAAAGTGTCCTTGGGCAAGACTCTGAACCCCAAATTGCCTCCAATGAGTTGGTCGGTGTGAGCTGGCCACCATTGGTGTGTGAATGTGGGAAGTGGGGACGCTGACGTTGACTGTTCGCCGCTCTACTTCCCAATGTATGAATGAATGGACCATTGTAAAGCGCTTTGAGCACTTGGAAAAGCGCTATAAAATGCAATCCATTATATTTTCTTTTTATTAAGAACTGGAGAGGCAGGGAAAGTATTACTGGAAAAACAAAAAAGAACTACCAGTTTATAGTTCATTTAACCTATATTAACCTTTCTTTATTATTTTTAACCAAAAATAACACTTATCGTATCAGTTTCCCTTCCTAAAATAGTGCCGCCTTAGGTGGAAATGAATTCATAGTAGCAATAAAATCCACTCACGGATGCACTCTTGGATGTCAACCATGGCGTGAGTGTTGTCATGCTTTGAATTTACTCTAGGTACCAGATGAGAGGTGTGTTTTGGAACATTTTGGAATAAAAGGAACATGATGAAGTTTTCAGAGTCAATGAAAAGCCGTTTCCGCAATCGACCCAGTGATTGGCAGCCTTCCGACAGTAACTCACTCAGTGACTTGTACAGATTGTGTATCAACGGTGATTTCTGTGCACCGAAATATCCGATCTACCTGTTGTGCATGAGAGAGAGAGAGAGAGCGTGCAGCCAAGTATAAATCATTAGTAACTTTCATGTCCGAAGAAACAAAAACAAATGAAGTATGTGTGCCATTTATACCAGCCACCACCAAACAGACAGATAGACATGTACACTTGAGGATGGCATTAGCACAAATCCCCAGGCTGCATCTTTTATTTTTTCTCCAAAGCCTCCAGTCCAGATAGAGTCACCCTGACTGGGAGGGGATTTGAGGTAATGAAATCCCCACGAGGTGCTCCTGCGTCACTCGCTCCGTCTGCACGCATCCCGGCGCTACCTCACAGCTGTAATTGAGGGCTTAGCAGGGGATGCGGACGGGTGGGGGCCAACACTGTCCTGCTGTGCATGTTTACCTTTGCCTTGGTACAACCAATTCAGTGTCCCTCAAGAAGCCACGTGCCGGTTAGTTCTGCTTGGAGCCATTTGGTGCCTTGCTCCAGGGGTCTTTGCCAGGAGTTGTGAAGCAAGTGCGTAGTCTTTAGAGCCAGACAGTTGACTCCCACAGTTTTTCGAAATACCGAGCCAGGAGTAAATCGGATGATTCCCTGTTCTGCTGCTTCCATTTTGTCTCTCAAAGAATATAAAATGTCTTTGTGGTTGACTGGCATCGTGCAGTGCATTTTCAGTTTTGTTATCGTGGAGAAAGCTATCGCAAATTGTGGGGTCTGTGGCTGAATGCATATACATACATTTTGGGGGTCCTTGACATGAAAAACGTAACTGATATACTGGTAGGCACACCACATGTCTCCTCTGACACACATTAGTGAGTCACCAGGTTCATGTCAGGCTGTACAGCCTTGCTTAGATGCCCGTGTGGTCTTGCCTATATTGGTAAAACCTCCAGACCACTGAAAACACGCATCTCAGAACACCGCAGCACTATCTGCAATAAATCAATCACTAGTCCTGTAGCTGTCCACTTCTGTAACGCTGGTCACAATGTCTCTACACTCAGATATACAAGAATTGAAGTGATCCCCCCCCCCCCCCCCCCCCACGGAGAGGGGGAGACATCAACAACATTCTGTTAAAACGGGAACTATTTTGGATACATACATTACAGACTCTAGCCCCTAGAGGTTTAAATGAAGAGTATGACATCAGACCATATCTTTAATCGACATCCTTGTTGTTCCTGTGTGTGATACCTGTGATTTACTTGCTATGTATGTGTCTTTGGATACACAGGGGCCTGCTCGACTTGGCCTAGTTGGATCTAAGCTCATGTATAGTACTTTCCTTCATTCTCTGATGGGTTCGCTCCTACGCTGCTGCATATGTACATGGACTTAGTGCTTACTCTCCTTTTTATTTTTTTTGGGGGGGGTATATTTGTCTTTGTCCCTGCTATACATTTTTATCTATATTCTTGACATATATTTAGAGTAGACAGAGGCGCCTCTTAGGTAGCTTTATGATGGCTTTTTTACTTGAATTCTCTGTATACCTAATGGGTTTGGTGTATAATATTGGGATTTGTAAATATAGAAATGTCAAAATGTTATTGCTATGTGTCATCATGGTCACCTGATGGGTGACAACTGATTGAATGGACCACAGGTGTGTGTAATGCCATTTGGGGGTGTGTATATATATATATGCCTGACTGTCTAGTCTGTTTGTAAAGGTCTGAGGAAGGGCTTTGGCCCGAAACGTCACCATATAAATAAATCAACATTCGGGAGCATCAAAATGGTGTGCAGATTTTTTTTCTGTTGTTTAGGCTGTACAGCCTTGACTTGTGGCATACAGTGAATGCTCTTGTGAGGTGTCTAAATATACACCTACATATAGGGGACACATTGCTCATGCTATCTGCAGGTCATTGCCATGTGACTGGATCCTTCTTGTCTGGCTGTCTCTCCCGTGTCTCGTGCATGTGTGTGCATGTATGTTACTGTGCACACGCACGTGTGTGAGTGCAGTGAGACTGGGCGTGTTTGAGCAGTAGAGTCATTGCTTCTCGGTGGTTGGTTCACTTGGTTGTGGGCCTTAGGCCATACAGCTGCTCCTGAGAGTATATACAGTATATAGAGACGTCATAGAGAGCAATAACTGAGTGGGGAAGACGTGTTGGTCAAAAGTGGAACTGCAGTATAGGCCATATGTGAATATGGCACGCTCCATAATATGTGAATCCAGCGCTATGCTATGAACGTGCAATGGGTGTTCACGTATGGCCCACAACCAATCCCAGATTGCACTCTGTTCCAACCCCAGAAGAACGCCTCATGCACTTGGTGAGTAACTCAGTGGATGGGAGGAGAAATCAGGTGACGTCTCGCTCTCTATTATACACTGGAAACTCATCCATGCCAGACATGTAGGAGTTAAATAAAACAGTAGTAACCAAACATTTTAACCTGTGAACCCAAAAGAGAGATAGCTTTGTAAATAGCAGAGTGGAGAAAACTTTAGAGAGACTCGAAAGCTCTTCAACCCAGTGTTTGGGAACCAGTGAGTTAAAAAAGGGTCATACCATTGCATCTGGCATGTGTAAACCCTTGACTCACGGCATACTTGACATTACCGTCATTTCAGTGTGGTATGCATGTCAACGTGCACAGACTTGAATCTGCAGTGGACATTCTTTAGAGATCAAACAAGAAAACACCAGAGGTGGAAATTGCGGCACCCAAAAGCATAAAGATGTAAGATGATTGGCTCAGCTCAGGTTCACATTTCTGGCCTAGATGTGGTCAAAGGAAGTGCACCTGCTCCACATCATGGGCTAGTATTGCATATGCTGTTAAATCAGCACAGCCCCAAACAAACCATTGGTCTCTTTCAATTAAATTCAAATTGGCATGAAAATACATATGTTTGTTTACATTGCCAAGGAAAGTTTCAAATATAATAAAAATGTGGAAATTACCGGTGTATACATTGTACATGTGGAGGGGCTACAACATTGTGCAAACAAGGCTGTCACATTGCATTGTTGTTATACATTTTTTGAAACACATAGTAGCATTTCTTTTGCAGTCACATTTGAAGTCGCCACTGGAAAGGAGCCAGATTAGATGATTAAAATGTCTCTGAACCATCTAACTGGGAGGAGACCATAGACTCAAAGTCTTTCCTGCCCAGACTTCCTTGCGATCCGACTACAGATAAGTGGTTAAAGGATGGATGGATGGTTTTCTATGGATGCTTTTCTAAGTTTTGGGTAATGCAACATGCTCACTTTTTTTTTTCTCTTTTTAGTGTTCCATCAGCGTTCCATTTTGCTTTGGTTTTGGGTAGTCTCTCTCTTTCCAGTATGTCCAGTAGGTAGCTTTCTTTTGGTTTTTATATTCTGGCTAATATCACTACAGAGTGGCTAAGGGTGGTGTGGACAGGACAGGACAGGACAGGGGCCTGGCTACAGACCAATTAATTGGAATGTTTATCCACAGCCAGCCAAATCATATGATGTACCGTACTGTACTAAACGCTAACTTAATTAAATATTAGTGAGGATTGATGTGACAACCTGTTACTGGATTCACCCTGGGAGTTCTAATCCTTTCATTTAAAGGCATTAGTCTATTGGACTAATGCACAGGTTGAGTCCATTACACCTCAATGAACATATCTTTGGCCAAAGTTTCATACCTGAATGAGTTTTCTTTGGACCTGGTTAAAAAAATAAAAAGCTTTAGTTGTATTTTTGGTGTTAAAAAAAATAAATGTATGTTTTGTAGCAATGACTGGCTTCAATATCTGATGTGAGGGGAACCACTTAGATTTGGTGGTAAATTCCTTTTTTCCTAACCACCGTTTTGGTGGTCACCGGAGTATGAATAGGCCCTTACTCTGACTGAAGGTGAAAGGCCACACAATGGCATGTTTCTTTTTGTTCACCAACAACATGCAACTCTCTTATTTGGTCACTGTCAGACGGAAACCTATTCTGTCCATGTTCAAACTAAAATAATACCCTAACTTGATCATCCTACTGCGTCACACAAGTATTCGACAGTCACAGGAAAAAGAAAGTGTGTTGCTAGATGAGGACTCTAGTTATTTACAACGATTTAGAACAGATAATGAAATAATAATAATGAGACTCCATAGAAAAGGACTTTTCTGGGTCATAATGTCTACATTACACAGTATAATTCTCAAACTACTGGTAAATACGCTGTAGTGTAGAGCAGTGGTTTTCAACCAGTGGTCTGTGGCCTTGAGAGGGTTCTGGGTGGTCCTCAGGCTGAATGATAGAAAGTTGGTTAACCCGGGGTAACTCTTTGAAAGCGTAAAAATGAAACCAAATGGACCCTTGCGGGTCCATTTGCTTTCATGTTTACTTTCTCAAGAGTTAAAATATTCATCATGTGAATTAGCCCAAGTCTACACAACTAGAGAATGTAGAAGATTAATGGTCATTTTGATGTTTATGTTTGACTGTTTTGTTTCCCAAATCCAGCCTGGAATTGTGGAAAAAAGCAAAACAAATCTTTAGTTTTGGGGGTCCTGTGGGGGTAAAACATCATCAAAATTTTGAATAAATAGTGGGACCTGGTATCAAAACGGTTGAAAACCACTGGTGTAGAGTATGAGTATTGTGGCTTGTGCATGGCAGATTGTTCAGTTAGTAAGTACTGGGAGCTAGAGGTAGGCATTGTGCTGTACCTCAGCAATCAATCTACCAGCTAGGCGTCTAGCTAGCGGCATTGTGAAAGGGGTATAAGATGTCCACCACCTGGCTGATTAACGATTTAACAATTACAGAGTGAGGGCTAAAGAACACTGATAATTAAGTAACATAATATTTCCACCACACCTCGCCTGATGCAGGTCTTGTGAGCGAAGCGCTGCACCTAGTTAAGCACAAGTGAAGACGGCATGCAACAGGGTTTTGCTTCTATTTTTTTTATTCACCAAGAAAAGATCAACTTGCAGTGAGCTGATGGTGAACGTGTGTTTTCTCACAGCTTTGTTCACAGCTTGCAGGCAAATTCAATTTTTGCAAATCAGATTTTTTAAGGACTGTCCACACTGTTTTTTGAAGCCATTGGGCCAGATTTGTTGTTTATTCACTGTATTTAGACTATGTCTGTCTGTCTGTACAGCACTGCTATTTGGGAAGCCAGCCTAAGAACCTGGCAGTATTGACACTGATGGTCCGAAACCTATTCCCTATTCGATACGACTTGCTTATACCAGGGTTTTTCAACAGGGTATCCCTATGGAGAGGGTTAACTGTCTGACAATACATATTTCCAACATATTTACTGTATAGAAATGATACTTACTAAGTGAACCCACACTATGAAATTGTTGAATCTGCACCATTTGTTAATGATCGTTGTTAATGTTTCCAGTAAGGAATTGCTCACAGATGGCATGCCAGCACAGTACAGTACACAGTACAGTACAGCATAGTGAGCCCAGTCTTTGGGAGTTCACAGGATGCAGGGTGGCCCTTCCAGATGACAGAATAGGGTGTGGTGGGGTGACCCAATGTGTCAAAACACGTGTGCACGCACACTTATAGGCACACGGCACATGGCATGCACTCATAATATACTTGTGAGGACATCTAAACTTGGGGCAGTGTGGAAATAGCTGAAAAGTAGCCTGAAAATAGCAGTATCTACAAGCTCACAACCCGTCGAAGAGCTGGTAGATCTACCACTGCCTGGGGTCAGTATGTTGTAGTGGGACTTTTAGAAGTGGGGGGACGCTTCATAAGACACATGCACACACACACATGCACGTGTGTTTGCATGCACGTGTGCAACCCACACAGACACAATATTAAAACATACAGACGTGTATAGCCTGTTTAGATACATGGTTCGCAATGCTTACTTGCATCCATAAAGGTAAATGACAAGACAAAAAACATATTTTTGTCCCCCAACATATTTGAGATTTGACCCCTGCCTGGGGTATTACTGTGCCTCACACATCACAAACATATCTCTAAAAATAGATATGTTTGTTTTAAATATAACACGGCTATCTTTTTCTATGCACACGCACATGCACACATGCACGCGCGCGCGCGCGCACACACACACACACACACACACACACACACACACAGGTTAACGACTGCAGCGCAGCAGGGATTTCCCTGGCCTCTCTCAGGTCTGCTCCCTGGCCGCGGCGCTGCAGCCTCCATTGTGTGGGGCTTCCCAAACACAACACACTGGCTGTGTTAATGAACACAGGAGTACCGGAGTATGTTTCCTTCTGGTGGGGCTGCCTGCCGGTGTCCTGTGGGGACTGTTTAATGAACGCTCGCTTTCTGCCCTAACATCAAAGCAAAGGGCCCTCTTCCGTGTGGAAAGCCCCCTAAGAGCACGGCTGGCAGGCAGGCCAACATGGTAAAAAAGTTCTTCAGAAGCCTTTTGAAGGACGTGGTTTTCAACCAGTGGTCTGGGGACCACCGGTGGGGGTTTGAGGTTGTCGCCAGCTAAATGATGAACAGTTGGTAACCAAATGGACCCTTATTAGATTGTTAACTCTAGCGAGCGTAAAAATGAAACCATGTGGACCCATGCTGGTCCGTTTGGTTTCATTTTACTCTCTCTAGAGTTAAATTATTGTTAAACATCTGAATACTTAACTTTCGAGAACCTATAAAATAAGAAAATGTTGTAGGCCTAATGTTTTTTTCTTTTGTGGTGAACATTTGTTTGTTTTCTGTTCTAAATACAGAATGGAATTGTGGAGCAAAAAGACTATTGGTTTTGGGACAAAATTGTTTAACTCTGGGCCTGGGAGGCTAAACCTCAAATGGTGGTCCGTGGCTAAAATACTGAATAAAATAGTGAGCCTTGGTGTCAAAATGGTTGAGAACCACTGCTCTAAAGGATGAGGATGTACAGCATTTGGAATTGTGTTGTGATATGGATTTTGGGAAGATCATTTTTTGTTTTTAACCAAAATTATTCCAAATTTCTCAAAAGATTGCACGTGTAGATTGGCTATTTTTGAATTAAGGGTGTGTATAAAATGGTTATTGTGATTTAAACTGATCGTTTCCACAGTTTCATACAGACATTTCATACACTGCAGTGCTTTGTTTAATGCTGTTGATGGTCTGCATATGAATCACCTCCTCCTCAATAAATACTGATTTCATCCTGTCCCACAGCAGCTTAATGGTTCATAGTCCACAGTATGAACCAACAACGCCAGTGTATTGTCTCTGCTGCATGGAAACCTCATACGTCAAAAACTGTAGCTTTTCCGGATTGTAATTCAAAGATGCCAAAAGTAGCAGATTTACACACTAGCTTGTAGTATAGTCATCGTATAATCAAGAAATGCAAACGGTAAAACATGGAGATTAGCGGTTTCTGCCCAGCAGCAACAATATAAGGCTGAGCATAGGAAACAACTAAACAGATGCCAGATGGCATTGTCTACAACACCCTGCATCTTTATGAGGGAATGGAAATGTTCTATTGTATTTCTATACAGTGGCTTTCTCAAGAGCGCTTTACCATGCTACAAATATAACTGCTACCTTTTGTCCAATGCCCTTGTAAAGTTACAAAGACAAGACAAAACAAACACAAACAAACATTTGAATTCTCTGTCTGTCTGTCTGTGTCTCTCTCTTGCAGCATGCAGGTCTTTGTCAACACTGATCAACAGATAATTCTTGATGTTTATTGCCATATAAATATAGCAGCCTCTCGATCAATATACCGTATCTATTGCCCAGGTGTTCGCTCGATATGCAGTATTGTCATATATTGCATTTCTGCAACATGTCCATTTGCCAGAATGTGAACCCAGGCATGTTGAGTACACCAAGGTTTTATGTTAGAAATGTTTAGTGGCGTCTCCAGTATTTAGAAACTGCCGGATGCTAACTCGCATTTGTTCCATCAATTTACATAATTGGCATATGTCACCATATCATTAACCTATAGGAGGGAAGCCAGGCGGTGCTGAACCTGCAAGCTGCACGTCATGCAAGCTGCACATCGTCAGACAAAATGATCTTCTTTTTTTAATATCTTGAGCCATCCTGAGCCTTGTTTTCATAAACCTACTGTATCTGCTTGTTTCTCTCAGACAATATGGCAACAGTGTTCTACAGTTGGGGTGGGGGTGTGTGTGTGGTGTGTGCAGATGTTGTGGCTTCTGTGTGAGGGTTAGGGTAGTAGGATAACTCTATGGTAGTAGGCAGCGTCTTGGCTGCTGTGCTGACGACTAATTATGGGTTTCTTGATGTGCTGCTGCTGGTTGTTAGAGCAGGCTGGGGTACAGAGAGGCCTCACAGCCAGCATAAGCTGCACTGCAAAAAAACACATTCATGCAATGCAATTCCTTCAAATACATTATGTAGAATTTGCATGAAGTGCACGTGAAAAACATGTCTGCTTAGTGCTTTGTCTTCTGTTTTTTAAAGCCAGCTCACTTTTCCCACTAGAATCATTGTGTCGGTTATGATTTTGTGAGTATTTGGAAGAAGTACAGATGTATTTAAAAAACAAAAAGACAAACAACCATAACCACAATTATGCATTTATAACATGCATAATTGCATATACAAGTTTTAGACTTTTAGCAGTGTACAGGGTGGAAGGGGTCAGGGAGACGTGCCAGGCTGATGTGGGCTTATGAAACCTGAAATGGGGATGTGGTTGGGCTGCAATGACTGGAAACAATGCTCTCTCACTCTCTCCGTCTGTCTGTCTGTCTGTCTGTCTGTCTCTCTCTCTGTCTCTCTCTCTCTCTCTCTCTCTCTCTTTCTCTTTCTCTCTCTTTCTCTCTCTCTGTCTGTCTCTCTGGCTTGAGAAAACATGTTTACATTGCTAAAGCAAAAGTGGAACAAAACAGTCAAGTCAAACAATGAATCTATGTACAAATATTGTATATAAATAGACAGTAGGCCTGTTTCTATGTACAACGTATTCTATGTAAACTTACAGCACATTAACACAATGTATTTGTGTTACTGATGGTGGTGGTATTCCATTTGATATGCTTCTTCTGTCCCAGCAGCTCTGTCCTCTTGTGAGCGGGGTCTGTATGGTCTGATCAGTTAACAGTGCTCAAGTATTCTGCCACTGTGTGTTATCTTTTTAAAGATAAACAGAGATATTGTTATCCATAACAATAATTGTGCTATAAAACTGAGAGATATCCATAACAATCATGATGTTATATTACTTTTTGTTGCTGTTGTTGCTCTGTGGTAATTTCTCCTCGGCTTGATATCGCAGACCTGGCCGCTTGTTTCTCTTTCCAAACAAATCCTGCCCACTAATTGTGCTGTCAATTGACAGCTGAGAACACAGTTGTGTGTGTACTGTACAGTTTCCTCTTGCCATTTGAAATCCAAACTGCAGCTCAAAGGCAGGAAATGGCTTCGCCTAATCAAATCAAAAAATGTTGTATACCTATCAGGTTTGCCTTGCGATGGATATGCGTTCACGTTCAAACTGCCTTGGTCTTTTAAATCAATAACGGCAATTAAAAAACACTTGATGTTGAGGTTTGTTGTGGCTGTCAGGCAGCAAATTGAATGGGCGCTGCACTCGTGCGGTCGCTGCAGCGCTCACTCGGTTATTTGTGGAAGTGAATGCGGAACACTTGAGCTATGAGTGAGTGGGGCTGCGCCCCAGGCTTCCGTGCACGTGGCGGGCCCTTGACTGCACTTCCCGTGTTCATCACATAAACAATGGCAGAGACAGGAGTGCATGGGGGACGCAGGAGCCGAAATGGTTCGCTGGAGATAGCATCTCGTTAACATGGTTAGCTTTCAGCTGGTCCCTCTAGTGAGCGCCAGGCTAATTCAATAGTGCGCTGGGATAGGAGGGGAAGAGGGGGAAGGTCAGGGTGGAAGGATGGCGGCTTTCTAATCCAATCTGGGACCTGTGTGCATTGCTCTACATACATCATCTGCTGCAGGGAACGGAGGACCGTTCGCTTCAGGAGTCTGTTGCTGGATTCATTCAGACATGGCGCTTTGAATTGAATGCGCGTTTATTGCTTTAGAATTGGTGAAGAAAAACATAATTACAGATGTGTTTTTGTTTTGAAGGCATACTGTATAGTAGGCTAAGGCCATACACAGTACCTTTTGCCCTGTTGCACATTACTTATTGAGCATCGCTTGAGGCAATGCAATATAAATCATTATGTGTAATATGAGAGGAGCAAAGAGCAAGAGCCACTATAATGAAAACGGGAATTGTGTGCTGCGACAGCGGCCTAGCCTTCTTCTTGTGGTTCACGCTACAACCTACTGTTCTGGCTGACGTGAATTCTCATTTGTGTGTGAACAGACAGAAAGGTTTTTTTATGTGCAGGCTAGTATTGCCAGACATTTTGAGAGAAACAAGCCCAAAAGAAAAGACTGAAGGTTGCATTGTCACACACAATCCCTTTCCAATGTCTCATGGCATGTCCGTATACTGAATGGAATTTGCGATGTGATACATTGTGAGCTTGTAGATCTGCCTTTTAAAAAAAGTAATAAAACGTCAGTTTAGTTGATTTATGATATCGATCTACATGTATTTAATTAAGCCCCCCTCTCTGTCTCTATCTCACTCTCTCTGATCAGATTCTGGTCTGACATTACACAGACCAGAAAGCGTTGCCAAACAAGGCAGATTTGCTCAACGCCAATGTTGTGATGTCAGTCCATATATGGGCATAATGCACCCGACCACCCTACCACAGACATGCACATACATCTTATCCTTTATAACATAGATTTTGAAGTACCCCAATGACTCACTGAATTACAGTGCGTATGCTACAAAAAGGAGGCAGAAATGCTTCTCCGCAAACTGCACTTGGAAAGAGGATGCCGCTAGTGGGTTCCGCTAGTGACATAACTGGTAGAAGGAGCATGGTTGTTACGCCGTCTGAACTGCCCTTACCTCCAGGCAGCAGGACGTACCCGGCTCCCACGTCCACTCAGACGAGCTCCCGTCCCCTTGAGGTGCGACAGTACCACTCTTCGCTACCCACCAAAGTAATTGAGGCATGCATGGCTTCTGTTGGCCATGACCAGATCTCGGTTAAAGTTGAGGAGAGTGGCTGGGCCTGGCTGGTGCGTGGAGCGAAGGTGATCATCTGGAAGATATGCCAGACTGCTGTGACCAAGATGTCTAAGGATATGTCTAAGGATCTGCAGCTCCCCAACTGCGGCACCTCAGACCACATCGCCATAACGTCGGAAAGGCCCCTGGAGGCGGCCCCAGCCCATGCTGTCTCTGTCCTGGCAGTGGTAGGGGAAGGAGCAGCTAGATTCTGGCCCAGCCTGGCCTATCCGGGCAGCTACACCAACACTGACCTTCACTTGGGAGAACTCTGCAACTTTGTTGTGGCTGTAAAAGGCGGAGATTTCATTGTGTGCTCTTACTCGGGCCAGCTGCTGAGAGTGAGTGTGAACTCCTCAGGGAGGCTCCAGCACAGAGCTATACAACAGAGTCACAGGTTACTGTCTGGCATCAGCGGTTTCGTGTCCCATCTGTTGGGCACGCCTCCTCCGGTCCTCCGGAGTGTGCTGGTGTCAGGGGAGTTGGCCTGCCTCTACACACTGACCGGCTCCACTCTCAGTAAGTGGGTGATGGACAAGAACTCCGAGCGCCTGCTCTTCACCTGGGATGCCAGACGAGCTCTTGGCAAGCCCATCACAGACGCACTCTGGGGATCGGGGATGAAGGAAGAGATGAATGTCGCATACCTCGATGTGAAGCTGAGCCAGGCTGGCCGGCTAGTGTTGTTGGCGGCAGCATGGTGTCAGTCGGACTCTCCTCGCCTGGCACGCCACTGCTTGGTCACACTGAACGATAATGGTGCCACTATCTCTGACTGGTCAGTGGTTGTCACCCAGCACAACCCTCCCTTCCTAGAGGAGAAGGCCCTCCATGCTACCAGGCTATTGCTGCCACGTGTCTCTGGCCCCCTTGCCTTCCTGTATAACAAGGAGCTGGTGTTTGCCTGCTCTATTGATACCGGCGGGGAAAAACTGGAAATCACCAGTGTGTGTGGTGGAGGCTGCTGTGATAACCTGCCCGTCTTTTTCTCTAAGAACAGAGCAGGCTTTGTTGTTGTGTTAGCCAAGGAGATTGCCCCTGTGCTGCCCGGGACCATGGAGGACTCATTGTGGTCCTCCGTAGCTGCTGAACCATCCTCTCCAGCTGTTATACCAGATGCTATTCTTTCCTTTAAAGCTTCAGTCATGGAGTCTCCTGGAGACAAAACCAGGTGTCTCAAAGTGGCGTTCCACCAGTTCTGTCGTAAGGACGTGGTGGGTGCCCAGAATCTGACAGGTGAGTTGTTCCCTCCAGAGGCGGAGGACGAGCTGGACAGCGTGGTCTCCCGCATGAGCCTGGACCTGCTGGACGCCTACTCGGCCTCGGATCCCCGCTGGGCACAGTCTGTCTCTGATCAGAGCGCCTCAGGCTTCCACTCGCTCACCTCCCTCATCGTCCTCCACCAACTGGAGGACAAGCTGGAGGCCCATGGCTGCTTCATGGACTTCCTGCTTCAGGTGGGTCTTCTGGATCGTCTGAGCCAGGTAGTGGTGCGGAGTGCCCCCATGGCCACACGCCTGTTCCTGTGTGAGCACGGTGAGAAGCTGCAGGCGGCAGTTGTTCTGAGGAAGTACCACAGCCAGCATGCCGAGCTGATCAACCGAGCCATCCTGGGTGCTCTACAGAAGAACAATGTCGTCGTGCCTCCCGGCCTAACGCCTGCGGATGTCTTCTTCAGAGAGGTGTCCCAGGTCTCTTCTGTGTTGGAGTGTCTCTTGGAGGAGGAGAGAACCCTGGAGAGTGAGGTGGTGGTGAACGTCAATAACATCATCAAGGACATGCTTCAGGCTGCGTGTCACTACAGAGAGTCCAAGGCCTTCGTATACAGACCTGGTAGGAATGCTGCAAATGAGCCAGAATACGTTCCATGGACAGCCTCTGGAGGTGCCAGAGGTGTGCGTGGCATCATCTCCCGCCAGCACAAGCTCGTCCTGAGCTCTGTCTACCCCGCGGCTGGCCCTGAGTTGCGCAGCATGCTGTGTTGGCAGCTGTGTGCGTTGTTGGACGTCTACCTCGGTGGGTATGTTAGCCAGCTGAACTCTCTACCGTGCTCCCAGCAGGAACGCTACACCAGCCTGGAGATGGAATACAGTCAGTGCCGCTCCAAGCTGTTGACAGAACTACTGGAACTGCGCCAGTATCAATGCGTGGCAGCCTTGGCTGAGAAATACAGCGACTTCGACACCCTGGTTCAGTTATGCGAACAGACAGATGACCAGGGCCGTCTACAGAGCTACGTGACCACATTTGCAAACCAGAACTTTATAGACTTTGTGGTCCGGTGGTACATGCAGAAGGGAAAGAGTCAAAAGTTGTTTTCACTGTTGTCACTGTTGTCATTGCCCAGTGCCCAGAACGAGCAGCTAGCCAGCATCCTGCAAGCCCAGCATCTCAGCTGGCTTAACCACATCCACACCCAAGACTTCCAGAGTGCTCACAGAATACTGTGCGACCAAGCCAAGGAAGAGACAAGCTTTGTCAAGAAAAAGACCCTCTTAGCCCTTAGCAAACTGTCTGCTCTGGCTTCCGACATGCCAACAGATGCTTCCCACGTGCCAGAGGATGCCTTACAGAAACAAGTTCATGACATCCTGGTGCAGGAACGCGTCCTTCTACACCAGGAAACTCTGCCCAAACAGCTGTTGGAGGAGAGGCAGATGAATCCTGATGTCATGCCCGTGCTCACTGCTCACAACCTCATCTCACTCTACGTTTGCGATGACAACAGGCAGGCCAATGAACACGACTTCAAAAAGGCCCTGGATCTGCTTGAATACGTCGATGAGAAGGACGTTAAAGATCTCAAATGCTATATTTTTGGAAAGGCCCTCACAAAAGACAACTGGTCATTTGCTGACCGCAGCAATAACCCACTGGAAGCGGCCGCAGACACCATTTTCATCAGGATCCTCCTTAACCTAATTCAAGAAGGTGTACCTCTACAGACTTATCTTCCAGATGTCAAAGACCTCTTGGACTTGGATGAGCTGGCACGTTTGAGATCCAAGCCCTCTTTTGAGTATGCCCTTCGAGCCAATTATGAATATTATGTAAAAAAGAGAAGTTTTACACATATTTAACTAGATCAGCACTCGGTAGAGTGCAAACTAGGCCATGACCTACTCGTGCATGAGCAGAGCAGGCTAATACTGATGGCATTAGCTATAACGGTCAAATCAGGGTACCCCGAGGGACTGACGACAAAATAGCAAGCAGTAAAGTAAAAAAAATAGCAAGCACTGCGCACCAATCGCCTTACTTGCGTCGCTCCGCTTACGCAAATAAAAACTTAATCAATTATAGTGAATTTCTGCAAAATACAATGTATTGTTATGTGAATGTTGCTACACACTGTGGAAACAAAGGTCTGTATGTAGTCTAAACCATTACACACAGCCATATTATAAAAGATAACTACAATATTCCCAGCCAATGTGTTAAAGGTAAAAAATGTGATGCCAAATCATAAAGCATTACCCCCTCACCAACTACATGCCTCCACACACAGGCACTGGTGGCCTTGCAGGAACATCGATGTATATAACACAGATGCTTTCCCGTGCTGAAGTGTATTTCCCAGTCTAAGTGGCTTTAGGGCTGTGAATAGTACATCTCCATTGTCTTCCATAGGAGACTCCCATTGTTCCTCTTGCCAGCCTCCTCCCAGTGTGAGGGGCAAACACAAAGAAGAGCCATAAACGCTACAAGTGATTTGCGAACAGATCAGCATATTTGCTCTCTTCATGATGAGGGCTTTAAAATGTCGTCAGGCCTTTGGTGAAGCTCTGTCTGGACCAACAATTACATTGCCCTGATTCATTCACATTCATTCCTATTCAGTTTGAATGGCTTTAATTCTGAAAACGAATTTTCATTACTTAAGGTCATGTGGGAAGAATGTTCACTGACATTTACGGTTCCAGTAATGTCACCTCATGTCCTCTATTATTTCTGGGGATTTAGCAGCAGCCTCGGTTTCAGATTCAACTTTTATTGTAACATCACAGTTATCTTAAAGGGTCAAAAGCTTGGTTGTAACGCCATTAACATTCTTCAGAAATTAATTTGAATAGTATTTGAATATTATTATTTGTTTCCATAGAAAATACTTTGCTCAGCCAATTAAATCGTCGCTTTGGAGTGATCAGCCAATCACACGCCAATGTTTATGCTTGCATAAAGTTGGAAAGCTGGGCATAGGTCTAAAGTCAAAGGTTAGGGTTAGGTCAAAAGGTTTCTCTCAAACAGAGTTAAAGAATAGAGAAATAAAAACAAAGGACTGGGTTATACTGCATGTCAAACATCAATGTAAGGCACATTGTAATGGACAAAACAACAACAAAAAAAAATCACAGCTCAGCTGCAAACGCATGCATACAATGTTGCAGTTTGTTATGCTGTTAAAATTGACATTTAATGCTCAAAGCATGAGCATGGCCATCAGCCCGGCCAACTCTGGAATTTTTTGCAGAGAGATCACTGGAATATTCCATTTTGAGCATGTATATGCGTGTGTCTACATCTTTCAAATAGACCAGATCAGTAAATAACAGAAATTACCTATGATGAATTTGAATCACTGGGTGAGGTTTTGTGTTAAAACCTTCACAGCTAGTTTTGGCACAAACCCTGCAAGTCATTATTGTAATATTTCAGCACAAGTATGTAGAATGGCAGTTGAATGGCCATATGCTAATGACAGGGATCAGGATACCATACAATAGCCTGGCTGAAGCCAGAATAAATCAGCTGTTGGCAAATATGTTTGCATACAGTATTGTGTCCTGATTGGCCACCCCAATTTTCTGGAGTAGGAAGTGGGCGTACAATTAACACAACAGCTGATCTACACAGTGTGACACCCTGAAAGACCTCTTTTAGCTATATCAGCCATGACACCACTCACCTTGGGTTGTGTTTGGCCCCACAACGCCCACTTAAGCCTGGGGTCTCTCCACGTTTTTGGATATTTCCTTCATTGTAGTGCAGTTGAGGATATGTGAAGTTGTATTGTGAAACCAATGACAAAATTGCCACGAAGACAGGCAATAACTAGAAAAGCAGGCCCTAGGTACAGTAAGACCCGTTTTCACATCTGTGCTGTGCACAGTTCTTTCTGATCACTTTCTCATCTGTTATTACCCCTTTTTCTCCCTTCCTTTTGTTCCGGAGCTTCAACTCTGCCAGTTTGCGACAGAAGCTCTGTGCGATCGCTGCTGCGTCAGCAGTCGGCAGGCAGACGGTTACGTCAACGAGGCCTTTGTGAGACTTGCTCGCCGCTCCGGGAGTGGATGGATGACGGCGGTTTTCAAGGCCGTTTGTGTGCTGCTGCCACCATTCCCTCAGTAGCTGCTGCCTAGGCCTTTCAGAAGAGAAAGGTCTGACAGACAATGCGGTGCAGTTTTACAGCCATTCATCCAAAGCCCTGTTGAGAGACTCGGACCCCATTGAAGCAGAGATCTCAGACTTCTATTTTATCCCTTTGTCTCTGAACTGTGTTCAAACGCGCCCGTGCGTGCACACATACACACACACAACCAACCACACTGTGTCATGGCAACTTTAGAAGTGGATTATAAAGCGTTGTCAAGTAGGGAGCTGTAATGTCAGACTGCCTGTTGGGAAAACAAGTGTTTTTGGTAGACTCAGATCACTGGCTGGAGTCTAAAAACACCATGGACCCTCTCTGTCATGTGAGTAGAAACGAATATCTTCTGGATATTGCCTGACACTTTTTAATTTAGTTTAATATTATGAAATAAATAAATCTTCTATTCTACTTCTATGAAAGTATTCAAGAAATGAAACTTCTGGGAACTCAGATTAGAGTTACTATTGCTTGCAAATGAATGCTGTACTGTGCTGTATATCAAGTTTTTTTTTTTTTTTTTTTTTTTTTTTTTTTAGCTTTTTACTTACCTGAAGTAAATCATCTGTACTTCTACACTACATACATTACTTTATGATTTAGATTGTTATTACAGAACATTAATTAACCACTTCAGCCTTTTGAATATTATATTGCCAATTCTATTAAGCTCACAATGTATCATGATTGATTGATTGATTACTTTATTAACACATTGAAAAGTACAGAGCTGCAGTTATACTATGCTCTGAGGACCTGTGTCCATTGTGGTCCTATGTATTTAAAGACATACTATAATAATACAATTCAAGGAGCAATAAAACAATATGAACAGAACAAAAGTGTGGGGTCACTGCTCTTGGCAAGCTGGAAGACTTGTTTAGGTCCAGCTGCAAATTGCAGACAGGTGCTCTTTTCTGGTGATTTTGAAGGAGGCATTCCACATTTTATTTTGCATAACAGTACATCCATGTTTGTGCCAAAACTGGGGGGGAGGATGAGATCAATGGACCTTGTGAAACAGACTTTGATGTCAGTTGTATATATGCTATGATGTGTTGTAGTGACGTACCGTATGACTCAAAATGTTTTCGTTACATACTTCAGAAAATATAAAACATCTGTGAAAAAGATTCTGGTATTACGTGGGCCTACTGACAGTGTGCATAGAGTACATAGTTTGCCAGCACTGATCAGTCCAGCGCTCTGCAAGATTTCGCTCCGGGCACATGGACACACATGCGCACACACACACGCACGCACGCACGCACGCGCGCACACACACACACACACACGTACATGCGCACACACGCACGTCATCGCACGCATACACAGACTGATGGACTGACCCACTGGCTGACTGCAGAGCCATGGCGAAGAAAACCTTACACTGCAAAGAGAGAGGAAATAGAAAGGGGCTCCTTTTAGGGTCATTTGCATGAAAAGGAGGTGTTTGGTGTTCTCTGGTGATAACAGCCTCCTCCCTGGGGGAACTGGGATGATAACAGATCGCTTGTTACCGTTTCACAGATACTGTACAGTACAGCCTGCCTCAACCGCCTGGGCCTTGATCTGTATGTCATGGTTCTCTTATTTGATGGGAGAGGGACCCACAATGTTTGGTTGAATGTGAGAGTTGAGGCATTACATTTAGTTCCACGGTTTCCGCAGATCAATATTGTGCAATTAGGAGATCTATAAGCTCACATACGTGAGGCCTTTGTGAGCTTGTTTGCTCTTTAATATATTACACTTTATTGGTTTATTTATTAGTTTAATAGGGGCTACTTTAGTGTATACAAACACTGTTTCTAAACAAGTTTGTTTAAAAACAGAACTCCATCTCACCTCCACTCTATTGGCTCATTATGAATCTGCTGGAGAATGCTGTGCTGTGATTGGCTAAAACGCTGCCTCAACCCAACACCCCCCCTCACAAATTAGCACCGTCTTTCCTGAGCCTGACATGTTTTGTTTTTATGATTTGTTGACAACAAAGTTCTGGACCATCTGTAGGACGAAGCAAGTGTCTGTCTGCAGGGAAACAGCTGCAGCATCAAAGTAGAAGCAATGTAGAGGGGAAAAAGGCAAAAAAAAATATATATAGCTATATCTATTTTGATTTTTGGCTACAACGTTGCCTCTATTATCTTTAAAAATGTAAACATGGGACAAAAAAGTCAAATGTACGTTGCTCTATGTAACACTAATGCTTCTCGGTCTTGGCAATAATGTTTATACCACTGGAAAGCCTGTTTATTAAACTTTTAAAATGGTGCACCGTTCATATGGAACATTCATTTGTGGGATTTTTTTCAGCTCAGTTGAGTTTGTGGGTTGCTTGGCGGTGCCCATGAAAAATGAGCTATCATGGAGGCTGGTGTTCCAAAGAGGGCTAGTTGAAGACAAACCACTAAGCTCTTAAAAAGATGAGTGTCTGTATTGCAAGTGTGCATGCATGCATGGTACCTCTATCAATGTAAAGACCAGATTTATGAGATGTATATAATCATGGAAAGAAAAAGGACGTATATACGTAATTTAATACAATTCTGCTTTGAATTTGACTTGCCTACATGGTTGAATTATTTTTAAAGGTAAGCAATTTAGAATCAGGTTTTTGTGGTAAAGTCCTTTTCACATCAAAGGGTCAAGACAGGACAGATGCCCTGCGGTGTGATATGTTTGTTGCACGCTGTCCCTTGTCGATGCACGTTGTCCCAAGAGTTTTAATGCATGTACAGTAAGTCAATGAACCATATCACACTAAAGGGACAAGACTGTTTTAGCCTTAACTCTTGCTGACGGTTTGGACGCAATGAGTTGCAAGGTGACCCTTTGGCGTGAAAAGGACTTAAGTCTTAATATTAGCCATAATACATATTTGTCATGAGGATTGTGCTAAGTTTTGGGTATGAATGTGGGTGACGGTGTGTGTGCATGCATAGTGCATATGCAGTGCTGTGAACTTGATAAGTATTCAACCTCCCAGAGTCTGTCATCCATGTCAGATGTGTAAATAGCATATAGCCTGTGATTCACTAAGCAAACTTCCTGTATGCCAGAAGGTAGACAGCAGTAAGAGAGAGAGATACAGTATTTTATTGTATTAGTCATGGTGCTCACCTTATTGTTAGGTAAGAAAACAATTTTCAATTTGTGGAAAAACAGCATAAACACTACACTAATACTGTACATCTCCTGTGATTACATCATGGAACTAGTGTAAAAAAACATCATGTGACATGGTTATTGTCAAAAATGTAAACCTAACATGGTAGCATAGAAAAAACACATGTGAAGTGAGGTGCCCTCTTATCATCCTGCATCATACTGTAAAATAGACACGATGACTATGTTGATGATGCTGGATATAGGAGGGATTTCCATCCCTCATTTTTAGGGGAAAAAATGCGCGCGCACACACTGTTCCATTTAGCGTAGGAGAGAGCCTTCCTTCCAAATGAGCCAACATGCATCCTGGATCTGGTTGACCCAAATGGAATAGGGCCTCTTAATTGGTAGTCGTGGTAACGCCGGTGAAGGAAGTGACATTACATGACTATTCATGCCAATATGGCCACCATGAAAAGGCTCTATTGGTGTTGTTAACAAAGAGGGAGTGGTTTGTTGTCTTACAAGTCAGCGTGACTTTATTTTCTTTGAGGGGAGAGTTCATTCTTTGAGACACAAAGGTGTAGGAACAGAAACAAAGACACTGAGGGGATATTTGCAGGGCAATATATCTATATATACAGTATAACACAGGTATTTTGGGGCTTTTTTGTTTAGAAATCACAATGTTGACAACGCTAAAGCATACATCTTGCATGGCTCTGCTTACCCATTGACCCCCAAATAAGAGCATGCTGTGTCTGACACAGCATGCTCTTACTTGCTACAACTGTAGCAAGAATTATTACTAGTACACCAGTTACATTATTATTATTTGAGAATAATGTGTGAGACATTAACAAAAGAGGGGGAAAATAGTGTAACTTAACTATACTTGAAAGATTTTCCACCAGTGACTATTGCCTACTAGTGCAGTATTGCCTGCATGCCTACCTCATAACTATAAGAAGTACAATTATTTTATTTCTGCCAATAAAGTGACTTTTTGTTTTGTTTTGTTGTTTTGTTTTATTCTGTACTTATAATACAAGTATTAAGTATGTCAAAAACGGAAAAATATATATATTGGGACCCGTCCGGAACCGGACTCAATAGGGACCCGGACTAAATAAAATCCTAACGAGTCCCAACCCTAGTTACAGTACAGAATGATGATTGAATCTAAACTAAACTCACACACCTCTCTTCTATCCTCCTCTCCTCTTTAGGTCTCATAGCTGTTGAGGTCGTGTCGACGGTGAACAACTCTCTCCTGCTGCTGCTGCTACACACAGCATCCTAGAAGAGGAATCCCCTCCATTACCCGTCCCTGCCCTGGCCTCCCCATTTCCTCTACTTTCTCCTCCTCCTCCTTCTTGCGGCTTATTATTAATCAAACCCCTGTGGATGGAGCAGTCACAACACTAGCCCTGCTGGCATAGGATGAACCAGGTCCGCCTGCCAACACTCAACGGTAGATAAAGGGGGAAATAAAATCAGGGAGGGAGAGGGAAGGAGAGCAAGAGGGGGAGGAGGAGGAGGACGGAGCACAACAGTGAAACTGTTGCCTTGCTTTAAGATGCCTCAACCTCGCAGAGAGAAAAACACCAGCTGCACCTGAGCTGTGTGTGAACCCATCCGGGCCGGCAGCATCTGTGGCTTCTACTCAGCGGAACTTTTCACCCTCAACCGACATATAGACTTATACACACACACGCGCGCGTGTTACACTTAACACCTACTTACAACGAGGCTGTGCGCCAGAGGCATCCCACTACACACATACACGTGTACCTTGGGCTGGCTTTAACAACCATCGCACTGGTGTAGGGTCTTGGTACACTATAGTGCTATGCCTGTGGTGTGAGTGAGCAGCAGCTGTGTGTGTGAGCCATCATGCCAGCCAAGGGGAAGTACCTGCTGAACGACCAGGAGCTGAAGCATGAGGCTCTGTACCGCAAGTTCTCCTGCATCAGCCAGTACCAGCCTCTGGTGCTGCTGCTGGGCCTGTCCATGCTCTGCTGTGGCGTCCTGCTCATCCTCTTCTTCGCCCTGGGACTGGTGAGAACACACACACACACACACACACACACACACACACGGGGGGGGGGGGGGGGGGGGGGGCATCAGAGTAAATGCAATGAACCAATGTCAACAAACAACCGGGATAAACGTAAAACCTACATGTTGGCATCTGTATAAACGACATTCTATCTAAATAACATTCTGAACATTTGAAAAATGACCCTAGCTTGCCTCGGTCTAGGCAGCCAGCTATCTTAATGGAATACAATATTCTTTGGTCTAGGAAAAACACATCTACGTAATAAAACATACTGTATGTGATAGAGTGAGGACCCAGAGTGACCGCTATTCATTTTAACGGAAGTTGCTTGTGGTGTTTTGAAGCACCCGTAAGAATGGCAGAAGTCTGGAGAGAACGGAAATTGAGAGCGTTCATGTGAGATGAGGGTTGGAATACAGTACGTTGTGCAGATGACATCACCGAACGTCCGTCCACCTCCATGAATATGATGCAAGTTCCACTTTTGGCCAGTAGGTAGTGATAGCTACAACATTAGCCAGCCCTTCTTCCAACATACACTGAGCTTGGAACATACACTGTACCTAAAGTAGCATCTATCAAAAATAAACACAACCTTGTGGTCCAATTAATCTAACAATTGACTTCAATACTCAAACACTAATCCCTTCTAGTTCCACTCCCAAATGACTGCACGCGCGCGCGCACACACACACACACACACACACACACACACACACACACACACACACACACACACACACACACACACACACACACACACACATACACACACACACACACACACACACACACACACAGCAGCCCTGTTGATTATTGTCCAGACCTTAATGAGAGGAATGTGAGGCCTGAGGGGTTTCCAGGGATAAGGGCAATTAGCACATAACAGACACTGTTGGGCTGCAGATCTGCGGTGTGTGTGTGGGTGTGTGTGTTCTTCTATCTAACCACAAGAACACTAATTTGGCCGTTTATACTATAAATTACATTTTATAGACTCCCTATAAAACAAAATCACAAAATCCCATTTGCGTGGGGTGAGGGTCGCTTGGTCACCAGTCAAATCATCGTTATGGCGTGATCAGCCAATCGTCAGACAAATGTTTGTATTTACATAAATGTACAAAGCTGTGCATAGAAGAGCTAGTGGCCCTAAAAACAAAAACAAAAAGTCATTGGGACAGCATACTTCATAACATACCAAATTAGTTTACCATTTTTCAAGATGGCTGCCGCCAGTTCTTTAAAATGCCATTACTCCTTCATCATTCAGGGTAGACAAATAATTTTGGTGCCTAACCCCATGTTTTGGTGATCTAGGAACATAATTAGCATATAATCTTTGTATATTACTATCGTACAATACTATATTATAGCAATTGGTAATACGCTTATAACAGTGTAATAGGACATTTCTCCATTTCCTGTAAGCCATAATGCCCAGGATCGGTGAATTCCTCACCTGAATACATAATTCACATTCTGTTGATGCTTTCAACATTTTAATTTGATACCATACTATTAAGGAATACAATCAGCCCAAGGACGTAAGTGATCGGCCGGTAATATTTCTTGGAAGAAATGTCTTACCGATAAATGTTTCACTATTTTGTATGTAAATGTTTCTTGCAATAATTACACAAGTGAAGTCTAAATCCACATAACTAGAGATCTGTTTACCCCACCCATTTTAAAAAATGACACACCCCCACAGAGAAAGCAGGGTGCAGTGTTGACTCTGTTGTTCAGTTGTTCAGAACCAGTACAAAAGCATCTGCCCTATTCTGATCACCCCTAGTATCTCCATACATTTAGCTGGCCTGTTCTGACATCGCAATGATTATTTTGACATTTACATAGATCAGGAGTGCCCACACTGTTTGACTTGTGAGCATCTTTCAAAATGATCAGCTCAGCAAGATCTACTTCTGTAGTCCTGGAGCCGGAGTCTGATTTTTGACTGAAGGTGGTTTCTCAGGGTGCCCACTGCCCAGTGACATATGCCTTGAGCATTTTTGTTATCAATCCCTTAATGCTTGAATCACAAAAATAGAGATTCATGGTATAGCACAAGAAAATCTAAAAAAAAATCTAAAAAAGTTCAATAATACCTTAGTCACAAAATACTGTGAGACAGCAGTGAATCGGTGGCAAACTTTTGAAGAATTTAAAGAGTTTTGTGGTATTTCATGCAACACACTTTGAACAGGGGTAAGGGGTTGACAATATGGTGAATTTACCAGTCTAACCAGAGATCAGACACAGTGGTAAGGGGTTGACACTATGGTGAATATGGCAGTCTAACCAGTGATCAGACACAGGGGTAAGGGGTTGACACTATGGTGAATATGGTAGTCTAACCAGAGATCAGACACAGGGGTAAGGGGTTGACACTATGGTAGCCTCGACACCCAGGCTTTCATTTTCGTTCGCGTTGCGCGAAAACGGAAAGCCTGGACTAACGCACGTTGGAAAGTGGCCTTGAGGGGGGAGTGAACCTTCCGGGGTGGGCGTCGCTCTAAATGATGTGACGTAGAACAGCAGTGGACGGGCGTGGGAGGGGCCGGAGATGACGACACGTTAGTGAGATCAAATCAGAGCGCAGCACCTCCGCCGTGTGGATCCCACGACACCCCCACCCCCCCAAGGCCAAAATCATTGAGGGCTAGACCAGGCTAACACTATGGTGAATATGCCAGTCTAACCAGAGATCAGACACAGGGGTAAGGGGTTGACACTATGATGAATATGGCAGTCTAACCACTGATCAGACGCGGGTAAGGGATTGACACTATGGTAAATATTCTGTTGCAATTTTTTAGGATAAGGTGCTTTTTCTTTTTATAACTGCACTCGCCTATAGTGGAGAAGAAGGGGCAGGGGCCTCTAATGGGAGTCTGTGGACCAAGGACCCAAGGGTGTGTCACATTTCGCTCTTATTATCCACACACCCATATAAACTTCCTTATCGTACATCAAGGGTGTGGTTTACATGTGCAACGGAATTGTGCTTTTCTCCCCCAATGTTCCTGCTGTGCATGTCTCCTTGGCACACACGTGTGCCTTTTCTTTTTGTTGGCCTTACAGAAACACCGCTATTGTATGTCCATCAGAAATGGGCCGGGATGGCGGGGAGATACAGTAGCTGTCACAATGTTGATGTTGGCATGGAGATGCGTACAGCTACAGTAGCCATGCATGGGTCGGGTTTATGCCCTCCCATCCTCCCAGTGGAAAAACGCAGACTGTGCCATCCCTGATAATGTTACCATGCTCCATTGGAAGATCTGTCGTCACCTTCCTGCCATTGTTGCTCCAACATCGCTCTCTTTAGCTCTTTGTCTGTCTCTCTCTGTCTGTCATTTATCAACCTCTCTTAATCTCTTAATCAGTGGTTTTCAACCTTTTTGACACCAGGGCCAACTATTTATTCAGCATTTGAGCCACGGACCACCATTTGAGGATATTTTAGCCCCACAGTCCCCAAAACTAAAGATTTCTTCTGCTTTTGTCCACAATTCCAAGATGGATTTGGGAAACAAAACAGGCAAACATACAGATCAAAATGATCATTAATTAATCTTCACTAGGACCTTACCCGTTTAATATGTGAAGTCCAAATCATGCAAAGCGTGGATAATGTGATGTACTAATCATTCCAATAATGTAAGTGGGTTGAGGAACAATTGATTTAATGTATATTCAGGGAAGGATTGAGTGAGCTTGAGTGTACGCGTGATCGCTAAGAGGCTCAAGCTCAGGGCCCACCTAAAAAAGGGGTAAAAGTGAATAATACTGGTGCACACGGTCCTTATTAACAATGTGTTTACTAATTTTGTGTCACTAAAATGGCCCCAAAAGTCGTAAACCCGCCTTGCCGGGCAGAAAAATCCTCCGGTGTAGGGGGGCCCTTTGGCTGGTGGTGGCCCAGGGGCCTTAATTTTATAATCCGCCTATGTGTATATTGTAACATGGGAAATGGTGATAAATAATGTTGTTGCATAAAAATGGTTGTTTCTGTGGACATCATGAAGTATTGTTCCAAGGGTTCATCTCTGTTTATCTGAATCTTCCTCAAACATAAGTTGTCAGAACCTGTTATGATTACCTACCCAGTTGTGTTTTATGACTGAATGGTAATCTTTGGTGCTGCGTGCCAGCTGTGTTCTTAACTTCTTTGTGGCATCATGTGCGTATAGAGTTACAGTAGGCTACATCTGGTTAACCAACTTTCCATCATTTAGCCTGGGGACCACTTGGAAGGCTCTCAGGGACCACTGGTGGTCCCCAGATCACTGGTTGAAAAGCACAGTGTTAGTGTAGAGTCGACACGTGTGTACACGCACACACGCATAGAAAAAAAGTTGGCCTGGGGACCACCTGGAATCCTCTCAAGGACCACTGGTTGAGAACCACCGAGTTAAGCCATTAGTGCAGAGAGAGTCGAAGGGAGACACTGTGTGTACACGCACACACGCATAGCAAAAGTAAAGTTGCACGTTGCAGTCGTCGCTGTGTTGTGGAACAGCGGTCGTTGTGAGACAGATAATCAACGCTATGTTTTCTTTCTGTGAGTAGCTGCGCTCCTGCAGTAACCACTGAGGAAATGCGAGGCTGCGTGGTGGATCGGCGATTCGTTGTATGTCTCACTCGTGTCTATGCGAGAGTCAGTGCTGTTATAATCATGGTGGATTATATCGTTATATTCCATGTTGGTGGCGAACGTCGCAACACTTAGGGGAAGATCGAGCGTGCCGCGGTGGGTGGAAAAGTTACTATCGGGTTTGAGAGAGAGAGAGAAGGGCCGGGCGAATGTGGCAGCCGGTCGCTTGTGACGTGTGTAATGATAGGGGCGGGGGCACTTTCCCTTATAAACTAATGGGGAAATTGTCACGCACAAATAAATTCATTATAAATCAACGGTGTGTTAATTTGGCAAAAGGGCTTCGTCACTCTCTTCATGATATTATGGTGAACGGCTGTGTGAAAACTTACAGCGATTGGTGGTGCCATCGCGGAGTTATTTGTGTTTCAGACATTCATTCATTAATTTAGACCACATATGTCAAACTCAAGGCCCGGGGGCCAAATCAGGCCCGTGAATGAATTATCTTCGGCCCGCGGGATGATATCGAATTAGTATTAGAACTGGCCCTCTGGTATATTGCACACACCGGGATAAGAAATTAATGCAACTAATTGTTTTACTTCCTCAACTCAGTCTCATTTACTTTCTCAATTAATTATGAAAGCGGCACTAGCTGAGGATCATAGAAGAAAAAAAAATCCCCGAAAAATAGCAGGTGTTCACGTCTCATAGCGCTAGTGGCACGCTATGAGACGTGAACACCTGCTATTTTTTCATTAAAAATTAAAACAGTTTTTAATTCTTTCGCCGTCGGACCACGCGAAAACGCGTGATGAACCTACTCCGTCCTCTGCTTGCCACGCGAAAACGCGTGTTGTACTTTTTTAATCTATAAGCATAGATTAATTTGCAGACTATCATGCCATGTAGTCACTTAGGGGTTAATGTCACTAAAATAGCCGAAAAAACACTGGCGCATGTGATGTGGTATCAGCCCTCCCCATAGAGAGCCATTAGTTTGGTGGTTGTTGTTGTTGTTGTGCCATGTGGCTACAGAACAATGCTAAAGGAACTCACCGCTCTTCTCCTTCGTTGCATGCATTGGGCGCGCGTGTGTGTGAGTGTGTGTGTGTGTGTCGCGACGCTTTCTCTTTCTCTTTTCCTCTCTTCTGTGTGTGTGTGTGTGTCTGTGTGTGTGTGTGTGTGTGGAGGGGGGGGGGCGGGGCTCTGGGATCGTGTTTCTGTCTGGCAAAAGCAAGCGATCCCAGATGATGGATAGGTCAGCTTTTTCATGCATGCTACCTTTAGATGGCGCCATCTCCACACTGGAACATGTCAGAAAGTTTTTCCTTTTTTTAAATTGTAGGCAACCACCTGATCTTTAAAATGGTATAGGCATATGGGGATCTACTTGAAGCAGAAAAAAGTTATATGAAAGATAAAACTTTAAACCTGATTATTTCATAACTAGTCCTGGAGGAGACGCCAGTGTGAACAACGGGGCCCTTTTGTACAATTTATATAAAAAAAAGAAAACATATTATCGAGTTGGGCTATTTTTTCCCTTAAAGTGGACACCTCAAGCTTTCTTTGGATATCATTGGTTTGCACAAATTCATAACAGAGGATTTTCTATAAATCATTTTGTTACTATTGAGCCCAATGGGAACAAGACTAGCTTTTTGCCTAACCGGTTAAAGAGTTAATGTAGTCAGTTTCATCTTTACAATTATCTTGCCATTAAGAGACATTGGTTTTTGAAGGGAAATTACTTTTTTGCTGTTTGACAGTGACGTCATCGTAAACCGGTGTTGAAACACAGACCGGTATCTCCGGCCCTCGACTTGTACCAATTTTTCTATTTTGGCCCACTCTGTATTTGGATTTTACACCCCTGATTTAGACGGACGGACAGACAGACATTTGCTGAATTATAGTATGGATGGATTAATTTTCTAGTTGTGTAGACTTTGGGCTATGATGAATATATGATTAATATGATGACCCTTGCGGGCCCATTTGGACCCGCAAGGGTCATCATATTAACACACACACACACACACACACACACACACACACACACACACACACACACACACACACACACACACACACAAACAAACACAGAGCAGTGAAAAGGCAGTGTATAGTTGCCAGGGGTTTAGTGGAGTTCAGAGGGAATGTGTTCCGACGTCAGCAGCGCAGGGTGTGTGTAGTGTTGTGTAGCATTGTGTAGTAGTGTGTGGTGTTGCGTTAGTGTGTCATTGTAAAACCACACTGACCCACCGGAGGCTTCTACGGCTGTCAGGAGGTCACGCCAGGGCCGGATTTAGCCAGCCCTACCAGGGTGGGCTGGAAGAATAGCAGGGTGGGCAAGTCCAAAGCTTTTCATATGAAGCGGTGGTTTTTATCCTTTTTGACCACCATATGGGCCCATTTATTCTGCATTTGAGCCACGGACCACCATATGAGGACATTTTAACCCCACAGACCTCAAAATTAAAGATTTCTTTTGCTTTTGTGCGCAATACCAGGATGGATTTGGGAAACAAAACAGGCAAACATACAGATCAAAATCACCATTAATTTTGTACATTCTCCAGTTGTGTAAACTTGGGCTAATTCACATGATGAATATTTTAACTCTTGAGAGTGTAAACATTTTTACACTCTCAAAGAGTTACATCCGGTTAACCAACTTTCCACCATTTAGCTGGGGACCACCTGGAACCCTCTCAAGGACCACTGGTGGTCCCCGAAACACTGGTTGAAAACCACTAATATTACCTTTCATTGGGTGGGCAGGAGTCGCACGTTTGGGTGTGCTCTGCCCACCCCTGCCCCCCTCTAGATCCGGCCCTGGGTCACGGTGACAACTTATATAACTGTCTCCACTGCTGCTCATAGACAACTGGTGAAAGGCAGCGCTGCACAGGAATCCAGGCCAAGACCATTGTTCCCAAGTGGCCCTGCGAAGCAGTCCAACCTCCAAAGCAGTAAAATGCACAGTGTGGTCATTCCACTTTCAATACAGTTACGCTAGGTTTGGGCAAGAGAAGAAGGTACAGAGTACAGAGAGAGGGGGACCTTTTTCTGGGTACTAAATATCATTGTACTCTAGAGCAGTGGTTTTCAACCATTTTGATCCCAGGGCCCACTATTTATTCAGAATTTGAGCTGCGGATCACCATTTGATGACATATTGGCTCCCACAGACCCCAAAACTAGATTTATTTTGCTTTCGTCCACAATTCAATGCTGGATTTCCGAAACAACACAGCCAAACATAAGGACCAAAATGATAATTTCATCTACGGTACATTCAGACTTGACTTGAGCTAATTCAGATAATGAAAAGTTTAACTGTTGAGAGTGTAAAATGAAACCAAATGGACCCGCAAGGGTCCATTTGGTTTCATCTGGTTTCATCTGGTTAACCAGCTGTCCATCAATTAGCCTGGGGACCACCTGGAACTCTCAAGGACCACTGGTTGAAAACCACTGCTCTAGAATTTAGGATAGCCCTTACAAATTACATAGAACTGCTTTATGTACTGTATGCATTTTATATAGTCTATTGTCTTTTTATTGTTTTATTGTTTTTGTCAGTGGAAAAAGTAGTAGGTAGTCGGCAAACAGTTTTGTCCTATTTTTAGTCACTTCAACACTGTTAGTACTTAGTTGTCAGGATTGAAATAATGAAGGATCACACTTTTTATGTGAAGCGAGGGGCACTCTTACCTTACATCAGGGGTTCTTAACATTTTTTAAACCAGGGCCGGCTATTTATTCTGCATTTGAGCCACGGAACACCATTTGCAAATTTTCACACCCCACAGACCCAAAACTAAGGGCTTCTTTTGTTTTTGTCCACAATCCCAGGCTGGATTTCGCAAACAAAACGGGCAAACATACAGATCTAATTGTGTAGACTCCTTAATGAAGTGGTGCTATTTCAGATGAGTATTTTAACTCTTGAGAGTGTGCCAAATGGACCGGCAAGGGCTTCATTTTTTAGCTCTCAAAGAGTTACATCTGGGTAACCATCTTACCATCATTTAGCTGGGGACCACTTGGAACTCTCTCAAGGACCAGTGGTGGTCCCCGGAGAATGGGTTGAAAACCACTGCCTTACATTGTCATACATCACATTCCACACACACACACACACACACACACACACACACACACACACACACACACACACACACACACACACACACACACACACACACACACACACACACACACACACACACACACACACACACACTGTCTTGCACGCACACGTTGCTGAGTGCCCTCCTATGTGTGATCACATACTGTATAAGAGCACAAGCATCTGGCAGCGCTGTCTCTCGGCGGTGTTAGTGCGGTTGTCCTCTGTCCTCCACCTCCTCCTCTGATTGGCTGCTGTACGTCTGATTCACAGGCCTAGAGGAGTGAAAGCATGAAGGTTGACATGAGAACTCTTGAGTCCAAAAGTGTTAGCACTTCCGCCGTTACCATGGCAACTAGAATGCCTGACGTGTGACCTTTTCAGCCACATGTTCTCTCTCTCGTCCTTTTGTTTTTCCTTCCAGTGCCTCTAGCCTTCGGACGCTCTCTCACTCTTTTCAGACCCCCCCACCCCTCACTCATTCTCACACTTGTCACACTGCCCCACCAAACACATGGCATGCAGAACAACCAAGATATTTCAAATGAAACTACTTAGATTTAAAATGATTTGAAACACTACTGCTGCTACTAACTAGAATTGCATTTCAGCATTGAAAACAGAAAACACTCAAACCTTTAGATTTATGCATGCTGCATGTCTGTTGCAACATCAACAACAACTGATGTCATTATTGATGCTTACTTGACTAATAAAAGTCCTGTAACCAAAAATGGTATGGGTGCCATTTTCTCCTGCCCCCCCCCCCCCCCCCCCCAATTGGGAAATGTTAAATCCGCCCCTGCTTGTTTCACTCCTCATTTCACTCATTCACACGCAGGGGTGTAGTGGAGCGCTGCCACCCACTTCTCTCACACCTAAAATTATTTTTGCACACATGCATGCATGTGTGCCCGTGTTCATGCATGCATCTGTTCATGCATGTGTCTTATGGGGATTCCCCCCACTTCTAAAAGTATCACTACAACACTGTACACGTCTCTGAACTCAAGGTGTGTTGGTGGAAAATAAGTAACTTCGGGGGTGAAATACTGACAGCACACTGCTCCCGACCGCCTCCTTCAAGCCACTTCCTGCAGCAATTGAAAGCACACTGATGCAGATTAGTTTCTAGTGAATGCAACACATGTTGTGGAATTGTGGGTTTAACTGACTTCTGAGTCACCGTCAAGAGTTTAGAAGAGTTCAAACCTGTCTACAGGAAAGACGAGAAGAATCAAAAACGACCAAAATCAGACCCGCCTGAATGATACTGTGCAGTGGCGTAGGAAGCAGAGGATGGGCCCTGGTGCAAGAATATTTTGTGGGCCCCTATCTACCATTGCCATAAACGAGCAACTTGTACGCATGTGTGCGCACAAACACCCACTACAGCTATACTGTATAGACTAACAAACGTGCCTGGCTAGTGGCTACACAATTATTTCATTCATTTTCAATGATCTTGGCCATGAAAACCACACACACACACACACACACACACACACACACACACACACACACACACACACACACACACACACACACACACACACACACACACACACACACACACACACACACACACACACACACACACAGCATTTTCAGAACCATAACAACATGGACAGATGCCAAGCTCAATCTCTATCCTCCATCATTACTAATATCTAACAGCCTGCCCTGACCTGGGCTCAAACATGATGTCCCCAAACTATTACATTCACACATTCACTTTATGTCCAACACCAACAAAGCTGGTATGCACTTCCACAGCATAAGCAACAAGCATCAAGAACACAGCACTAGCTCTAGGAAGTGAACGGAGTTTGCGCAACTCCGTCTGTACTCTATAGAGCTGCACGCTGACTTCGGTTGGTTTTACGTTTATGGTATGGTATTTACCTAGCCAGCAGCAGGCTAGCCAGCAGCAGCAGGCATGACTATATATTAGGCCTGACCCCAACTAGTCGACTAGTCGACTAGTCAGTCGGTAGGGGGCGCTATCGACTGACAACCTCCCAGTCGAATGTCGTTTGTTTTTTTTTTTTTGTTTTTTTACTCGTTTTTTTTTTTTTTTTTTTTTTTTTTTTGTACTCATTTTTTTTTTTTTAATCATTCCACTTGCGGGGTTGGGGTGGTTAATGTCTAACATAAACAAATGAACAGAGAGAGCCTATTAAGTGCTGTCAGATTTAACTGTCAGTAAAAAGTCCGACCGTGCACTTGATCTCACAAACGCCCAGTGAGAACAGCAGAGGACAAGCCAATGATAACCCAGACGGAGCGCAGGATATGAATGCATCGCTGTCCGGCTGTATTCTTTGTCATTTCTTGTTCAAAACGTTATAACGTTACTGTTTTATAGGGAAGAGAATTGCTTATTTGCTTATTTTACTATCGCTGTACCGAGGACATGTCTGTGCTGTGCGAGTCTGTGCTGCTGCTGCTGCTGCTGCGGCGGCCCTCCTCCTCCTCCCCGCAGTCTGTCTCAAAGAACGCGGCTATGATCGCTTATTTGCTTATTTTTTGGAACCACGGCACAAACACCTAAAGTTCACCACCAACGTGATGAGAGGAGCCGTTTGTGAACATGTCACTGCTTTCTTGTCAAATCTCGAGCTCCGGTGTGCGCGCTCTCTCTTGTTGTCGGCTTACGTTACTGTTTTCAGGTCCGGGTATAAAATTTCACAATAGGGGGGGCAGGCGAAAAGTTTAACCGGAGATTCCGGAGATTTAGGGCGTTTAGGGGGGCATTCCCCCCCTGTGCACAGCCTTTTATCCGGCTCTGCAAATGCTTCCCAAAAAAAAGGAAATAAGAAAGAAAGAAAGAAGGCGATCCACAGACGCTCTTTCCTCTCCCTCAACCCTCGTGGATTACGGTATATATGGATTATATCTTTGTTAAAATACTGCAAAAGGTACACAGTGACAGTAGCCTAAGTTAACATCGATTCTCTCAGAACACATGCACACGGCTGCGTTGTGAGCCGTATGGCAACATTTTGCGTTGGGTCCCGCGGGTGCCGCGGGGTAAAGAAATAATAATAATAATATTAATAATAATAATAATAAAAAATGGGCCTCGGGGGGGGGGGGCTCATTCGACTGGCAGTCGACTAACGGCACATTTATTCATATTAATTTCGACTATAGAAATCCTTAGTCGGGGACAGGCCTACTATATATACAATATACACGTAGTCTAATCTTGGCAAACAAATAATTAAACCAGCCTTTGGTAAGGTTGGTCTTATGGTTCACTGACCACCAGTAGCAGGCTGGTGGGCAGCAGGCTTAAGCCTATATATACAATAGAAACGTAGTCCAATCTCGGCAAACAAATAATTAAACCAGCCGACGGACGGCATTTATTGGCAATCAAAACAGTGTGTTACCCGTGGCTGTGTCGGATCGGTCTCATCAGAAAGGAGAGAAAGGACAGCGGTGTCATGACTGACGTATTCACTAATGTCAGTCACATCACAGGGCAGTAGAAAACTTAGCTACCGATGACAACATGCACGATGTTAATAGTTGGTAGGCCCAGCCACTCTCAGCGTTTAACCCCCTAACGACCGGCCACAGGTCCATATGTAGTCGCAGGGGCCCGCTGTCAGCAGCCTTTCTTTTCTTTTTCCCCCTTCCCTCTCAGTGGGCCCCCAAGGGGGCTGGGCCCCGGTGCACCGCACCGGCGGCACCGGCGATAATTACGCGCCTGGATACTGTGCTGTAATGTACTGTACATGCTCTCTTCGTGTGTGTGTGTGTGTGTTTGTGTGTGTGTGTGTGTGTGTGTGTGTGTGTGTGTGTGTGTGTGTGTGTGTGTGTGTGTGTGTGTGTGTGTGTGTGTGTGTGTGTGTGTGTGTGTGTGTGTGTGTGTGTGTGTGTGTGTGTGTGTGTGTGTGTGTGTGATAACTAGAAAAGTGCCCTTCTGGGCACAGGTCTCCACCAGGCCAGGACAGGTTGTGGCCTCCTGGTGGCGCCATAATAGGCCAATGTAAAAGGGTACCATTTATTATTATGACATTAGCATTTGGATTATTTGAGGCATTTTGTCCAAAAATGTATTTTGCAAATGTTCACCTGGCGCTATAACAAGCCATTGTGAAAAGAGTGGAATATTTTTTTTCTCAGCCTAGTATTATAGTGTCTTGAAGATTTTATGTAAATTGCCTGCTGTGTTCATCATCTTTACAAAATCTGCCTCCTGGTGGCGCTATAACATGCCGTTGTGGAAACTTTGGGGCAGAGGTTCATGGTTGCCATCCAGGGAGTGTGTGTGCAAATTGTGATGTCGATCTGGTTCACAGTTTGGGAGATTAGCTGGTAACAGACGGGGAGACACACTTTTTTTTTCCAAAAAGATGCCACAAATCTGCCTCCTGGTGGCGCCATAACATGCCGTTGTGGAGAATTTGGGACAGAGGTTCATGGGTGGCATCCAGGGAGTGTGTGTGCAAATTGTGGCATCGATCAGGGTAACGGTTTTGGAGATTAGCTGGTAGCAGACGATCACACGCACAGATTTTTGCAAAACAATGGCAAAAATCGCCCTCCTGGTGGCACTATAACAGGCCATTGTGTAAAATTTGGTTGGCATCTAGGGAGTGTATGTGCAAATTGTGGCATCGAACGGATTAACGGTTTGGGAGATTAGCTGGGAACAGACGGACACATGCACAGACTTTTCCCAAATAATTGCAAGAATCAGCCTCCTGGTGGCGCTATATTATGCCCTTCTGGAAAATTCAGCAGAGGTTCATCGTTGGCATCCAGGGAGTGTTTGTGCAAATTTTGGCATCGATCGGGTAAACGGCGCCGGAGATTAGCTGGTAACAGACGGACGGACACACGGACGGAGGGTAAATAAAACATATTCCCCACCATGCCTCTGGCCTGGTGGAGACAAAAATCCATGATTATCAGTATTTCCATACTTCCATTAAACTCAGGTTAAGTGATATACAGTACATGATGACACCATTATATGGGCAAATGTCCTAATAATGATGACTCCATCAGCTGCTACATTTGCCCTTCTAGCTCCATTTTCTGTGGCATGTCTTAACCTCAGACTTCACAGAAACTGACATTGAAGCACTTTCACATGACAGTGCACAAATGTTTAGTGCACTGTTGCATGGAAGAAAATACAAAATCATTCACACATAAAACATACTCCAAGTCAGGGGCGGCTCTAGGCATGGGCATGGGGGGGGACAATGCCCCCCTAAAAGCCCAATCTGACCCACCAAACATTTATATTTAAAATGATTTGAAACACTACTCTACTAACTAACTACAATTGTGGCACCACTGAAACAACAGCATTTCATCATTCAAAACAGAAAACACTCTTGTGTCAGACCTTTAGCTTTATGCATGCTGTGTGTCTGTTGCAACATCAACAACAACTGATGTTATTATTGATGCTTTACTTGCTCAATAAAAGTCTGTAACCAAAATGGTATGGGTGCGGCTTCATCACCTGTGGTGTGTTTGGAAATGGGAATTGGGAAATGTCACATCCGCCCCTGCTACAAGGTTGTACTGTATCACACCCACAGTGCAATGCATTTCCAAAGAGAGTCACATGGGTGTCTGACGCAGCCATGAGTGGGCAGTGGTGGCTCAGGAGTGTGGCAAAAACACCCCTGCATGGTGCACTGAAACCTGTGTGTGTGTGTGTGTGTGTGTGTGTGTGTGTGTGTGTGTGTGTGTGTGTGTGTGTGTGTGTGTGTGTGTGTGTGTGTGTGTGTGCGTTTATTTAGGCAACCTTTGGGGACATTTTTCAGAATACACACCAGTTGATTGGGGACCACTAAACAATTGGGGACGAAATTTACCGTCCCCAAAGGGAAATCCTTAAATTTCAGTATAATCATATTCCCCATGCTCAAAAAGGGCTGTAGCCTTAAAATTACAATTGCCCCAAAAGTGACATATTTGAGGATTTTGTGTATAATTTGTGTATAACCCCGCCCCCAAAATCCCTCAGGTGTGTATACTCTACATTGCCCCCTATTGGAAGTGTGAAAAGTTGCAGCTACAAAGCTCTACAGGAAGTCCCGCCTAGGTCCATGTTAGACCCAGAAATGTTGTTTTCTGTAAACTTGTATGATTCAGATATCATCTATAGGCTTGACAAATGAGATTAAGCTTGGTTGCTAAAAGTTGCACTTTGAGCAATTTGCACAATTAGCTATTATATATATAAAATATAGGTAAGATAAAAGTGAAAGTTCAAGAATAATCACAGACTTCACAGATTAGGCTTATTTTAATGTTAATGTACTCTATAGTGCATATAAAATAAAACAAAACATGTCTAGCCTATCATTATACCTTTATTAAAATAATAAACTATTATATAAATTATAGGTAGAATGTAAGAGAAAATCTAAAAATAATCAGACTTCCCAGATTCCCAGAAAAATGTCTAGCCTCATCATTATGCCTTAGCATTATAATTAATGACCATCCCATACTCATCTCACGCCTCAAAACCACCCTTGGAATCATTGACACGACACACAACTGTATCTTCCTCCAAAACCATCACAGCCATCACCCATTCCACCCTCACCTCCTGCCTCAATGACATAAAGACCTGGATGCAAACTAACTTTCTACAACTCGACTGCAATAAGTCTGAAATTATCATCATCGGTTCCGAGTCTCTCACCCGCTCATGCCATAACTTCTCCCTCACCATCGATGGATCCACTGTCACCCCCTCAACCCAAATCCGCAATCTCGGGGTCATCTTGGACCCCACACTTTTCTGTAAAGCGACTTTGGGTACCCTGAAAAGCGCTATATAGATTGTATGTATGTATGTATGTATGTATTATTATCATTACCCCTAATAGTACATCGAGAACTGTGATGACAAAACTGACACATTTAAAAAGTCACAAAGTGGCCGAAGGTGGGTAAATTTCTGTGGAAACAGTGGTCATGATAGCCCCTCCTTTAGGAGCTCCCACCCAAATGTAGTTATGTCTCTTGTCTCTGTAAATGGGCTGCCTCTGATCTCAACATGATCTGAAGATGATCATACATTACTGTATGTGCAGCATCATGTTGGCATCAGCTTGAGGAAGCTTTTTAAGCTGAGTGTTGTTTTCCTCTGGTAGCGAGCAGTACTCATACTCTTGCCCTTCTTCATCCTATACTGTTATCTGCACTGAAAGTTCTCCGGGGAAGTCCCATACCTTGTTGAATCTAATGCCACTCACAGTGACCTAAAACATACAGGTGCAGAGTATTACACCTTGCCCTTTCCACAGAGACGGAATACAGAATCCCATCCTGATAGAGCATGGATCCTCATGAGACCCTGGCATTTCTCACCCAATGCCCTTACAGTGGCATTCATGGATGGTGCCATCCCATTTCCCTATCTGCACTGCAGAATGAATGTTGGCTTTCCAAACCTAGTACACTAACAGGACAAATACATCTGTGTCATCTCTTAAAATGAAGGCATCAATATTCAGCTTTTAAACCAAAATACGTGATTTAGAAGACATGATTGATCGCAACGTATACGTAACACACATTGCCACCCAAAAAACACTGGAAATATTCTGTCCATTTTCATACAGGGTTGATCATTTATCGAGAAGTATTTGTTGAGAATGAGATACTTTTTTTCTCTCTTTCAAATTACTTCCACATTCCTTTTGTAGTCTACGTGCTGATGTCATTATTCAACACAATCCCACAACCCCAGTCATATACTGGGAAACAAATGTTTCAAGAGGAACACTTATTGCAATGATCAAAGATCTACAAAAACACGTAACTAGACTGACGGTCAAAATGGATGAAAAATATCAAGGAGAGAGAAAAAGCGTACAAGCCAACCAGCACTGCAGTTGCAATACATGGAACAAGGCAGCTATGGACTTACATTACATTACACTTACATTACATTGTAAAATGTCGATGTCTAATGGCTTGAGACAACCTAAGCCTTTCCAGATGCAGCCCTACACAGTGTACTAATCAACTGTCATTATAAGCCATTAGGTTCTCAGATTGGCACAGTTATAGAGCAGAACAGAGACACTGCAGGTCCAATTGATGAGTAAGTGTGCCTCAGAAGTCTGTGATCATCCAGTGTCATTGACCTTGATCCCCACCCACCACCAGCCATTGGGGACACTAAGTCCATTCAACAAAGGCAACTTAGAGTATATAGATCATAGATTTAAATAAAATGTAGATGTACATTTTATTTACAGTTCATGGCACCATTATGGGTGTAAGGGCCACACGATCAACATCCCCTCCCCAATAATTGTTCCAAACCATGTGACTTAAATTCCATGCTCAATTATAGGTTCTCTGTTGCCAAGTTGCTCAGAGTGTGTGTATTCTGGAGAGTAGTGAGGTAAAGGCAAAATTGTAGACCTGTCCACTCTAAGTCCAATCGGGGACATTTTAGTGGGGGAGGGGTAGAGTTTAATGAGTCCTGCAACGGATTTTAAAATACTTGGTGTGTAGTCAAATAGAGTAGGGAGCTATACTTCTCTAAGATCTTGTTCAAAACCATCTGATAGTGAGGCCATCAAGCCCTAGCTATCTCTCTCTCTATCTCTATTTCTTGCTACTAGTAAGACACCTTAAGGGCGAGACGCTTCTTGCCCTTATGGGTCTTACTAGTAGTATAGGTCACTCCCATATATAGGGTTATTTGCATGCTATATGTCTCCTTATATGGCCATAGTGATGGACACCATGGGGTCACTCCTATATATGGGTCCCAGGCATAGATACTAGAAATTGAGATTGATACTAGGGCAATGTAAGATTACCAAAAAACACAAATTAATGCTCCTGCATGGGTTTTGTCCAGACTGCTTCATTAAACCAAAAGATTTAGGCAGTTTGCCTGAAGAGTGCAGGGTCGTTAATTAGGCTGTGTTGCTTAATTAACGACCCAACCATTGCAGTATGGGGGAAGGGCAGCAGTTGAACTGAGCTGACAGAACAACAGCAGTGAATTGTTCTGACAGGTGAAAGACAAAATCTGAGTATCCTATTATTGCATCATACTGATTTTGCCTCACACAAACATCTATTCTAATCACATAATATAAGTGTATTTAAACTGGCTAAAATAAACATTGATAGAAACTGTTTTGGATATGTGATATAATAGTGATTCTTGTAGCTTGGAGTCACCTCTTAAGAATTCAAGAGGGTGCCCACTGATATGCCTCGGGCATTTTTATTTATTAACCCCTTAATGTCCAAAATATTAAAAAAAAAATCCATACAAAATAGAGTTGTATGGTATTTAATGCAAATTACTTGGTCTAAATGCATCAAATTTATCTTTATATAGTGTTTGTGAATGTGGATATGCACAAAGTATATGGTTAATAATTATTGAATTGTTAATTAATGCACATTAACCTCTTTATGTACCGATCTCCCCCAAATCCAATAAAGACTCGGTTCAGCCCAAAAACAGCGCGCCGGCTCCCCGACTAAAGTATATGGGAATGCTAAAGAACATATTAAACTAGTGATTAGTGCTAAAATATGAGAAAACAAAGGATTGCTTTCCAGAAAGGCATACTTTTCAATATGTGAAGACACACATTGTCTAAAACATAACATCTGCCCATGATAAACATCTCTCACTCTTCATTGGCAAGTATTAGAACCTCATGCAGGTTCAGCATAATAGCTTTTTCACATGGACAGGATACCACCAAATATGACTTACTTCAATAGTCTATGCTGGGCTAATATTGTTCTGCTAAAGACATGGAGAATTTGGAAAAGTTACACAACCAGACTGCTCTAACAGGGAGACAGCATGTGTTAGGATGTTGCTATTTGCCTTATAATTTACTAATAGACATAGATACTAGAAATTGAGATTGATACTAGGGCAATGTAAGATTACCAAAAAAACACACATTAATGCACCTGCATGGGTTTTGTCCAGACTGCTTCAACAAACGAGATTTAGGCAGTTTGCCTGTAGGGTGCAGGGTCATTAATTAGGCTGTGTGGCTTAATTAACGACCCAACCATTGCAGTATGGGGGAAGGGCAGCAGTTGAACTAAGCTGACAGAACAACAGCAGTGAATTGTTCTGACAGGTGAAAGACAAAATCTGAGTATCCTATTATTGCATCATACTGATTTTTGCCTCACACAAACATCTATTCTAATCACATAATATAAGTGTATTTAAAATGGCTAAAATAAACATTGATAGAAAATGTTTTGGATATGTGATATAGTAGTGATTCTTGTAGCTTGGAGTCACCTCAAAGATCAGAGCAAAACAATCTGCAAATGCCATCTTATTCTCCTATATTCGCCAATTTCCAAGCTCTTCATGCTGCAAGTGTGTGAGCGGATTGCAACATATACCATCATAGCCTTTTCAAAAGCAGTAGCAGGAATGCAGATACGCAGCAGCACTTTGCTGACATACATGTTTTTAATCCAGCTTTGTAACTACAGTTTAAAAGGTCAAATTGGGCTTTCAACCCATACATGATGATTTCCTTGTCCCACCACCCAATGTGGTGATGTCCAGAGCTTTTGGATCAAGGTAGTCTGCTGCTTTCTATAACAATGAGTGCAGTGTCTGGTGAATGGGGGATTGGGGTACTGATTTATTACCCTTCCGACTTACAAGGCAGATCTTCTGAGGCATCCTTACTCATCAACGGTGGATATACCGTAGGGACTGGGCCGAGTTTGTTGTCAAAGAAGGTAGAAAGAAAACTGTATATCCCCAAACCATGTGCCTTCAATTCCATGCCCATTTAGGTTCTTTGTCACCAAGTTAATCAGAGCATGTGCTTGTCTTCCTGGGAGAGAGGTAAGGACTAAAGTGTAGACCTGTCCACTTAAGACAGATTGGGGACACTTTGATGAGGGGTTGTTAAGTGGTCCCCAATCAACTGGTGTGTATTCTGAATTGGTGTGTAACTACAGTTTTTAGTTTCAGTTGGGCTTTCAACCCCGACATACATGATGATTTCCTCAAACCCCCCCACCCACTCCCCGCCACTTGTAGATCGAGGTGGTCTGCTGCTTTCTACAGTAGCAATGAGTACAGTGTCTGGTGGGTTGGGATTGGGGTAGATGACTCTGGATGTTCACTGACTTATTATCCTTCTGACTTACAGTATAAGGATGCCTCAGAACTTCTGAGACATCCTTAAGGCCAGTGCATACTCCTTCCGATCGCCAAACTTTTGTTCTTTGAGTAAAATGGTAAAGTTTGGCGGTCGGAAGGAGTATGCACTGGCCTTTACTCATCAATGGCGGATGTACTGTAGGGACTGAGCCGAGTTTGTAGTCAAAGAAGGCAGGAAGCTCTACTACAATTAGCCAATAAAAAGATATGCGAGGGTGCATCATTCCATTTGACCACTACCGATGAGCTGGTGTAGAGACAACTGGAGGCAGCTGGATTCAGCTCAGACTGACTGTTCATGGTGAAATTGGGTGTTAAGACCAAATGACAAACTTTCTCACTCAATTGTATATCCCCAAACCATGTGCCTTCAATTCCAGGCCATTTAGGTTCTTTGTCTTCAAGTTAATCAGAGTGTGTGCTTGTCTTCCTGGGAGAGGGGAAGGACTAGTGTAGGCCTGTCCACTTAAGACAGATTGGGGACACTTTGGTGGGGGTTGTTAACCTCTCCCAGGGGGAAAATCCGCCTAAAACGTATGCTCAAATGGGAACAGTTGTGGGCAAAAAACTACAATGATTATGGCTACACTTGGATCACCAAATAGAAGCCAACTTCTGAAAATTTATGAATGCGGTGTAAAGCATAACATTTTTCTCTCCAAATTGTCCCTCTGTGATCACTTACTCAGGAGAATATAGCTGAAAATTATCTCCGTCTATGGAGATTTTGTATTCTGAGTAGTGAATGTGCCTGAAGACCTCATTGAACACATAGAATTGAGAAAATGTATTATTGCTGTAATATTAGTCATGTTAACGTATAGGGAGGAAAATTATAGAAATAAGTAACAATTAGGTGTACTAATCATGTAATAGGAGTAATGTATGGATTATAAATACCCACTGTAACAATAATCAATGAATATCTTATTTTATTTGGTCCCTATTGATTTATTGACATTTATTGGCGGAAGTTCAGAGGTCAAAGTACTTGCTGCCTTACGGCGGGGGCCATGGGGCCCAAGAGGTTAAGAGGTCCCCAATCAACTGGTGTGTATTCCGAAAAATGTCCCCAAAAGTGTTGCTGTGTAACTACAGATTTTAGTTTCAGTTGGGCTTTCAACCCCGACATACATGATGTTTTCCTCAAACCCCCTCCTCCCCCCACCGCTTGTAGATCGAGGTGGTCTGCTGCTTTCTACAGTAGCAATGAGTGCAGTGTCTGGTGGGTGGGGATTGGGGTAGATGAATCTTACCACTTCTAACTTACAGTATAAGGATGCCTCAGAACTTCTGAGACATCCTTACTCATCAATGGCGGATGTACTGTAGGGACTGAGCCGAGTTTGTAGTCAAAGAAGGCAGGAAGCTCTACTACAATTAGCCAATAAAAAAGATATGCGAGGGTGCATCATCCCATTTGACCACTACCGATGAGCTGGTGTAGAGACAACTGGAGGCAGTTGGATTCAGCTCAGACTGACGGTTCATGGTGAAATTGGGTGTTAAGACCAAATGACAAACTTTCTCACTCAATTGTATATCCCCAAACCATGTGCCCTCAATTCCAGGCCATTTAGGTTCTTTGTCACCAAGTTAATCAGAGCGTGTGCTTGTCTTCCTGGGAGAGGGGAAGGACTAGTGTAGACCTGTCCACTTAAGACAGATTGGGGACACTTTGGTGGGGGTTGTTAACCTCTCCCAGGGGGAAAATCCGCCTAAAACGTATGCTCAAATGGGAACAGTTGTGGGCAAAAAACTACAATGATTATGGCTACACTTGGATCACCAAATAGAAGCCAACTTCTGAAAATTTATGAATGCGGTGTAAAGCATAACATTTTTCTCTCCAAATTGTCCCTCTGTGATCACTTACTCAGGAGAATATAGCTGAAAATTATCTCCGTCTATGGAGATTTTGTATTCTGAGTAGTGAATGTGCCTGAAGACCTCATTGAACACATAGAATTGAGAAAATGTATTATTGCTGTAATATTAGTCATGTTAACGTATAGGGAGGAAAATTATAGAAATAAGTAACAATTAGGTGTACTAATCATGTAATAGGAGTAATGTATGGATTATAAATACCCACTGTAACAATAATCAATGAATATCTTATTTTATTTGGTCCCTATTGATTTATTGACATTTATTGGCGGAAGTTCAGAGGTCAAAGTACTTGCTGCCTTACGGCGGGGGCCATGGGGCCCAAGAGGTTAAGAGGTCCCCAATCAACTGGTGTGTATTCCGAAAAATGTCCCCAAAAGTGTTGCTGTGTAACTACAGTTTTTAGTTTCAGTTGGGCTTTCAACCCCGACATACATGATGTTTTCCTCAAACCCCCTCCTCCCCCCACCGCTTGTAGATCGAGGTGGTCTGCAGCTTTCTACAGTAGCAATGAGTGCAGAGTGACTCTTACCACTTCTAACTTACAGTATAAGGATGCCTCAGAACTTCTGAGACATCCTTACTCATCAATGGCGGATGTACTGTAGGGACTGAGCCGAGTTAGTAGTCAAAGAAGGCAGAAAGCTCTACTACAATTAGCCAATAAAAAGATACGAGAGAGTGCATCGTGTTAGCCCCCAGGCCCCACTGTTTACTTCTTGTAGAGTTTGTGAAGGAAATTACATTGCAAAGGTCAGATTTTGTGTAGCCAAAGGCAAAGGTCAAAGTGTTATCACATGCATAGGACAACTATTTATTTGTGTAGTGACAAACATTGTGACATGGAAAGTGACAAGACAGAGAAGGCATACAGATATCACTGAAAAGTGCAAAACATATACCAAGAATAGCAAATCATACACAATGAAACACTAGTTCAATTAGATGCAATTTAACATTATGCTTTCTGGTGGTTCTGGATAAAGGGACGGTATGAGTGGGTAAAAAATTACGTTTTTATTGTAGCATATAGGAGTGTTTTCAGGCCAAAGATCCACAAGCAGGGTTGGAAAGCACCAAGAGAGCCTTATCTGAGGATTTGAATCCGCACAAGGGCTTGTAGCAGACCATCAAATCCCCTACAGGCCTGTAGAAGCCTCTCAATGTGGGGCTTTAAAATCTTATAATCAATTCTTTAGCTCATAGGTAGTCAGTAGGCTATAGAGTAGCCAGGATATGTCCCCAGAACTGGACCCCAAAGGTGGCTTAAAGTAAGCTCTGTGTATAGACTAAGGCCCAAAGGTGACTTCCTGTAGTGTGAAATAAGCCCCGCCCCATTCCCCAAAAGTGGCTTAAATATGATTTGTCCCCAATCTCAGGGTAAAAAATCATACTTTTGAAAGAAAGGTTAAATCAAAAGTATCAAGTCATATTGGTAAAGTGGGTATCCTCTGGACGTCAACAGTGGTCGCAGCTTCTCTCTAACCCATTCAGAAAGGGTAGCCCCGAAAGGGGGGTGTTCTGTCATCCGTCCCCAAAGGTGGCTTAATTAAACATGTGTGTGTGTGTGTGTGTGTGTGTGTGTGTGTGTGTGTGTGTGTGTGTGTGTGTGTGTGTGTGTGTGTCCTACAGAATGCCGAGGAACACTGTGCGTTTGTGAGCGTGGTGAGCTGCAGCCTGTGTGTGTTCTTGGCTGTGTTCGTGCTGGTGTGCACAGAGACCCTGACCCAGCGATGGAGGCGTCTGCTGGGCCTGGTGGTGTGGGCCACGCACCTCACCATGGGATACACCTTCATCTTCAGTGGGAAACTCATCCTCCCATGGGACCAGGTACATTCATTCACCCACCAAGTTTTGTGTTGTTGTTGTTTAGGGCAACTAGGGGTGGGCAAAAAAAAATGATATGCCAATATGTTGCAATGCTTAATACCATGATATCAATATCGAATCGCCAGGTCCAAAATCATTTTTATATACTTATGTAGGCGTATTCATTCGTTCATTTGTTCATGTCAGCCAGTCTGACTGGCGTTATCGGGCTGGAACCAAATGGACCCTGACAGGTCCATTTTATTCCATTTGTACACCCTCAGAAGAAAATGGGTGGAATTCCCCTTATATAATATTCTAGTATAAGAGTCATTTGTAAAAAACACTTCTGTTTTTGCTATTAGCTTTTGGTGTTCTAAGCATTTTGTTGTTCTAAGCATTTTGTTGTACTATTGAAAAATAGCAGATCTACAAGCTCATAACACGCCACAGAGCGGTGCGGTATGAGCTTGGGGATTGCTATTTTTCAAATTAAAGTGCTTATCCCTATGACAGGCCATGTGACAGTAACACGTAGAATGGCGCCCCTTGGGATAAAAAACATGAACTATTTTTAAACTAAAGGGCTTATTCCTTCTATGTTTTTTATATGTTCAATTCTAGTTATAGCGGGCAAGTATGGTGTATTATCCATATTTGTCTCATTAACCAGGGTTCCTTTTAATAGACATTTCCATGCCAACAGCAGTGATTTACTGTCCATCTGTCCGTCCTCCCGCTGTGTGTGCGTGCGTGCGTGTGTGTAGGTGCCGTTCTTCCTCTTCATCATCTTCACGGTGTACACCATGCTGCCCTTCCAGCTGTGGTACGCTGTGGTCCTCAGTGTCATCTCCTCCCTGTCCCACCTCCTGGTGCTCAGCCTGCGTCTCACCGTCTTCAGCCAGCACACCGTCCCTTATCTGGCCCAACAGGTGCGTACTGCAGGGGTGGATCTAGGCATGGACATGGGGGGGAGGGGGCTAAATGCCCTGACTGCCCCACCAAACACGATGGCATGCAAAACAACCTAAATTGAAGTGCTTATATTTAAAATGATTTGAAACACTACTACTGCTACTAACTAACTACAATTGTGGCACCACTAAACCAAGAGCATTTCTTCATTGAAAACAGAAAACTCTCTGAGTCAGACATTTGCGTGTCTGTTGCAACTTCAACAACAACTGTTGTTAATATTGACTTACCTAATATACTGTAAGTCCTGTAATGGAAAAAGGTATGCCCGTGCCGTGGCGTGAAGCGACACAGGTGATGAAGCCGCCCCTATACCATTTTCTCCTGCCCCCCAATTGGGAAGTGTTACATTCGCCCCTGGCGTACTGTACTTTACTGTGGGACAGGACCCTGGATGAATCAAGGAATCAATCTTTCAAAACAACTCTCTCCAATATGCACACTGAATTCGTCAGCAGACCTATCTGCTGACAGGGTTTTTTGCCAACAGTTCATATGGCCTGGCTTTAACCAGGCTAATAACACGGGTAACTTACCAAATACTAAATATTAGCCCTGACTCAAATAGCTGCCCTTTTCCCTTTTTACATGCCCAGTTCAAATAATGGCCCCGATCAAATGACTTGACTTAGACTTTCTAGAAAATCCATTTTCTGTGCCTTGACTGCAGTTTCACAGATTCTTTTATTGGTTATTGGTAATGACACAAATCAACTCCGGGTTATAGCAGCAGGGTGATTTTAAAAAAAAAATCAAGTGGAACTGCTTCCTTGGCCTTGGGGGAACGTGCAGGCAAAAATCGCTGGCAATAGCTACCTAAAAAAAATATGTATTTTAATGATTTGAGGCAACTGAGCACTTATGCTAATCACTGCGATCTTAGACAATCCAGCAGATGAAAGGCCTGTTTCTTTAATGGCTACAAAGAGACTGTAAGTATACTGTGAAATTTACAGCAATGTAGCACTAAAACAAGCTTAGTAGAATAACTGTATGAGATTTACAAAATGTTTGCATAGGTTTTGAAGACACAAATTCTGTAGGGCATTGTAATATCTTGGTCATGTACATCAAGCTGCCTCACGCTATAGAAACGTGACGTACAGTACTGCAGGTGGTATTAGTATTAGTACTTTGACTTAAAATGTGAGCAGAGGGGGCACGGTGAGTCGGTGACACAGTGGTTAGTGCTGTTGCCTCACAGCTAGAAGGTCCTGGGTTCGATTCCCGCTAGGGGTGCGTGTCTCCTCCTCCGCGTAATTACCAGTAATCCTGGGCTCTAAACTGCCTCCCCCTGGCCAGCTGGGGCATCTGATGGAGGGGACAGGAAATGATTGGAATAACGTGTTCCTTCCACACGCTACGTCCAACCAGGGAAACTCACATTAGGAATTGGCACTGGGTGAAAAAAATGGTGTTCAAAATCGTGGGGATAAAAAAAATAGTCAAGTTAAGTCAAGTTAATGAGCATTCACTTCGCTGGCTCATATCAAACTGCAGAAGTGACACCTAACAAACAAACAAACATAACCACTTTATTTGATTTCCTGCCTTAACCACATTACTGAAGTGATCTGATTTGCTGCATGCATGTGTCAAAACTAAACTACGTGTTATGAATGTCCACATCGTAGCGTAATAACATTGCAGATCTGTTTTCTCTTAAACTTAACATTCCTGGACACAAGTCACCACGTGCTTTTTCTCCAAGACAGAGTTTACCATACAGTGCGTCAGAACCCATCTGTGTGTTGTGGACTCATTTGTATGAGCCACAATCTGTATTTTTTCCTTCAAACCAAATCACTGAATATGCTCCCTTAATACATTTCTAAAAGACGAAATCTAAGAAATGTCATAAATTAGTTTAGCTGAGAGGAATAGATGAAGTTTGGAACCCCCACAAAATTGTGTACAATTGGGTTGTGGATTAAAATTAGCATCATGGAATTGTTTGTTCACATTAATGTGTGTGTTTTCAGTCAGTTAAACACTTAAACCCCCTAATAGTTGTACTGTGCTGTCTTGGTCTGATGGTAAATGGCCAATCTACCTCATAAACTCACATTGTTAGATGGGTCTCACCAATTACTCCCCAGTACGGCTTGGAATCACTGATATAAGACACTACCAGGGAAAGTCATCCAGTTCCACAGGGAAGGCCCATGTTAACACAATGAACAATGAACATTTCAAAAATAGAGGTTTCAGAACCTCTCGTGTCTCTAGTATCCAATGCACCTTTCTGTTTCCATCCCCACAGCTCCTGTCCAACGCGGTGGTGTTCCTGTGTGGCAGTGTGGTTGGGGCCTTCCATAAGGTGCTGATGGAGAGGACACTCAGACAGACCTTCCAGGACACACTGAGGTGCCTGAGCATGCGCATGAAGCTGGAGATCGAGAAGAGACAGCAGGTCAGTCTCTCTGCTGTAGTGCCTCTATTTGAATCAATCATGGATGGTTGGTTAGTTGGTTGATTGATGGATTGATTGATAGGTTTGTTAATCCTACAAATTCAATGAATTTGCATTCAAAAGTTATGTTAAAAGGACAACACAAAAAGCCATAGGGGGCTTGTTCCTCTTTGGTCGATAATTATTGTTTCAATTAATCTAGTTCTCAAGACATAATCATTCTATGCGGTGGAAACATCATGTTTTTTACTGTTTGGGATTCAAATTAAAAATAATTCTAATTATTTGGATTATTTGGATGGGTGGATAGATGGATAGAAAGAATTATTAATGCAATGCAAATCAAACCATAAATTATGGCATATGTCATATTTGTCAGGTGATACAAGCAATATCTCTGTTGTACATCTGTCCCCCTTTTTTCCTGATCTCCAGTTAGTTTATAGTTTATATCCAGTGATCTCAGGCACTCCACTTTGTGCCGTGGTGCTTATCTGTGTTTGCAGATTGTGGTCTGGGTAAAGACTTTTTCATGATGTGTCATAGGGCTTAGCTTAATCAGGGCAAAAGTGTGAGAAGTGAAGGAAGGTGCTCATAGTGCTAAACAGCAGCACACGAAGTCTATAGGAATGCCAATAGAGGTCAGGGTCTTAAAACATCCATTATCCTGGGCATCTACTGTATTAAGCTGTAGTTGAACCAGAGGATGGTACTACAAGGTGTTGCTATGGTGTTCTACAGTGTATTGTGACCTCAGGTTAGTGCAGTTTGTGTAGGGGAGTCGATCTCTTTGGTGGCTTTGAAAGACCACATTTTGGTGGCAGCAAAGTATAATTAATGTATTTTTCCCCATGTTCTCCCTGTCACATTAAAGCCCGAAGCCGGGTCATGTGGAGATTAAAATGTGTCCCAAAGATTGTGATATGCGTCATTTAGCTAAAATCAGGGTTAGTTAAATTAGTCTACAGAATTTTCGAAATTAAGTTTACAGATTTTGATGGATCGCAAGGGTCACACAGCTCAGAAATATGAGTGTTGTGCAGAGAATGGTTTCAAGGGGAATTCCAGACCAAACACACACACACACACACACACACACACACACACCCTTAATTGACCCCTATGTTACCATAGTAATTGCATTTTCACTAGAGTTGTCCATATAGTCCAACCAGGGGGGTCCACGGGCTCCAATAGTAATGATCCACTCATACTCACCATAGTTAACATCTGTTTTTTTTTTTTTTTTTTTTTTTTTTTTTTAAACATCTGTCTTTAATCAACTCTTGGGCGCCCCTAGTGCACCAGACTGGTACTACACGATGAATTTCAAATCACTTACCCTACCTTTAAACGTAGGGTAAGTGATTTGAAATTCATATATATGAATATATGGTCTGCACACCTTTATAATAGAGCATTTTAACAGAAAAAAATTGGGGGTGATATCTGACAAAAGTGAAATCACTTCCCCTAAATTTGAATTATCTTTGAAATTTGGGTTATGTGCATGCCATCATGTTTGGTCGGGCAGTCTTGGCATTTAGGGGGCATTGCCCCCCCATGCCCATGCCTGGATCCGCCCCTGCACCCTGCAGTGTTGCACAACACTGCAGGGTGCGTGTCTAGACAGAGTGCAGTGGCTGAAAACAACAATGACAATAATACTGTACCATTAGCTTTCTGGCGACCATTTGAGGACGCTCTGGGGAAATAAAATAAAATAAAAAAATAGCGATGGATGTTAACTTCTTTTAAGGCGAGTTCGAGTGGATCATTAGTTAACATTGGAGCCTTTGGAGCTCGGGCGGGGGGGGGGGGGGAGTACATGGACACTCTGTCAGGTAGGTTACTATGGCAACAGGGGTCAATTAAGGTGGGGGGGGGGGGGTTGTAATTCCCCTGTAAGTAAGACTATTGGCTCTGCTATATTGCTCTGTAGTGACCTTTTGTAAGGCTGTATGGCTCTGCTGAAAAGGGGGATAGAGAGAAGTTGGTGAACAAAAATGCATATCAAGCACCGTCCCCCTTTTATTAGTGGTCTGCCTGTTTATTCATTCATTTATTTGTAAAAGAAAAACATTTGACAGTCAGAGACCCAAATTAAGCCTCAACCTGCTTTTTTGTTCTTTTGCCTTTTATCCGGAAATTAAATCAAAACTAATCAAGTGACAGAATGTATGAAACTTTAGCCAAAGGAACATTAAAGACAAAATGATGAAAACACCCATCTTGAACCGCGGTTCTTTCCATGGCGTAAATGATTGGATTTCAGCGTTTATGCCATCAACAAACCTCACGTGTACTATCCCAGGGATGTTTTCTTTATGATAAACAAATCCCCAGCAAATTAGATTTTGCCGCAATGATTTCTAAATGAGACGACTCTGTGTCCCCTCGGCTGGCATAGTGAGACATCCACTTCCAGAATGGCCTTTTAACGATTTTTCTCCTCTTTCTTGCTTTTTTCCCTCTTTTTAGGGGTTGTTTTGTTTTGGCTGTGCTTAGGAGGAGATGTAAACAGTCTGACACAAATTGTTTCATTTACTAAATATCAACACCACAAAGTAGAAATACTATTTATAAGTATAGTGTTGCGTATTCAAAATGAAAGTAAAGAAAGTATTCACGTCAAAACCAGTACAAAAGGTAAAAGTATTCATAGTACCGCTGATTAAGTGTGAGTTTAGAGGGAAAAGTGAACATTTCCTAGGTCAAAATGTAAAAAGTTATCTGGTTGAAATGCGTCTTGTTGGAAATTTTATGTTAAATAGTAACATTTGTTTTCAAATAATAATAATATATCAGATTAAAAATACAATATTTGCCTCTGAGATGTCTAAAGGGTTAAGTGCAATACTTAACCCAGTATATGCACTGGGTTGCTTCCCACAACTGGACGTAAAACGGGCGTGAGAGACTAGTGAAGCGCTACAGTACGTTGCCTAGCAGAGCTCCAGAAAAGGAATGATACGTAATAGTGGTCCAACATTCGATCCCTCTGTATAGAGAGCTGTCTGAGCGGAGCGGAGCCGGGTGGAAACTCTGAAAGGAGAGTGGAGCAGGCGGAGGTTAGCCAGGGTGCAGCAGCCACATAATGGGACAGTCAGTTGGTAGAAGTGTAACACCAGGTCCTAATGGGGAAACCTCATCCCCCGTTCCCACATTATTTTGGGGCCGTAGGAAACGGCACAGCAGCACAGTGCTTTCCCAGAAAATGCTTTTCTTGTTGTCTGAAATGGAAAACGTTTTTTCCTGCAAAGCGGCATTTTAATGTTCCTGACGCTAATCTATCAAAATCAAATGACAATTCCACTTGTTTTAGTCAGAAAAAGCTTACTCTCAAAGCCTCTTTTACAGTAAGTTTTTTTTCTCAAAAAAAATCTGTGCCAATTTTAGATTTTACTAGGTTGTAGAGCATGTACACAATGATGCGTTTCCTGCTTTTAAAAGGTTAAGAGTTTTAGTAATTCAACCATTATTTAAAACAATGCTAGGAGCTGTGGGCAGTTCGACTGTTTGATGGAGGAGGCAGTCAATGCTCCTATTATTTCAGTGTGTGCACACACACACACACACCACACACACACACACACACACACACACACACACACACACACACACACACACACACACACACAAACAAACAGCGGTTCATGAGCGACCTGCATCACAGAGAGTCGCAGGGTAGGCGGAAGGCACGCTGCCAGTCAAGTTGTAACGACTGGGCCAAATACAAAAAAAATGTTGTGGGATGCCAGCCAAGCAATTTCCTGACAACATGTTAGTCATCCAGTAGTTACACCACCCTATAGAGTCACTGTAACCGGGCACTGCTCATAACACTGGTTTACATTGTAATCATGATACAGGTGTGGAATGGTCCTGATGTGAGAAGTAAATTAGGACAACATAGGTCATGTAGTCTACTCAGTTCACTCTGCCTGGAGCTGTTTTCAGAGGCAGATGAAACGGCTTTCTCTTGGAGAATTAGATTGTGAAGGGCTTTGTGGAATATAGCCTCCTATGATCTGTTTTCCTAAGTCAACATTAACTTGATCCTCTGCACGACTGTACCTAGGCACGACGGAGCTCTATGTTGGATTCATTTAGATTTCATTTAAACTTTGGAAACATTTGTTTCTCATTGAAGTGACCAGGTCTCCTTTGAAGTATACCAGGTTTTAAAAAACAAAACAGAAAGTGATGACTGCTCTTTAGGACAAGGATAAAAATAAAATATGACTCTAAATGGAATCTCCTTGGAATGGCATTTTAGGCAGTATTGGCGGCTTTTCCGATAATGGAACAACTCTAAACAAGCCATCAGCAATTTTCAATTTCAAACCCGGATTTCAACCCATGCAGCTAGACTTCTAAAGACTAAAGATTATAATTACCGTCAATGTTTTAATGATTGGAGGTAATTACAATCGGTCCTTATTTGTCCCAGAGGGATATTGAATTTCACAAGCCTGTTTGACAATACTTTAAGTAGAATCCCCAAGAGAGTAGACCAACAGCAGATTAGGCATTTTTGTTTAACGCTGCAATGAGAATACTCCTTCTAATGTGTGTGTGCGTGTGTTTAGGAGAACCTGTTGCAGTCTGTCCTGCCGGTCTACATCTCCATGAAGATGAAACTGGCCATCATGGAGCGTCTTCAGGACTGCAAGGACAAGGAGGAGCAGCAGAGACTGGTCAAAGACAATAACTTCCACAGTCTCTATGTGAAGAGACATGAGAATGTCAGGTACACTATAGCAGTGATTTTCAACCTTTTTGATCCCAAGGACCACTATTTATTCAGCATTTGAGCCACGGACCACAATTTGACAACATTTTCAACCCACAGACCCAAAACTAAAGATTTTTTTTCTTTTGTCACAATTCCAGGCTGGATTTTGATAGAGATCAAAATGACCATTTTTCTACATTATCTAATTGCGTGGACTTCTTAATTTTAGGTGATGCTAATTTAGATGGTGAATATCATAACTCTTTAGAGTGTAAACATGAAACCAAATGGACCTGCAAGAATCCATTTGGTTTCATGTTTACGCTGCTCTGTTTCTCTAACATCATTGGGCGAGACTGGCCTCAGACACAGAAACGGCCTGCTCACAGCTCACAAAGGGACAGGAAAAAGGCCTATACAGACATGGCTTTAATGCATAATCTGAGTGGTATTTTTCAGCAATAACGACTTCAAAGACATGTTGCAGAGACCTCAGAGCCACGGAATTAACTGGTTACAAAGGGAGGCTTTTCAGTGGCTCCTCTTATTAGTGATTCATAAGCCACAATTCCTGTGGTTGAATTATATTTATATCTCCTTCAAATTAATCTGAAATATCAGAAAGTAATAAGAGAAAATAATATAGGGCAACCATGAGACTATTCTCTTGGTTCCTTTGGCACTGTCTTATATTTGTTATTTGGTTGGTTTGTGCCATCAGCATTACAGTATTACTGCTAATTTCCTCAATTTCCCTTCATTCTTTCACCTGTGGCTTTCGTGAGACCTATCCATTCCTCACTGTCTTCAGTTTGTTTTTCCCTGTGTCTCATACATTGTGTTTTCACAACCAAGCCAGGTCAAGTTCTGCTCTCATTATTGAATTAATTAAATCCTGTCTGTCGATCTGCTGCGTGTGGTCAACTCTCACGAAAGCTCTAGTCATTATTCTGGAAATTTGGCTTTCACTGTACTTGTACTTGTTATTATACACCAATCCGTAAATGAATGAAATAGTGGTGGAAAAGTACTTGCAGCATTTATAGTGATTTTGGGTGATTTGACGAAAAGAAAAACGGTCCGGCCTGGTAACAAGATATGCATATGCACACGCTTTACAGTGAGGGGGGTGGTGGTGGGGGGGTGCACAATAGGCCAACAGTACGCACACCAAGGCCTTTCTCTGCTTGATCATGATTGCCGGGAGGCCTCTCAATCCTGATGGAAAGCCCTCTAGCCAAAAACAAAACCTAAGCTTTTAACCACAGGAGTGAACTGGGGACAGGGAACTATAGTAGTGAGGATTATGTGACATTTGAATTAAAGGGGAATTCCAGACCAAAACACCCCCCCCCCCCCCCCCCTTAATTGACCCCTGTTGCCATAGTAATCTACCTGGTAGAGTGCATTTTCACTGTACTGTAGTTGTCCATGTACTGTAGTCCAAATGGGACCCCCCCACCTGCCCCAGCTCCACAGGCTCCAATGTTAACTAGTGAACTGAACAATTTCTAGTTACAGGCAAGAGTAACAGGGAAGCACTACAGACAAGAGAGTAACAGGAAGTGTTAACAGATAACATGAAGTGCATGAAAATATAGTATGCTGACACCTGTGGTCTGGAGATCTAGTGGAGTAGAAGTTAGAATTGGAAAAAACTCGAAACTCAAAATAATATTGAACTTACAGTACAGCAGTACAAATGTACTCACCTCTGCAAGTAAAGATATAATACATACAGACACAAAATCCAGCAAAATGGTATGGTAGATTTATTTATAAAGTGCCTTTCAAAACAAATGTTACAAGGTTCTGTAGACTACATATAATTAATTGAATGATTGAATGGTTGAATGATGTTAATCACATTAATCACAGCTTCAAAATTAATCTAATGATGATTAATCACCATTTAAACTATGGCCAAAATATGCCATGTTTTCCTGTAGGCCTACAGGTTTTGAACATTTAAAGAAGGAACAGAATCTGGAAAAAAGAAACGTTTGTCTTTTAAATATTTATCAAAATAGGTGATCTACAAGCCCCCAATTCTTGTAAATCCCTCAAGCTATACTCTATGGCTCTGGTTGCAGGGAGACACACAGCTGTCTCCTTAAAACCATGCTCTACTCATTTTTTCAATGAGAAAAAGTGGTTTGAGTCAGTGTGCACATGAGTTATATACTCATGTGCATTTTTTTTCCCAGATTAATCAACAAAATTAATTGAATCCTATTAACTCATTATTTTCAACAGCCTTAATATAAAAAGAGTATCATTGTGTTTGCAGTACTAGAGCACAGAGCTAGTCTTAGTACTCTGGCTTTCATTCATTTAGAACGTGCTGACAGGTGTAGGGTTGCCTTACCCTGAACTTTTGCAGAAGGCTCATTCTCTCTCTCTCTCTCTCTCTCTCTCTCTCTCTCTCTCTCTCTCTCTCTCTCTCTCTCTCTCTCTCTCCTCTCAGTAATTGCCCATGAGCCTTACCTAGTGGAATAATATAATGGATAGTATATGCCATTAGCACAGTGATATTCTCAGTCCATTAAATGGTGACATTCAATTAACATTTTTTCCCCATCCAGGCTTACACCAGCAATGAAATTTAATAACGCTGCAGTGGCTGAGCGGAAACCTCTTATCTCCATAATTATTTCATAGTTCTTTTTATGTGTTTTTCCATAAATCAACGCCCCTACTACTTCATCATACTACAGTCTCACACAAAAGTTGCAAAATCTGCACGTCTCAAACATGTGGCAATGTGATGTGTTGTGAGCTTGTAAAGATGCATTATTTTTGCCATAAATGCTGTATACTGTATATGAACCTTTTTGGACATAAGTGGTTTCTATCTGACAGCGGCGATAAGGTAGTTGAGTTAATATCCACTCACAGAAGCTGGGTAAAATGGGCTCCTTTATCCACCTATAGAGAGGGCTCTGTCAGCATATGGTCGGTGTTTGGCACTGTTATATTACACCTCACAATACGTAGGTGTGGAATGATAGCTTGCATCTCTGATCCATCCCTGTTATTACGCCTGGCAGGCCTGTTATTAGCTCTGTTGTCTGAGTGTCAGGAAGCACCTGGCTGTTGTCAGCCAGCCGGCCAGAGGAATAGGTCAAGCTATGTGTACATCTGTGTGTCTGTCTGTCAGCCAGCCAGAAGAAATAGGTCAAGCTGTATACCACATTGTCTCTCTGTCTGTTAACCAGCCAGTCAGATTATTAGGCATTCCAATGTGTGTCCCTGGCCGTTAATTCAGCAGAAGTTACAATACTGCAATGCCGCTGAGCTTCCTTCAGTTCCTGAGGAGTGAACAGGCCACCTTGTATCACCTGACAGGGGTCTTACCAGGGGAGTTTCCACTGTAAGACACACACAATGTGTTATTCTAACCACTAACTTTCCCTTTCATCAGGGAGAGGGAGTCTAGATACCAGGGTTTTCTTTTAAAAAATGACCTACATAACTGTACTTGAGTAAATGTGTCGGTACTTCTCACCACTAAATATTAAAAACATGTTTTTCTTCTCAGAGTACAGGTATGTAGCCTGGAGGATTATACTTAGCCCACCTGTGTGTTTCTTCCTGAGCACAGAGGGCGTGTGTGTTTGATTCCTGTGCTGTCTTGTGTCTCCTCCAGTATCCTGTATGCTGACATCGTGGGATTCACACGTCTGGCCAGTGACTGTTCACCCAAGGAGCTGGTCATCATGCTCAACGAGCTCTTTGGCAAGTTTGACCAGATTGCCAAGGTGAGTTTTTGATGCTTCCCCATTAGATTCTGAGGTTGATTAGTAAACCTCCTTTGCAACCAGAGCTAATGATGTTTAGGACACAGCAAACGCTTTCCTGGGGGTTTTAATGCATGCAATATGTATATTTTATATCATTTTTATTTTGATATTTTGGTAATGATGCCATGTTCATGACCAAAATCCTGTTAATGAAAATGTGGTCCCACTTCCTTATGGAATTACAAAGTATGCAGAGATAATCAACTGCAGACTAAAACTTTATAGTTAATTAAACTAAATGGAAATAAAATCAAAAGACTGACTAAAAAGTCAAAATTGGCTGTGAAAATCAACCCTGGTTAACTAAAATTATAATGACGATTGCATAATCAATGTGTGTTTTTTCTTTATCCGTGCTTTGCTGTTCTAGGAGAATGAGTGCATGAGGATAAAGATCCTGGGCGACTGCTACTACTGTGTGTCTGGGTTACCAGTCTCACTGCCCAAACACGCCAAGAACTGTGTGAAGATGGGCCTTGATATGTGTGAGGCTATCAAGTGAGTTTTGTGGACAACACACATGCACACACACACACACACACACGCACACACACACACACACACACACACACACACACACGCACACAGCAGCTACACCATTGCCGTAGATATCCATCAATTAAACAATATCAAACAATGCTACGCTCAGTGCTCACTCCTTTATATTCCTTTTGATTGATCGAGTCATAATGCTACTTACTCACTGTGAGCATCTGGTTGCTAGCTACTGTTATCACTAACACAGGATTGCAGATCATTGTCATCGTGCAAACCAATTGGCCGGTTTAGGTGATGATGTAATGGTGTAAGTAAAAGACCTTTATAGCTCCAGTCATGAGTATTAGCTCACTCCGCTCGCACATGAGTAGGCACGCAATGCAGATGGCACTTTTGGTCAAAACAGTGTATATACCACAGCACAGATCAGTCACCATGGTGGCATCCGTCTTACAGCGATGGCTTGAATATGGAAAGTGAGTGAGTAAGGACAGTCAAGCAACCTATAATAATAAGATGATGACTTCCTGTCTGGACATCTGGCTCTTCAAAATAAGAGATGATCAATGATAAACGCTGCCACTATTACAATTTAACACGTTATTAATAAATGTTGATGGAGTTATAATGGACATTACTTTCTTCACTCAGTTGTTCACTGAAGGGAAGAAGCTTGTTCTCCATGAACACACACACACACACACAGGGTCTCTCTTAGCTAATTTATAGTACAAGTTTGGGGTTTTCAGATATTTACAAGCGTGTTCCACAAACACATACGTACACAAACAAGCTCAAGAAGAGCTAAAATCCAAGTCTTTGGGCATTGCCCATCAGATCATCCTCATCGATGACGCAGGCAGTGTACACTTGCCCTTTCATCTTCAGGGAATGACGATAGAATGATAATACCAATAATAAATGATCTAATTGAACTCTTGGTCATGAGGTTTTTATTTTGCTTTCAGCCACGTGGAAATGTCCCACATTCATACCACCGAGTTGTGCAAACATGATTCCAGCTGGCTTGGACCTGTTATTGTGATTTTGATAACAAATGATTGATAAGTGTTGATAACAGCCCTCTGAACATATTATCCACCATGTTTACCTTCACCTGTAGCCTAGAAACGGATGTTGCCTGCTGTAGTATCAAGGTAGCTAGGATTTCTAATGATTATCATCACAATCTCTAATGATGGAACTTTGCCCTCATTCATGCCAATGACTGCAGTACACCAGTGCCAATATGTTTTGGGCACACTCACACTCACACTCACACTCACACACTCACACTCACACTCACACACTCACACACTCACACTCACATCTGTGTGTGGTGGTCAGGCAGGTGCGTGAGGCCACAGGAGTGGACATCAACATGAGAGTGGGCGTTCACTCTGGAAACGTCCTCTGTGGAGTGATTGGCCTTCGCAAGTGGCAGTTTGACGTGTGGTCACATGACGTCACCCTGGCCAATCACATGGAGTCTGGAGGCTTGCCAGGGTATGTTTAGCAATCACTTGTAAAGCCTGTAACAGTGATATGATACATGGAAGATATTGGTTCATTCATTCGTGGTGATTGAAATCAAAACAGCAGCTATTTTGATTTTTTTAAGGAAACATTTATCTCAGGCAACCTGCAACTGCACATAATATGGAATGGAAATTGCTACAATTAATTATTTGCATTGAAAAATCGTTTGATACCTAATAGTTAGCATTTCAAAACAATTTGATACGATGCAAAGTCAAGCAATACATATTGCTTGACTTTGCATATTTTCATTTTGACATACGGTTTCTGATTTTTTTTATGCAGTTATTATGTTGTTACAACCCTAATCATCCATGTAGCCTAAATATATACGAAAGTAAATATGCCAGATTTAAAAAGTTCAAACTACGAAATACATTTTTAGACATTTTTTCTCAATAGTATTCCATTTTTTAGTTTGTGTCCAAAGAGGCCCTTCGTATAAAAATGCTATATTTCGGTGTAAAAATGCTATATTTCTATTTTAAATAATGGGGGAATGGGGAAAAATACTCAAAGATTCAAGTACCCGTACACTTTTCTTTTGATTAACTCTTTATGATCCTGTTAATATTAGCTGTGCATCAATACACTTTTTAAAATATGCATAATTACTCCTCATGATAGGATCCTTGGTAATATTTGCAGAATACATACTCAAAAATACTTACGTAAATGTACTTTAAGTGTCCAGGGTTCCCCAGTGCATCCAACCCACTCCATGTGATGGAAGTGTTTATAAACGTTACAGACAAAGATAGTTCAAGGATGTGTTATTCTGCCTGGTTGGCATGCACATGGGGTTCACATTTATAACATTGGAAAAAAGCCTGAGAAAGTTATTTTAAAAAAAAGAAAGAAATACCATAGAAATAAACAACAATATGTTGTTGCAGTGCTTATTGGCAAAACCTCACCCTGGCCTATACTAAGTATAGAAAGACTGCATTCTACTTTTACTACATTAGTATACATTTCCGACATTTGTGATTGTGTGTACTTTTTAAAGCTGTATGTCATGTGGTCATCCAGGCGTGTCCACATCACGGAGGCCACCCTGAAGCACCTGAACAAGGCCTACGAAGTGGAGGAGGGTAACGGACACCTGAGAGACAACTACCTGAAGGAGCTCAGTGACGTCCGCACCTACCTGGTCATCGACCCACGCGTGAGTCACCTGTCTTTGCATGCTAACACACTAGGATGCTAAAGACATGTTCACACGTCACCTAAAATAAAACCACGCCATGCCTCGGAGGTATGGACACGAGTTTAGTGTTTAATGGAACATTTCACATCCCAGTTTTTGGAGGCAAATGGAAGATGGAAAAGCTACCGAATCTGGTTGGCATTCTCATCAGCTTTATTCTGAAAGATTTCCCAGCAAAAAAATAAAGTGTTAAGAACAGATTATCCACTTCCTGACATCCCTCCTTCACCGCCCTCTATTGCAAATACTATACTGTCTTCTTACCATCACACCAACAATGAACTGCGCTGGAGAAACCACCTTGCTCCATCTAGCCTCATAAAGTACCTGTAAGACCTGGGAGAGAGTACCGACACTCCCATTGACTTCAATGCTACGGCTAAAAAGAGACGGCTATTGGCTTAAAATCACACATGACTCTTAGTAAGGAGGGATTCAAATTCCAAACAAACCACTCTCGCCCATCCAGCAGCATTGACAGCAGATGACACGCTTGCAGCTAAATTGGAGAAATTACGGCATTTTAGGAGATTTTAACGCATTAACAGACCTTGTCACTTTAGTTAATAATGATGTTATATAACTCGCTTTTCGATAATGTATATTATGTATATGTTTGGAACTTGCAGAGCCCCAGTGCAGGTGCGAGCTTGTCGCTACTCTCTTCCTACAGATACTCTAGCCTCATATAACTATGGTATAACTATCATTCATCAACATCCATGATGACAGTCTGTAGCTGCAGTGACGTCAGACTTCGGTTCTCTGTACTACAGAATATGCAGAACAGTTAACAGTGTGGTACAATCTGCTTCCGTCCTCAGTCTAAGGATCCGTCGCTGAACAGCCGCAGCGTTCCCAAGCCCCGGGTCAACGACGGTCTGAAGATGCGTGCGTCGGTCCGCATGACGCGCTACCTGGAGTCCTGGGGGGCCGTCAAGCCCTTCGCACACCTGCAGAGCCGCGAGGGCTTCCCTCCGGACAGCATGGTCAACGGCAAGATGCGCTGCAAGGTCAGTCCTGTAGTCTGTATTCCCAAGGTCAGTCCTGTAGTATGTAGTCCCAAGGTCAGTCCTGTAGTATGTAGTCCCAAGGTCAGTCCTGTAGTATGTAGTCCCAAGGTCAGTCCTGTAGTATGTAGTCCCAAGGTCAGTCCTGTAGTATGTAGTCCCAAGGTCAGTCCTGTAGTATGTAGTCCCAAGGTCAGTCCTGTAGTATGTAGTCCCAAGGTCAGTCCTGTAGTATGTAGTCCCAAGGTTAGTCCTGTAGTATGCCTGTTCATTTGACCGTATGGAGGCATGTTTATTCACTGTTGGACATAATCCTCCCATCTTTTGTTTTTTTTGAGTGGTGCAACACCGATCCAAGGCCTGGCTTTGTACCTATATTTAAAACTGTGGTTTTCAACCTTTTTGAGGCCAGGGCCCACTATTTATTCAACATTTGAGCCACGGACCACCATTTGATGTTGAGTTTAGTCTATCGGACCCTAAGGATTGAAACTAACTAAAACTTAGGATGTGTTCCTGTTACATCCCGGCCTAGGGGTTACCAGGTGTAACAAATAAATGGAATCCCTCCTACCCAGCCCCCATTATGTACCTCAGCCAACACCAGTTTAAAATCCAAAATACAATGTTTTATTTAGAAATTTAGGAGATAGCTCGCAAAACTGTTGTTCAAAATAACAGTTCTTCTACATTTTTTAACTGTATTAATAAGTAAGTATTTCAGAAGTTTAAATATAATTTAACTCTTGAGAGCGTAAAATGAAACCAACACCAAATGTTGGTTTCAATTTACGATCACAAGAGTTACAGATCTATAAGGGTCCATCATTTAGCTGGGGACCACCTGGAATCCTCTCAGGGACCACTGTTTGAACCCGGACCACCTGTTGAAAATCACTGGTTTAGAATATCCACAGGGGCGCTGTTTCACCAATATAGAGTACACTACACATTTGTCCCCATGTTTATTGTACCAACAGGGGCGCTGTTCCACTAATACAGAGTACACACAGCACCACTCGTCTCACTCACACCTTAATGTGATTTTTTTTAATCTAATCTAATTTTATCTAATCTAATCTACACATTCACTGGTCAAAAACACCTAGTGATAAATTCAAATTCTTATTTTCAAATTTATTGTTTTATTTTCAAATTCTTCTTGTTTATTTATTTTTTAATTTTCGTTTTGTGGGGGGAAAAAATAAATTAAAAAATCTGCCCGACAGCAGGGATATAACTTTGTTGTGACCTTTTTGATAATTAATAGGGATAATAGGGCAGACCCCAAAAGTAAAGATTTCTTTTGTTTTTGTCCAGCAGTCTGGATTTGGGAAACAGAACAGTCAAAACAGTCAAAATGACCATTAATCTTCTACATTCTCTAGGATCACTGGTTGAAAACTACTGTTCTAAATGGCTGCCACGCACACACACACACACACACACACACACACACACACACACACACACACACACACACACACACGCTTTGTAACCTGCTAAATCATTTGTATTTACTGTATTGTATTGTATTTCATTTGTTCTTTCTCTCTGGGTTTCAGGACATCCCTCTGCGATCAGCTCCTTATACCAGTAAGATCACTGAGAGGTAAGGAACAGCAATGCTGTCTCCACTCACTTTAACATTTTTTTTCCCCTAAAAAGCGTTTTCAGTCCACCATTGGCCATTGTTACCTTGGTATGTCTTCATTGAAGTAGAAGGACTGAGACTGACATAATGTATTAGGGTGGAATCAGAGAGAGGATCCTTGTACAGTTTGATCCTGTGATCCATTCCTATGCCAGTCATGGCAGTAGGGTTGACAGCTACTATGTAGATCACCTCATTAACTGATTAGGCAGAACTACTGAGCAAAGTTGGGAGCATTAATATTCTAAAGGTTGCACAATGAAAATGCCTCTGGGACAAAACCAGCAAAGTGCTGCCTAGCAATAGCCCGGTGTCAAAAAATAGATGATTATATACTGTACATGTTGTGTCCACATGTATTGGGCCTTCTGTGCGTGTAATTATGATCAATGGGTATATCCCTGGCATCATAAAATGAAGTTTTAAAAGGAAACCTGGCTAATGAGACAGATAAGCTATATATTTAAAACACAGATCAAGGTCTTTAGTTTAAAAATAGTTAAAGGTAGGGGAAGTGATTTCACTTTTGTCAGATATCATCCCAAAAAAAAATTCTGTTAAAATGCTCTATTATAAGGTGTGCAGACCATATATGGAGTTTCCCCCTCCCCCACGTTAGCAGAGGAGCTAATAAAAGTTCCCCAGGTGGAGGGTGAATTCTCCTCCAATCAGGATCGAGCAGCAGGTTCACATAGTGTAGCTACTCTTGGGGGCCCCTAGTGCACCAGGCTGGTACTACACTATGAATTTCAAATCACTTACCCTACCTTTAATGTTTTTATCCTCTGGGGGTCGCCATTTTACTGTGCCTGTCACATGACCTGTCATATGGATGACGTCACTCTCTGTAGTATAGAACATAATATGGAACGTTCCATGATTACCCAGAATTGCAACGTAAAACATCGATGTATATACGCCGTTCTGTTTGTAATGACAATGGCGCCCCCCACTGGTGAAATCAAGGGCTGTAAAACAGACGGGATGGACCATAGGAGGAGAAAATATGTAGTCAAGTATAATGTATTCATCCATGTCCATAATTGTACCACTAGCCAGGGTTCTTTTTAAGTTTCCGAAGTTTCCTTGGCACCGTCCTGTCAGAGTTATGTTTTTCATACATATGCCCCTAAACAAATCCCTGCGTCTCCATGAAGTCCAGATTAGATGGATCACTGGTTCTCAAACCTTTGATATGTATTTGGACACAGACCACCATGCCATGGACCCCTTTGGCCTCCTTTGAGATTTTTCAGAAACTATTCACAAACTTGCCAAAGTAATAATGTGGACAAAGTAGTTAAAATGTGTGTGATGCTATTAATGGCTATTTGCCATCTCCATCAGTATAAATCTACACCTCCGGTGTATGGGATGTTGCATGTGAGTGTTGAGTTGGGTCTTTGCACATGGCCTACATAAATCTCGTTTCAAAAATAGGATTTTCAAAGCCTTAACTCTGAAGATACAATCGCTCTCCTTGGTGTTTGGCCATTTGTGATTTTGTACCGCATCGCTCCCAGGACGTTGATGTTTCTGGCAAAAAGACAAACAACGTGAGTTATTGCTAATAATAGCCCATCGTTACAATGGTGGTCTGGTCTCCAGACTGGGAAACAGGAAATGAACATGATCAAAAAATGTAAGAATCCCCCCCAGCAGGGCTTACCTACAGTGCACTCTGCTGCAGTGCGGCTTGTTTCAGAAGGTTTCAGAGGTTCAGAGTTTTCCAGGAAGAGACTGCTTTGTATATGTTAGTGTGGGATCACACACCACCGCAAGACTATTCAGAGGAAGCCTTCGTCTGAATGGGCATGGTCACTGTTTTGACTCTGGGCTCAGTACCTCACTTCTACTTCAGGTATAAAAAAGATTGAAAACCCCTGCTGTAGTACAATCAAGTAAGGTGTCATACCTTTTTTTGTCAAAACACTAACTAGTTTGAATATATGGAGATGAGAGGTTTCTGCCCGACCCGAGGGAGGTTAATGCAACAAATCTGAGCACAGTATTTAAACAGTAAGTGGTAGAGAGGCCTTAAAACAGAGCCCCAGTCAGTCACCATTTAAAGCTCCATGACCTCAGGTATACAGTAGCCTTTAGATAGAAGTCTGATTCATTCTGGGGATGCAGGACTGTATGTGTTAACGCTGTTCGCTTTTTAAAGCTCTTCCCAAAAATATGACCCAACATCTGCTAGTTACAGTAAAATGACATCACCATGAGTAAATAACACATAAATCAAGTTAAGGCCCAGAGCTACGCTTTAACACAGCATTGCACAAATATCCCAAAATACTGGCATTGGCAAAGATCAGAGCTCAGAATCCGGTCTGCGTGCTGCTTTTCTCCTTGTCCATCAAAGCGGACAAGTGGTCATGTGTGAGTGCCAGCAGACCGGAACGGGGAAATGAGAAAATTATCCTCTTTTTAGAAGGGTTAAATCAGTCTGTGCTGTGGTGGTCGCTGGACAACAGACAGGCTTTTTAGAGGGACGTTTATAGGAGAAAATTAGCTTTATGAGCAGCGCTGCTGCCGCTTGCATCATCTTCACTTGTCATCCTTTCATGCCCTGGAGCAGGTTTGGTCATGTTCTTTTGACGTCACAAAAATGAGCGTTTGGCTCTTTGGGTCAACTTGTGCCTGAGGTGATTTCTGTGTGAATTCTGTTTTGAAACACTGACTGAAGCCCTAAAATATCACAATAGCCACCGGCATATATACTGTAATTACTGTAATTATTAAGTGGTTAAACTCAAAAATGTTTTCTAGTTTAAATGTGGGATACGTGTGACATGCAGGGCATTCATTTAATATGTGTGTGTGTGTGTGTGTGTGTGTGTGTGTGTGTGGGGGGGGAGGGGGGGGGGGGTAGTTTCTACCCAACAGCAACGATACACACATAGAAACCAAACCATTTATGGTGAGTGTGAACAATACAAACGATAGTGAGCCAGGATAGGAACATGTGATTCATCGCATGTGTGAGGGAAGGTGAAGCTACAAAAAACCTTCAGAGTTGTGATGTGTGTGTTTGGGTCTTTTCATGTGTGTGTCCGTGTGTGTGTCCGTGTGTGTGTGTGTGTGTGTGTGATTTTGGGTCTCCTCACAGCTTTGATGAGTCTATAGAGGAGCCGTTCTCCTTGCCCGCTCCTCCCATCAGTTACTATAAGTGAGTGAGTGGGGGTCTCCTCTCATGGGGGTCTCCTCCACCCGCCTGCCAGGGTCTCTCCTTTGGGGTGTTTAGAGTGTGAATCTCAATCGCGTTGGCCTGTGACCTCCCAGACTCACCTCTACCGCATTTCTCCAATCATAGATCCTTGTGGACTCCCATCGAAAATTCATCTAATGTATTTCCAACAATATTTACTTTAACTATTATGACACGGCCAGAGCTGGAACTCAAGGTTTCATGCGGTTATATTTCTAGTAACCTCTGGGAGGTCGTGACACCTGGGGGTTGAGAAGCACACCGCAGCCTTGCAGTTTGAGCACTAACTCCTCTCCCCTCCCCCCATCAGATTGAACTAGCACCCTACCGTAGTTCTCTCCTTCTGTGTTTCCGCTGTCTAGAAGTAACGGTATGATCCTGGGATGTCTGGAACTGCAGCGTACAGTAGAGCTCTTCACAGGAACAAAAAACACGGTCCAGACCCCAAATTGGACCTGTGAAAATTGATCAGATTACAACCCATTCCGAAAACATTTTCTAATTGGGTAAACCAAACCCAAGTGGACCTTGAGATTCGAGATCTGGTTATTACTGTATCTCGGAGATTTCTGAGAAACCTGACGAGTGTTTTTGGAATCGGGTGTGCCCTTTGAAGTGCTCTAGCGTACAGTGGTGTACCTTCTACTACCTACTCACTGTGGGGTTAGGCCAGTCGCAGTTATGACATTTCACTAGATAATTGTTCAAAGAAGGTGTTTTATGATTTTGGATGTCATGTGCGTAACAGCACTCACTTAGCGTTATTAACACCGGCAAGGTTCAAACCAATCAATCACTGCTGTGCTTGAATGTCCTGATCTGTGTTATTAGCTCAAATAGCTTATACTGTAACTGCATGAGAAATATTGTTTCAGTTATTGTTTCAAACACCAACTTGTCATGGTTGTGCTAATGATGATTCAGTGTTGGGTCATAAAATGACCACGTTGTCAGACACAGCTAGATCATAAGAGCAGCGCTCCACTACCAAAGGCTGGACTGTTTCCAGCTTCAAACACCCAGAAAACTACACCAAAAACACTGGGTGTCAGGAGCTCTGAAGCCATTGCATAGACAAAAAAAAAAAATTGATGAAGGGAACTTTGTACTGGCCTGTTTGGAAGGCCTTTTTTGGCCATCATCCAATGGCTACAACAGCAGCGAGGGTGGCTCTTCACTTGATGGAAGCAGTAGACTCCCTGGAAGTATAGCTTTTTTTCAATTAGCATTATCTGCTGAATTCTTAAAAGAAATATGATATAGTAGGCTTATGCTATCATCGTTTTATGAATGCATATCATGGTAATTGATAAAAAAAATAATTTATGAGCGATTGTAAACATAAAATATATATGAAAAATGTTTACAAAGGTTAACGTAAGTACAAAGTCTGCTCAAAACATCATTGTCTTGAATGGAGTAACCATCCATCCCTCTGCAGAGAGCAGGAGCACGAATAGCAACATCTGCAGAGCCAATGACTGGAACCACATGGTGGTAATGGCTTCCAATTTGGCCTCGGATCCAGCAGAGCTTCTGCACAGTAGCAATGGAGTGTGATGCTCAGGCACTGGGATGAGGACCATCAGCACATTTTGTACTTTAAAAGCATAAATTAAGAAGAACATTAAGAAGTTGAATGTTGCAACGGAAAATTAGCCTTGTCCCAGGCTATAGAAATGCCGTCTCTGTTACAAGTAAATTCACAGTAAATAAATAAAGGGTTAACTCTTTATTTATTTACTGTGATCCATCACTTTCGTAAATTATATATACAGTATATATTTTAAGTCAGATGTCGCACCAGAAGAGTCAGAGCACAGGTTTCACCACAAGTATAGTAACGCATGCACGCACGCACGCACGCACGCACGCAACACACACACACACGCACACACGCGCGCGCACACGCACGCGCGCGCGCGCACACACACACACACACACACACACACACACCTCTCTTCTGTTTTTCCTCACTAACTCTAATGATGACCTAACTGGTTGCCTCCTCCTGCCTGCACAGCACAGTACAGCACCCTACTGGTTCCTCAATAACCCGCATGACTCCTGGGCTCCCCATAGCACCCGCCCCCAGCCAGCTTGTCTGTCTGTCCGTCCATCCGTCTAATTGTCTGTCTGCTTTCCGGCTCGGCAACAGGAACAAGTCCCAGAAGAGTCGTTTTGACGAGGAGCTCCACAACGAGATGACAACAACCATCGATGAGCTCAGCAGCAAGTAGGTTCACTTAGCGACCACTGCTGTCAGTAGCTTGTCTTCAGGATATTGCTGTAGATCAGTGGTTTTCAACGTTTTTCATACCAGCAACCACCATTTATTCTTTATTTTAGCCACAGACCACCTTTTGATGTTGAGTTTAATCTCTTGGACCCAAAAGCAAGGATTATCAAGTTTGTGTCTACAATTTAGGAGAGATAAACTGGAAAAACGGTCAAAAGAATTATTCTACATTTTCTTTTCCTTTTTTGTGTAGATTCTGGAAAATTAATTAATTCAGATGTTCAAATTATATTCAGATATAATTTAACTCTTGAGAGCGTAAAATCAAACCAAATGGACCTGTCAGGGTCCACGTGGTTTAATTTTATATGAAACCACGTGGACCCTTATACTCATCTCACGAGTATAAGGGTCTATTTGGTTACAAACTGTCTATCATTTAGCTGGGGACCACCTGGAATCCTCTAAGGGGCCACTGGTGGTCCCTGGAAACATAGACTGAAAGATGAAAGATGATTTTTACATGAAAATTGCTGGCAGTAGCTACTTAAAAAAATGCTGGTGGAGTAAGACTTAATAATGTTCACTTTACATTCACTATGAAAAATTAATGATAATAAATAATGTTCGATTAATAACAAACAATGGTAATAGAAAGTATACATTGGAAATACAGGAGTCCTGATGAAGCCATAAAAAAGCGATAAAAAGGTTAATGGACTCGAGAGCAATAACTCGCAGTTTCCCGGTCTCATTGTCTTTGTCTCTGTCTGTCTGTCTGTCTGTCTGTCTGTCTGTCTGTCTGTCTGTCTGTCTGTCTGTCTGTCTGTCTCTCTGTCTGTCTGTCTGTCTGTCTGTCTGTCTGTCTGTCTGTCTGTCTGTCTGTCTGTCTGTCTGTCTGTCAGACAGTGGTTCAAGTCTGAGGAGACAAGCAGCCTCGCTGTGTGGTTCCCAAAGAAGGACTTGGAGAAGCAGGTAGGTTTGTAAGACAGATCTGCAACATCTTTACTCAGCATTACATCTACTTGAATGAAATGCGCCTACAAGTGACATCACCGTGGTGCTGGGGTAATGATGCTATGATCTTGTAGATCTTCTAATTTTGACAATAAATATCTCTCTCCCTCCCTCCCCTCAGTACAGAGCGTTGGACCTGCCGATGTTCAAACATTACGTGGGCTGTGCCACCTTCATCTTCCTCTGCATCTTCATGGTTCAGATGTTTGTCACAAACGAGTAAGTGTCCACATAAATCAAATTAAACGTAACACTCCCTCTCAGTCAATCGAGTTGGCTTCCGGAATGATTATTATCCAGCCATCTGGACCCATTATCTAGATGGAAATGTGTTGTTTGTTATGACCCAGTCAATATGTGTTAACAAGATAGAAATAACAAGTGTAGAGTAGTTTCATGAATAAAATATGGGTAATAAGTAGCCCATTATAATAAGTAAATATCCCTTCAATAAATTAAAGGGATATTTCATATTTTATCTAAAAAACAACTTTTGGTTATCATCTACTCAGGCTCATGTGAACACCCCTGTTTTCCTGTTACTTGATTCCAACTGATATTTGATGCTCATTTTAGCTGCCCTGCCCCTTTCCTATACAAACTCATTATAACTTAAACACTGTTTTAAACATGATGGATTAATCAAAAACACCCAATCCCTTTTGTTGTGACTGATAGTTTCCTCCTAATACATGAGGGGGCGTGGAATTTAATTTACTGTTTTCAAATATTGTTTTGAAAATGTAGCAGCCTCTGCTGCTCCACACTGGTGAGCAAGAAAGAATTAAAACAATAAAAAACAAAAATAAATGAAAACAGTAATGGAAAGAGTACAAATCTATCGTGGTTACAGTGAGTTTGTATTAATATCTAAATGAATATCTAATATCTAACTGAATAGAGCAACTGTCTGGGATGTTCAGATGAGCATGAGTAGACGATCAAATGATCAAAGCCTTTTTTTTTTTTTAAAGTGAAATATCCCTTTAATTTAAATCATCAGAACTGCTTGAGCCCCTGGAAGGGTTTTTAGCCTTCACATATTATTTTATTTATTTTATCATTTTTAATATTTTTAAGTGAAAAATAAACAAAAGAAACAAAGTAACAAACTCATAAATAACAGAAGTTATAAACCAAATTTATGCTTTGGCTATTTAAAAAAAAATAGCAGATCTACAAAATCTCTTTGGACAGTCATGGGACACCCTTTCTGAGCTTGTAGATTGGTTGATAAAAACCTTTTAAATGTCCTTTTTGTCTTTCCTCAGTGCGTCCACGTTGGGGATGTCATTTGGCGCTCTCGTCTGTGTCCTCGTGCTGACCCTGGCCATCTGTTTTGCGGGTCATCTTCAGGTCAGTCATGTGCCCAGCGGTGGAAAAAGTCCTCACGTTTCTGTCTTGGGACTTTTTAATCCCCCACTACTAAAAAGTATTAGTTTAGAGCAGGGGTGGGCAATTATTTTTCCCAAGGGGCCAAATGAGATACATAAAATATTGTGGAAGGCCAAGACTAAAGACTGAAATAATCTGCGTAATATTAATTTAATTTCATGATAAAAGTAAGAGTAAGACCAACCATTTTGACACCAAGGCCCTCAACGTATTCAGTATTTGAGCCACGGAACACCCTTTGATGACATTTTATCCCTACAGACCCAAAACTAAAGATTTCTTTTGCTTTTGTCCACAATTCCAGGCTGGATTTCACAAACAAAGCAGGCATCAACATCAACATAGATCAAAAATGACCATTCTTTTACATTCTCTGGCTAATTCAGATTAATAATTTAACTCTTGAGAGTGTAAAACATTTTTACGCTCTCAAAGAGCTACATCTGGTTAACCAACTTTTCATATTTAACTGGAACTCTCTCAAGAACCATTGGTGGTCCCTGGACCACTGGTTGAAAACCACAGTACCCTTTCACAATCTGGTCAGAGTCAGCCAAAGGGCCGCATTTGGCCCCCGGGCCGCATAATGCCCAGGTATGGTTTAGAGACTAGGGTGACCAGATCCAAACTGTTCATTTGAGGGACAGAAGTGATGCATGAGTGGGGGAACGGGATAAAATGTGAACATCTTGATGTCAATATTCCAGAAATAATTCAGAATTGCAATTCAAATACAGCAAAAATAACTGATCTACAATTTTTTGAGATTGTAGATCAGCTATTTTTTGATGCGGAATGTGGAAACATTTTGTCTCATAGTCCTGTCCCTCCACAGCGGTTGTTTCCAGAGAAGCTGTCAGGCTGCAGCTGGCTGTCGGTGGTGTCCGAGGCTGTGGTCAAGCAGCCGTGTGTGCGCCTCCCCCTGGCCACCATCACCACCGCCGTCATCGTCATCCTGGCCGTGTTCAACCTGGTAAGGTGCTCGCAGGATAATGGATTATATGACGTTCGTAGGTTTACTCAGTGCTGGGTAAAGTACTCCCCTATCCCCCACCCCCTGCAGTGCTTCATCCAGACAGTGGTACCAGAGATGTGTCCGGGTGACGGTGCTGAGCGTGTTTACATGAACGAGTCACATGAGGAGGGAGCCGAGGACCTCTACCACCTGCCTGTGAGTGGCAGGCTTGTTTTTACACACACACACACACACACACACACACACACACACACACACACACACACACACACACACACACACACACACACACACACACACACACACACACACACACACAAGAATTCCCCACAAATCTTTCGCAAATCCATACTAATGATGATAATGATACATTTCAGTACAATAATCGACGGTTCATATATGTGTGTGCGTGCTTGCGTGCGTGTGTCAGTACTCTGTGATGAGCTGCATCCTGTCCCTGCTGGCCTGCGGGGTGTTCCTGAGGGTGAGTTTTGAGCTGAAGGTGCTCTTCCTCACCCTGGCCTCCACAGCCTACTACATCCTCATCCTCAGCTCCAAGAGAGAGCTGTTCCTGGCCTACGGCTACCTGCTCTACACACACCACAACACCCACCACTGGAACTGCAGCCAGTGAGTGTTGAGTCATTGTTATATTAAAATCTCCAGGTGTGCGGGTGTACAGTTTTCCTTCATCATTCAGCTAGTATTGAATTGTGACTAAAGGGCTTTACAAACGGGCAGTAATAAATCTAGTTCATTTTCAACGGGACCAGCGTTTTGTGCTTAGAAAACGGCGCTCGATAAAGAGAGCGTGTGACACCGGGCGTTATCGCTCACTGGTGATTTATTTTACACCTGGTGATTTATTTTACACCTCAATCCTGTGAGCTTTTTTCTCGCTACATGATTCTTGTCTGTCAGCAGGTGGAATCGCCTTCAGACCCACCTGTAAAGCCCTTTATCTGTTTTTAATTCTTATGGATGTTTTCATATTGGGCTGAAATTCAGCTTCTTACACTCCGTCTTTGATGCACTGCATTACTCTTTATTGGGACTTAATTAAACTTTTATGGAGCTTATAGTGTTAACAGGGACCATTCTTGATCTTAGAGAGGTGCTTGGTTGGATCAAAGTTAGGATTAGAGTTTGCTTTTCAGCCAGAATCAGTCAATAAACAGGTCCAGCTGTGAGCATTTAGCATTCTGTGAAGACAGACATGTCAATGTTGAGGGAGCTGAGGCTGGTTTTACGTTTTAAGTTTGGAGGATGTGTCGATGCCAAGGGGCCTGGGTCTGGTGTTGTGTTTCAGTTTTCTGGCAAAACGAGAAAGGAAAAAAACGGCACCCTCTTTTCCTTTGACTTTTAGAGAGTACAGCTTTGAAGACATGTCTGCGACGGTGCTGTGGAGGCTGGGTCTGATGAAAGACCCCCAGGTGATGAGCTGTGTGTACATCACCCTCTTCCTGTTCACCATGTTCATCATCTCACAACAGGTAAGCTGTGCCTGCACTGACACTCAGTGTCTTTAGCCTTTTTAAACCTCCTAGCAAGCTTGTGGTAGAAGTATAGTCATGGTTTCAATTTCCATTTGTACTCAATTAAATTATCAGTAATCTAACTAATAATTCTACAGATTAAAAAGAGAGGAGATCCGGGCAGACAAAGTTAAAATGAGGAATAACGTTTATTAAAAAGCGGCCTTATGGCTGCTGCCCTTTTAATTTAATACATTCTTTTCCTCATTTTAACTTTGTGTGCCTGGATCACCTCTATTCCTGTATTTGTTTGATGTTTTATCAATGGATTGTTCCCGTTTTTTATCCATGTGGGCTCCTTTTTACTTTGTCACTTTTGTTAACTCCATTTGAGCACCTGGTTACTTCCTCTTTCTCTATTAATAGTTCTAGAGTTTTGGTTTGAATGAAGACATGTTGCCAAACCTCTCTTTCTGTAAGAGGAGCTGCTACATCACACTTTTCTTATCTGATCCTTCATGAGGAAGGCAGTTGCTACTTTTATTACCTGATGAATTGTGCTGTGTTGAGTATGCTCAATCCCCAGAGACCATGTTACTACTACAGAACTCCGAGTGAGATCACACTACTTTGAGTATTAAACATTACCACAGTCACTTGACAAAAATAAAATTCTAGAAGAGAAAACAACACATTCTCAGAACTCATGTTCTAAGGCACTTTTTTAATTCTTAGAAGAGAAGGCATGGTACAGAGTAGCAACAACAAACACGCTTCGACCCTCAAGTCTTCATCAGTGTTGAATGCTACAAACACAGGAAGTGTCACCTTTTAACTTCTCCCTGGGTGAAACTACTTCCTCTGCACCATGTAAACAACAATGACTACCCTGCCAACTCCACCAAAAGTGCAACCTTTAACCTTTAATATCAGAATAATTGAGTCCTTTATAACTTCGAACAGTGATTATAGGAGCCGGCATAAAAAACTAATAATACACACTGGTGCACTTCTAACTGAGTCCTAGAAAGGTACTCAGAGAAAGGCACAGTGGAACAGTGGTTAGTGCTGCCACCTCCCAGCTAGAATGTTCGATTCCCAGGATTACAGGGGGCTGTAATCGTGGGCTCTAAACTGCCTCCCCCTGGCCAGCCGGGGCGCCTGATCGAGGGGACAGGAACTGGTTGGAATAACGTATTCCTTCCATGCGCTACGTCCAACCAGTGAAACTCCCCCGTCAGGTTAAAAGAAGGCAGCTTGGACTCCTCATGCATTGAAGGAAGCATGAAGCCAGTCCGCTGCCTCCCCAGGTTGGTGGAGGGTGCGTGGAGCCCATGATCACATTAGGAATTGGCACTGGGTGAAAAATGGGTTACAAACTCATGGGATTTATATATTTTTTTAATACAACAAGCATTTTAGGCATCTGAGATAGTGCTCTTAAACAAAATACAAAACACTTAATGATTAAGTAATTAATAACATTAAATTACTATAAATAACATTACTATTAGAGTCCCGATTTGACTTTACACATTGTGATTGGCTGGAAGGTGTGTCATTCTGCTCTGTGCCAACTCATTCTTCCCCTCACACATGAGGGGAAGAGTGTTGTCACTGCTCTCATTAGAATGATATCATTGTTGAGCTGAAATCATTCCTCCGTCCTTCCCGCTGGTCTTCCTCTCTTCATAGAACGAGTACTGCTTCAGGCAGGACTTCCTGCTGAAGAACAAGAACCGCACGGAGCAGGATGAGATCGAGACCAGGGAGAACCTGAACCGTCTGCTCCTGGAGAATGTGCTGCCGGCTCACGTGGCCTCGCTGTTTGTGGGGGAGAACAAAAAGAATGAGGTGGGAACTATTTGGTTAATTCACAGTACAAGGTAGGCAGACGTGTGGTGCGGTCGCCTCTACTCCCATCTGTACCGCTCCCTGCCTGGCTCTCCACCATCATCCATCTCCACCCTGTTCACAGTGTTGCCTCCAAAAAAATACAATAATATTAGCACTGTGCTGTTCCATGAACCATCTCCCCCATCAGAGTGGTACAGCATTTTGACATTAGCATGGCTGGACCTGCAATTAAATGCTCCATCAATGCACTACAGCAGGGATGTAAAACTCAAATACACAGTGAGTCGAGGGCAATGCGTAATCAAAATGTTTATTAACCCATTAAAACCTGAGTCTGATTCTGAACATTCTTCTGAGTCCTGAAACAATGTGATTTGTCGAGCACCGCTAAAATGATGTGTATTTGGCCGCTAATCCTCATCTCAAAATATTTTGTTACAGTCAAGGTCTGAGTTAACAAATATTCACATTCAAAATATGTATATTCAAAGAAAAATAGCAGATCTACAAGTGATGTACCATGAGCTGTTAACAAAGGATATGTCCACATGTTGGCCACACCAACTTTTAGAGCTCATGACTGTATGAGCGGCCGACAAAACCAAAATAAACAAGTGCAACAGATGAAGTAAACACTAAACACTAAAAACTAAAAATAGAATTTGCTGCAAATATTAGATGACACAGGCTGAACTTTGGACCTCTATAATGACAAAATTGTTTCCCACTAGGACCGTATAGAAATGATTTGTACTCAACTTCTAAGGAAATCACAATGAGCACTTTTCATATATCATGTACCGTAATAGCTGAGAGGTATTCCGTACCCTTAAGAAACAATGCTTACATTGTCAAATAACATGAACACCATTTAAGATGGGTGTGGGGAAATACAGTAAATACCCAGATACCAATCTGTCTTCTTCTCTTCTGCCCTTCTTGTGAAATATGATATATAGAGTGAGTGAAACGTACAGCTGTTTCCTGGTGAGAAGTTATGTTTTTTTTTCTGACAGAGGTGAGAGAGCATCTGTCACAGTCTTGTCATGTGTTAATTATGTTCTGTTGAAGGGAAAGGCCTTTGCACTGTAGAGTGTTGTCAGACAAAGGCAACAACCAGGTCTACAAAAACAACCACAAAAGAAGCAACAGGTCACTTGAACACACACTAGAGTTCTCAACAGGCCTGAAAATTGAGGCCCGGCCCTAACTGGGCCCTAACTGATCAGGCCCAAAGCCCGGCCCGGCCAATTAGCATAGTTTTTAGGCCTGACCCGGCCCTACAATGCCGGGTCGGGTCAGGCCTGGTCGGGTTTGGGTAGAATTTGAGCACTCTACACTGAGTAAAAGTGAAAATACCAATCAGCACCATCCTCATTAGAGGTAAATACTAGGGTTTAATACCGGGATCCCGGTTTCCCGGGACGCCCGGGTACAACTGACTTAATTTCCCTCCCGGGAAATCCTCCGGGACCTGTCTTCCCGGAGGTTATCATTTCTTTCTCAATTTTTCCACACAAATCGTGTTTTTCCGATATCTGTGAGTGGTAAAATCAAATCTATAACCCTCGCATAAGTTCCAAACATCACTGATAATTAGACTATGCAGCGAGGGGGCTATGAACAGGAGCCCCGCGGTGCCTGCGGGACACAATATTGGCGACACGTGGTCTAAATGCGAGCAGTCAGGAATCAGGACTATGGACCGCACGAATGCCGCATCCTCCTTCATTCATTTAATCAGATGCAGACCAGCTTATAGCATACACTAGCAAAAATATGAATGTCTGAAGAGAACGTTGGACTTCCCTATACTGCATGGACTTATTTTCCTCGCGACAGATTGTCCCTGTTCTACAACTTCTTGTAGGCTATATCACACGGCCACTCAGCAATGTGAAATAACTTACAACACAGGTAAAAAAAACAAACAAAAAAAAACACCACAGCGCTCTCTCTGTCTCTGTCTCTCCCCCCCATGTCCACCGAGGCTATTGATATTACAATATTACAATATATACAAAATAAGTTATATAACTTGCATCCCGTAACTTGTTGTCATGTCAGACAGCGACTAAAACATGCGTAGTCATTAGTCAACAACGCTTCGTTTGCATTGATGAGCTGGAAACGCAGCTGCAATCAATAGTATTAAATGCCCATACCAAATATTTGATCGTCAAGCCTCAATCATCGTATCTTAAGCGATGTACAAGAGCACTTTTGAGGCGCGTTCTACCATCGTATCCTCTTGATGTGCAGAGGTGATGTGTAGACAACCTTATTATGCGATATCCAAGACCACATTTGAGACGCGCTGTCAGCTTCGCTCTCTCTCCCTCTCTCTCTCTCTCTCTCTCCCTCTCTCTCCCTCTCTCTCTCTCTCCCCCTCTCTCTCTCTCTCTCTCTCTCTCTCTCTCTCTCTCTCTCTCTCTTTCTCTCCGATGTCCTAACCTTCCAATAAGTAGCCTATTTTGCGTGCCGCATTGCTAATATTTGTGTAACCGGCTTACATTTGTATTTGATATTGTTCATATTTTGTTAAAATTAAAGGTTTAAAACAATAAAATATCACTATTCAATTGAGAATATTAAGTGTCGACATATAATTGCATTTTTAGGGGGACTTTTTTAACTGTCTTATCCTTCTATTTTTTTACGGGAATTCCCGGGAGGGCCGGAAAATTGTCGGCAAAATCCCGGGATGTGAAATGGGCCAAATTCGGGAAAAATATTAAACCCTAGTAAATACGCAGACAGACAGACCAGGATTATTATTTATATTATTATAATTCAATATATATTGCTTTTTTCATGGATCCCTCAGCCAATCCGGCCCTACTGATCTGCATACATATTAGGCCCGAGCCTGACCCTAACATGTCTGGTCGGGTTCGGAAGAAATGCTGTCTTGTCATGTTTTCCCCCTCAAATGATTACTGTTTTATTACTGTAGTAAGTGCCTCGTGCCTGGCGTCCATTGATTGTGTGCAGTCTCTCGATTATATTTCCCCCACCCCCCCTCACCCCATAATAGTCTGAATATTAGATTAGTAACAGGTATGTTTGTAGTGTATGCATGGCGTCGTGACCGTGCATGGTTCATTGACTGCACAGTGTGTGTTTTGTGGTGTTGTGCCGTGCTCTGTGCGTGACTGGCTGGGATACATGCCCTGGCTTTGCCGTCCAATTGGCTACAAGGTTGTGTTGCCAGGCTGTCCCGTCGCCTCGTGACCAGGCGACGGCTAGCTAGGCTGTATTTCAGGAGCTTTCATTAGTCTGGTTTCACCTAACAAAAAGGAGGGAGGTGAGCCAGGAATAGAGCATTTTGAACAGGGTTCACTTGGTAAACACTGAGGACACCTAGTCGACTCAATAAAGTCTGAGCTGAATGTCTTGGATGTAGACAACTTGTTCTTACTGTGTAATCTAACCACCATTATCCACCCTGTCTCTCATTACACCAACAGGACCTGTACTACAAGTCCTATGACTGTGTGTGCGTGATGTTCGCCTCTGTGCCAGATTTCAAAGAGTTCTACACTGAATGTGACATCAACAAGGAGGGCCTGGAATGCCTCAGGCTGCTTAACGAAATAATCGCTGACTTTGATGAGGTTGGTTCAGAGAGATGTAAAGACTTAATTGCACCTTTCTCCGACTTAACCTCTCATTTCATTAACCAGCACATTTATTTAGTCTCATTTACTGTTATTGCCCCTGCGTGGCTGAAGAAAAATCACTGCCTCTACATGAATTCCTAATTTCCTAATCATTTCAGCGTATTCACAGGATTTCTAAATTGCCTTCCATTGAAGGAAAATCAAAAGCTTGCGACTGAAAGGTTCTGTCAGGCCAGTTCCAAATTTGTGACAGCATGAAAGGCGCCACAACAATAATGTAGAGTTACGACAATAATGTAGAAGGATGATGTTTGGTACAACCGCTTGGCTGTTCTACATACAGCCAAGCAGTTAGAGAAATCACAAAATGTTTCACTAAAAAGAAAGGGGAAAAATAAATGGTTTTTGCTGTCTCTCCTTTTTTATCATCTACTGTATTAGTCAGTTTTTTTGGAACACGCCAGGTAGTTTTTAAGTTGCTCCATTCAGTATTTAGATATTTGATCCAATTTTGAGTTTATCAACGACAACCATACACTTTGCTCTTTTAATAAAATGCCCAAGGTTACGTTATTATTGATCCTTCCGATGTATTTTATAGCTAGTGTCATCAATGCAAATATTTTTTAACCTATTCTATAACCTATTCTGGTATGGAGTTCAGTTCAAATACTCATCAATCCTAGAACAACAAATACTGGTAACCAAAATCAGCGCCACATGTTATGATCTTGTAGACTGGCTGGGTTCGCTGCATGCTGCCTCCATAGAAGACATGCTAACTTCCATGGATCCAAATGACGAAAATGGGTCAGAACTTTAATCTGTGAAATGTTGTTTCTGTCTGGTCCAAAGCTTCTGTCCAAGCCTAAGTTCAGCGGCGTGGAGAAGATTAAGACCATAGGGAGCACCTACATGGCAGCAGCAGGACTTAGTGGGACACCAGGCCAGGAGAACAACCAGGTAGACCTGCTACTTACATTCCATGTTCTATCACTAATCCTAGAGCAGGAGAACAACCAGGTAGACCTGCTACTTACATTCCATGTTCTATCACTAATCCTAGAGCAGGAGAACAACCAGGTAGACCTGCTACTTACATTCCATGTTCTATCACTAATCCTAGAGCAGGAGAACAACCAGGTAGACCTGCTACTTACATTCCATGTTCTATCACTAATCCTAGAGCAGGAGAACAACCAGGTAGACCTGCTACTTACATTCCATGGTCCACCACTAAATCTTGCAAGAGTAGGTCTGCCTTCTACTTCCATGTTCCATCACTAAACCTAGTCACATTTATTTGGTTAATGAAATAGCTATAACTACCTATAATCTGGGTAAGTTTGAACTTCGGCTCCTGGACACTTTGTTTTCAAACATGATGTGATGTGCTTTATTAACAGCTCACAGTAAGTGCTGCATAAGACGTAAAGACAAATCCATTGACGTTAATCAATGGTAGCCATAGCTGTAAATATATACTTTGTTTAATCCATTGATTAATCCACTTTAATTGCGGTCGATGCAAACCAAAGCATTTTTTGCTAAGGTTGAGATCGTTTTCACCTAATAATGTCCAAAATACAGGGATACACGTGTGCACAGTATTTAGGTCCATATCTGAGCATAATGTGACAATTGGCAGCCAGATTGATGTTGACTTCACTTCATTATGATGAATTTGGCATTCCGAGTCTCTCAACAGCTAAGAAGCTGTGTGTGGAAGGAAAGTTCACCCAGATGTTTTTGCCGATCGGCCGGAAGTGAACCCTCCACATACTGATGCTGGGATCGTGGTGGTGGGAGGATTTGTTAAAGGGGTTGGGGCAAGTTGGCTTCTAAGGATTTAATGTGTTTTTAATGTTGCTTCAGGACAAAGACAGGCAGCAGGCCCAGATAGGCAACATGGTGGAGTTTGCCATCGCTCTCATCGGAAAGTTGGACGGCATCAACCGACATTCCTTCAACAGCTTCCGGCTCCGTGTGGGTGAGTAGACATAGACCTGCTATGGACACACAAACCTTCTTACACAAGGACACAATCAGGACCATGCAGAGACCACTGGAGGGGCAGGCGCTCAAATTCCATCAAAAGAGCAGATCAAATCATATTTTAAAACAAGGTTGGGCATGTTTGAAAATATAGAGTGAGACTATAGTTTAGACTCACTCCAGGGGGTTATATGGTATCTTTCATAACAAAATGGCTTGATCTCCAAGCTCAAAACCCATCGCACTCTGATAAGCTTTGAGCTTGTATATCAGCTATTTTAGCTATTTCTTTTTATACATTCAGAAAAGAAACATGGCTTATAGGTTATGATAACTTTATGAATTTAAATACAATACATTTGACATAAAAATGTTTCTATTTCATGTAAAGATGTTTTTGAAGTTTTGAAGTGTGTGTGTGTGTGTGTGTGTGTGTGCGCGCGCGCGCATATGTGCGTGCGTGCGTGCATGGACTCTGGCTATTTTCCTGGTCTTTTTCTCATCGTTATGGAATTTCTGGAAACAAAAAGAGTAGTTGTTAAAACATCATAATAGGATGAGGATAACTGGCTTTTATCACTGCATGGGGCTTTTCATTTCAGGGTTCATCCCAGGTAAACATGTTAGCACGGCATCACAATCATTCTAACCACTTCATCCTCATTGTATACGTTAGCGATTCAGCACAGCATACAATACATACTGTATGGAGCCAAATGGACCTGAGGCTGATTCTACAAATGCCTGCCTAAATTTTATTTCCAATATTAAAAACCAGCTTAGGTTGTTGTTAGAGACAGTAAAAGATAGGTGTTAATTGTTTTACATCCCTTGATTTCCTATTAGGATTGTAGTAGATACGGTAATAAAGAAAGAAGTTGCTTTTAGGATTGTAGTAGATACGGTAATAAAGAAAGAAGTTGCTTTAAAATGCTGTCAACAAATATGTATTTATGACCATGTTCGAATGCCCCCTGACATAGCTAAAATCTCTAAAACTAAAGAAAGCAAGGAATGTAAATCAATTAACCCTATAATTACCAATGACGTAATTGAGGTAATTGACATGCAAATCCAAGCCTCCCACTGACGTAATTGACGTATTGTGTGTTCTTGGGGCTGTTTTAATGTCTTGGGGTGTAGTGGGGGCCCTCCGCCAGCAGAGGGAGCCCTCCCCCAACTTGTCACAAAGTCTCATGTAGTTGTGTTCATTACATTGGACCCTTATAGATCTCTAACTAGCCCTAACAAAAACAACAACAAACAAAGCAACAAAGGGATTGTTTTTACCTTACCTTATGTGTCTCCAAATAACAGCACAAAAGATCAAAAACATGTAAAAAAGATTGCCAATAGATCCAAAGGTAAATAAATCCAATAATTTGTATCAGGACTCCCATGCTGATGACAGGCTGCAAGCCACAGCCATGGCTTTACAGCTGGGAACACAATGTGCCATTCTGTGTTTGCAGTGTTGCCAACTTCCAAAATACACTAGTGACACTTCCAAAATGCACTAGAAGGAGCTAGGGCAGTGGTTTTCAAACCAACTCACCAGCAAAAAAGCACTCGTTTTTCAAAAAAAGTACTAGTTTTTCAATAATTTTGGTGCTAGGGTGGTCTGAAAAAAAGCTAAATATAGTGACAAATGCGCCAAGTTGGCGACACTGGTTGCCAGGTGTTGTGAGGAAAGTAAATGAAAAAAATAATAATAATGTTAATCCTTGAGAATAATAAAATAAAATATACATATTTCTTTTTTTCTGGGGAAAGTGGAGACTTGCAGGGTTAAAATGAGACATTTGTGGTCATATCACACATTTTTATATGGACATTCAAATATGTACTTTATTAGGGTATTTAGCTGGTCTGGCTACAGTATTAAGCCTAATTATGCTGGTAGGGAAAGCAAGGAATGTAAATCAATTAACGCCCATCTTTTACTTTCTCGAATAACAACCTAAAACATGAACCTTGGTTTGAAAAAACAAAACAAAAACAAAAAAACAAAGTTGTCCTTTAAAATACGGGGGATCCTTCCTTAGTTGACAAAAAACGTTCCGATCCACTGGACTACTGTACAATCAGTGGTTATGTATTCATAGAGCAATGTATTTCGTACCATGGATACCTTTACTGACGTCCCCCTCCGTATGTTTCCCCTGTGATACAGACATACTGCACATGATATTATTCATAGCAGCTTTCAACACATAAAAGAAACATTTACAGTAAAGTTCAACAGATGATGATGATGATAAGAAACGTTTTGGGGGACATAAAACACAGACGTTTTCCTTGGAGGGAGAGAGAGAACACTGACTGCATAAACAGTTTCCCACCCGAGCAGCAGAGCACTTATACATCCACAGCTGTGTCAAAACAACCATTTGAGGGGAGGAATGAAAACCCACTAAATATACCCTGGCAGACATTTTTATTAAAAAGCCATATGACGGCAAATGGTTTTACGCCATATCTTTGGCCGTTGACTCTTTGAGGTTTGACGTACATATTTTAACGTAAATGCTGTGGGAAAGAAGGAACAGGCCTCCCACTGAGCACTATGAACTGTAGCTCATTTACATGACACCAGTGCAGAGATTCTCTATGAGAAATTCAGGAAAATATCAGGAAAGCGTTGGAATTTCAAATCTACTCTATGTAGGCCTACAATTACATACAGTACTGTATGGAACCATACTGTATGTTCCTTCATCTTGGTGGCATGCTCTTTCAACCGGATGTTGTGTTTTGGGGGGAATTGGAAATGGAAAAAGCTCTGAACATTTATCAGAGCATAATGTGTCACATTAAGTGTTTGTAAATGTCAGCTGTGCATGCTACAGTACTGTCTTGTCCACTCTGAAACAGGAACTGAAACAACAACATGTTTAACATTAAGGCTGTTGAAAACAAGTGAATGGGATTAAATTGGTTTTGTTGATTAATCTCATTAAAAACTCTATTGCAATTAACTCATGTGCAAACTGACTCAACCCACTGAGCATTTTCCCATTGAAAAAAAATCGGTAGAGCACAGTTTTACGGGAGCATATAGGTCTAACCAGAGCCATAGAGTATAGCTTGAGGGATCTACAAGAATTGAGGGCTTGTAGATCACCTATTTTGATAAATATTTAAAAGATAAACAGTTTTTTTTTTAAGTTTTTTTTTTTTTTAATGCTAAATTCCTATTCTATTTTGGGCATAGTTTGAATGGCGATTAAATTAATTCTTGAAGCTATGATTAATCTGATTTTTCTTTAAAAAATCATTCAACAGCACTACTTTAAATATAACAAATGTTGTCTCAAACAACATGCAGGCCTATACAGAATGCACATTACACAGGTTTATTCAAATGTCTGCACACATTTTCAAGATCACACAATAACAGCAGTGCTGCCCCCACTCAGGTATTAACCATGGACCTGTGATTGCCGGAGTGATTGGAGCCAGGAAGCCTCAGTATGACATCTGGGGCAACACTGTCAACGTGGCCAGCAGAATGGAGAGCACCGGAGAGCTGGGGAAGATCCAGGTACACTGGAACTATACCACACTGATCACATTAGGCCCACTATCAGGGCCCACTATTTAATCAGCATTTGAACCACGGACCACCATTTGAGGACATTTTAGCCCCACAGACCCAAAACTAAAGTTTTATTTTGTTTTTGTCCTCAATTCCAGGTTAGATTTGGGAAACAAAACAGTCAAAATGACCATCAATCTTCCACATTCTCTAGTTGTGTAGACTTGGGCCAATTCAGATGATGAATATTTTAACTCTTGAGAGTGTAAATATGAAACCGAATGGACCCGGGTATAAAACTAATATTATGTACGTATAAAACTAATATTGTGTATAAAACTAATATTATGTAAACACAAGGAGACTTGATTGTTACTGGAATAACAAATATCATTTTATCTTATTTACACTGTTTTATGATACAAAGTCTCATAGAAATAATTGTATTTAGAATTATATAGAAACATTTTTAAATATCCATATTCTTTGATAATAACCAGATTTTGTCTTAAATGTTTTTCCCACAAATGAGTCTTGGGAAATGGGGATTGTCTTATAATCAGAGCTGGCTTATATTCGGGACAATATGGTACATCTGGTTAACCAACTTTCCATCATTTAGCCTGGTGACCACCTGGAACCATCTCAAGGACCACTGGTGGTCCCTGGACCACTGTTTGAAAACCACTGCATTAGGGTTATTCTGTGTCCCTAGAGCATATAGGGCTAAGCGGTCCCGCCCCCTCATGACGTCACCCTGGCTCCAGAAATAATTTCACCATTCATTTTCCTCATAGACCTTTTGTGAATGATCTATATAAAGACGATTAGGCCACGGACAAGACCAACTCGGGTCATAACAAATCATGACATCGCACACAACGTTTTGGGACAATCAAATAATTTCTAAGAAGAAAAACAAAAAGTGCTGTCCTGCCGGTTTTTACTTCTTGCTAATTTCTTATTGTATGGTATTGTTGTGCTTGTTATTATGATTTGTCACCATCCGAGTTGGCTTTGTCTGCCGCATAATTGTCTTTATATAGATAATTTTCGAAAAGTCTATGAGGAAAATGAATGGGGAAACAATTTCTGGAGCCAGGGCGACGTCACGATTGGGGCGGGACTGCTCAGCTCTATAGGCTATGGACACAGAATAAACTCTTTCTATTTCCTTCACAGAATGTTACTGATGATGATACTCATTAGGGCTCTGTTCATGTAGTGTACAGTGGTTCTCAGACTTGTTCATCTGAGGGACCGCCCTATTACTCTAAGTGTGTAGAGATTTGTATACACTTACGGAAATGTACAGGATCATTTGGGACCTACTCAAGGACACTTTGAGATCCACTGGTATTGCAGAGTGAGTGCACAATAGCAGCACCCAGACTGTAATAGAGCCTTCATTAGTGTCATGGTAACACCTGGCCCGAGTTCATTCCAAAATGGCGTGCATGATGCTGTTTGTGTCAAATGTTCACCTCATAGGGACACTAGGATTCATTTAGTACTAGCGCTTTATGGTAATTGTGGCTAATGTTCACAATAGCAATGTGATAACACTAGAAACACATTTAATACAATCATTAGAGGGACAGGAACCTTCTAACATTTTGACGGCATAATTTATAGGGCCGCAGGAACTAAAAGTAGCAGGTCCACCAGCTTCTTGATCTGCTCCTTTTGCTATTTTTACATTTTAACAGATGACATCTTACTGCTGTGACTTCTGGTTAAAGTGTGAAACGTTTTGTGCCCAGGTGACCGAGGAGACTTCGGGCGTCCTCCAGAAGCTGGGCTACTCCTGTGAGTGTCGAGGCCTCATCAACGTCAAGGGTAAAGGAGAGCTGAAGACCTTCTTCGTGTGCACAGACATGAGCAAGCAGCAGGGCATGGGCCTGAGCTGATAACGCTTATAGCCCTTAGCCCCCAACCCAACCCACGCCCATCTCACCCCCTCCAAAAAAAAGTCAACAAACTGGGATTTATGGCACACGGATACCTTTTTACATAGACTTACACAAGTCAAGAGTTTACAAACTCCCACACACCGTGGGTGGATGTTGAGGGGGACTTGACTGTAACGTCATCATGGTGGCGATGATGGTAGTGTTATTGACTGAAATGCTGAGGAGGACGAGGACAAGGAATGCGAGAAATGTCTTCTGTGCTGCTATGTGACGAACCCCCAACTCCCATGATGCACTATGATGGGGGAGATGTCCGTCCGTCGCAATCTGTCAGTCTTGCTGGACTGCATGCATGCTGGAGCGATGTACATATGTTCAGCTTTTCTTGTGTTTATTATCCCCACACAACACGTGTCTAGTGATCAGTCACTATACTTTCCTTTTGGTTTATTCTTGTTAGCTGGTGTGAAGGGATGTTGTGTTGTGTGATATCAATGCCAAATACAGATGTACAGTACGTTTAATTAAATCCATTTGGACTGAGCATTAGGATCCTTTTATGGAACTGGTTCCAGTTTGGATGTTGTTTTTCCGAAGGCCACAGTGGATAGTTTTCTAATTTAAGGGCTGGCTCATGATGCTCTGTTACTGTGTAATAGGCAAAAATATGAATCCTGATTTGTTGGTAGAAATGCTGTACAATTAAATTAAATGCCCCATTGTAAGTGCTGGACAGAATGGGGGGGTCTGTTATATAGTATTTTGCTTATTCAATGTTTTTTCAATGTTGCGAAAATTGTGAATTCAATCTTGACTTTTAGGTGCTGGCCAAGCTGTACATTTGGGTAAAAAATACATTTTATATACTGTATACACTTAAAAATGTTTGTCAACAGAAATGAACTATTTAGAACTGAAGTGATGTTGTAGAGCACATTGAAATGGACAACTTATCGAGCTACTTGATCAATTTATGAAAGGGATATTATTACTAATGACTTCAGCTTGGCCAGGCAGTACCTATTTCCACATTTACAAAATATACAGACAGATTTCAGTCGTAGTTTAACATGGAAATACACTGTTGTGCAGTAGGTATACAAGCCATCTTGCTAGCTGTAGTGCTTTTTCTTGTGCGTAGCAAGCAAGGCCGTCAATCTCCAATGTGTCTTATGGCTGCCCGTCTGCGTATGCTGCAACCCGTCTGCAGCAACCCGTCTGCGTATGCTGCAACCCGTCTGCAGCAACCTGTCTGCGTATGCAGCAACCTGTCTGCGTATGCTGCAACCCGTCTGCAGCAACCCGTCTGCGTATGCTGCAATGAGGGAATTGATGCTGTGCTGTCTTTAGCCTTAAACTATCTCTACGCTAGATTGCCCTAGCAAAAATGTCAGTGTCTTATACTATGGCCTAATCTTTACACTGCCCTGTCTGTACTAATGTAATGCCTTCATGTGAACAAAAACATATGTGAATTTTGTACATTTATGCAGTGTAATAAATGTTTTCATAAGTTTGCGCTATAACATTTTCATATGTTTGCACTGTAATCATAATCATAACTTCATGCTATAATGTTTTCATAAGTTTTCTATACAAAAGGTTTGACTAAAATGCATACAAATGTCACACAGAAAGCACATGTTTTAATACAAAGCATACAAATGTGAATTGATTCTCATTAAACAGCAATTTACAGCAACAAGTTACCGGTCAGTACAAAAACTGCTATCAGATTATTTATTCCCTAACAGTTACCTGACTATGGTCGTGCCGCAATTTGGCAGCACGACCTAGTCTTGGTGCGGTGGCAGTTTGGACGCTGGATAAATGATCTGGAGGTTGTGAGTTCAATCCCCGCTCAAGTCTTTACCTTCAAGACCGATTGAAACCAAATTGCCCCCATTATAGCCTTAAAAATTTGAAAGCACTATATTTCTAAAAAATATGAAATGTTTCCTAGATTGTCAGGCAAACTTGTGCACTGTAAGATTAGCCTGGCCTAACCTGAATGATTTTGGCCATTTAGCCACAATGGTAGATCGAGTTGATCTGATTTTTATCTCACCTATGTGTTGTAAGGTTGACTCCTGCTTAAAGGTCATTCTGCTCCGTGTGTTAGTCCAGGCTTTCTGTTTTCGCACAACACAGACAAAAATGAAAGCCTGGGTGCCTGGGCTCGAGGCTACCGTTAGATGAACCAAAACAGGTACCGTTGACTGGGGTTTCTAAGCATACAGTTAGTACAGTATGTAGGTATACTAGCGTGCTGCGTGCCAAAATATGTACTATTGCTATTGAGAATTAATTGAGCATTTAAATTAACTCAGAAACTTCAAAACATTTAAACTTCCCAGCATGGGCCTCCACATAAAGTAGGTAAAAGTGGTGTTGTTTTTTGACTTGCCCAAATCTGCCATTTACCACCATTACAACATTCTCAACGCACTATGAAAAGCACTATATTTCTAAAACTGAGAAACATGAGATTAATGGGTTTTCTAGGTATAAGTAGTTTTCAGTTTTTCCAACAAATAGGCTATAAATAAGGACCGAAAGTAGGCAGCTGCAGAAAGGCTTTGGGCTCTGATAAAAGTCCAGCTTTAATGGACTTAAAATAAAGCGGCATGAAACCCAAAACCACTTTTTCTTAGATTTTAATAATTATAAATTGGTTACCTGCAGTCCCAGAGAGCAATGATATGGTACATTTTCCACAAAAGCTTGTATTTTTAGAGTTTTTTGGGGCCATTGGGGCAATGGTGTATTTCCCCTTCCCGGGTGAAAAACTTTTCTTTGGCGCCACTCATTACATATTAGCTCACCCTGAACTCCAGTGTTCCACAGACCATTCAACAGATTTGGGCCGACCTTTCTTTACTATTCGGTCTTCTATTCGGTCTTTGAATTTTCCGGTGACCCTGTTGACAGGCGCATGGATTCAGTATGGTGAGTGATTGCTTATGATGGGCCGCATCAGCAGAAATGAAGTCTGCAAACACATGCCTGCAAACTATAGCATTTTTCAAAATTTGAAAATTTTCAAAAATCCTCAAAACGATGAAAAACGTTGCGTTTTTGCCAGGTTTTGTCATTTTTGGTCATTTTTCGAAAATCCTCAAAACGATGAAAAACCGTGAGTCAATAGCCTTGGGCTTTTTCGAAATTTCGACATTTTTCGAAATTCCTCAAAAATCCTCAAGACGATGAAAAACGGCATGCTGTGCAAGCCCGTAAGAAAATAGCCTTGCGTTTTTCCAGGTTTCGTCATTTTTTGTCATTTTTCGAAAATCTTCAAAACGAGAAAAAAACGTAAGGCTATAGCCTTGCGTTTTTTCAAAATTTCGACATTTTTCGAAAATCCTCAAAAATCCTCAAAATGATGAAAAACGGCATGCTGTGCAAGACCGTAAGGATATAGCCTTGCGTTTTTACAGGTTTCGTCATTTTTTGTCATTTTTCGAAAATCCTCAAAACGATGAAAAAACATAAGGCTATATAGCCTTGCGTTTTTTCGAAATTTCTACATTTTTCGAAAATCCTCAAAAATCCTCAAAATGATGAAAAAACATAAGGCTATAGCCTTGCGTTTTTTTTTTTTTTTTTTTTTTTTAATTTCGACATTATTTTTGAAAATCCTCAAAAATCCTCAAAATGATGAAAACCGGCATGCTGTGCAAGACCGTAAGGCTATAGCCTTGCGTTTTTCCAGGTTTCGTCATTTTTTGTCATTTTTCGAAAATCCTCAAAATGATGAAAAAATGTAAGGCTATAGCCTTGCGTTTTTCGAAAATTCAATATTTTTCGAAAATCCTCAAAAATCCTCAAAATGATGAAAAACGGCATGCTGTGCAAGACCGTAAGGCTATAGCCTTGCGTTTTTCCAGGTTTCGTCATTTTTTTGTCATTTTTCAAAAGTACTCAAAACGATGAAAAAATTTAAGGCTATAGCCTTGCGTTTTTTCGAAATTTCGACATTTTACCAAAATCCTCAAAAATCCTCAAAATGATGAAAGACGGCATGCTGTGCAAGACCGTAAGACTATAGCCTTGCGTTTTTCCAGTTTTCGTCAATTTCCTGTCATTTTTCGAAAATCCTCAAAACGTGGAAAAAACGCAAGGCTATAGCCTTGCGTTTTTTTCGAAATTTCGACATTTTTCGAAAATCCTCAAAAATCCTCAAAATGATGAAAAAGGACATGCTGTGCAAGACCGTAAGGCTATAGCCTTGCGTTTTCCCAGGTTTCGGCATTTTTTGTCATTTTTCGAAAATCCTCAAAACGATGAAAAAATGTAAGGCTATAGCCTTGCGTTTTTTCGAAATTTCGACATTTTTCGAAAATCCTCAAAAATCCTCAAAATGATGAAAAACGACATGCTGTGCAAGACCATAAGGCTATAGCCTTGCGTTTTCCCAGGTTTCGTCATTTTTTGTAATTTTTCGAAAATCCTCAAAACGATGAAAAAACATAAGGCTATAGCCTTGCGTTTTTTTCGAAATTTCGACATTTTTCGAAAATCCTCAAAAATCCTCAAAATGATGAAAAACGGCATGCTGTGCAAGACCGTAAGGCTATAGCCTTGCGCTTTTACAGGTTTCGTCATTTTTTGTCATTTTTCAAAAATCCTCAAAACGAGGAAAAAGCGTAAGGCTATAGCCATGCGTTTTTTCGAAATTTCAACATTTTTCGAAAACGCTCAAAAATGCTCAAAATGATGAAAAACGTAAGCCTATAGCCTTACGATCCTGCACAGCATGCTGTTTTTAATCATTTTGAGCATTTTTGAGCATTTTCGAAAAATGTCGAAATTTTGAAAAAACCAAAAGGCTATAGCCTTACGCTTTTTTCAAAATTTCGACATTTTCAAAAATCCTCCAAAAATCCTCAAAACGATGAAAAACGGCATGCTGTGCAAGACCGTGGACTATAGCCTTTCGTTTCTACCAGTTTTCGTCATTTTTCGAAAATCTTCAAAATGATGAAAAAACGTAAGGCTATAGCCTTGCGGTTTTTTTTCTCGAAATTTCGACATTTTTCCGAAAATGCTCAAAAATGCTCAAAACGGTGAAAAACGGCATGCTGAGTAAGACTGTAATGCTATACGGTTGCGCTTTTGCCAGATTTCGTCATTTTTCGAAAATCTTCAAAATGATGAAAAAACGTAAGGCTATAGCCTTGCGTTTTTTTTCTCGAAATTTCGACATTTTTTCGAAAATGCTCAAAAATGCTCAAAACGGTGAAAAACGGCATGCTGAGCAAGACTGTAATGCTATAGCCTTTCGCTTTTGCCAGATTTCGTCATTTTTCGAAAATCTTCAAAATTATGAAAAAACGTAAGGCTATAGCCTTGCGTTTTTTTTCTTGAAATTTCAACATTTTTCCGAAAATGCTCAAAAATGCTCAAAACGGTGAAAAACGGCATGCTGAGTAAGACTGTAATGCTATACCCTTGCGCTTTTGCCAGATTTCGTCATTTTTCGAAAATCTTCAAAATGATGAAAAAACGTAAGGCTATAGCCTTGTGTTTTTTGTCTCGAAATTTCGACACTTTTCCGAAAATGCTCAAAAATGCTCAAAACGGTGAAAAACGGCATGCTGAGAAAGAATGTAATGCTATATCCTTGCGCTTTTGCCAGATTTCGTCATTTTTCGAAAATCTTCAAAATTATGAAAAAACGTAAGGCTATAGTCTTGTGTTTTTTTTTTCTCGAAATTTCGACATTTTTTCGAAAATGCTCAAAAATGCTCAAAACGGTGAAAAACGGCATGCTGAGCAAGACTGTGCTATACCCTTGCGCTTTTGCCAGATTTCGTCATTTTTCGAAAATCTTCAAAATGATGAAAAAACGTAAGGCTATAGCCTTGCGTTTTTTTTCTCGAAATTTCGACATTTTTCCGAAAATGCTCAAAAATGCTCAAAACAGTGAAAAACGGCATGCTGAGTAAGACTGTAATGCTATACCCTTGCGCTTTTGCCAGATTTCGTCATTTTTCAAAAATCTTCAAAATGATGAAAAACGTAAGGCTATAGCCTTGCGTTTTTTTTCCTCGAAATTTTGACATTTTTTCGAAAATGCTCAAAAATGCTCAAAACGGTGAAAAACGGCATGCTGAGCAAGAATGTAATGCGGGTGCTCGGCAAGTGTCTAGCCCGCTGCAGCTTGCCCTCGGAGCCGCAGCGTGTGTGGCGGTGCGCGTTGACCACGTCACCGCCACCACGTCACCGCCGCGCCTGCACTTAAACGCGGAAGCGCCGGGTGTCTCTCCTGTTTGTTTACTATGCTACCTGACGATCACGATGTTATCACCAGCGAAGCGGCAGGTCCAGCACCGCCGCCTACGCCGACCAACCACACGCAAAGGTGGGTTTGAGTTTGACTTACGCTAGCCTAACTTTAACTTATAGTTTGGTTATTCGGTCTCGCTTATATGTTTATGTTTTACGTCCCACAGCAGCACGGAGAGGGGGGACGACTTAGCTCACAATATAGCCTCACTCCTGGAGGATTTTCGGGCAGATCTGCTGCCGTCCAGGCCCACCCAACAGAGGGTACGGAACATGTCTCAAAGGGTGACACATGTCCGGGCCTTCCTTGACTTCATGTGCCGTTCGGAGCCACCCACGCCGGCCGCGGGTATTCAATGCATCACCCACCGCGGCCGTTTCCTCAACTTCTTTAAAGTCATTAATTCGCGCTGGGCTCCGACCACCGTTATCAACTACATCTCCGACCTGAGGAGATTCATGAACTATCTCAAAGAGCGGGGGCCGGCGTGCGCGATACCCTCCGCGCCGGATCTGGACCGGCTTCTACGGTGGCTCCGGATGGAGCGTGAGGGGCTCGCCGACGCCGTCGCACAACACAGGAACCGAACCCTGGACCGAAAATCCGAACTTACGATGACCCCGGCAGAGCTGCAACAATTACTCGCCGAGGCCAAACGGCATATCCCAGCCGCACTAGATCTGCTGGAAGAAGACCCTGGCTGCCTGACAACTGTTCACTGTGCCACAGGTCTCCTCGCCACCTA
>CM076966.1:33233668-33236168 GCA_039105355.1 Benthosema pterotum
TGGGTAGAAACGGCGCGGCGCCTGGGTGCTCGGCGCGAGCTCTGGAGGTCCCAAAATTTTTTTTTTTTTCCAGGCCCGGGGCGGCTCGGGGGGCCGCCCGGGGGTCGGCAAGGGCCGGAGGAGCGCTCTCCTACATACGGAATGGCCCAAGTCGGGGGCTTCTGGGGGTCCTTGGGCACAGAGGGGGGAAGAGGGAAGCAGAGCCCAGGAGCTCGGGGCTCCGGCCACTTTCACGTGGGGGAGAGCTGCACATGCGAAGCTCCAGGCTGCTCATGCGGAGAGGGGGAAACTCCACGTTTAAGCAGGCACCTCGGCCGGGCATGAGCCGGCCGCTCGCCCCCCCTGGGGGGGCTGGAGGTCAGGCGCCGCCTTGTGGCCAAACTGGGAACTGCGCCCCCGCACCAAATGGACCCCAGGGGCACTCTCTCCAACCCTACCCGCCAGAGGTGAACCTCTGGGGGCCATGCACCACTACCAGACTGCCGCCGCCCCAGAAGGGCGCCACCAGGCGGCCGCACGGGGTACTGCGCCCCGCACCAAATGGACCCCACAGGACCTCCGTCCAGGGGCAATTTCTCCAACCTATCCCCCAGAGGTGAACCTCTGGGGGCCATGCACCACTACCAGAACGCCGCCGCCCCCGAAGGGCGCCACCAGGCGGCCGCACGGGGTACTGCGCCCCGCACCAAATGGACCCCAGAGGACCTCCGTCCAGGGGCAATTTCTCCAACCTAACCCCCAGAGGTGAACCTCTGGGGGCCATGCACCACTACCAGACTGCCGCCTCCCCAGAAGGGCGCCACCAGGCGGCCGCACGGGGTACTGCGCCCCGCACCAAATGGACCCCAGAGGACCTCCGTCCAGGGGCTCTTTCTCCAACCTAACCCCCAGAGGTGAACCTCTGGGGGCCATGCACCACTACCAGAACGCCGCCGCCCCCGAAGGGCGCCACCAGGCGGCCGCACGGGGTACTGCGCCCCGCACCAAATGGACCCCAGAGGACCTCCGTCCAGGGGCTCTTTCTCCAACCTAACCCCCAGAGGTGAACCTCTGGGGGCCATGCACCACTACCAGAACGCCGCCGCCCCCGAAGGGCGCCACCAGGCCGCCTGTCCTGGGTACTGCCGCCAGTACCCAGTGCTCCAGGCACACCTCCGTGCAGGGGCACGTTCTCCAACCCACCCCCCAGAGGACAGCCTCTGGGGGCCATGCACCACAACCACCAGGCCACCGCCCAGGCCCAGGGCCCACTGACCCGCCGGGCGGGGGCCCAGGCCCTGGGTCAGGCACCCTCCCGGCCGAGAGCCACCACCCGGCGCTCCGTTCGAACATGTGCACCCACCCTTAAGCACCCCTCTCGGGGCATAAAGAGTGATGTACCGCGCCGCAGGGACCGCACGCCCCTGGGCATACTGTAGGACTTTGAAACAATTCTGGCCGGGGCCCGCGCCCCTGGCCATACCGATGGACTTTGAAACAATCCTGGCCGGGGCCCGCGCCCCTGGCCATACCGATGGACTTTGAAACAATTCTGGCCGGGGCCCGCGCCCCTGGCCATACCGATGGACACTGCAACAACTCTGGCCGTCTGTCCAGGGTACTGCCGCCAGTACCAAGTGCACCAGACAGGGGCCTTCTCTCCAAACCAACCCCCAGAGAGCATCCCTCTGGGGGCCATGCACCACCCACCAGGCCCCGTCCAGGGGCATTCACTCTAACCCAACCCCCAGAGACCATGCCTCTGGGGGCCATGCACCACTGACAGGCCCCGTCCAGGGGCACTCCAACCTAACCCCCAGAGAGCATCCCTCTGGGGCCATGCACCACCCACCACCCCCCACCGCCGCCGGCCGAGCGTACTGCTGCCATCGTTTGATATCGGCCGCGGTGGCCAAGTGTCACCGCGCCGGAACTTTACTTACTTATTATGGGCTACCGCGTGGGCGTGCACGACGGTAGAGCAGTTATACCGTGTCCCGCTTAAGGCGGGTAAGCTTTGGAATTCACTCGGACCCATGTTTACAGAATTTGGGTATGCCCCGGCCGGGAGTCGAACCCGGGCAGCCGAGTTCAAAGGCAGACACTCTAATCATGAGGCCACTCGGCTGGATACCGTGCAGCTTTCGCCGGGCAACTCCCTCCACCCCAACCCCCCTCTGGGAGTTGGAGGCCATGCACCACCAACAAACGACGTCACCCGCATGCGCCGCGCGTGTATGCGGGTGCTCGGCAAGTGTCTAGCCCGCTGCAGCTTGCCCTCGGAGCCGCAGCGTGTGTGGCGGTGCGCGTTGACCACGTCACCGCCACCACGTCACCGCCGCGCCTGCACTTAAACGCGGAAGCGCCGGGTGTCTCTCCTGTTTGTTTACTATGCTACCTGACGATCACGATGTTATCACCAGCGAAGCGGCAGGTCCAGCACCGCCGCCTACGCCGACCAACCACACGCAAAGGTGGGTTTGAGTTTGACTTACGCTAGCCTAACTTTAACTTATAGTTT
>CM076966.1:33246168-33253403 GCA_039105355.1 Benthosema pterotum
CTGCTGCCCGGCCGGCTCACTTCCAGGCCAGGTCGGCCGCCCGACCTGGTTCCTATATCCGGGATGGGAAAAGTCTGCGATCGGTCTTGTGGGTGCCGGTGGAGAGGGGGGGAGAGGGGGGAGAGCCCAGGAGCTTTGGGCTTCCCCCTCTTTCGCCTCTCCCCTCTCTCCTGGGCTCCGGCCACTCTGGCGCTGCGGGGCCCGAAGCTGGCTCTGGGGGCCGGGCGCCGGCCGCCGGCCGCCCGGGGGGGGCGGGCCGCGCGGGGGACGCGTGCCGGCCGCGCCGGGGAAGCCTCCCGGCTGCACCGGGGGCGCTCAGACACTTAGAAAAAATTTCGGATTTTTTCGGACCTCCAGGACTCGCACCCAGCGAGCAGGCACTCGCACCCAGCGAGCAGGCACTCTGCCCTGGGTAGAAACGGCGCGGCGCCTGGGTGCTCGGCGCGAGCTCTGGAGGTCCCAAAATTTTTTTTTTTTTCCAGGCCCGGGGCGGCTCTGGGGGCCGCCCGGGGGTCAGTAAGGGCCGGAGGAGCGCTTAGAAATATTTCGGATTTTTTCGGACTTCCAGGACTCACACCCAGCGAGCAGGCACTCGCACCCAGCGAGCAGGCACTCTTCCCTGGGTAGAAACGGCGCGGCGCCTGGGTGCTCGGCGCGAGCTCTGGAGGTCCCAAAATTTTTTTTTTTTTCCAGGCCCGGGGCGGCTCGGGGGGCCGCCCGGGGGTCGGCAAGGGCCGGAGGAGCGCTCTCCTACATACGGAATGGCCCAAGTCGGGGGCTTCTGGGGGTCCTTGGGCACAGAGGGGGGAAGAGGGAAGCAGAGCCCAGGAGCTCGGGGCTCCGGCCACTTTCACGTGGGGGAGAGCTGCACATGCGAAGCTCCAGGCTGCTCATGCGGAGAGGGGGAAACTCCACGTTTAAGCAGGCACCTCGGCCGGGCATGAGCCGGCCGCTCGCCCCCCCTGGGGGGGCTGGAGGTCAGGCGCCGCCTTGTGGCCAAACTGGGAACTGCGCCCCCGCACCAAATGGACCCCAGGGGCACTCTCTCCAACCCTACCCGCCAGAGGTGAACCTCTGGGGGCCATGCACCACTACCAGACTGCCGCCGCCCCAGAAGGGCGCCACCAGGCGGCCGCACGGGGTACTGCGCCCCGCACCAAATGGACCCCACAGGACCTCCGTCCAGGGGCAATTTCTCCAACCTATCCCCCAGAGGTGAACCTCTGGGGGCCATGCACCACTACCAGAACGCCGCCGCCCCCGAAGGGCGCCACCAGGCGGCCGCACGGGGTACTGCGCCCCGCACCAAATGGACCCCAGAGGACCTCCGTCCAGGGGCAATTTCTCCAACCTAACCCCCAGAGGTGAACCTCTGGGGGCCATGCACCACTACCAGACTGCCGCCTCCCCAGAAGGGCGCCACCAGGCGGCCGCACGGGGTACTGCGCCCCGCACCAAATGGACCCCAGAGGACCTCCGTCCAGGGGCTCTTTCTCCAACCTAACCCCCAGAGGTGAACCTCTGGGGGCCATGCACCACTACCAGAACGCCGCCGCCCCCGAAGGGCGCCACCAGGCGGCCGCACGGGGTACTGCGCCCCGCACCAAATGGACCCCAGAGGACCTCCGTCCAGGGCTCTTTCTCCAACCTAACCCCCAGAGGTGAACCTCTGGGGGCCATGCACCACTACCAGAACGCCGCCGCCCCCGAAGGGCGCCACCAGGCCGCCTGTCCTGGGTACTGCCGCCAGTACCCAGTGCTCCAGGCACACCTCCGTGCAGGGGCACGTTCTCCAACCCACCCCCCAGAGGACAGCCTCTGGGGGCCATGCACCACAACCACCAGGCCACCGCCCAGGCCCAGGGCCCACTGACCCGCCGGGCGGGGGCCCAGGCCCTGGGTCAGGCACCCTCCCGGCCGAGAGCCACCACCCGGCGCTCCGTTCGAACATGTGCACCCACCCTTAAGCACCCCTCTCGGGGCATAAAGAGTGATGTACCGCGCCGCAGGGACCGCACGCCCCTGGGCATACTGTAGGACTTTGAAACAATTCTGGCCGGGGCCCGCGCCCCTGGCCATACCGATGGACTTTGAAACAATCCTGGCCGGGGCCCGCGCCCCTGGCCATACCGATGGACTTTGAAACAATTCTGGCCGGGGCCCGCGCCCCTGGCCATACCGATGGACACTGCAACAACTCTGGCCGTCTGTCCAGGGTACTGCCGCCAGTACCAAGTGCACCAGACAGGGGCCTTCTCTCCAAACCAACCCCCAGAGAGCATCCCTCTGGGGGCCATGCACCACCCACCAGGCCCCGTCCAGGGGCATTCACTCTAACCCAACCCCAGAGACCATGCCTCTGGGGGCCATGCACCACTGACAGGCCCCGTCCAGGGGCACTCTCTCCAACCTAACCCCCAGAGAGCATCCCTCTGGGGGCCATGCACCACCCACCCCCCCCACCGCCGCCGGCCGAGCGTACTGCTGCCATCGTTTGATATCGGCCGCGGTGGCCAAGTGTCACCGCGCCGGAACTTTACTTACTTATTATGGGCTACCGCGTGGGCGTGCACGACGGTAGAGCAGTTATACCGTGTCCCGCTTAAGGCGGGTAAGCTTTGGAATTCACTCGGACCCATGTTTACAGAATTTGGGTATGCCCCGGCCGGGAGTCGAACCCGGGCAGCCGAGTTCAAAGGCAGACACTCTAATCATGAGGCCACTCGGCTGGATACCGTGCAGCTTTCGCCGGGCAACTCCCTCCACCCCAACCCCCCTCTGGGAGTTGGAGGCCATGCACCACCAACAAACGACGTCACCCGCATGCGCCGCGCGTGTAATGCTATACCCTTGCGCTTTTGCCAGATTTCGTCATTTTTCGAAAATCTTCAAAATGATGAAAAAACGTAAGGCTATAGCCTTGCGTTTTTTTTTCTCGAAATTTCGACATTTTTTTCGAAAATGCTCAAAAATGCTCAAAACGGTGAAAAACGGCATGCTGAGCAAGACTGTAATGCTATACCCTTGCGCTTTTGCCAGATTTCATCATTTTTCGAAAATCTTCAAAATGATGAAAAAACGTAAGGCTATAGCCTTGCTTTTTTTTTCTCGAAATTTCGACATTTTTTCGAAAATGCTCAAAAATGCTCAAAACGGTGAAAAACGGCATGCTGAGCAAGACTGTAATGCTATACCCTTGCGCTTTTGCCAGATTTCGTCATTTTTCGAAAATCTTCAAAATGATGAAAAAACGTAAGGCTATAGCCTTGCGTTTTTTTTCTCGAAATTTCGACATTTTTTCAAAAATGCTCAAAAATGCTCAAAACGGTGAAAAACGGCATGCTGAGCAAGACTGTAATGCTATACCCTTGCGCTTTTGCCAGATTTTGTCATTTTTCGAAAATCTTCAAAATGATGAAAAACGTAAGGCTATAGCCTTGCGTTTTTTTTTCTCGAAATTTCGACATTTTTTCGAAAATGCTCAAAAATGCTCAAAGCGGTGAAAAACGGCATGCTGAGCAAGACTGTAATGCTATACCCTTGCGCTTTTGCCAGATTTCGTCATTTTTTCGAAAAATGCTCAAAACGTTGAAAAACGGCATGCGGAGCAAGATTGTAATGCTATACCTTGCGCTTTTGCCAGATTTCGTCATTTTTCGAAAATCTTCAAAGTGATGAAAAACGTAAGGCTATAGCCTTGCGTTTTTTTCCAGAAATTCGACATTTTTTTCGAAATATTCAAAAATGCTCAAAACGGTGAGAAAGGGCATGCTGAGCAAGACTGTAATGCTATACCCTTGCGCTTTTGCCAGATTTCGTCCTTTTTCGAAAAGTCTTCAAAATGAATGAAAAAAGCTAAGGCTATAGCCTTGCGTTTTTTCTCGAAATTTTGACATTTTTTCGAAAATGCTCAAAATGCTCAAAACGGTGAAAAACGGCATGCTGAGCAAGGCTATATAGCCTTACGGTTTTCATCGTTTTGAGGATTTTGAAGATTTTTCAAAAAATGACGAAAACTGGGCAAAAATGCAAGGCTATAGCTTACTGTCTTGCAAGCATGCTGTTTCTTTTCATTTTGAGGATTTTTGAGAGTTTTCGAAAAATGTTAAAATTGTGAAAAAACGCAAGGCTATAGCCTTATGGTTTTTCATCGTTTTGAGGTTTTTCGAAAAATGTCAAAAAATGACGAAATCTGGCAAAACGCAAGGCTATAGCCTTATGGTCTTGCACAGCATGCCGTTTTTCATCATTTTGAGCATTTTTGAGCATTTTCGAAAAATGTCGAAATTTCGAAAAACCGCAAGGCTATAGCCTTACGGTTTTCATGGTTTTGAGGTTTTTTGAAAAATGACAAAAATGACGAAATCTGGGCAAAAAGCAAGGTTGTAGCCTTACGGTCTTGCCAGCATGCCGTTTTTTATCATTTTGAGCATTTTTGAGCATTTTCAAAAGAATGTCGAAATTTCGGAAAAACGCAAGGCTATACCCTTACGGTTTTTCATAGTTTGGGTTTTTCGAAAAATGACAAGAATGACAAAATTTGGCAGAAAACGCAAGGCTGTAGCCTTACGGTCTGCACAGCATGCCGTTTTTTATCATTTTGAGCATTTTTGAGCATTTTCGAAAAATGTCGAAATTTCGAAAAAAACGCAAGGCTATAGCCTTACGGTTTTTCATAGTTTTGAGGTTTTTCGAAAAATGACAAAAAATGACGAAATCTGGCAAAAACGCAAGGCTGTAGCCTTACGGTCTTGCACAGCATGCCGTTTTCGTCATTTTGAGCATTTTCGAAAAATGTCGAAATTTCGAAAAACGCAAAGCTATAGCCTTACGGTTTTTTCATCGTTTTGAGGTTTTTCGAAAAAATGACAAAAAAATGACGAAATCTGGCAAAAACGCAAGGCTATAGCCTTATGGTCTTGCAAGCATGCCGTTTTTTATCATTTTGAGCATTTTTGAGCATTTTCGAAAATGTAGAAATTTCGAAAAACCGCAAGGCTATACCCTTACGGTTTTTCATCGTTTTGAGGTTTTTTAGAAAAATGACAAAAAAATGACGACAAATATCTGGCAAAGACGCAAGGCTATAGCCTTACGGTCTTGCACAGCATGCCGTTTTTCGTCATTTTGAGCATTTTTGAGCATTTTCGAAAAATGTCGAAATTTCGAAAAACCGCAAGGCTATAGCCTTACGGTTTTTCATCGTTTTGAGGTTTTTCGAAAAATGACAAAAAATGACGAAATCTGGCAAAAACGCAAGGCTATAGCCTTACGGTCTTGCACAGCATGCCGTTTTTCATCATTTTGAGCATTTTTGAGCATTTTCGAAAAATGTCGAAATTTCGAAAAACCGCAAGGCTATAGCCTTACGGTTTTTCATCGTTTTGAGGTTTTCGAAAAAAGACAAAAAATGACGAAATCTGGCAAAAACGCAAGGCTATAGCCTTACGGTCTTGCACAGCATGCTGTTTTTCATCATTTTGAGCATTTTTGAGCATTTTCAAAAAATGTCGAAATTTCGAAAAACCGCAAGGCTATACCCTTACGGTTTTTCATCGTTTTGAGGTTTTTCGAAAAATGACAAAAATGACTAAATTTGGCAAAAACGCAAGCTGTAGCCTTACGGTCTTGCACAGCATGCCGTTTTACATCATTTTGAGAGCATTTTTGTAGCATTTTCGAAAAATGTAGAAATTTCGAAAAAAACGCAAGGCTATAGCCTTACGGTTTTCACTCGTTAGGTTTTTCGAAAAATGACAAAAAATGACGAAATTTGGCAAAAACGCAAGGCTATAGCCTTACGGTCTTGCACAGCATGCCGTTTTTCATCATTTTAAGCATTTTTGAGCATTTTCGAAAAATGTCGAAATTTCGAAAAACCGCAAGGCTATAGCCTAACGTTTATTATCGTTTTGAGGATTTTCGAAAAAATGACAAAAAATGACGAAACCTGACAAAAACGCAAGGCTATAGCCTTACAGTCTTGCACAGCATGCCTTTTTTTTCACGTTTTGAGGATTTTAGAGGGTTTTCCGAGAAATGTCAAAATTGCGAAAAAACGCAAGACTATAGCCTTACGGAGTTTGGAGGCTTTTTGAAGATTTTCAAAAAAATGACGAAACTGGGCAAAAAACGCAAGGCTATAGCCTTACGATCTTGCATAGCATGCTGTTTTTCATCGTTTGAGGATTTTTGAGGGTTTTTCAAAAATATCGAAATTTTGAGAAAAAAAAAAAAAAAAAAAAACAAAAACGAAGGCTATAGCCTTACGGTTTTTTCATCGTTTGAGGATTTTTGAAGATTAAAAAAAAGGCAAAAACGCAAGGATATAGCCTCACGGTCTTGCACAGCATGCCGTTTTTCATCATTTTGAGCATTTTTGATCATTTTCGAAAAATGTCGATATTTCAAAAAACCGCAAGGCTATAGCCTTATGGTTTTTCATCGTTTTGAGGGTTTTTTCGAAAAATGACAAAAAAATGTTGAAATTCCGAAGAAACGTAAGGCCTTGCGTCTTTTCGAAATTTCGAATATTTTTCGAATAAAATGTTCAAAAATCTCAAAACGGTGAAAAAAAAGGCATGCTGTGCAAGACGTAATGCTATAGCCGTGCGTTTTTGCAGGTTTCGTCATTTTTTGTCATTTTTGTTAAATCCTCAAATTAATGAAAAGACGTAAGGCTATAGCCTTGCATTTTTTTCGAAATTTCGACAGTTTTCAAAAATGCTCAAAACGATGAAAAATGGCATGCTGTGCAAGACCGTAAGGCTACAGCCTTACGGTTTTTTCATCGTTTTGAGGATTTTGAAGATGTTCAAAAAATGACGAAACTGGGGCAAAACGCAAGCCTATAGGCTTACGGTCTTGCCACAGCATGCTGTTTGTCATCATTTGGGGCTGGAGCAGTCCTTGTCCAGGAGGATGGTGACGGAGTGGACCACCCAGGGTGCCGTGGTTCCTTGCGCGAAATTAATAAGCACCAGTTTCGTTACGTGGCTGGAAGAAGCTTTAGCGCTGCTGTGGTCACTCCTGTCTTTATGTATGTAGGATGCTGTTTCCTAAAAATTTTGAAAAACCGCAAGGCTATCCACCTTTTGATTATGGCCCATAATGCATTGTGATTTGTGTGTGCGGCAGATCCATTAGAGTAATAAAATAACAGAGGCCGGACTGATGCGACAGCCCCGCCCCCTTGTTATTCATTTCAATACAAGTTGCTCATTGGCGCTTTGAAG
>CM076966.1:33253903-33313903 GCA_039105355.1 Benthosema pterotum
AAACGCAAGGCTATAGCCTTGCGGTAGTTTTTTCATCATTGTGAAGATTTTCGAAAAAATTACGAAATTCTGGCAAAAGCGCAAGGGTATAGCATTACAGTCTTGCTCACATGCCGTTTTTTTTTTGCCCGTTTTGAGCATTTTTGAGCATTTTCTCGAAAAAATGTCGAAATTTCGAGAAAAAAACCCGCAAGGCTATAGCCTTACGTTTTTTCATCATTTTGAAGATTTTCGAAAAATGACGAAATCTGGCAAAAGCGCAAGGGTATAGCATTACAGTCTTGCTCAGCATGCCGTTTTTTACCGTTTTGAGCATTTTTGAGCATTTTTGAAAAAATGTTGAAATTTCGAGAAAAAAACGCAAGGCTATAGCCTTACGTTTCTTCAACGTTTTGAGGATTTTCGAAAAATGACAAAAAATGACGAATTCTGGCAAAAACGCAAGGCTATAGCCTTAGGGTCTTGCACAGCATGCCGTTTCTCATCGTTTTGAGGATTTTTGAGGATTTTCAAAAAATGTCGAAATTTCAAAAAAACGCAAGGCTATAGCCTTACGTTTTTTCATCGTTTTGAGGATTTTCGAAAAATGACAAAAATGAAAAATTCTGGCAAAAAATGCCAAGACGAAAACTGGTGAAAACGCAAGGCTATAGACTTATGGTCTTGCACAGCATGCCGCTATTCATAGTTTTGAGGATATTTGAGAATTTTCGAAAAATGTCAACATTAAAAAAAAAACGAGGCTATAGCCTTACGGTTTTTCATCATTTTTAGCATTTTTGAAAATTCACGAAAAATGACGAAACATGCCAAAAACGCAATAGCCTTACAGTCTTGCACAGCATGCCGTTTTTTTATCAATTTGAGGATTTTTGAAAATTTTCGAAGAAATGATGAAACATGGCAAAAACGCAAGGCTATAGCCTTGAGTATACATGTAGTGCATAGAAAAGTGCCATAAAAATGCAATCCATTATTAAATGCAATCTTTACGGTCTTGCACAGCATGCCGTTTTACATCGTTTTGAGGATTTTTGGGGATTTTCGAAAAAAATGTCAAAATTTCGAAAAAAATGCAAGGCTATAGCCTTACCATTCTTCATCGTTTTGAGGATTTTTGAGGATTTTTGAAAAATGACGAAACCTGGCAAAATGCACGGCTATAGCCTTACCATCTTGCACAGCATGCCGTTTTTCATCATTTTGAGGATTTTTGAAAAATGTCGAAAAAAACGCAAGGCTATAGACTTACCGTTTTTCATCATTTACTATGTTGTACAGTACTACATTGTTTTTTCAAAATTTCGACATATTTCAAAAATCCTCAAAACCAAATCGTTCCTAATACTCAATTTTGTATTCATGTTCAGTACATTTATGGGGCATAAAATGAACACATTTCAAGTTATGAAGTTATTACAACATTTTATCAGATATAAAGGCCAAAAACCTGTATTCAGCTACTCTTCTGAAACTGCTATCACAAATTTTGAATTAAAAAAATAATCGGAAACGAATAAAAACGTCATACAGAGACCATGAACTTTAGACATTGTTTTTTTATTCAATTTCGTCATTTTTCAAAAAACAAAACAAAAACAAAAACAACTCAAAAATGACAAAAAAAAAAAAAAACATACAGTACTATTGTATGTCATCCAAGACCATAAAGTATAGCCATTGGTTTTTCCTCGATTTCTTCATTTTTTGGAAAATCTTCAAAAAACCATAGCCTTACTTTTTTCCTCGATTTCATAATGTTTTTTTCCCGTTAATACAATGAGCGTGATATAAAAATAAACCATGTAAATACAACATACTGGGCAGGGCACCGCAGGGAGTTGAACCCTGTTCCGGTAAACCAGAAGTACACACAACCAGTGCCTTAGTTTTTGTTTTGTTGTGACTTACAGGTTCAACGGCAATCACATTAATTAACATGAATTTGAAAAATGACCAAAATCAAAGAAAAAATATAGCTGCAAGCAGCAATAAAACGGGACCAAGCAAGCAGCAATAAGGAGTCAGAACAATATGCAGAAGAAGGAACATATTTTTGAGAAATTATCTGAGGGGGGAGAGGGGCGTGCTTTTGCCCCGGGTCCATACAATAGTGAATGAATAAATGAAATATAAAATTCCTACAGCAGCCTACATGTCATCCTGGCCTACTACAACAAAACTGATAAAAGCTTGGAGAATTACAGTACAATTCAAGTACAACTAGAAGAAATTGAAAAAAATGTGATTGTACACTAGTTAACAACAGTTGTTTAATGGCCACTTTGTTCAAGAACTTAATTCCTTATATGGGAATCGAACCCGGGCCGCCACGTTGCAAGACCAATGTCTTAACCACCAGACTGCTACGTGAAGTGATCAAGGCTTGTACAATGCAAAGCTTTCATTGGGTAGGTTGCTACTGGAAATCTAGAATGTCGGGGAATGACCCGGCCGGGAATCGAACCCCGACCTCCCATTCTCAGGGCGGACACTCTAACCACAAGGCCACTGAGTTGGTGCCATTACCATTGCATTGAGTTTTACCCTAGGTTACACATAGAAACATAATATTGAGTTAGCTAAAGCAATAAAAACAATATGCACAAATAAGCCATAGAAACATGGAAGACTGAACTTGAGAAATATGTCATGCAATTGTGGGAGCAGAGCAGGTTCTTGTAGACTCACACTTTTTATTGTCAGTAACGGTACGTGAACCCACAACCTTTTGGTCCCAAGTCTGGTGCTCTACTGACCGAGCTATCCAGGCACAATGATTTGCTTAGATGTTGTTAACAATGAAACAACCCTATCACGGCATCAAGCAGTAAGCAATATGAACAATATGCACAATTCAGCAAGCCGAGGGTGGAGCTTAGTGGTCAAAGTGAAACAACTGTTTCTCATGAGTCTAGGTGCATGTGGAAACAAGTTCCACATGCTTATTCCTCTAACATAATCTGGCACAATGTTTTAACCACTAGACTGTTACATGAAGTAATTTTCATTGCCTTGTAAAAACATAATCTTTTCACTTAAAACAAAAATTCACACCTATTTTCATATTCGTATGGCTCTAAAGTTCATGTGTAGGTAATTTTTATGCATTTTGATCAAAGATTGTAGGATCAAAGATCAAAGGATCAAAGATTGCATTTTAACTGTTTTACATATAATTCAAGATGGCGGCTCATCTAAAGGTCAGAGGTCAAAAGTCAGAATACAAAAGTTGTTTGACATAAGCAGACACGTAAGTGAATATAAGTTACATTTCTGAGAGTCAAGCAGTTCATGAGTTATAAGTGTTTAAAGTTTGCAATTTCAGTTGAGTGCTATAGCGCCACCATTTGACCAGTGGTCACAGGCTTCGCATCATCACCGTTTGGCATCACCTTCAACCAGATTACCAATTTTTGCGAAAACTGACTGCACGGTTCAGCCAGAACAGCTATTTTTGGTGGAAGAAGGAGAAGGAGAAAGAGGGGAAGGAAAAAAAGACAGAAACAAGAAGAGACCAAGTCCACTTCGTGGACTGCTTGGTCCCTTAATGACAGGCCGTGATCTTCAAAAATCCTCGAAAACCGACTAAAGGCCATGGATGTCTTCCAAGACCATGGACTCATTTGCATCATTTTTCAAATATCCTCGAAAAACGACACACTATACCCAGTAAACACGGTGAGGACCGTGACAAATTAATGATTGTGCTTGATTGTGGCCAGATCAAGGCAATCCAAGACTTGCCAAATCTGGCCCAGAATACTTGATTTCAACCAAGACAGATGTCCCTGGATAAATCAGAGAGAGTCAGATTGAGGACAGACTAATTTAAATTAATCATAACTAGTCAGATCTGGCCCAGAATAATCGTTATTATTTTAATTGTTGAAGACGTCCTGAGAATGACATCTCCGGCGTCCTCCATTGACGTTGAAGACTATGTATTTAATGTTGAGTCTTGGCAAGGTGTGTAGCTTTTTAGTTAGTGTGGTTGCTGGCAATCAGACACTGTTATTGTGGCACTTTATTTTTCTTTTTCCAATAGAGTAACCCTTTTCACCTCCAGGAGATAATATTCATGATGACAGCATATTTAATTACTCCATGCATCGCTCTTGTTATAACTGTCATAATGTAACTTTATTAGTGTGGTTTCATAGGCAACCAGACTATTGTTATTGTGCATGCCACTTTATTCTTGTTTATAGAGTAACCCTTTGTTCACCTCCAGAAATAATACTCATGACAACACTTTTAATTACACCAACATTACATCATCACCTAAATCGGAAGTAGGGTATCCATCATGTATAGGGCACGTCCTAATTGCCCAAAAGGTCATGCCCACTTGCTTGAAAAGTAAAAATAAAATGGCCATTCTAAAGCGATATTCGTGAAGCCCAATTTTAAATATGGTTCACTAGCCTGTACAATGAAGAAAGTACCTCAATTTATTTTTGCCTCAGACATTAGCTAAGAATGACTATGCGTTCACACTATCATTTTAAGTCTAGCAACAATTTCCCAAGGCAGAGTGCTCCGGCGTTGTGTTCATATAGGTTGTGTCTCCCTCTCAAAAGGCAGTCGCACCACTTCACTTCACACAGGTGTGATTTTTAATTCGAATTAATCAATGACGGAAGCTGCCGTCAATTGTAACTTTAGAAATGTGAAGACACCCCCATAGACCAGGGGTTTTCAACAGGTGGTCCGGGGGCCACCAGTGGTTCTTGAGAGGATTCCAGGTGGTCCCCAGGCTAGATGATGGAAAGTTGGTTAATCAGATGTAATCAGATGTGAAACCAGATGTGATCAGATGTGAAAACCAAATGGACCCTTGCAGGTCCATTTGGTTTCATGTTTACACTCTCCAGAGTTAAAATATTCATCATGTGAATTAGCCCCAAGTCTACACAACTAGACAATGTAAAAGATTAATAGTCATTGTCTCCACCGTAGGTGGTGACTATAAAACGCCCTCTGTCCGTGCACGTAGCCCGTATGTGCCCTCGATCTGTCCGTCCTCCCAACTATGACGTCATAGTTGGGACGTCATAGTTGGGACACGGTGGAGACCTGTGCCCCGTAGGGGCACAGGTCTTGTTTTTATCTAGGGAGCTCTTGTTTTTATCTAGGTTTGGCTGTTTTGTTTTCTCCAAAATCCAGCCTGGAATTGTGGACAAAAGCAAAAAAAATGTCCTCAAATGGTCGTCCGTGGCTCAAATGATGAATAAATAGTGGGCCCTGGTACGAAAAACGTTGAAAACCCACTGCTGTAGACAGATATCATGTTATGTTGAGTGAGAAAAAATAATGCACATTAACGATGACCCCATCAAATAATTTGGGAACCGTCATAGTCCATATCAGAGCTGGGAGGTGGCTATTGACCAGCACAGGGCCTAAGCATGTCCCCCCAGACATCCACTTGTCCTTGAACTGCACTGACTGACCGCCACAGATGTAGCCGTTTCATTAGCGGGTCAGCCATTACGCCCGCCGTCATTAGTAAATACATCTAGTATTGACACACACATATAAAAACCTCAGGCACGTTATGGGACACACACACTAGTGTGTGCTCTTTACCCAAAAGGCAGTGGAGACTGGGGAGTTGATGAGCGGGGCTCGCCCCCGGCCAATTACAATGCTTCGACCTGAAGCGGTCAATAGAGAGCAAAAGCCTTGATTCATTTCCAGAATTACACGGATAAAGAAATGCGAAGGGAGGGGAAAAAAAGATATACGAGCCTCAATAATATGCATAACAGTTAGACAGCCCTAGTTTGTGTGCATAATTGCTTTAATGCTGGCAATTAAGCCTAAGTGGATAAGATTTTACTGTCCGCCCCGCATTCGGAACGATCCCGGCCCTGATCAATACGTATGATTTGTAAGACACTGAACCATCGACGGAATAGTAAAATGTTTGACCTTGTGGTGCAGGAGCTCTTTCCTCGGCCTGGGGACAGTCACAAGAGGACAAAGGCAAGACAGGAAAAAAACATGCCTTTCTCCTATAAAGCATGTGAAATGAATGTTCCTGTGAGTTTATGTCTACAAACCGGCTGTGGAAATCTGTGTAGCGAAGAAGAAATTGCTCTCCAATATTTCAACAACAAATTGCCCTTGCATTGCAACACATTCTCACTGGCAACTTGCCACATATACTGACTGACATTACCCTAGAACAGTGGTTTTCAACCTTTTTGATACCAGGGCCCGCGATTTATTCAGAATTTGACCCATGAACCACCAGGCAACTGATGACATTTTAGCCCCACAGACCCCCAAAAAGATTTCTTTTGCTTTCGTCCACAATACCAGGCCGGATTTCGTAAACAAAACAGTCAACCATACGGATCAAAATGATCATTAATCTTCTACATTCTCTAGTTGTGTAGATTCAGGCTAATTCACATAATGAATATTTTAACTCTTGAGAGTGTCCATTTGGTTTCATTTTCAAAGAGTTACATCTGGTTAACCAACTTTCCATCATTTTTCTGGGGACCACCTGGAACTCTCTTAAAGGACCACTAGTGGTCCCCGGACCAGCTGTTGAAAAACCTATACCCTAGGAAAATCACAGATTAGGGAATGACATGTAGCAAATGCCATCAGGATCTGGACTGGAACTCGCAAACTGCTATCAGGGGTTTTCAACAGGTGGTCCGAGGACCACCAGTGGTCCCTGAGAGGGTTCCAGGTGGTCCCCAGCTAAGGTGCTTAACCAGATGTAACTCTTGAGAACGTAAAAATGAAACCAAACGGACCCTTGCGCGTCCGTTTGGTTTCATTTTTACACACTCAAGAGTTATATTATCCCACACGTGAATTTAGTCTACGACTACTAAGTCTACTCTGCTAGAAGATTAATGGTCATGGACAGAATCAAAATAAATCTTTAGTTTTGGGGTATGTGGAGCTAGAATGTCCTCAAATGGTGGTCCGTGGCTCAAATGCTGAATAAATGGTGGGTCCTGGGATCAAAAAGGTTGAAAACCCCTGGTCTATAGGTCCCAGACGTGGTCCAGGCCTTTCCAGTTGCATACATACAGGCTATGATGCATCCTCACCAGCATGGAACGCAAAAGGGACACCGACTGTTACGGCAGAGCTGCTCAGTAGCCAAAAGCACATGCCTGTGGCCGCCTCCCTCCCAGTCGAGAAAATATGTGAATGTGTGTGATTATAAGCCAGGGGTGTTGCTGAAATAAAACAAGATTCAGCACACCATCATCATCATAAAACATGTTATCTGTGTCGGGTGTAAACCTAAATACAATCTTCATATCAGATCTGGAAATGCTCTGCAATAAAACACAATCCCATTTCTCTGTGAAATATGATGATTACGGCCGAGTTGGATAAAGTTTTCTGTTGTCTTTGGACTGGATTGTATCATATTATGCTTCCATCATTGTGGGGAAAAGTAAATGTTTATCCCATAGAAATGATTGGGGGCGTGGCCATGTGACAACGTGTTGCAAAATACAAAATTGCAAACTCTATGATATATAATAAGGAATAAATAAGGAAAATAAAGAACCTTGTGAAAAACAGATGTTGAGTACAAGAAATATCTGTCTATTGCACCTGTAAATGAAGTGCGCGCGTGTGCGTGTGCGTGTGTGTGTGTGTGTGTGTGTGTGTGTGTGTGTGTGTGTGTGTGTGTGTGTGTGTGTGTGTGCTGTGCATGCGTTGTACTGAATGCCTGCGTCTCGTGTCTCACTAGAACCATCCTCTACTTAAAGCATGCATGTCTTTAAAGATGCATCACACTACCAAGTCTAGGGGCTTTGTGTGGCTAGCTTAAGATATGCTGCTTGAGGCATAATTAATAAGTCTAGCTGTCAGAATAATTAATATTCATTGGAATCAAATTGAACGTCTGTGGGCAGGCAGACACAGGCTGGCAGTCTGAAATGATGTAGTGAGACAGGGATAGGATTTGCTTGGGCTCCAGGCCCAAGCATTCCACCACCTTGGCTATCCATAGGCCTGCAAAGTCTCTCTCACTCTCGCGTCCGCACACACACACACACACACACACACACACACACACACACACACACACACACACACACACACACACACACACACACACACACACACACACACACACACACACACACACACACACACACACACAAGAAAGAAACGATCTACATATGAGTGAAAACATAAACGTGAAGCAACAGTTTAAAGCACAGGTAACCATATACACAGGGACACGCAAACACACGTGCGCACGGTGCGGTACGGTACACGCACACGCACACTGCAGATTAGATGTTTGAGTGTCATAAACAAGCACAATATAAGTCTTTGTATATGGTGACAGACGGATAAGCGCAGCTATCCCGGGCTGTAATCTTGGAATAGTTTGAGACACTTTTGTGTTTTGACAACAGACGAACATGATATGTGATCTCCCTCCATCACCCCCCCCCCCCCCCCCCCCGCCGCCAAATGAATGCGCAATAGTGTTTTTTAAGAGCGAGGGAATCTGTTTTTGATTCTTGTTGTGTCACGTTTTTACCGCAGGCGATCAGACGCCCGGCGTTTTCTGGCAGTCACCTGCATCCTTGCACAGAAAATGTCACAGTAAGATGATCCATTAGCTCCCAAAAAGCCATGAAACCATGCATGCGCAATATAGCTCATTCCTTTGCACCATCTCTATTTCAAACGTATGTGTTTTTTTTGTCTTGTACTCAATACCAACTGATATCATGTATCTGTAATATGGAAAAAATAAAATAAAACACGTGTATATACCCGCCGTTTGCACATGCACAGGTAGTATGTTCCCGGTATGTTATGCACATGCACTCACTTAGCGCTGATCAGTCTGTGCAGAAACACACAGGTACTGGGGGGCCTATTAAGATGCGCTGGCCTGTGATCAATAAATGAAGCACATCAGAGAGACAGAGAAAAGAGAAGTAGTGTGTGTGCTCTCCTGTTGTGTGTACGTGCAGAAAGCCGCCAAAACACACACACACACACACACACACACACACACACACACACACACACACACACACACACACACACACACACACACACACACACACACACACACACACACACACACACACACTCAGACAGGTATGCAATTTAACATGAACAGCATTACAAATGCACAGCACAGACACGCCAGCATTAAAACAGCTCTCTTTCATGTAAGTGGCGATTAAAATCCGACACACTACACTACACTACACCCACCACCACCCCCATCCCCTCTCAACCCCCGGTGTCTCTTTCTGTCTTGTGTTATTGGATCATCACGGCCTACCCACCCTCTGATCTCCCTGTCAATCATGTATGTTACCAAGCATGTTATTATCCGTGTATCAACTTGTCTACCCCATCTTGCGTTTCCACTCGAGCCGACACTGACCGCAGGCATTTCTCTTGACCCTGGGGCGGGTATGGGTGGGTGGGGTGGTGGAGGAGGGAAGGAGGGGGGTTGGGGTGGTGGAGGAGGGAAGGAGGGGGGGGGGGGGTGTTCTGGAGGAAGTCATGGAAGAAAGGGTCAGAGTTGGACTGAATTCCACCCTGCTGTGTTTATGGGTAAACTGTCCCTTTGGTAGCCATAAGGAAAACCTAGAGGTACTAAGCGCTTGCACAATGCAAACACACACACACACACACACGCACACACACACACACGCACGCACGCACGCACGCACACACGCACACACACACACACACACACACACACACACACACACACACACACACACACACACACACACACACACACACACACACACACACACACACACACGCACAAGCACACGCACACAAACAAACGCCGTGATCAAGCGCTGGCTGAGTGTAGCATGAGAGCGGCGTGGGTATGCACACACACACACACACACACACACACACACACACACACACACACACACACACACACACACACACACACACACACACACACACACACACACACACACACACACACACACACACACACACACACACACACACACACACACAGGGGGGCTATTAGATGTGAGCGATACGGTTGAAGTCGCTCTCCTGTGAGCCTTTTCTTTTGCGCGGCTGCAGCGACGTGCCTCTATGCACCGTTTGAGGTGAGATCTGGAATGCCGCGGAGGGAAAAAGAAGGGAGCTATACTTGAATCGGGACGTTGGGCGAGTGTGGAGGGAGGGTAGGGTGGGGTGTGGGGGGGCGCGGGGTGGCGGTGGATTGTGTGACACAACAGCCGATAGCGTCGCCCACTGACCACACAATCCCCCTCTCTGTTTTCAGTCAGATTCCACTTTTAAGTGATGCCATTCTTCCTTCCGCTGAGTGGTGGAGACACGTGTGTCTGACCGCTCTCTCTCTCCTCTCTCTCTCTCTCTCTCTCTCTCTCTCTCTCTCTTGCTCACACTCCTCGCCCTCTCTCGCTTTTCTTAAATTTGCTGTCGCTCCCTCAGTCATAACTCTCTCTCTCTTCCACCCGCTGAACCTAGTTATTAACACAAACACTGGCTGACACTTGTTTGTGCTTTTTAATTGCGTCTGGATGTTGTGTCTCTTGTGAACACATACATTAACATTTCTCTGGCACGGTATAATCAGCCGCCCGACCACAACGCCAGGCAGACGGAGCAACATGAGGCCTAGCGCAGGAAATTACCACATGCAATCATGTTTGCTTCACAAGCACATTTTGGCTCGGCCGGGGCCTCCGCGTCGTCTACCACAAACCTCTGACTTTTTTGTGTCAAACCGGAAGCGAACAACGCTCTCTCTCAAAAGGCCCTGATACACCTAGCAATGTTTTGATCAATATCAACAAGCAACATCAATTATCAACGTTGACTTTTCACTTTTTCTATAGATTCTATAGAAAAAAGTGAAATGACTTTTCTGAACAACCAGGAGTTGATTGGTCATTGGCGCCCAATTTTGGTCATTGGAATCGTCCAATCACAGCCCTCCTTGGCGTCATGTGATCCTTCCTTCCAGATGTTGGCCTGTTGCACTTCCCCTCACTGTAGAGTGTGTGCATGTGCACATCTTGCTACCAGGGGGACCGGAGAGTTTTCAAAATCACCCAAATCACTTACTATACATTTAAAAAATGTATCCAATTTGTGCCATGATTACACATTACATGGGGAAGAATCTTGTAACACAAATATATCACATTGAATCGCTGTTGATAGACAAGTCAGCCCATAGTTGATAGCAAGGGTCATTGGTCGGTGTCCATAACTGTCAAGCCTGCTGTTGAGAATTATCAATATAATATTGACCATGGTGGAAAATATGGGGTCATAGCCGGCACATAGATCTATTTTTCGCAGAATGTCCGACCTATTGTGACATGTGGATATGGACCTCAGTGTTTCGTTACCGGCATGGCTTTCCAAGAGCTGTGGCTGGTCCGCAGTTAACAAACAGGGACACATGTTTCCGTTATGGATTCCGTCCCTGTTGTTTCCTCCCATTCAATGGGTGTAGATCCACCAGCATGAACATCTGGGGGCATAATTAAGCCTCTGGTGTGCCATCTTACCACATTTTGCCCCACAACTCATTTATTTTATTTTAATAACTTCTCGGAGGCTACTAAAACCGGGCGTGCCAACGAAGAGGGGGGGCTTTATAGCGAGGCGGACGGGCATTGTTTCAGAATTAAACGGCCCCCATGAACATCTTTGGGAAATAAGGATTGTTTTCCCGTGGATGGCTCCTAATCTGCTCAGTCACGGTGGTTTGAAGAAGGGAATGTTTTGGTGTTTTTACAGGGTCGGTTCCAAGCTTTCCTCGACCGCCGCCGTGATCTAAACCAAAAGACGGGGCTTCACTTTTCCTGCGTCTCCTCGCCAATGAAAGGGGAAGGGAGGTTACACGGATGAGCTGTGAATTACACCCCTGGAAGCGGCCCTATATATGTGTGCAACACACACACACACACACAAGAAAAAGACAAAAGAAAAAAAAAAAAAAAACGGCCGGCTCCAATGCCTGGCTCCTCTGAACCATCAGTGACTATGATTATGGGATATTTATCAGCATTATATTATTAAAGCATTATAGAGTTGACTTCCAGTGACATTCTGTAACCCCCCTGCACTACTCCTCCTCCCCTGAGCTGGAGATAAAAGGAAGGGCTTTTTGTATCCATTACAAGGAGTAAAGCCCAGGGCTACGGAGCCAACAGATAATCTCCCCATGACTCAGACTCCCACAATCATCAACACAAAAGCATTAGAGGCACAACAGTTTGACAAGAGTCAAGTACAAGGAGGGTGCGACCATGGGGCTGGTGGTAGTATGGCTACAGCTATAGATGCCTCCAGCCCATTTTCTGGGCCCTGGCTCTCAGGTGTCTCCTGCTTTGCAGGTATGTGTTACCATAATAGAATGGTTAAGAGGGCCTCTTGTCGAGGGCCCTTCCCCTTCTGTCTCGGCACACTGACTCCAGTGTGAACAGGGGTGCCTGGACGATTTAGCGTCGTCTTGTTAGGCTGAGTATTGCACAATGGAAACTGTCATGCGGCTTGTAATGTGTAATTGAACTTGGAGCCGTTTTTTGCTTGAGAATACTCAGACCCGGCCTCGATTGGGTTTCAAGTAGTCAGAGTCGAGGCAGATATCCCCCCATGCATATACGCTTTTTTAAGGAGCTCACCCTGAAGGGAAAAGGCACCATGAGTTGCTTTCTTTCCCCCGCAAAGTGGCAAAATGTCCGGTATAGTTGCACCCTTCTCTGGTGTCCGCAAAACCACAGGTCCCCGTCCCGTCTCAGCCTCCCCCTCCCCTCCCTCCCTCCCTCCACCCGTCGTCCTGCTCTGGTCTCTCGCCCTGCATGTCTCACCCCACCCTGCATGGTCGGTTTTGGGGGGGAACGACGACGACGACTGTTTTGTCTTTCTGGAACTTTCATTATGTGAAACAGCGGATAAAAATACAGCGCGCTGTGAATTTATGGCTCCTCCAGAGTTGCCATTAAAAATATGAACTGTTCAGACTTTTCTTGCCCTGAAACCGGAGTAAGAAAACAGAGCGACCGCAGAGTTTATACAGAGTGGCCGCAACGCCGAGGCCTGCACTCACCCCAAACTCCCACTTATACAACAACAGCCTCACACTGCATTACGACGCTGACGCTTTATGCTGTCCATACGCGCATGTGCACACACAAGCACACATACAGTACACGTACACGCACACACACGTACATGTACACACATGCACACACTTGACATACTGTCTGCTGACCATTCATAAAAATGCAGACAAAAACACCACCCACACAAACATTTCAGATATACCAGCATGACCATTCTCTCTCTCTCTCTCTCTCTCTCTCTCTCTCTCTCTCTCTCTCTCTCTCTCTCTCTCTCTCTCTCTCTCTCTCTCTCTCTCTCTCTCTCTCTCTCTCTCTCTCTCTCTCTCTCTCTCTCTCTCTCTCTCTCTCTCTCTCTCTCTCTCTCTCTCTCTCTCAGCTATACCATTACATCCTCTTGGATGGCCTGTTCATGTTTATTGACTGTGGCAGTTTTAAAGGACAGCCTGTCCGGCATATTCCTGTACTGTAGCGCAAAACCACCGCTTCACGTCTCTGTGTACCTCAGACACACCAATGACACGTCCCTTTTAAAAGACACACACACACACTGGGCCCTTTCTCCCTGCTCGGACATAACGCATGACTCAATGATAATGACAGTATTGGGTGTTTTATAGAAAGACATAATTACGCTCAGCCAAACCTCCATTCTCAGGAGTTTATGTCTTTCTCGTTCTGCCGTCCTCTCTCTCTCTCTCTCTCTCTCTCTCTCTCTCTCTCTCTCTCTCTCTCTCTCCTCCCCCCTTTGCCGCCTCACACATGACAGCTGCTTTTCCTGGGAAAGTGCCTCTTTCTTCCTCAGACGATAATCTATTGCCGTCCTCTGTGGCGCTTACATGTAGCTACATGGTGAGTCAGCGGAGTAATTCCGTCATTAGCTGGATAATGTGCGCGCTGTGTCTGTGTTCAAGCCTCTAAGTGCCAGCTTTGCCGTGACCCCGGGGGCAGCCTGCGGGTTTGACTGATGCCAGTCTACCCGCCGCGTCAGCGTCAAATCATTCTGAGCTCTTTGATAGGTCCACTGGAATGCAGTTTGGTCTAGGCCTGGCTTTGACTCTCATATAGGCCTAAAATGAAAAAAATAAAAAAAAATAAAAATAAAAGCCTTAACTGTGTGATAGAACCTCTTGCAGCCAGCAACCAAACCATTTTTTTCCCCAGGTCTTGAATGTTCTAAATGTGAAGTAGTAGCATTGTGCCATGGTTTATGGGATGTATTATGTCGCTTTGTTTAAATGATGAAAATGCCCCCAAAATTGTGTCGTTTAAGACTTAGGGGGGACTACTACCACTCATTTTCATTTTCAGAGTGTACAAATTCACCATTTATGCACTCTCAGAAAAAAAAAAACTCCTAAAAGGAAAATCATGGTGAAAAACAACTTGATGACATCATCAAGTTGTGTTTCACCATTTCACTGTGTTAAGTTTTTTTTTAGACCACCATTTCCAGGAAACACAGAATGGGGGAACTTTTTGTATCATGTCCACACAATATCAATGACAGTAAAATATTGAAAATGGGTGGAATGCCCCATTTATTTCATCATAAGGAATTTCATCATGTGTCAAGGACGATATTGGAATTATATTTCATGAATTATGCATTTGAGTCAAAACATTGTCATACGGACCCCTCCTTTGTTGTCTATACAACAAATCTATTTGGCAAACATTGCTGATCTCCAAGCTCAGAACATGTCATAACACACTGTTAGATCTGCTGTTTTAGTTGAAAGTTTGCCTATGTTAGTATTTCAAAGAATATATCTATGCATTACAACACGGCCCAGAGAATACAGATACGAGGTTCACAGTGAGGAGACGAGAGCGACAACAGCTGACCGAGTTCACTGCCAAGTTCCACCGTTGCATAACTATGAAATCTTAGATTAATCATAATAGAGTCATCATGATTTGAATTGCTTTCGATAAATCATGCAGCACTACTTGTTGCCGTCATGCGCCAGCCACCATTAATCTCCCAAGACAGTTTCAGCTCAGAAGCAAAACAAAATGTTTGTCTTTTTTTTTCCTTTGTTTCAGCCGAAGGGTTCCCAGATTGTATCAACATAAAACTAAAGTATATAATAATAAATATCACGTTAATAAGTGTGTGTGAAAGCTTCCTTCTCTGTCTGAACTCCACCTCTCTCTCGTGTCCTATTGAACCTGCTGACCTTGTTGTGTGACCCCGCCGTTGACGTTCTCTTGACATGTGGAGTTCACACCAGTACACAGGAACACACACACACACACACACACACACACACACACACACACACACACACACACACACACACACACACACACACACACACACACACACACACACACACACACACACACCGTTCTCAGCACTCTGCCTGCCAGGGACAGACAACACTAAATCATAAGTGGAATTACTGTGAAACATGTATTTTATTGGCCCAATACCTTCAGATACATCCAGAGACACGCAGCCAAATTGATAAAACATGCCTCCGCTCAGGTCCCCACCTGTTTTTTTCCAATAACAAACCCACACAATTAAGTTCTAAACTCCGCCATAAATCTCCCAGGACGCTCGTTTAAGGAGTCCCCCAGGGCAGGCAGACATTTGCTTTTGATTGCACAGCGTGGGGAGTTGGTTTTGGAAGAGAGAGAAAGAGAAAAGGATGGAAAAAAGACATATAGTTAAGACAGAGGAGTTCAGAATGTATGTGACACGCTGTACGTCGGAAGGATTCTGTGGGTAATGTATGTCTTTAGATAACACCAAGCGCTCCAGGAAAATTAGACACCCATATGGAAAGAAAATGTCATATACAGTTTATTAACTCTTGAAAGTGGCACCTTTCATACAAAAAAATACTCTGGATCTTATACCTTTTTTGAATGTCATATGTAATTCTTATAAATTACATGTTATATTTTTCACTTTACAAAAAATAGTATGGATTTTATATTAACTTTAGTCTCTCATATGGGGATTGTATGAAAGGTGCTTTCAAGAATTTGCATATATGAAAATTTTCCATATGGGTAGGCAAATGAGTTGATTGTATATGCCCACAGCAACAGCATACTAAACTGCCGTTTGTTGACTATTCATCCTTACTCATTCACAGACACAATATAGTACACAGGCATGCCATTACAATCCTCAAAACAAAAATAAAAAATGTCCAAAAAAGCCAATAGCAAATCTACACAATTACAACACGTTACTGCATGAACTTGTGGATCATGCACCATTCATCCTACAGCGTATACGCACTGTAGTGCTAATGTGGTGAAGAGCAGCACATCGTGCACGGGGCCATGTGCAAAAACGGATGTGCAAACTACACCAAGAATGAGCTGCCATCGGCCCGTGACAAATCTCCACCTGTGTACTGCGGGAACAGTGTTGTTGCACATGTGAGAGCTAGCCCCTCCAAAATCCCACCATCTCTTGTGCACTATCACCTATATACCACCTGTGGCCCTGAGCTCCAAACAACTGTCTGACTGGCTGACTGACTGATGAGGGAATCTCACCTGGAAGGCAGCAGTCATGATTAATCGCCCAGGTTCACCCGAGCACCTGAAAGGTTGGAGGTCTCTACATGCCGGCTGGGTGACTGCCGCTCCCGCTGAGAAAACGGTGCACCTTTCCCCTCACGGCTTCCCCACCTGATTCCCCGTAGGGAAGATTCCCTGTGACGGGTGCCTGCCTGGATCCTGTGTGGTCATCACCCGCAAACTCAGCCACATGTAGAGACACAAGCGCAAACAAGTGACTGCGTCAGATCATCCTTGCAACACACACGATAACACCCCTAGGGCTGAGGAAAATTAATTATACACCTCAATAATTTACTCACAGAGAGAGAGAGAGAGATGGAGGGCGGTATCTTTTGTGTTGATCTTACACAGAGGCGAGGGTCCCGATGATGGAGCAGCTCTCCAAAAATAACCCCCGGGCTATTAAACTGACGAGTTTAAAGAAATAGGATTTTGCCTCATTAAATATAGATCGGGCCATTTTACCACCAAACAAGAGTCGGCAGAATTGTTGCCAAGGAAGAGGACAATTAGCCTGGAATCAATCCTTTCCCCCTCGATGCGCTGTTGCTTTATTTTAGGAACATAATGAATGCTGGGGAACACATTAACCCAGAATTCTGGGGGAAAAGAAGGAAACAGACAACTCCCCCATCTCGCTCATAGCTATGTCTGGATTGCCTTCTGCGCCAAGATCGGAGTCAACACGTTTTGGCGACATCAAAAGAAAACCTGATACCTTAAGTATAAGAAGATTAACACTTGCAGTGATCTACAGCTTAGGCTTCTCCTCCAGGACTTTCAGCAGACTGTGCCAGAAGGGACAATTACTGATGAATTGGCACCAACATCTTCCGTGGTTATTTAACAAAATCTGGCACCGTGCGTAAGCTCTCGTCCTTAAGACCGCCTTTCAAGTCTGGCCCTCGGTATCTGGAGGGTAACAGATCGAGGAGCGGTGACGGATGCAGACAGCGAGGAGGATCTGCACCAACCTGGGACAGGAGTGGAAAGAAAGAAAGAAAGAAAGAAAGAAAGAAAGAAAGAAAGAAAGAAAGAAAGAAAGAAAGAAAGAAAGAAAGAAAGAAAGAAAGAAAGAAAGAAAGAAAGAAAGAAAGAAAGAAAGGCATGTTTGTGTTATTGTTTCTGATGTGAGGGTTGTGTCATATCTAGGAGGAGATGGTGTTTGTGCTGTGTCTGAGCACATTGCCAGGCCCGCGGCTGTTTTACTGTAGACCTCACTAGGCTATCAATATGACAACTTCAGGAATGTGACAGGCCAGGATACTGAGAAACAAAGACATGGCTGACTGACACGCACGCGCACACAATCGCACACACACACACACAAACACAAACACGCACACACAAACACAGACGCGCACACACGCACACCTGAGAGATGTTCCATTGCCACAATCTCTCAACTAATCCTTACCCTGAGCTACCATGAGCTCACCACAGGACTACCCGGGGCTTAGAAAGTACACAACTCCTTACACATATCTCCCTCCCCATTAGACCCAAAGTACATACTGTACATTTGTATGTACAACAACTTTATCCAGGGACAGTAATCTGCCTGTCAGGTGTTAGGCGGAGGGGAGGGGAGCCACGGTGAGGTGTGATATGTCCCTCTCTCTCCCTGCTAGGAGAGCTGTGACAGCGCTCTGTGTGCTTCTCAACCCGCTACTGGAACCGAGGCTTATGCCATAACCACTCATAGCATGTAAGCCTGACTTTTGGGGCGGATTCTTCTGCGGTGATGTACTCTATGAGTGCTGGTTGCATTTTATTTGGTTGTCCTATTTGTTTGCCTTCCTTCCTGTTTTTAATTGCAGTCATTTGTTTTTTTATTGCCTTGTTTTCCCTCTTTAAAAAACAACGCTTTGTGTCGATTTCTGATTCGGTCATTCCATGGGCCAGGTGGTGTCCCTTCCCTTGAACGTTTTATTTAATTCAGGCGTCAAAAGATGATTCTTTATCGGAGGGATATGTACTCTCTTTGCTACAGTATATATTTCTCGATCTGGCGACAGCAGCAAAGCCTCACAGTCCTGCAGCCGTCTGCATCTGGACGTCACACACTCTGCTGGCGAAGAGGTGCTATAGTAACAACTTTATGTAAAAAGAGAAAAAGTTTGAGAGATGCTGTACTTCTCCCATTCGAATGTCTAATGTGACTGCAGAAGCATATGGGGGAAGAGAGACTAAGTGCTCAGCAGGAGAGAGCAGCTTTGGGTGAATTCACGAGTTTCTGCAAGCCTCCATGAGCTGACAATTTCTGAGTGTGTTTCAAAATAGTGTCCCCGGGGTCTTGAACATCAATCCACATCTTGTCGAAATAATAGTGCGTGTGTGCATCTCTGTGTGTTTTTTTTTTCTGTGTGCGCAGAAATATGTGTAATCTAGCCGCAGACGTTGGTATTGCTTGGTCTGTGTCTAGAGGCTCTTTACACACACACGCGCACACGCACACACACACACACACACACACACACACACACACACACACACACACACACACACACAAACACACAAACACACACACACAAACACACGCACACACTTTCCACAAACTCTAACCCCAGAATCATCATTGCTTGTCTAGATTATAGGTTTTTGCGATTTACGAGTGGCGTATTCCTGTTTAACTTGTTTCAAGCTACATCGGGTCATTTGTTTTAATAGCTCTGAACCAATGCCAAGACACGTACCACCGAAAAAAGGTCTCTGTCCACATCCATAAAACTCCAACGATTGCTTTTAGCAGAGTGCGTACCTCCGCCCCGAGCAATTGTCAACATATGCTGTGTCATCCTGGTACTATCATATAACACTGACATTGCCCTTGGTTCTTCTGCATATGTCTTTGACAAACCCTAAAGCGAATTTTGTCTGGTGCAGCCAACTGATAGTTCCCACCAATTTAATTTACGACTTAAGCACCCTGTACGTGGGCCTGAATTGGATTTGTTTGCTCTTGTTTCTTTCTACAACAAGGGCTCCATTTTCATTCATGCGCTGAAGCCCTTATCCCTAACCTCTTTGCCTTTTTTTTTTTATTATTTTGAAAAACATTTTTGAATAGCTAAAATGTCAATGTAGATTGGATAGTTGAATGATTCAAAACTGTTTTTCAAACTGGTGAAAAAAGGCACAGAAGTCAGTGAAAAGGAGTTTAGTGTGTGACGAAAATGGTGCACTTAAATGTTTCACCCAGAATAGAATCCGTTCATCCCCGGCTGCGACACAGAACGGGGCTGGAGACCATTCTGGGGACAGTATCAGCATTGGATTCTGCTTCCTGCCTGAGATTTGCACTCAAGCTGGCATTGAGCTGGATTGGTACCTTGACTTTTGACCCATCACTCATGAATCATCACTGTTGAAAATACACGCCTCTTCTCTCCCGTTAGTCTGCTAACAGAAATACAGAATGAGGTAAAATGCCCCTGCCTATGTGCAACTCTGTTGGCACAGGTAATGAAAAGACCATGAGCAATTAAGAAGTCAAAGGTTTGGTTACCACTGAGCAAAAGTCGTCTTTAGACGAATAAAAATCTGTTAAAATAGTGTAAGTGGACGTTTTTAGTGGTCTAGGCTTGGATTGGATGTTGAACCAATATTGTTTCAGCTTATATTTATATATACTATATATAAGTGTGTATATATACTTCCAAACAATGTTACTTCAGCATCTAATCTTAGCCTGGACGGCTAAAAAAACGTTGATTTTTAGACTATATTTCTCAGTGGGTATTAACCTAAGTAGACAAACCTATGGCACTTAACTTATACACTGCTGCATATATACCATACGTCAGTAGATTAATGTGACTCACCAGTAAACCAGCAAAGCGAGACAAACCCCATCCTGCCACCTGCATGCCATGGCTGAATGAATTTGTTTCCGTTTGCTTCTGGAAGTGATTGCATGGCATGGCAGTGACAGAATTTTATTCTCTAATGAGTTTATAAAACATTATATGAATGTTTGTATTGCATTGGCACTTTTGGCTTATAGTGTCTTTTGGCGCTGGATTATCTTGTGCACGGTTATTCATCGTTCCTTCATTCATGTTTGGCAGGTGCATGGCACTCTCGCTGTGCAACCCGGCGAAAGAATCTTGAAACTCAAACTCAACTATGCAGTGTTTTCAGATTCTTTTCATTCCGGTAAAATTTCCGATTCAAATTCAGATCCACATGCTGATTGGGATCTGGGAGTCTGACAATGAGTGCCGGTTCCCTGTCACTTCTGGAAGGTGCAGCAGTCTTGAAAATAATAATGGATTTGACTACATCCTGATTTTTTTGCCGATGATGGGTTGTGGAAAAGCCCTCCAGCCGCCTGGCACAACCCCCCCCAACCCCTCTTTCCACGTCTGTGACAGATCCACGGCTGAGACGTGACCCGAAACAAGTACGCTGTTTGATCATTTCCTGTGCCGCTTTCATTCTGTCACAAAGATCTATGCCAATCACTTAATATTAAAGAGGTCTTCAATAACATTAGACACAGAGGAAAGGCGCGCTGGGTGCCAATGCATTATACATCAATAAGTCAAAGTGACAAAGACGATTTGATAGAGTAAACTGATGCGCAGCACGGGGGCGGGGGCGAGGGGGGGGACACAGGAGACTGTACCGATGGCATTGCAAGGATATGACACGAGAAAGAGAGAGAGAGAGAGAGAGAGAAGACTTGAGGGTCTGTGGACAGCAGGCGGACACGTACACTGTTCTGTACATGCTACAGTTTGATGTCTGCAGACAAGAGCATGAGCAGCAGTGCTTGTACTCAAAGCCTAATGACCTTCTTCCAGACAACTGAAGGACTTCTTAGTCCGTGCAAAGAACAAAGAATGAAGATGTTTTGAGAAGAGCTCTTGCTGTGTAGTAGTAGCCCAGTTCAATTGCCTTTTGCCATCGTTATTTATAGTTTTGTTGTATATGCTGTATTAACAAACCTGTGTGTTGTGATTAATTTCCGTGTACTCAACCTCCCCTCAAAGGAAAGTGCCTTTGGGGTGCCTGCTGGCCTATACAGTATATAGTGATCCAGGCGTATGCTATATCTAGGCTCTGGCTTGACAGAGCGTTGCGTGTTCGAATCCCACTCATGGCGACCGTTGCTGCATGTCTCTACCCTTCTATCAGTCCCTCTTTCTTGTCATTCTTCTCTTGTATCTATCAATAAAGGGCCAAAGAAGAGTGCCCAATACCTAGCACACATGGCTATAGTGTCCCCGCATAAAGTATGTATGTGTAACACACACACACACACACACACACACACACACACACACACACACACACACACACACACACACACACACACACACACACACACACACACTATGCAGGCATGAACATCTATACTGAATTTGAATCTGTGTACCTTTTTCTCTAAGTGTGCATGTGAGATATATGTCCACACACACACACACACACACATGCACGCGCGCACACGCCACTCTCCCGACACCTCATTAACTCAAGAGACCGACCAAACCCAAACAAATTTAAAACAATCAGCGAGTTGGCAGGAGCAGCCTGTCCCGGTCATTACTCGGCTCTCGGTGACAGCCTGCCCCACTCACCTCATCTGTTTGCCCGACACAAAGACCTGCCTTATGGGCACAACTCCACCCGGTCCCCCCACCCCTCCTTGTCCTCTCCCATGCCCTCTACAGCGGCACGACTCAACTGGTTTAGCACCACAACCCCCGAGTTCAAGCCATTAGCCACTTGAACCCTAGCATGCAAATTCATGGGCGGGAGCGTTTTTTGGGGGGGATGTCAAGTGGCATTTCTTCCTCAGCCTAGAGCAATGGTTTTCAATCAGTGGTCCCCATGCAGTTAAATAACGGAGTCAAATTGGTTGGTCAAATGGGCGCTTTATAAGTCTTGAGAGTGCAAAATGTTTTACATTGCCAAAAGTTACATTATTGTTGAACATGAAAAATGTCAAAGAATTGTTATTTTGATCAACATTTGCCTGTTATCCCTCCTAAATACAGGTTGGAATTGTGGACAAAAACAAGAAAATCTTTATTTTTGGGGGTCTGAGAGACTGTAAACGTCATCAAATGGTGCTCCGTGGCTCAAATGCTGAATAAATTGTGGGCCCTGCAATGGTTGGGAGATGCAACAAATTTGTGTTTAAGCTGGCCCTAATGCAACGATGATGATGTAATCTCTGACCATTTTCTACTGGACCGTAGCACGCACACACACACACACACACACACACACACACACACACACACACACACACACACACACACACACACGGACACACACACGGACACACACACGGACACACACACACACTCCTCCTCGACAACCACACCCGCCTCACCAGTGCAGTGCCAATGCCCTTACAGCAGACTTAGCCCAGGATTTACACGCCTGCGTCACGCCGCCTCCATTAATTGCCGAAAGTGACACCGCCGCACAGTTATTACACCATTACGACATGACAGCTCTCATTTTTCACTGCTTAAGAAGCAACCGGACGGATGGATGGAACGGAGCACCCCCTGCCTGCGTGCTTGGCTGGGGTGATATGGCGGTGGGGGGAGGCGTATAGGGGGTATACACACAGGTTTGTGAAGGGCCAGGTTGGGACGACACAGCAGGGACAGGTGCTTATATAGCTGGCGAATGTGTGTGTGTGCTCAGCATGATGCTGACGCAGTGTGAAGACTATATGCCCACACCGACTCCCCAACTCCTTAACCCTGGTGTCCAGGTGAAGGTATACCACCTGTCGCCTGGGGACCCGTCCTCTGTGGTGGAAAGTGAACCCTCACATATTTCAATTTAAAGGCAGAAAAAAAAAAAAATATATATATATATATATATATATATATATATATATATATATATATATATATATATATATATATATATATATATATATATATATATATATATATATATATATATATATATATATATATATACCGCCGGTAGTGCATTAGTATGAGTATCTGAAGTAGTAGTGGTAGCATTAGTGGAAAAGTACTACAGTAGTTTGAGTGAGTGGACATGCATAGACATGGCTTTATATCCATGGAGCCAGGCACGATTTGTCATGACACACAGACCCATTTAATAAAATTAATATTAATATAATTAATATGTAAAAAAGGTCTTTTGTCCATTTGCAAAAGTGCTTGCTTGTATCTATTTATGTAACCATGGTTATAGCATAACCCTCCAGCTTTATTACTACTATCATCAGTAGTAGCACCAAGGTGTAGAAGTAGCTTCATCTCAATGTGCGGAAGTATAGCCATTTCATCAGCAGTAGTAGTAATATGCAGAAGCAGTATAGCAGTTTCATCAGTAGTAGTAGTAGTAGTAGTAGTAGTAATCTCCCAGTATAAGTGGGAGCAGTAGCATGCAGTGACAGCAGTATTAATAAACAACTTTGAGTGTAGCTGATGAAATAGTGTGTGTCTGTGTCTGTGTGTGTGTGTGTGTGTGTGTGTGTGTGTGTGTGTGTGTGTGTGTGTGTGTGTGTGTGTGTGTGTGTGTGTGTGTGTGTGTGTGTGTGTGTGTGCGTGCTTGTGTGTGTGTGTGCGCGTGTGTGTGTGTGTGTGTGTGTGTGTGTGTGTGTGTGTGTGTGCACGCGCATGCAGTGGGGGTATGGGGGTGGGGATGGTCAGTGACAGCATACACTAATCTCCGCTACTTACAATACTACCCTGCTAAGCTAAAGATGTTGTACGGAGAATGTGGAGCTGTCATAAATCGTTGTCCAGAACTGAACGGGGTGTACTGAGAGGAGTGGGGGGATTATACATGCTGGACACCAGGCAGCACCCTGCAGAGATGTGCTTGTCTGAATGCCTACAATCACATTTAAACACGTCGTCCAGGGCTCCCGGCCCTCCGTGCCAACCGCGCAGCATCGCCGGGGTGTAATGCCTTCATTAAGCTGGCAACTCGTCCAAGCGAAGTTTATATGAGCGAAGGAGATAGACGCAAACTCGCTCGGCTCGGTTAATTAGTGTTTTTTTTTTTTTTTGACGAGCAGACGTCAAGAGGCCCGTATTGATTTCCTGCCAGGCGAGGCGTGCCCGGCTGTCCCCCCTCCCCACCCCCCACCCCACCACCGTTGGAGGAAGAGGATGTGAATAATGCATTACAAGGTGCGAGCCTGGTTAAGACCCGGGACTCTGGGAATTTAAAAGCATTTGTGTTTGTCACACAAATCAGGGGCACACCGGCAGACAAATCCAAAGTGACAGCTCCGGAGAGGAAAGATGACACCACGCCCCTCTCTCTCTCTCTCTCTCTCTCTCTCTCTCTCACGCACGCCGCGAAGCCGAGCCTGAAGAGGATGGCAGGCGGATGGAGAGGACGATCGCTATTTGTTGTTTGTTGTTGTTGTTTGTATAAACAACAACAATGATAAAGATAAGCAACAGAGAAGAGAGAGAGAGAAAAGTCAAGCCAGTTTGGTTGTAGAATTTTGAATCAATGTTGAATCGTTCAGTCAGTCAGTCAGTCATCATTGTTAGTTACACATTGTCTCTCATGTTGGGTCACAAATAGTTCCTCAAGGCAGTATCTCTTATGATTTTAGACAGCGGCAGTATATGTGTAAGGATTTTAGCATGAGAGATCATGAGTTGTTGGTTGATTTACCCACTGTTTCAGGGTTGTGCCACAAGGCAAAACAGTGGGTAAATCAGCCAACAACCCACAAACTTTCATGGTAAATCACGCTACTGCTTTTCTACATATAAAAGAAAGAAACACACTTGTAACTTGCAAGAATCTTACAACCGTTCTGAGCTGTTGGCAACTCATTTGCATCAAATTTGCATAACGCATCCAGGTATTTTGAATTCCCGAGCAGAGTTGTCCTATTTATCACTCTTTTAAACCAATTGCAATCCAGAGTGTGACTCATAAAACTGGTAGAAGCATTATTTTAACGATTACACACCAGGTGAAGCCTTGAACTGGGAAGATGACATTGTTTTGTTTAAATCCTGAATGACCGGGTCATTGGTCAACAGAATGACGCAAAAGAAAATACCATGCCGGTCATCAAATTATTGGCCTATCAATGTGACAGAAAGAAAACAAAAAAAGGTCGATGAATTCAAGGCTTCAGGTTGTGTAATATGAATATAATTTTTGGGTGAAATACTCCTATAAACAGATTAATACGCTCTGTTGTAGCATCTCTCAGACAGAGTATGTATGTATCTAAGTGATGTTTAGTCAGCGAGGATAACAACAATATTAACAGGCGGGCCGAAAATGAAAAGAGATTCACCGTTATCTGTTAGGACTTAGGCAGTTTGGCTTCTGAGGCCAAAAACAAAAGTGAGTTGAATCCTTACATCAACATGGTTGCAAAGGCTGCTTTCTTCCACCTCAGAAACCCGGCCAAGTTTAGGCCATTTGTAAGTCAGCGGGATACTGTGATAAGCCGCTTCATGCTTTCATCTCTAGTCGTCTGGACTACTGCAAAGGGAAAAGGGGAGCACGTAACTCCAGACCTGCATGCGTTTTTACTGGCTCCCTGTATATCTTTGAGAATTGATTTTAAGCCCCCGTTATTGGTTTTTATAGCAATGCAAGCCTATGAATGTCTGTGTCTGTCTGCCTTTATGTCCCTGATCATACCCTCTGATCTTCCACTGCAGACATCCCAGCAGTACCAGCAGTGATTCATGTAAGCAGTGGCATGTCAGGTTTCTCCTTTTAGACTTCTTAAAAGTGGAGCGCTTTGGTCTTGTACTAAGAAGTTATGCTCTTGACTTGTGTATCACTCCTATTCATGTTTTAAAGAAGCACTTGGGCTGTTTGTCTTTGTAGAGAAGTTACATCCGCTTGCCCGTCGCAGAGACGCACACTGTGAAAGCTGTGTGTGTGTGTGTGCGCGCGCGCGCACGCCGGCGCGTGCGTGTGTATACCGTATTGTCCTGAATACGAGACAACTCTGGTTATAAGACAATCCCCATTTTTCAAGACCCATTTGTGGAAAAAGAACATTGAATGTCAAATAGTGAAGCCCCCGAATATAATATGAACCCTTTGTTTAGGATATTTCCACTGGAAAAAAAAAATGTTACCATCTAAACCCCTTATCCTTCATTTTTTTTTACTATATTGAACAACTTTTTGGAATAGTTCAACGTGCCAATCTATTGACACATTGTGAGCTTGTAGACTGGCCATTTAAACTATTGTAATTTTTTTTAATAGTTTAAAAAGGCAACGTAGTTAAGGGATAAGGGGTTTAGCGGTGACGAAAATGGAGCCCGAAGTCTTATATTCAGGCCAATAGGGTGTGTGTGTGTGTGTGTGTGTGTTTATATTGTGTACATATATATATATATATATATATATATATATATATATATATATATATATATATATATATATATATATATATATATATATATATATATATATATATATATATATATATATATCACAGACCTCTGCTAAGGTCAGACATACTAGAGATAAGAGCACTTGACCCTGGTGGAAAGAGAGAGAGATTCTCTTCCTGCCTGACATGCCATGCTGCTCTGGGCTCTGTCTGTCAGAGGCTGTGCGTGTTAATGATGTGTGTGCGTGCATGTGTCTTAATGATGTGTGTGTGTGTGTGTGTGTGTGTCTGTCTGCGGGTGCGCACATATGACCCACATTTGTGCATGTTGCCATGCTTATTTCAATATATCAGGATGCCAATGTAAGATGTACATGCATGTGTGAGCCTATAGCTGTCTCTACCGTCATCATGCGCTTTTATCGGGCGTATGTGTATGTGGGTGCCCACGTGAGTGAATTAGCACGTGCACTCGCGTGTGCGCATGTATGTGCATGTGCGCATGTATGTGCATGTGTGTGTGTGTGTGACAGGGGTCAATCACGGCTCCTGTAGTAAAGCAGTAAGGCGTGTCTGATGCCTCCAGGCAGCTGAGGGTGGCCATGGGGATTCAACCCCCTGCCTGGCTCCCCAGCAGACCAACCCTGGACTGGACTGGTGGTGTGGGGAGGAGGAAGAGAGCGAATAGGCGTCAGGCGAGGGGTCTCCCGGCCACTGACGAAGGGGGCGTACATACGGAGGTGCGGACAGACGGGGCACAGATCACACTCTCACACAACGAGCTGCGATAGCCCCGGACCCTTTTCGCTGCTTCGCGGGCGGGCCGAGTTCCTCTTTCCTTTGGTTCAAACTTTGTCCAGCAAGAAAATCTTCAACCCGGGAGGAAAGGATCGAGGAAGGCAGGGAGCTAGGGGGATTTGGCCCAAGCCTGTTGATATCGCAGTTGGTACAGTCCACACTACACAGTATATAGGCTCTGTAAACTCACTCCCCAAAGCAAAAATACTCACACTTCATCACTTCAATGGGATCCTTTTCGGGTGGCGGAACAGATAAGACAGTAGGGACCTAATTCTCGCTCAATGCTCGCGGCGACATGATGACGCCCGGGGGTGGGGGGTGGATGGAAGGTCGGTGGTCCGATCCCGGAGTGTGGTGACGTGTAGAACTCAACGTGCATGCCAGGGCGCCATATGATGACCGCTACCGGTTACAAGCACGCTCTGTCTTTCAGCAGAGCTCTGCCCTCCACATTCTTATATTTGCACACGTTGTCGCCGGGTAGCTTTCCTGCATACGCACTGCCCTGCGCTGCCTGTGGGCCTCCTGAAAGCACTGGAACTGCCCTGAGATAAGCCCTGTGGTCGCAGCAGGGCACGTCAACAGTTACTGCTGAGTAAGGCTAAATTAGTACTATCGGTCTGCCTTTTTAAATTGTTTTGCAAGAAAAACAATGTTTAAATGTCTGTGCTTTTCACTGCGTGAGTCTCAGGATCCACATAATCTCATGGATGTGTGGATCTTAGTTAACCTGTAATGTCTTACGCCTGCACTCCTCTAGATGAGGTATACTTTACTGACCCTTACTGAAAACAATGCATTTGGCGATATTGTGTTTAAAAGTGTTTGGTCAGCCTAGCCAAATGAGATTAAACACTTATCCGTCCTCTGTAACTCCAGTCGTTTCCACTGCTACAAAGTATACATTCACTGTACTGTATTTCTGTGGAATTAACTTACAGCTTCAATTTAATCAATTTTACCTACCAATTAAATGCACTGTCTGGGTGTTCGATAAAGCCAACAGACATCTTATAAGACATGAGACCTGTGGCACTGCTGCCTCAGCAAGAACGTGTTGGGTTTGAAAATTGTACAAACAAAAGTCTTAATAGTACTGAGCATACCTGTGCCCTCACAAATATAATGATCACAACTAATGAAGAATACGAAATATACAATCTCAAGGGCACAAATAGTATGATGAGAGAGAATAGATCCGCACACCATTTTAAAAGCTCCAACAACAAAGCAGAAAAAAATTGTAAAACGGTTTGGCCTAAGGTGGTAGTTGGGTATACTCATGGGAGATCAGTATACCTGACGAAAGCCACCTTAGGCTGAAACGTTGTATATTTTTTACTGCTCTCTTAATACATTTTTGGAGCTTTTAAAATGGTGTGCGGATCTATTCTCTCTCCTCCCTGTTACTATATGTGGGATCCAGCAACCGTTGAAATTTGTGGATGTGCGTGCAGCCCATCCCATCGGCTATGACCGGCATGGTATTTTCTTTTGCGTCATTCTGTTGACCAATGACCCGATCATTCAGGATTTAAACAAAACAATGTCATCTCGCCAATTCAAGGCTTCACCTGCTGGTGTGCAATCGTTAAAATAATACTTCTACCAGTTTTATGAGTCACATGTTCAAATCTGGATTGCGATTAGCTTAAAAGAGTGGTAAATAGGACAACTCCGCTCAATATTACCACTTTCCAAACACATCTCAAAACACACCTGTTTAGGCAGGCCTATAGCTGATGATTGTGATTTGTGCTGCAAGCTATACTTTTCTTTTGTTTCTTGGATTCTTTGCTTTGCTTTTAATGTGTTTTCTTATTTATTTTTACTGATTGTTCGGCGACCTTGAGTGTCCTGCCTTATAAATAAAATGTATTATTATTATTATTATTAACTTCAAAATACCCAAATGCGTTATCATTCAAATTCGATGCAAATGAGCCAACGGCATGAAAGTTTGTGGGTTGTTGGCTGATTTACCCACTGCTTCAGAGGCAAAACAGTGGGTAAATGAGCCTCTCACACATATACTGTCGCTGTCTAAAGCACCAAATCTATTTGGCAACAAATCTATTTGAATACTGTCAGTTATAGGTAGCCCTTTATTAAACAAACTACAAAGTTTGATAGCCACTGTTCCTGCGAGTTTTAGGCGACTGCCGGTGGTTCAGACATTGCATGTTACTTTACCACAGACTCTGTGGTGGTGCCTGGCAGACACATACCAGACCTTCACTTAGAGGGCCGTGTCAGGGGTTAAGTGGTCCTGGAAAAGCAGGCAGGCGAGAGAAAAGGCCGGCGGTGGCTGAGCGTATAAACGGGTGCATGGTGGAGTTTCTCTCGTCAGCAGGCGCGAGGTGAGAGGTGGCATGAGAGGCAGCGCGCAATGCCGCGAGCTGGGCCTGTGATAAGCCCCCGACGGCACTTAAATTACACCATACCGACACCGTTATGAACCTCACAACCCCCACACCCCATCCCCATCTGCAAACTAGTGTGTAGTGTGTTGGTTGGCGTGTGTATGGGTTTGTGAAATCTGCCCGGGTCTGTGTGTGCGTGCCCTCACAGAGAATGACACCTGGGGGTATGGTGTACGGACGACTGAAAGATAATATAAAGACAGGAACTGAAAGGGGAGTGTGTGTGTGTGTGTGTGTGTGTGTGTGTGTGTGTGTGTGTGTGTGTGTGTGTGTGTGTGTGTGTGTGTGTGTGTGTGTGTGTGTGTGTACGTACTATATGTATCTGCTTACATATTCTCGTGCGTCAGCTTATCCACAAAAGAGCAAAAGCTTGCCGGCTAAATAAAGTCCAGATATGACTGACTGGCCTGCAGGCCATGCATGCAGTACTGCATACTATTTACACTCTCTGTCTGTCTGTCTGTCGGCCTGTTTCATGCCTCTTTTCTCTCCCGTCGAAGGGTTGATTGGCCCTATAACAAGTACAACTCTCACAGAAAGGAGAGACGAGAGGAAGAAGGAGATGGTGAAGAGAGAGTCAAAAAGTTTTAATGCCAAGTGAATGAAAAACATTGTCCTGAGGCTTGCAAGCAATGGCAAAGAGGAGGCACGGAGTAAGTCAATGGTGAGTACATGGAGTAAACCTAGCCTGGCTAAAGTCAGCTAGACCGAATCAGCTGTTGGCCAAAAAAATGCCTGTCAGCAGATAGGTCTGGAATAGCTCAATTGTAATCCCATGTCCTACTCCAGAGAACTGGGGTGGCCAATCAGGACAAGATGCGTACTGATTGGCCACCCCATTTTTCTGTAGTAAGACAAGTGTACTGTATATTGAGCTATTCCAGACCTATCCGCTGAGAGGCAATTTGTTTGCCTACAGCTGATCTGACCTGGTTTTAGCCAGGCAAGAGTAAACCCCCATCATGATTACTGGCCTAGACTACAAAGATGACATTGACCTAGTCTTGGATGCAGCAGAGAAAGGAAGGGAACTATACTATTAGAAATGGAGTGCATGAAGATCTGCCTCAAGCTAAGTGCCAAGAAAGCATAGAAAGTATAGCATACAGTTACCACCAAGGACAAAATTGAGCGAACTCATTTCCCCGACCGTCGACCTATGCTGCCAGTGTCAATGGGACGGTGCTCGAGGACTTCAAGTATCCTGGGGCTTGGACTGCTTCAACAGAACAGGACCTGGAGGTCCAGAGGGTGCTTGGCATGGAATAAGGAGAGTGTGGAAATCAAATACTGAAGAAGACCTGCAATAGTGCGTCTGCACCGTACATGCAGTGCAGTCAGTACTGCTTTACTGCTTTATTATAGACTGAGACGTGCATGGACGCTCACATACACAACAAGCAGGGAATCAGGGCTCTGGATGACGTCTATACAATAATTCTAGCCAGTAGGTGTCACATGAACGGACCGTATCAGAAAAGTGGTCCTTGTGGCAGGACACGGTGTCATGAAGGCACCCGGAATTGGGCATGAGCAAAGTGACACTGTGGGAACCAACCCAGGACAAAGCCAGAAAAGGGAAAGAATCACAACCATACACTGCACCGTGACAGCTTACCTTATTACAACACTGTATAATTCTGGTGTAGTTCTGATGCCAAACATTAAAATACTGCTTTGTCTCAAACGGTTTGTCCCAAGCTAACCTTTCCCGTGTAGATCTATTGTTTCTGACAGCAAAATGCACACTGCTTATGGTTTTGTTAGGATAGTTTTCCCTGTAATTGTAATACATTGTTTTGTTTGAATTGTTTTTGTTCCACTCCTGCTTTGGCAACGTAAAACACGCATGTGTTCGGATGCCAATAGAGCCCCTTTGAATTGAACCGAGAGAGAGAGAGAGAGAGAGAGAGAGAGAGAGGGAGAGGGAGAGGGAGAGGGAGAGCAAGCATGGGAGGATACATGGGCGGGGTGTGTGAAAGTAGATAGTGAGGTTTTAAGTTATAGAGGGTTTCAGATTGTAGCCCGTCCTCCGTCCAGGAGACGGACAGGAGGACTGACGGACAGACAGTCGGCCGAGATGGGAAGCTCCGCGATTTGAACAAACCATTAAAATCTCAAACAAACAATCAGACCGAAAAAATAAGAAAGGAGCAAGAGATGGACGGATGAAAGGGCCAGCGTGTATGTGTGCGTGCAGTGTGTGTGTGTGTGTGTGTGTGTGTGTGTGTGTGTGTGTGTGTGTGTGTGTGTGTGTGTGTGTGTGTGTGTGTGTGTGTGTGTGAGAGAGAGAAAGAGAGAGAAAGAGCTTTGAGGATGAGGCGAGGTGAAGTATCGATCAGCCATTGACAAACACAATAGAAATTTTAGATGTGATGTGAGAGGCCCCCATCCGTCCACCCATCCATAATTTATCAGCCAAGCCAAATGTGAGTGACGTGGCGTTTGGACCGGAGGAGCACGCGGTATTGATTAGTAGTGGGGGGGTTGGGGGGTTCTCCAGAGAGAGAAGGAAGAAGATGGTAAGGCAGAGAGAGAGACAGAGATAGGAGGAGGGCAGGTGGAGAGCACAGAAAAGCCATTAAGGATGGCCATGTTACCAGACACTGGCAGACGACACACACAGAGAGAGAGGGAGAGAGAGGGAGAGGGAGAGAGAGAGAATGTGAAAAGATAGGAAGAGAGAGAGAGCGAGAGAGAAAGAGAAAGAGAAGAGAAAGAGAGGTCACCCCCCATGCCACCCCCCAACCCCCCTCAAATCAATACAACCATGTCAAAACATAAAATGCATGCTTTTGCTCTTAAGTAAAAGGTGTCTAAGATTTTTAAAAGCATTGATTCGGGGTGGGGGAGGGAGGGGGGTTTTGGGGGAGGGGGAGGCGGGTCGATGGAAATCAAGGCATATTTTCCCCGTGCAAAGAGGGGGTAATAACACTCAGCTGATAATAGCACAACATCGTCAGGAGAGAGGTTGGGGGGTTTGGGGGGGGTGCTCAGTCACATCTGTGGAAAAAGAGTGTGTGTCCAGATTACGGTGCCCTCCTCCTCCTCTACCGCCACCCTCTAAGAGGTCACAGCGATGGGACAGGTCAAGGATTTCAAGCGCTCCCTTGTCGTCGTCATCTCCCTCCTCCCTCTGAATAAACCAGTTAATAAACCAGTTGGATGAAAACACTGTCAAACTCAAATTCATAGTGGGCCAAATTAGACAAATTGGCACAAGTCCAGGGCCGGAACCATGACTGTGTTTGGCAAGAAAATGGCAAGAAAGTAATTTTCCATCAAAGAACAAAAGCATTATAAAAGCTCAGTTTCCTGTTCTATGATCCTCAGCAAGCACTGCTTTCATAGTAAAATGATTAAGTAAATCTACTGCGTTGAGAAATTAAAACAATGAGTTGCATTCATTTATTATCATGGTGTGTGCGATATAGAAGAGGGCCAGCTCTAATACTACTTCACTATCATCCCATGGGCCGAAGATAATTCATTCGCGGGCCTGATTTGGCCCCTGGGCCTTGAGTTTGACATATGTGACTTAGGCTAGTGTCTAAGACACTGGATTTCTTTTCAATAGAAGCACTGCATATTCATGGACACACAGACCGACATGACTATTGAGGATATTCCCCGCCAAGGTAGTGCTTTCCTTCCGTTCAGGCAGTGTTGCCAAGTCTGATTACCGGTGTTATAAGCAACCTTTGACCCGTTTTTTTCCCGTAAATTCCCATGCAAATACAGTAGTTGCCGGTTGATGTTTTTGGGGCTTGTTTTTAAAATCAACATGAAACTTGCTTTTAGGTTTTTTTTATATCAGTGGTTCCCACATTTTTTCACGCCAAGTTACACCAGATTAACTTGTAATGGTACACAGACAGACAGCAATCTGTATTCAAATGTTTAAAAAGTATTCTAAATTCATTCTCAATGTGTTTTTAAATTACATATGTACAACCTCATGCTCTATGACTGTGAGCTTGTAGATCAGCTATTTTAATGTGTGCTTGTTTTCATAGACCTTGTTTCTCTCGCAAAAGAGATAACAGGAACTCATGAACACACAAACACAAAGAGTTTTGGGTTGTATGAAAGATATGAATCAGGTGGTGCGCGTATTCTGAGTTGTGGGTTCAAGGTTTGAAAAACGTTTTAGCCGTTTGGATGAGTTATTAGGCCTCGACACCAAATCCTTTGCCGAAAAACAACCGATCTACAAGAATGACAACGCGTTGAATATTCAGGACACGGCATGGGCTTTTAAAGGGGTAAGAATACATTTTCTATTGGAAAAGATTTACAGTACAGCTACACCAGAACTGATAACTGTGAATGGACACACCAGTTAAGCATTTCATCAAGACATTTAGAGAAATACAGTTTTAGGAACCAACATGAAGAGGGAAGAGTCTGACCGAAGGCGCTATATCTCTGAAGACAAGCTTCTGTCACAAAGATTTTACACATTAAATCAGAGGTTTTCTGAATAGAGTCATGCAGCCTTGGGGGACGAAAACATGGAGGCTCCATTAAACACCAGCAGACGGAGCAGATGATGCCTCTTTTGCAGAAAACGCCGACCGCACAAAACCAAACACATAAAACGCAGAAAATACTTCTGAATAAACAGTGTGTTGCTAAAACATGTCAGTCACATTACCTTGAAGTGGTAAACCGTCAGCGCTTGGATTTCAACTCACCCCGACCAATACAGCGCGTGACCCCGAGGGTCGCCCGCCGCCGAGGGGAAAAACGGGGGATAATCGTGCACATGGGGCTCCTGCATGGGTGGGTTCGGCGGTTATAGGGAGAATGTTTTTCCCAACTGTGGGCACCAGCGAGGCGAGCGGCATGACTCGGTGCATGCCTGCTCCTGTGGACATGCAGCACCGCCTGCGGAGAGAGCCCAGCCCATACCGTTAAAAAACACACCAGGCACAAAGCACAAGAAGACAAACACAAGATGGGAACGGAGGAGAAAAACAAAATCATGTCCCGTAATGGGAAACAAAGCCGGCGCCCGCCACATGAAGGGCAGTGCCAGTGTGCGTCCATGTGTCTCTCGTTGCCGTGCCGGTTAGCGGCGAAGCCACAAAAGACAATGGCTGAACCAGAAACAATTAGCCTTAGCCTAGGGGCGTGGCTTACGGAACTGAAGACACTCATCTGTCCACGGACCGCAAGACGCTATAGCGTAATGAATGACACGACGTTTGCTACTGCCAACACACCATCTAATGGACAACATCTGGATGGCCTCACACAACTCCCTGCCTGCTCGTTGCCTGGCCGTGTGACCTTTTCAACGCTCCCTAAAAGCAGCCAGCGCCTCGGTCAATGGATGTCACACCAGCGAGGGTCGTTAAAGATACACGCGAGGCCAAGGGTCAGATGGACGAATGGTCAGCAATGGTAATGAATTAAAATGACAATTCATTCATTTATGCCTGAATGTGGAGATACGAGGGGGGAGTGTGGGAGGCCTGTCTGTCACAAGTATGCTATTCCTAATCACAGATATTTGAGATGATGACGATTAATGTGCAGAAATCATAATCATTCGTATGTTTTCAGACAATAAAATAATTGTAGAAGTGGCAGATCTACAAGCTTTAGATGGCCTATTTCCACTATACTTGTAGTAATGTGTAATTTGTGCAGGAATGTTAATTGCATTCATATATTCCAGTGTTCAACGACAGAAACACAATCAAATCATTAATCACAATTATGAAAATTGATCGTCAGGTGAAATGTCATAATGGCGACGGTTCTACCCATGGGTGAAGTCAGTTGTCAAGCTGCACCGCAGCATAGGAAAGGCCAGACAAGGTAGTAATAGAGATAGATTTACTGGTAAGAGTAGGAGTAAACAGCATATACAGTAAAGAACAGTGAGGATCTATGAATAGTCGTTTTGCAAAGTGGTGAGTTGAAAGTTTACAGTACATGCTATAATATACTGGTGTCTGTATGGGGCACTGTGGTATTTGTCATTCTTCTTATAGTATAGTGTGACTTTGGGCACTGCATTTGTTCATGAGTAGGTCTTTGTATACTTTGTATACTCAATAGGCTTTATGTATGTACTGTAAGTACATGGTGTAAGTTCAAATAAAGTAATTCTGTTTAGTTCCCCCCAAAAATTGTGGTCTGTGACTCCCAGTGAAACACGTGTCTGCATCTCTGGTCATCATATGAACATAGTCCAATCTAGTAATGCAAGCCAAAAAAAAAGGATTGGAACATTTTTGTGCACTCTTATATAAAAAGTCCATAAAAATCACATTTAATTACTTGAACTTGAAAACGTACTGTGATGATGTGACGCCTACATCAATAAAAGCCAATAAAAATGAATCTCACCAAATTTGATTTCCCCGGCTGCCCATCCTCCAAAAACAGTTGGCTTTGATTACAGGATACTCTAGTGTATTACTAAAATAAATGCTAAACTACGTTATCTGAGAACAGTAGATGGTAGAACTAAGCCAGGTAGCAGTAAACTGGTGTAGCTGGCCGACTAACTGACTTGTAAACAAACAGACTCCATGTTGCCTAAAGCAATGTGCTTTAAGCATAGCAACCATTCCATTGCCTGAAGGGATGTGGTGCTCTGATTCGTTCAGAAACTTCAAAACCAGCATTTGAAGATGAAACTTCAAAATAAAATGCCCCTCATTTTTGACCTCTCTATCACAGGGAACTATTTTGTGTCCATATCACACTGGTAATATTTTAGAACTCATTCAAGGATACAAATTCTACGCTATAGCCACCAACGGGCACCAACACATCTAATCCGATTCTCAAACCCATGACACTGTTGATAAGAAGGCAAACTCAAACATAGACAGCCAAATCCTGAGTTTATAAATTCAGTTGTTTGTACCTCTGGGACACCGAGACGTAATGGACCCCTCGCTGGTCCATTTGTTATGCATTCACTCTCAGAGATGCAGTAACACAGAGGATTACACTGTGTGCAGATAGATCCAGCACCAGGGTCAACAAGACACACTATTTCAAGTGACACATGTCGTGGAGCGCGGCCAGTTGAGGCTGGTTGAACGGTCGAACTCGTACCGATCTTTGTGTGTGTGTGTGTGTGTGTGTGTGTGTGTGTGTGTGTGTGTGTGTGTGTGTGTGTGTGTGTGTGTGTGTGTGTGTGTGTGTGTGTGTGCGTGCATTCGTGCGTGCGTGCCTGATCCTTTTCTAGCGTGGTGGGGGCACATGAGAATGTGAGAAATGGATGCCATCGGAGAGATAATCTGGTCACCTGATCCCGGGGCTGTAGGTGCAGGCGATGACAGGCGCACGGTGCCACCGTGTGACATACGATGAGGGGCCAAACGGCAGGTGACCGACTGACTCACCCCCTTTGCTCTTAACAGACAGATGACCGCACCGTCCAGTCCATGGGGGGAAGAGCAGGACGGGAAGAAAGAGGAGGAGTATATAGAGGGGCGGCCAGGGAGGAGGATGAGGAGAGGAAAGGGGAGAAGGGAAGGGAAGAGAAGGGGGGTAGCTATGAGGTTAAGTAGTTAGAGCGATTGGTTTCACTTGATACCCCTTTTGGTGTGATTCGTGATAAAAGCGGGACCGATGATGCAAGACGGTGAGGGAGGAATGGAAGGAGGGAAGGGGGGAGGAGGACAAGCAAGGGCGGATGTAACATTTCCCAATTGGTGGGTGAGAGAAAATGGTATGTAACCGAAAATGGTATGGGTGCCGCACCCATACCATTTCCGGTTACTTTTATTAGGCAAGTAAAGCATCCATAATAACATCAGTTGTTGTTGAAGTTGCAACAGACACGCAGCATGCATAAAGCTAAAGGTCTGACTCAGAGAGTTTTCTGTTTTGAATGATGAAATGGTGTTGGTTTTGTCGTGGTTTTGTAGTTCCTTAATCACTAGTAGCAGTAGTAGTGTTTCAAATCATTTTAAATATAAGCACTTTAATTTGAAATATCTTGGGTTGTTTTGCAGAGGGCTAGGAGGCACTCTGCTGGCACTGCCACGACACTGTATGTCTGTCTGTCTGCAGCAGGTACTACACACCGAGGGTTCAATGCTAGCTCCCAAGGGAAGACAGACTATGTACCCACTGCAGACAAAATGAGGTAGAGCCTAACCTGCCTGTCCACTGTACCAAGACATCAGAGACTTTTAATTCCCACAGATTAGAATCACCCAAGGAAAGTGTTTGGTGAAAGACAACAATGTGCCAACACAGCAGCGAGATTTGTCTGCTGCTGTGACAGGAGAAGGATAGCAGATGGAATACAACCACACTAAAGATGTACATCGAAACTGATTTATTGAAGATCCTGACCTTCAAAGGTACATCATTGTTGTCTTGATTCTATTGTTGTACTGCTGTATTGTGCTTTGTGGCTTTGGCAATGTAAACGTATGTTTTCTCATGCCAATAAAGCCCTCAGAAGTGTCAAAAATTACAGGAGGGGTGAAATCAATCGACAGGAGAATAACCTGTTATGCAAAACAGTCGACTGTTTCAAAACCATCGTGACTGTTATTGGCCATGACCGATAACAGTCACGACCGCTAGGAAATCGTTGCGACTTATAGTACGTTGCGGCTGCACATTGATTCCACTGTTTCTCAAAATGTAAATGAGTGTCCAACTAACTGTATATGCATTCACTCTCAAATGGCGTCGTATCGGCGCATGTGGTTGTGGGGGCATTATTGAGTGCGTGTGTGCATGTGTCTGCATCTGACTGCGTACGCTTGCCCCGTCTGAGTGCTATAGCCAGGCCCAGCAACTTGCTATAAGCGGACGGACGCAGGCGCGGTTTGTGTACGCAGCAATACCAGCATAATCAATTAACTTAGCCGCTCGGCAAGAGAGCAAACGAAGACATGTAAAGAGATGCCTCCCGCCTCTTCAAAACCAGAGAATATACACAAAGGTTTATGGAGACAGCTTGAACAAAGAAAGAAGCCCCCATGCACCGACCACCCCCTCCCCTCCGTTGCCTCCTCTCCATTTGTTTAAAGAACACTTCTCCAGCCACTAGACAGCCAACAGAGAGTCCTCTAACCAAACAAAGCCAGATGACAGTCACCAGCACCCAGAGAAGCAGCACACACTCACCATTGTGTTGTTCCAGAGACACACAGAGATAATTAGGCCTACCCTCTCCTGAATAAAGGAGAGAGAGAGAGAGGCCGTGGCTGCAACGTTTAACACCCTCGTAAATGCAATGTTATGATTTAATCAGGGGTCTAACAGATGTTTTTTTTCTTCCTCCCTTCCCCCCGCTTTCATTAAAAGCCCCGTCGTTGTTGCCGACGCCGCCGCACGGACGCAAGAAATCAAAGATTATTCCAGGAATTAGGATATGAAAAGCGTGTTAGCTCAATTAAGGAAATTAAATTGTGTACATTGGAACGTGGGGGTGGTAGAGGTGGGGTGGGGTTGCGGGGGGGGTGGTTGGGGCTGGCGTTTGTGCAGCCAGTCAGTGTAAGTGTATAAGTGGGAGAGATTTTTTCTTCTTCTCCTTTTTAGCCTGCAAGGCCGGGACGTAATAAAATCAGAGACCCCCCCCCCACACACACACGCACACACACACGCACGCGCACGCACCATCCCACCCCTAATTGAAATGCACTTAAGAAGGATCATGCTGACAAATGTGATTGTATTGAGGCGGTAATGTGTGCACCCACCCCTCCTCGTTAAATGTGATGAAATTGAAACGGCCACGCAGCGCAGGGGCTGCCGACAGCTCCCTGATACCATCAGGGAAAAACTGGAGATGGCAGCAAGTTAGCAAGAATAAGATGTTAGACGTGAAGGAGAAGAAAAAAAATACTAAACACACACAGGTAATCAATTTAACGCCAACTCATCAGGAATGCCCCAACCCCCCACCACCACCACCACCACCATCAGCCCCTCCCCCTTTTCCCTATTAGGAACACTTAGAGATGAAAACAGACGACAGGTAGAGACGACAGATAATGCGTCACCGTGTGTCCTTATCAGACGTGTTCCTGCCAGGAGACGCCGTTCATTTCCTCCATCGCCTCAGCAGCAGCAGGGGAGGTGCATCATGGGCATGGGCATAGGGGGGAAATGGCCCCTAAATGCCCAGACTGCCCCACCAAACGACACCAAAACAACCCAAACTCATATTAAAGTGCTTATTAATGATTTGAAAAATGATTAAAATGATTTGAAACACTACTACTGCTACTAACTAGCTACAATTGTGGAACCACTAAATCAAGACCATTTCATTCAAAACAGAAAACTCTCTGAGTCAGACCTTTAGCTTTATCCATGCTGCGTGCCTGTTGCAACTTCAACAACTGATGTTATTACTGATGATTGCTTGGCTAATATAAGTCCTGTAACTGAAAATGGTATGGGTGGCTTCATCGCCGGTGATGCTTCGCACTATGGGCGATGAAGCCGCCCCTCATACCATTTTCTCCCCCAATTGGGAAATGTTACATCCGGCCAGGTGCATGATGGGAGATGATGATGATGATGATGATGATGATGATAATAATAATAATAATAATCTTTATTTATATAGCACCTTTTCGGATCAAGTCCCAAAGTGCTTCACATGAAACAGCAGCATCATAAAATACAATACAAAACAATAGAACACAATGGAATACAATACAACATACGGCAAGGAAAATAGGAAAAATCTAAAAGTACATCAAACAGCAATGATAAGGGCATTAAAATGGCAAGGGATTAAAAGCAGCTTTATAAAAATGAGTCTTTAAGAGAGATTTAAAATGTGTCACCGAGCCAGCAAGCCTGATCTCCAGGGGCAAGGCGTTCCAGAGAACCGGTGCACGGACTGCGAATGCCCGGTCACCTACAGTCTTTTTACGGGCAGATTTAGTTTTTAAAAGTGCCATACCGGCGGATCTGAGGTTGCGAGGAGGCTCATAGGGGTCGAGGAGCTCTGATATGTAGGCTGGAGCAAGGCCAGAACGGGCCTTGAACGTAAAAAGAAGTATTTTAAAATCAATTCTGTACGTGACAGGCAGCCAGTGGAGGGTGGCCAGAATGGGTGTAATGTGGTCGTATTTTCTGGAGCCTGTCAAGAGGCGGGCTGCAGCATTCTGGATGAGTTGTAATCTGTTGATGGATTGTTTGGATAGGCAGGAGTATAGAGAGTTACAGTAATCAATCCGGGAGTAGATGAAGGCATGGATTACTTTTGAGAGATCGGATCTGGAAAGAAAAGATTTGATTTTGGCTATATTTCGGAGGTGAAGGAATGAGGACTGAACAACTTTAGTGATCTGATTTTCCAGACACAGATCAGAGTCCAGGATGACACCCAGGTTTCTGGCTGTAGATTTGATGTTGGGGCGAAGGGGGCCAAGGCTGTTTTCCAGTAGTGCTCTGTTGGATGGTGATCCGATTAATAATATTTCAGTTTTGGATTCATTTAATTGAAGGAAATTGCTTGTCATCCATGCCTTAATGTCAGCAAGGCAAGAGTGGAGTACGGCTAAACTGGAGGTGTCGTGAGGGTTGATGGGGAGATAGAGCTGGGTATCGTCAGCATAACAATGAAAATTGAGGTTGTGTTTCCGAATAATGTTACCGAGGGGGAGCATGTACAGGGAGAACAGGATGGGGCCTAGTATTGAGCCCTGGGGGACGCCGCAATGTAGGGGGGCATTGGATGAGGTACAATCACGGATGTGGACTGAGAAAAATCTGTCAGTTAAATAGGATGTAAACCAGTTAAGGGCGGTACCAGATATTCCCACGTCGTTTTCCAAACGGTTTAGAAGTGTGACATGGTCGATGGTATCAAATGCTGCCGTTAGGTCTAAGAGGACTAAGACGGAGCATTGTCCAGAGTCAGATGTTAGTAGAAGGTCATTGACCACCTTCAAAAGTGTAGTCTCCGTGCTGTGGAGGGCACGGAAACCCGACTGGAATTTTTCAAAAAGGCAGTTCGTATTTAAATAGTCAATGAGCTGAGTGAAGACAACTTTTTCTAAAACCTTGGACAGAAACGGCAGTTTTGAGATTGGTCTAAAATTACTCAGTACAGATGGGTCGAGGTTAGGTTTTTTGAGGAGGGGCGAAACTGATGCATTTTTGAAAAAGGAGGGAACAGATCCGGAGGACAGGGAACTGTTAATGATGGATAGAATATGGGGAGCGACAGTGGGAAAGATTTCTTTAAGAAGGGTGGTGGGGACAATGTCAAGGGGGCTGGATGATGGTTTCATGTGAGAAATAATCTTATGGAGGCTAGCAAGAGATACCTGTTCAAACGAGCAGAGGGAGGCCGCAGCGGGGACAGGACCAGTAACCACTCTGCTTCTACTAGGGGCAGGAGAGATGGGCTGTATGGTGGCCAGTTGGGACCTGATGGAGTCGATCTTATTAGTAAAAAAAGTTAAAAATTGCTCGCATTGGTCAGGGGAAGTCTCAATGCGGGTCTTGGGCCCCCCGGTAACCTGCTCAATAGTTTTAAATAGGGTTCGGGAGTTATTATAGTTCTCAGAAATCAGCTTAGAGAAATACTTGGTTCTGGCCTCTTTAACTGCATTGTTATAATTTCTCATACATACTTTTAGTAGCTCAAGAAAAACAGTTAACTTGGAGGATTTCCATTTTCGCTCAGCACTTCTGAGTTCTCTTCTTAGGGTACGAGTGTGATCGTTCAGCCATGGTGAGGTTCTGTTGATGGAGTTAGACCGGGTTTTATAGGGGGCTACTATGTCCATTGTGGACTGACAGATGGAGTTGAAAAAATTGAGTTGGTCGTCAGGGGAGTGGTGGAGAGCTGGAGAAATTGCGGTGGAGGCAAAGATGTTACAAAATTTGCTGGCGGTTAATGGGTTAATGATGCGAGAAAGGGTGGGGGCCGATGTTGTGGGCGGAGAGGGAGAAAATGACATATTAAAAATAATGGAGAAATGATCTGAAACACCTCCCATAGCATTTGTTTCTAGATTAGAAATAGTCACCCCAGAGGACAAAACCAGATCAAGAGTGTGGCCTAATTTGTGTGTTGGACCACTTGGGTGGATCATAAAATTGAAAGATTCTATTAAACAGAGAAAATCCTTGGCTAATATGTTGGTCGGGCAGCAGCATGCGTGGATGTTATAGTCCCCAAGGAGGACGACACTGTCAAATCTAGGTGTGAGCAGTGTTAATAGCTCTGAAAATTCAGAAAGAAAGGAGGAATTTTGTTTGGGAGGGCGATAGATTAAAACAAAAAGCGAGCACTGTTGTTTGATAGTGAATGCCAGATATTCAAAGGAGGTGAAATCACCAAAAGATACAGGGCTGCATATAAAACGTGGATTAAAAATAACAGCAACTCCACCACCTCTGCTAGATAGTCTGGAATTCTGTAAATAAGAATAGGTAGGGGGGGGAGCCTCATTGAGGAGCTTAAAATCATTTTTTAGCCATGTCTCTGTGAGAAAAAGAAAATCAATGTTGCAGGAACTAATAAAATCATTGCAAATGAACTGTTTGTCATTGAGTGACCTGGGGTTCCAAAGAGCTAATTTGGCCTGACTAGAAGGAGAATATATCTGGTTGCAGGGGAGACGAGTTGGAAAGGTGAGATTTTTTATATTTATTCCAGAGCAGTGTAGAGTCCTGTGGGGGACTCTGTGTCCCGAGTGGACAGGGATGTTCTGCAAAATATCCATAGTGGTGGGCCGACAGTAGGTGTCGCCGGAGACAAGGATATCCTGGGCTGGGGAGGAGGAAATGACAGGTGAAATTCCACAGGTTTTATGCGAAGTACCCAAAGTACAGACTAATTGGTCGGGGGGACGGTGTGGGTAAATAAGATTATTGACATTAATACTGGGATAAATGGAGTTAGGCCTACTGTAGTAGTGTGGAATTCTGTTACCAATAAGTGGAGGGATAGAGTAGTGATTAGGCAAAATAGTAGCAGTCTGGTAGGTGGCGCCGGAGGGCGAGGCGGAGATTGGTAGAGGCGGTGAAAACGAAAACTGATCGTGGGAAAAAAACGAGTTTGGTCCTGGACCGATAGGGAGGGCAGTGGACAATGCGGAACTAATGTCAGCGAGGCCAGGACCAGGGGGAAGTCAATTACTGTCGGACCCAACCTGTCTGGGAGCAGTGGACAGCAATGGTTTGTTTAGTTTTGGAGCGATACGCACGTTGAGGCGAAAATTAGCAGATAGCGCTTGAGCGCCCTGTTTATTAGGATGGAGACCGTCATGACAGAAAAACGAGGGGCGGCACCAAAACAGTGTGAAATTGTCAATGAAATTAAAGTGGTGCTTGGAGCAGAGACGTTTAAGCCAAATATTAAAACTGAGGAGCCTGCTGTAACGGACGTCTCCACGGTTTAATGTTGGAATTGGGCCAGAAATGAAAAAGGAGAGTTTGGTGGAATTTAAGAAGTCGATCAGCTGGAGGAAGTGGGACTTGGTTAGCTCAGAGTGGGATAGGGACTGATCATTGGTTCCCACATGCACTAGGATTTTGTTAATGGACGGCGGTAATGAGGGGGAATTAATAACGGCTGGAAGTTTTTCTAGGAGAATCGGAATGGTGGCACCTGGAAAGCACCGGACCTCAGCGGTTCCTACATGTGCGTGGCGGATGATAGAATCACCGACAATCAACAATGTAGGAGGAAGTACAGACTCATTTGTTATGGACGGTTTTGGGCATGAAGTGGGGACAGTGGGCGCGGGGTGCTTGTGCGGGGCAACTGTTGACTGAGTGACGGGAGGGGGGATGTGCTTTCGACGTGACTGACTACCTGGCCATTCCCATGTGTTGGCCAGGGTACGAGGAGAGGTTGTGGGATTGATTGAAGAATGACCAGGGGCTGTTGGAGGAGGAGGAGTGGCGGCCGACGGCTGTGGCTGCAGCGCCGATGAGGATGGGCCAGAGTGCGCGGAGCGGCCAGCGGACTGAGACCGGACTGCGTCCATGAGCAGTCGTTGCCTCTTGCTTAGTCCATTGGCCAACTTTGGCAGCCGCGGTTGGCCGGCTTGTAGGCCTACGTCTCCAGGGGGGGGCGAATCAATGGGAGAGGGGGGGTCTTGGAGATCGGCCAGGAGGGAGAATTTATTTTCTAATGATAATGGTGGACGAGAGCGGTGCATAATACCGCGGCCGCGGCCCCGTCCAGCAGTTCTCCATGCTGGGGTGGAACTGGCCATGGGCAGGCGCGGAGCTATGACCTGGTCCGTGCAGGCTGGGATGGTGTCGTCCAGATCAGCGACACGAACTGCTGGGGTAGGGCGGCTGAGGACTCCTGGGACGGCACCAGCAGGATCCAAGCGTGCCGGGACGGTGTCATTCAGCTCGGCAACACGGACCGTTGGGGCAGGGCGACAGCGTAGCTCTTTTCGCCCCCCCGCAGGAGGATCCAAGTGTGCCGGGAAGGTGTCATTGTAGACATCCGCGGGTGTCTCTGTCGATGGAGTCAGACGAGTTGAGACGTCGGGGGGGTCCGCAGCCGGTCCGAGGGAGGTGTGGAGCATGGAATCTATGATTATCTCCTCGCATTTGGCTCGGATCTGGTACAGCGAGGAGATCTTCTCTTCAAGCAGGGACACCTTCTGGGTGAGGCGGAGGCAGCTGTCACAGTCGGATGAAGATGAGGTATGTGCTGATGTCATTTTACCTGGGGGTGAAGAGAAACTATGGCCAGTAAAAGTGTCTTTGAGGAGGTAAATGTGCAGGATTCTGTGAAGTAGTAGATGGCAGGCAAAGGCTCAGGTCGGAACGCACCGGCGGGGGCCACATATAGTGACCCGCTGCGTGGAATTGGTGTGTGGCAGTAGGTACTGTATGGCTAGCACAGGTGAGCAGGACTCGTCGCAGATTAAAACTTACCCGCAAGGCCCACAGAGTGGACCTGTTGCGTTGGATAGGCGTCGGGTAAGCCGGGCGGCGGAGGTCTTTCCACGCTGGTGGTTTGATGATGAAAGACTACCGGGTGTTTGGCCTCGGGACCCATTAACAAAGAGCTAACACGTTATGCACAAGCACACATGCATGAACGGAGGCACAAGCAGTATACTGTATATGTATACAAAATTAAGTGAAGCTACACATGCAAGTATTTACCGTACATGCATTCTGGCGCACTGATGCATATCAAAGCACACATGTACCCACACGCATGTAGTGTCAGCACACACACGCACGAACACAGACACACACATAGTATACGCACACACAGTGTACAATTGGCAGTTAGTTTGTTTTAGTCTTTTGGGCAGAGATTTTGTATTTTCGGGGAAAAAGATTTGTTGTTACTGTCTTATCTTAAGAAAACAACAATAGAACAAAAAGGGCTCGCTAATGGAATAATTCAATAATCATGGAGAAATGAAACACTGGTTGGGAGTGTCACACTACAACAGATCTTCGGAAAAGACAGGTGTTTATAGCAGTATCATCCAACTTGTTACAACACAAAAACATCAGCCACAACACACTTCCAAAGTAGTCTTTAAATTAACATTTGGAATTGATGGCTATGCTGTCAGAGAGAAAACCCTTGAGCTTGAAAGGGAACGGCAACATCACACACTGGCTAAATGAAGAACTATAGCAAACATACTGTTCCATGTTACCACTCACTATCTTCAACATCAGATACAAAACAACAGTCTAGATTCTATCCATCAATCTTCTAGAGCCAGAAACCATTACATCCTAAAATGTCAGTAGTATAACAGAGTCAAGACAAGCAGCAGCGAAAGCGAATTTATTAAAAAATAATATAGTGAATTAAAATGAAATAAGCTGACACACTATAAGCAAGTCAATGGAAACAGTGAAACAATGAAACAGTGGTTCTGAATTTCAAGTTTGCACACACGCGCGTGCACACACAGACACAGAGAGAGAGAGAGAGAGAGAGAGACAGAGACAGAGAGAGAGAGAGAGAGAGAGAGGTCGGTGACCAGTGGAGATCCATCTTGCTGTCCACTGATAAACGGCACAGAGCAGCAGACTGCAGGCATCTTATCTGTGGATGAATAGCCTCTAATGAAGATTTAACATGGCGATGTGTTTGTGGGGCTGTGCTCCCTGGCTTCGGCCCACTGCTGGATAGTTTAGGAGATACAGAGGCCAGGCCGCTGCCAAGAATTACGCACGTGTCTCGTAAATACTGCACAGAATTAAAACGCCAGAGTCGACGGAGTGAAATATCAATATTAATAGCTTATGAAAGAATGATCAAACATCATTAGCGATGGCATTCGATAGCCTACTTTTTCCTTTGGTGTTGAGCTGGATAGCGAGCACGCGGAGACGGTAATCACGTTGCAAGCAAGGAGAGAACCGTGTCTATGAAAATAGACACAGCTCTCTCCCTCAACGCTCTTATTTTATTTAGTAGTGGTTGATGAGAACATTGTACTCGAATTGCAAACACTAAATACCTACACACTTCCTCGACTTCACACAATGTTCTGCAAACAAGTCTGTTTTCTTTTCCCCATGTATAAGCAAATAAAAATAGAAAAGTGTGTGGCTGAGTTGCTGATACAAAAAAAACAATAAAATAAACAAAAGTAATGTGTTTGCTGTTTCTCTTGCCATTAGTGTCTTTGCTGTTAAGCACAGCCCAGCTCTCTGAAGTAATTCTCTAGAGAAGCCACTAGGGGAGCTTTCAAACCCCTTTTCAGCAAAGTTGAGCAATAAGCACAGAGCATAGTTTGCAAACAAAACAGAGCAGAGGCACACATGCAGTCACGCACACACTTGCATGTGACATGCATGCGCACGCCGTGCACGCACGCGTACACACACAAGATGCGAATAAGAAGGTGAAAGCGTGGAAAAGGAGGAGAAAGGAAAAGTGAAAGCGAAGGAGTGGATATACATTATAACAGTATATGTAATGAATGACGATTCATAGGTGTATATTATGTCATAATTCTGTCTAGTTTTTCTGTTAGCTCCTCTAAATGCTTGTCAGTTTTACACTTTTTAGGTTTAGTACCTTCACTTTATAATTACGATGCTCAGGTAGCCGGCACTTTTTTTTTTGCCTTTCTCTGTTGCATTACCGTTACTTGTTGCTCTATTTGTTTGTCCCTTTTGTCTGTTGTCTTGTTATTGTCTTGGCACAGTGGAAAAGCTGGTAATGTTATTTCGTCCCTGTATATGTCTCGACATACACTGGTGTGACAAATAAAAGCCTTGAACATTGAGGTGACTCGAATCAGAATATCTTTTAATGTCTGTCATATCCAGAGGTCATCCCCATGCTGCCTTGGGTTGAAATTTTTGCAAAATTCCATTGTGTACTAGTAACCTACCAGTCATTTACTGTGTATACATATTCTGATAAATATATGTATATTTATTTTGAAATATTATGCCAGGTATAGGCTGGCTGACCGGTACGACCGGTACGACTGGGACTTGGTCCCGTGCTGTTCCCCCGCTAGCTGTTATTTGGCGGTAGATCGGGCGACTCTTATCTGCTCTGGTAGCACAGGCCGCGATGGGAATACGGCGGTGCGTGCGACCCGAGTAATAGAACACACACCTCCATTATGCATTACACATCTAAGATATTTAAGCTCTTTGTAGGAGTTAAGTCTTGGGAGTCATGCCATGTCATTCTGTGGCGGGTGAGAAGGTAGCTTTAGTCATGTCTGTATTAACGGGATGACTTCCAAAGCCTCTGGGATGCACTACATCTAGCAGGGCTTTGTCTGTCTGTCTGTCTGTCTGTCTGCCTCCTTGCCTGTCTGTCTGCCTGCCTGTCGGCCTACCTGTCTGTCTGTTTGTCTGTACACAAACTGGGCGGATGTAACATTTCCCAAATGGGGGGGCAGGAGAAAATGGTATGGGGGCGGCTTCATCGCCCGTGTCGCTTTGTGCCATGGGCGTACCATGAAGCCGCACCCATACAATTTTTGGTTACAGGACTTTTATTAGTTAAGTAAGCATCAATAACAACAACAGTTGTTGTTGACGTTGCAACAGACACGCAGCATGCATAAAGCTAAAGGTCTGACTCAGAGAGTTTTCTGTTTTCAATAATGAAATGCTGTTGGTTTAGTGGTGCCACAACTGTACTGTAGTTAGTAGCAGTAGTAGTGTTTCAAATCATTTTAAATATAACCACTTCAATTTGAAATATCTTGGGTTGTTTTGCATGGTATCGTGTTTGATGGGGCAGACTGGGCATTTAGGGGGGCATTGACCCCCCCCCCATGCCCACACCTAGATCCGCCCATGTACACAAGTCTATCTGTCTGCATAATTCCCCTCTTCGCCTCTTTCTCTCTCTCTCTCTCTCTCTCTCTCTCTCCTCTCTCTCTCTCTCTCTCTCCCCCTCTCCCTCTCTCTCTCTCTCTCTCTCTCCCCCTCTCCCTCTCTCTCTCTCCCTCTCTCTCTCCCTCTCCCTCTCCCCCCCCCTCTCTCTCTCTCTCTCTCTCTCTCCCCCCCCCCCTCCTCCTCTCCTCTCTCTCTCTCTCTCTCTCTCTCTCTCCTCTCTCTCTCTCTCTCTCTCTCTCTCTCTCTCTCTCTCCCTCTCCTCTCTCCCTCCCTCTCTCTCTCTCTCTCTCTCTCTCTCTCTCTCTCTCTCTCTCAGTCCGTGCCTCGGCTGGCCTTAAGCCCCAGATCAGAACCTCCAAAGAGGGCCTGCATTAAGGGGATCAGCCTTACCACAGGGACCTGCTATTCACCGAATAAGATCAAGTGTAGCCGCTAAAGGTTTATTGGGAGTCAAAACAAACATAACGCAGTGCACTTCCACTGGCCGACCGTCGTGAGACAGGAGAGACTACAGAGAGATTACGCGTTAAGGAAGAGTCTTGTTTGGTTTTCGTCGGGTTCCGTGACTCGGGGGGAAGGAGAAGAAGGAAAAAAAGGCCATCCCCCGTTTGCGCGTGAATACAAAAATCAAAAAGCCCAAAGAAGGTGCAGACGGTAGATCCGTGAGCATCCGCTAGGCAGACGGTGGTGTTGTTTTTATTCAAGGCTGTGCGTGTCATCCTCAGACGGTGAACCAAAGGCCCTGTTTTCCCCCCGATTCGGCGCAGCATAAGGTCTGGCTGGAGGGTGGTGCTCTCCAGAGTTAAGGTACGGTTCTTATTTTTAAGACAAATGCCGCCCAACTGTCTGGAACCGCATGGTATAGGCTTAGGCAGTGTGTGTGTGTGTGTGTGTGTGTGTGTGTGTGTGTGTGTGTGTGTGTGTGTGTGTGTGTGTGTGTGTGTGTGTGTGTGTGTGTGTGTGTGTGTGTGCATGCCAGCCAGGCTGCACTATGCGGGGCCCCTTGAGGAGACACCCGGGGTCTATGCATGTGTATATTTTCGGTGTCTGATTGAACTAAAACACAGCCTTTAATGTATCATTTGGAGTGAACAACCGTGCCCAAATGAAAACACACACACCTACAAGTCCCGGTTTAATTGAAGGCTGCAGGTTTTGTGCCGAGCAGACAGTTTTTTTTCTTCTTCTCCTTTCTTCTCGTTTTCATCCGTTTTTTTTGAGTCGAGAGAAGAAGAGTGCCCGTGCTCCTCCCCCCTCCCTTTTATAAATCAATATTCTCGACTTGTTTTGCCGCAAATTAAAGCTGCCATTCTCAGGCCCGTGGAGTCGCCCATGGGACCCTTATATACGCACAGAGACACACACACGCACGGCACGCACATGCAGGATATAAAAACTGCAGCAGCAAAGTTTTATATTTCAAGCGAAAGAAAAAAAGATTGAAACGTAATCCTGCATTATCTGAAAACAACTGAGGAGAAAGGGGAGGGGGGGTAGGCAGTGACGGGAGGAGGGAGAAACGGCAGCATAAGGGACCCCTATAGATGCTATTTCTACACTGTGAAGAAACCGGGAGGGGGAGATGGGTGAGGGGGGGGGGGTGGTAAAATGATAAAAATATCATGAAGGTTTGACAGTTTCACATGTTCCCTCTCAACGCATGCATCCCTCCTCTTTGAGCTGTAACACTATAAGTGTCTGTTACGGTAACCTGCTGCGTTGGCACACTTTGCGTCCTCTTGCGACTCGGTGCGGGGAGAGGAGAGGGGGGAAAAAAGACATTCCATTTGTGTGTACATTTCTGTCTTATATCCTACCTCTCCATAACATGCAATTGCCTGCAGTTAGGCCCCCACATAACATGCAATTTATACAAAAGACTGCACCCCCACCACCACCCCACCCCATCCGCCACTACTACTGCCTGTCTGCCTGTCTGGCAAGAAGGGGGATAGTGGATCCTTTGCCGTGTCATACGAATATACCCTCTTCAGGAAGCTTTTGTAGTGCCTAAAACCCTTCAATTAGGTTAATCAATATTTGATGTTTGGGGAGATGATGAGGGGGGCCTCTGATAAGGCTCCGCGACCCCCCCCCACCCCACCCCTCTCTCCTTCCAGTAACCCTCCGTCGTGCTGTCTGTCGTGACGTCTTTAATTGTTGGCCCAAAGCGCCAGAGACAGACAAGACTTTGTTTGCTCAATAATGGATGGCCGGCATCCCTAACACGATATTGAGTTTGGCTTGTCTGCGTTGTGCCATGCGTAGTGGCAGCTGCTGCTCCAGGCTTTACAATGGTACAGCAGGAGACATGCATGTGTGTGTGTGTGTGAGTGAGTGGAGAGGAGGGGGGACTGTTCCTAATTGAGTGATCCAGAGTCAGTTACTTTTCTTTTCGACTCTACGGTCTGTATAATCTCCTATTCTTAACACATAACTCTAATCTATTCCTAAACCTAAACTTCAGTAAAAAAAAAACTTCAGTGAAAGAAATACCGGCTTGAGGTCGGTAGGGGAGAAAAAAAAACAAATAAAAATACAGTTAAGGCAAGCCTTCCGGAAGGAAAACCTGACAATTTCCCTGATGAAGTGTTGAGATGATCCAGGAACACAGCAGCAGGGCAAAGAATGTGCATGAAAGACCCTCCACTCCCCTCCACTCCCCTCCCACTCCGCCTCTTCCCATTCCAGCCTTGATGTGTGTGTTGTGTGTCCGTTTCACCTGCCTGCACCCAGGAGGAGACACTAACACTTAGTCAGTTCATTGGGTTAGACTGACTTTAACCATGTAGGCTTCCATTTTCTACCAAACTGTGAAAACAGCAGTTGTCTTTTTGCCTAATAATGACAATAATGACCAAATCAAAGATGCCACCAGAAACACGAAGGGGATACACACGTAGGATAAATGCCAAACACACACACACGCGCGCACACCCTCACACAGGCGCACACACACAGGCACCAAGATGTCCAGTGCTTTTTCAAGCCATAGTTGACTTGGCATGACAACAGACAGATGAAGCCCTGTCAATGTCCGGAGGAGGTAATCTCCCGTCATTTCGCATTTGAATAACGCTATTTAAAATTTAATGCGTAATAGCATTAAGACGACCCCCCTTCCCTGCTCTGAGAGGCCACATCTGTTTGTGACACAGTGTGTGTGTGTATGTGCGTGTGTGTGTGTGTGTGTGTGTGTGCATGTGTGCGTGTGTGCGTGTGTGTGTGTAAGCTTTGATGCCTCCTCTCTGGTGGGATAACCGGAAACCACCCCCCTCTCTCTGCCTCTGCATGTCTCTCTCTCTGTCAGTCTGTCTGCCTGTCTCTCTCTTGTCCTATCTCTGAATCACCTCCCTGTCCATCTCAACTGCAGTGTCATCAACCGTCCAATCGGTGATGGCCTTGCTAAAACAGAATGGGACCGCGTTGATAGGCTGAGATAATCAACAGATATCTCCAGTTTCATGTGTTCCCTGCATGCTCACGGCACATGAAAGAGGCATCAGATCTGTCCATGTGCACGCACGCACGCACACACACACACACACACACACACACACACACACACACACACACACACACACACACACACACACACACACACACACACACACACACACACACACACACATAAACAAAGCAGCGTGTTCCAGGGTACACAGGGCCAGGGCGAGCGAGCGAGCCACCGAGGACCGGGGAGTCGGATAGCATTCCATTTGTCAGATCTGTTGGTGTCCTACTTAGGAGCTGCAATGGGACTCAATTAGGCTGGAACCGAGAGTGAGCTGATCATTAATGCATTAATGAATACAATGGCAGGCAGGCAGGGAGGATGGATGGATGGACGGAGCGTTTGTTCGGGAAAGGAAGGCGAAGGCCAGGGCCAGGGCGGAGGCCGACGCCGTGCAGGCACGACGACAGCGACGTGGTTTTGATGGGTCAGTGGCGGGGGAGGGAGGGGAGGAGAAAACAGAGACGATGATGATGATGTCCCGGTCAAACCGGGACATCCTATAACAGCTGGGGTTTTCAGCCTTTTCCATCCCAGGGACCACCATTTATTCAGGATTTGAGCCACGGACCACCATTTGAGGATATTTTAGCCACACAGACCCCAAATCTAAAGATTTATTTTGCTTTTGTCCACAATTCCAGGCTGGATTTGGGAAACAAAACAGTCAAACAAACATTCCAAAATGGCTAATTCAGATGATGAATGGCTAATTCAGATGATGAATATTGTAAAAATGAAACCAAATGGACCCTTGCAGGTCCATTTGGTATCATTTTTACACTCAAGAGTTACATCTGGTTAACCAACTTAGCTGAGGACCACCTGGAACTCTCTCAATGACCACTGGTGGTCCCCGGACCACTGGTTGAAAACCCCTGTCCTATAATGATGATCAACATTTTTTGTTGTTGTTGTTTCTGTCGCCCGGACAAGGTGACGTGAGTTCCTATATAGCAGTGGTTTTCAACCAGTGGTCCGGGCACCACCAGTGGTCCTTGAGAGGGTTCCAGGTGTCCCCCAGGCTAAATGATGGAAAGTTGGTTAACCAGATGTAACTCTTGAGAGGATAAACATGAAAATTTGGATTCATGTTTCTAGGAATAAATAAATTCATCAAATTGTGCAACTCGAGCTCACGACAGACGGAAGCGCAGCCAGTTGTGAGCTTGTAGATCTGCTATTTTGAGACACACACACACACACACACACGCACAAACAATCCCGCACATGCAAGTGAGTAACACAAGCTGTAGCAGATGCATGTACAACGCACACTCATGTGGCGGGCGGGCGGGCGCGCGCGCACACACACACACACACACACACACACGCACACAGACACGCACACACGCAGAACAGGACGACGCACACATTATCTCTATTCTCCGTGGCACACACAGTCTCCCGCACATTAAAAATAAATTCATTCTGAGTCAATTTGGGGAATGTTTGGCGACGCGGGGCTAGAATACCACAGGAGCTGTGGGAATTGCAGATCTCTCCCCCTGTCCCCGAGGCTTTCTCTTTGTCTATCTATTTGGTGTGATTAAAAATACAATGATGAATGCATATTTCTTCCAGATGAATAACTTGAGGGAGTTGGCAGGGGATGAGTCAGAAAGAGAGCAGTGTGTGTGTGTGTGTGTGTGTGTGTGTGTGTGTGTGTGTGTGTGTGTGTGTGTGTGTGTGTGTGTGTGTGTGTGTGTGTGTCAGAGGGAGAGCGAGTGCATGGGGCAGGTCAGTCAGATACTGGGCTCTGGATCTTCTTCATGGAAGGAGTTCATCTGGACAGCAGTTACACCAGGGCTGGCAGAAAGTATATGCATGTGTACATGCGTGCGTGCATGCGTGCGTGCGTGCGTGCACGTGTGCGTGTGTGCATGCATGCATGCATTCATCTGTGTCTGAGTGTGTACTAATACAACAAAATAGTTGCATTGGGAGTCCATGAATTGAGTGTGATTACAGTAATTTGTGCAATGGAACCACAGGGCAGATACAGATACTAGAACTAAGGCTAGTGATGTCCTAACTGGCACCCCAATCCGGCCCCCACGGAGCTTTCTTGTGCCTCTTAAACATTCCATAATCCACGAAAAACATTTGGGCCTAGATTTTCATCACCGCTAAACCTCTTATTCTTTAACTTATTTGCCTTTTTAAACTATTTTATTATATTGCCATTTCATGCCAGTGCCCAAACCAAGCCGACGTACTGTACGTTCCTATGGCAAATGAATGGGTTTCCACTGGAGACAACCGTGGTGAAATCCATCTATAGCAGGGGTTTTCAACCTTTTTCATCTCAGGGACCACCATTTATTCAGGATTTGAGCCACAGACCACCATTTGAGGATATTTTAGCCCCACAGACCCCAAATCTAAAGATTTATTTTGCTTTTGTCCACAATTCCAGGCTGGATTTGGGAAACAAAACAAGCAAAACATACATTCCAAAATGGCTAATTCACATGATGAATATTTTAACTCTTGAGAATTCTCAAGAGTTACATCTGGTTAACCAACTAAGCTGAGGACCACCTGGAACCCTCTCAAGGACCACTGGTGGTCCCCGGACCACTGGTTGAAAACCCCTGATCTATAGGGTGTCGTTTCACGACTCCAAAAACAAAACAGCCAGCAGAATTAGCTACAAATACCCTGTATTCCAGTGGCGCATACACATAAAAGAGCAACAACATGAACTGCTTCATCACCAACCATCCATTTGTAGTAATGCTGTAGTATCTATCTAGTGGATGTTCTCCATTAACCCCAGTAATTCACCGTATACATCCATTAGCTCATATCTTTCATCTTTTTCATCTCCATGCACTTCAAACACATCACAAGAGCTCGTGCTCTTATCAGCAGGGTGCACAAAACCAATGCCCCCACTGCTTTATTAATTTCATTACAAAAAATGCACTCACTTCACCTTGCCAGCCTGCCTAACAATCTCTTCCAGGGGTTTAGACAAAGACAATTCCGTGCCAGTGACCCGCATGCACAGAACACACTGAAATCCTGGCCTGGTTCAGACCCGTCGACCGGTTCACACCTCTGGCCTTCTATTGTCATCAATCTGTCTGTCGTGGTGTGTGAGTACTTCTTTGTCAGTTGTTTTTCTTATCACTTTTTATTATCACTGATGAATATTGCAATGGTGCATTGCAATACAATTCATCAAACTTGTTTATATTCTGTTATATTCATGCTTTTCTACTGTTACTATAAATCCCAAAGGACCACCCACACAAACATGAGTGTGCACACACAAACACACACACACTCGCACGCACATGCGCGCAACACCACCTTACAAACTATAAACACACATTACAGAGCCAGAACTAGCTGTATCCATTCATGGAGCATGAAAGCAGCTGCATGGGCATCAAACTCTGAGTGTACAGAGAGTTCAGCTCTGTGGAGGGTTTGGTCTTGAAGTGAAAGGGCTGCATGGGTGGGTGGTTTGTATCCCCTGTAGCAACGGCTCTTGGCCGCGCTACTGAGGCCTGTCCATCCCCATCTCCACTCCCCTCCTCTCCCCTCCCACTCCCCTCCACAGGTTTGGCCGTTTCCAGAACTCCCCCCCATGTACTGTGGACTGGACATGCTCCTCCTGCAAACTCCTCTGGAGAACACTAAAGAAACTCCCTCCTCCTCCTCATCCTCCTCATATGCCGACTTCAGAGGGCAAGCATCTTGCAGTTTCAAAGCTTTTGATGATGCCCGAAATAGTGCAGGAAGTTTCTGTCTTAAAAGTGCCTCATTGGACCTTGATTTCACGATGAGAGAAAGACAGACAGAGAGAGAGAGAAAGAGAGAGCAAGGGAGGGGGGGATTAAGTGAAATAAAACAGACAAAGGCAGAACAAAGGGAGCAATGATGAAGACGAGGGTAAAGGGCTGAAGACCAGAGGCATCAGCTGGTCCTGATGGAAAGACTCCACTCACTGGGTCTCTCCATCGCTAGAGGCCCTGCAGGCTCCATACAGTCACAGCATCACTGTACAGCCCAGTGTTGTATCGAAAACGAGACAAGACCTAGGGGGGTGGAGACCAAAACAAGACCGTGGCAAACACAGTACTTGGGGGGTCAAGTTCGAGACGAGACTAGCACTATGGGGTCGAGACCAAGACCAAGACCTTGAGGGGTTGAGACCGAGGCCGAGATCTAGAGAGGTCGAGGTCAAGACAGAGACCACTGCGAGGCAAGACAAAATCAAGACCAAGACATTTGCTCCGAAACAGTGAACAAATTGAGAGCAAGACCAAGACAAGACCACGAGACAAATGAAGTGCAACAACAGTGAGAACGAGACAAAACCATGACAAATTGAGGCGAGACAAAAACAAGACCGAGACAACGGAAATTTGGCTTGAGACTCGAGACGAGAGAATATCTCAAGAACTAAAACACGAGTACAGCCATGCACCATCAAACACATGGAACCACATGCACCGCCGCTTTGTCCTCCTATTCTTCTCCAATATACTACTAGGAAATGACTGTTCAAATGTGGACGAAGGAAAAGTTAAATAAAACCTGAGATGACATGAGAGGTTAAGTCCGCAGGGCCGCATACCATCTGATGGCGAACTGATTGGGAAAACAATGCCCTGTCATTAGCGGGACGCGAGTGTCCACTTACATTTTGAGCCGGGTGGATTGTGAAGTGAAATGACATTAATGTTATTCCCAGCTTCAGGGGGGAGCGAGAGAGAGAGAGAGAGAGAGAGAGAGAGAGAGAGAGAGAGAGAGAGAGAGAGAGAGATTGCCTTAATATTGCACACATTACAGAAAGCTGGTGCTGAGTTTAAAAAAGGGAGAAGGCATGTGGAATACACGCGAGGACGGACTGGTTTTAATGATGTGGCAGAGGCAGAGTTTGAGATTGAGAGATATAGATAGACAGAGCGGCAAGCAGATACAAATATGTGTGTGTGTGTGTGTGTGTGTGTGTGTGTGTGTGTGTGTGTGTGTGTGTGTGTGTGTGTGTGTGTGTGTGTGTGTGTGTGTGTGTGTGTGTGTGTGTGTGTGTGTGTGTGTGTGATAGAGAGAGAGAGAGAGAGACAGAGAGAGACATAGAGAGTAAACCTTAACCCTGCACCGTTATGCCAACGCGACCTCTCTGACAGCACACAAAATCAGTGTGTTTGTGTGTGTGTGTGTGGCCTACTGCATATACTGTATATAAAGAAACCATATTCATGATGTAATTATGAAACAAACCCAGTGGCTACCAACACTTTGCCAGACCATAGAGGAGCCGCCACGCCCACTCCATAGCTGCCATTAATTCAATAATAGAAGCCTGGGTTGTGGAGCACCAGCGGGTTGACCTGGTGACCCCCAAGATCATTTTAAACCTCGTTTCCATTCCTCAATCACCAACCCGAGGGCCAACAGACCTCACCACCGCCTCCTTAGTGCTCTAGTCGGTGTGTCTGCTGTGGTCTGGCCTCTTGACAACAACAGTATGATTGGTGTTGTTATGAAATAATAATAATAATTCATGCAGTCTCTCAGCATGCCATTGGGCATCATCTCAACCCATTGACACCTGAGGGCTGTTCTAGAAATGTCTCCCGAACCGAGAGACAACCGGGAGATCATTTTGAAACCGCGGTCATGACCCTTTTTAAAAAACTTTTTTTCCAAATCGTTGGAAACTTTATTTTACCGGTCGCAACTAAACCTAACTTTAACCTTTGCCCAAAAATGAACCTCAATAAAACCTATGCCAAACTTAACCTTGCAGTTGGCAAATGCTCCTCCTTTCTGAATCCTAAAGACAAAATGTTGCTATTGATTGATGCTGTCAGGAACTTAAGACACCTTGTATCGACATACTTTAATTTTGTTTTTTGTTTTTTCTGTAAATAAACACCTTTGTAAAGTCACAAAAGAATTAAAAGTAGCAGATCCACAAGCGGGAAGACTGGACACGATTTGAGAAAAGTAATCATTTTGGACGGTGACATTTCAACCACAATGTGTTGCAAATTGTGAACCCTTCAGTGGATATGAAGAATCAACTGAATGCGAGAAAAATACTAATGGATGGGAACAGCTTTTGTCAGGTATGGTATAGCCAGGTATGCCTTCAGGTCTGGGGCCTTGTGGTAGGCCACCATTCCTGGCCCTTGGCTTACCAAATAATTACCCATAATAATCAAAACCTGCAAATCAAAAAGTCCAGAAATGACATGACCCAATTAAACTGTTACTGTACTACCCTGCTTTGTTCACCATGAGTTGAAGCTCTTGATGGCGTAGTATTTGGTAAGCCCAGGCCCAGGTAGGGTACGGGCTTTTGGCCTACCACAAGGCCCCAGACCTGATTTGCTGCCATGCAGGCAATAATAAGACTTACGCCATACCTGACTACACCATACCTGACAAAAGCTCTTCGAGAATACCAGCTGATGTTAGTGCTGCCGAATTATAGTTAAATGTTCACTAGAAACAAACTTGACTTTGAATTGAATATGAGTGACTAACAACATCTCCATGACTGTTGTTTGATTGTTTTTGGAACGCATTGCTTAAATGAGAGACGAGACGGTTTTAAGAAAAATGATACTTCTGCGAAACCAGGGGATGAGCGAGTGACGTCTTCTTATCTTATCGGTCGGGGCTGTGCTGGCATACTGGACATCATGAAGAGTATAGGCTACAAGGGCCGCGTGCCGCTAAGGGTCTATAGCACACTCTATTTCAGTGATACCTAGCACCAATCAGATAAAAGCACCCACACCTGTCAAACAAACTGCTGGAAGAGTGATAAATTAAAGATCAAATGGCTTGTTGAAAAGTACAGCGACGCACCCCTGCTCCCTGTTAGCACACCACAACCTGAGCTTTACTGGGAGGGGAGAGAGAGAGAGAGAGAGAGAGAGAGAGAGAGAGAGAGAGAGAGAGAGAGAGAGAGAGAGAGAGAGAGAGAGAGAGAGA
>CM076966.1:33318903-33811403 GCA_039105355.1 Benthosema pterotum
CTTCACCTACACACCGTCTGCAGGGAAAACACACAAACAAGTGAACAACACACACACACACACGCAGGCCGCACAATCACACACACATGCACATACTCAGAAATGCACCTGAAAACAGACAAAAACAGTTTAGTCTCTCTCAATTTACATTGTGTGCATATCCAAAACGGAGCGGTAAACAACAGTAATCAGCTCTAAAACCCACTGCAGTAACAGTTTACTTTAGCAACAGGGAGGAGAGAGAGAGAGACAGAGAGAGAGAGAGAGAGAGAGAGAGAGAGAGAGAGAGAGAGAGAGAGAGAGAGAGAGAGAGAGAGAGAGAGCCTCAACCACTTACAGTGGACAACTGTGGCTCAGGAGGCAGAGCAGCAGGCATCCAATAATCTGTGGTTCAACGGTTCAAATCCCAGCTCCTCCTGACTGCATGTGTCTTTGGGCAAGACGCTGAACCCCAAATTGCTACCGATGTGCTGGTTGTGCTTTGGCATGGTTTCTGCCACAATCATGAATGAATGATTTGTTGCACTAAATGCACCAGTTACAGTAAACCCTATACAATAAGTCCTGTAAGGCACATATATTTGTGGACGTGAACTTAAAGGGCGTTTTAATTATGCAAAGAGTCAACATATACTAATCTGAAGGGACAGACACCTGTGGCAATCTGGCAGCCATCTGGAAGACAGAGCTGTCAATCACACTGAGGTGAGCGAGAGAGAGCCAGAGACAGAGAGAGAGAGAGAGAGAGAGAGAGAGGAGAGAGAGAGAGAGAGAGAGAGAGAGAGGGAGGAGAGAGAGAGCCAGAGACAGAGAGAGAGAGAGAGAGAGAGAGAGAGAGAGAGAGAGAGAGAGAGAGAGAGAGAGAGAGAGCCAGAGAGAGAGAGAGAGAGAGAGAGAGAGAGAGAGAGAGAGAGACAGAGACAGAGACAGAGACAGAGACAGAGACAGAGACAGAGACAGAGACAGAGACAGAGAGAGAGAGAGAGAGAGAGAGAGAGAGAGAATGGGTGGAATTGGAAGTGAGGGACGGAACAGAGACAGACAAGAAGAGATGTTCATCATGTTTATGGTCCAGTTTGCTGCCCTCACCACGACCACTGGTTCTCAGGCATTTCTGTCTGGGGTCACCCATGTACAGTACGTTTTCATCCACGGAATTACATTTGAACAGTATAGCAACTTTGCTGTCATCACGTTACTGTAGATATGTAGCCTAAATCTTTCCTCAAAAGATAGACTATGTGACAAGGACAACTGGAGAAAATCATGTGGTTCCAGTATAGGACAGATTGAATTAAACAACTCCTTTATCCACATAACCCTAGAAGGCCCTTCTAGGGTTTTAAACCCTATTTAAATAATGTTATCATTATTTTTTGTTGTTTTTTCACATAAATATCATGGTTGATGTTCATTGTTTAGTATTTCATTGCAATTGGTCATGATATTTGCGTAACAATACCCCCCACAGAGGCTGCAATTAACCTCTTCAATTAATCTCTGGACTTGGCAATTTTTGATGATTTTTAACCTTTGACCTTTAGCCTTTAACCCTAATAAAAGTAAGTAAAATGACTGCAATAAATATATTTTTGTGATCATTAGAATGTCTATAACATGTACAATCATTATATTAAAAATAATTGATTATAATTAATGAATGCTTTTTTTAATAGATCATGGTAGTACAAACTAGTAGGCATTCCTTTTCAGGGGAGAACATGCACCAAAAAATAGCCAATCTACAAGATCACAAGCGTCACCTCTCACCTTACTTTTTCATTCAAGGCACTCTAGAATTACGTTGTTACTATGTAGAACCTTACATTTATGTCATATTGACATACATATTCCCAACATAGTACAGAAAATAGTGGTTTCCATTAGGACAGATTGATATTTAACCGCTTGAACTCAAACATAGCAGATCTACAAGCTCGCACATGAGCTTCTACATCAGCTATTTGTTGGCAAGGAGGTTTGGTGATTCCACAATACAGTCAAGTACATTAAGTATATACAGTACTGTATGTGCATGCAAAAAGTAAGTATTTTTATATAATATATATGTATTATATAAAAATATTAGAGATTTTATATTTAACTTCGCTTATATGAGTATTGTATGAAGCGTGCCAAGAGTTTGCATGCATAAAAAATACCATATGGGATTTAACACTGTTTAATGCAATCAGATATTTTTTGTTTCAATGTAGGATCTGCCAGAATTTTTTTTTTTTTTTTTTTTTTTTTTTGCCAGTAGGCGTTCCTGCATAACTTCCAGTGAGATACTGATGTCACGTAAATAACCTCTACTCTGCAGCACCCCTGGACCTATGGGGCACCACTGGGAAACCCTGACTTAGATGACATGCATTGTATTTTGCATTGTAATTCATGGTTTTGTTCCTGGTGGTTGTATGGTGCCAATGTCTTTGATCGACAAATACATAATCTATATCTGTCTGTTTATAAATCACTGGAAGATGAAGGTTGGTTGCGGAATGGGGGGGGGGGGGGGGGGATCTGGAGATGCTATGTGGCATTCTGTATGCATATACATGTATGTGTACAATGTGTCTATCAGAATATATCCACTTGCATGCATGCTATACTGTGTTAGTGTATGTGCACATGTGTATGTCTGCGTGCGTGTGTGTGTGTGTGTCCTACACTGTGTGTATGTCCTTTTCATTAAACCAGCAGTGCCACTTGTCAGGTTTTAGACCCAGTATAGCTGTCAGCTACAATGAACTGGAGAATCCTTCTCTCATGCAGCCATCTGCCTCTTCCATACACATACTACTGTATGCTGAACCCAACACACACAGGCTTACATGCACGTGCATGTACACGTCGTACACATACACATACACATGCACACACAGAATAAACCATGCACAGGCACAAACCACAGACATGCAGAAATAACACACCCAGCTTCACAAATCACCCACATTTACCCACACTTACAGGACATGCTGCTCATACAAACTTACTTACAAAACTACCATGACACATGCACGCCCACACACATGCGCATGCGCGTGCACGCACGCACGCGCGCGCGCGCGCGCACACACACACACACACACACACACACACACACACACACACACACACACACACACACACACACACACACCACGCTGGTGCTCAAAGTACATCCTGAGGATTCTGACTAGCATTCACAGGTTTATTTTGTAACATTTTAGAAAATATTCACTTAAAATGATGTGAACAATGGATAAAAAAGTGAAGCAAAGTAAAAAAGATAAAAGAAAACTACTACTACTATACTATTTCTACTACTATTAGTACTAGCACCTACTACTGCTACTACTACTACTACTATTACTTCTTCTACTGTAGATGTAACTACTACTACAGCCATAATAAACACTATACACTGTCTCAAAATAAACAGAATCATACAGCAGTGTGTGTGTGTGTGTGTGTGTGTGTGTGTGTGTGTGTGTGTGTGTGTGTGTGTGTGTGTGTGTGTGTGTGTGTGCGTGCGTGCGTGCGTGCGTGCGTGCGTGCGTGCGTGTGTAATAAACAAACAATCAAAATAATACAAAAATGGGAGTCTGCATCCAAGTACATGTGTGCATGTCTCCATGCATACATACACACTTGACAAACAAACAGAAACTTTGGAAAGCATGCAGTGATTATTCCGTATACAGTGTGTGGACCTGGGCTCCTGATGCCATGGCATGCAGGCGTTGCGTCTTTGAAGCCAGGCCTTTTGTGTTTACCAGAGCAGCTTTTGTTCTACAGATAAAACAGACTTTGTAAGGTCACTTCTTATAGTCTGTGTACAAGCAAAAGTCAACAACACTGAGCATGAAGGTGTACATGTGTCCGCGTGTTGATACTGTATGCACACGCATACACACAACACACGCACGCACACAGAGATATGTGTAGACAAGGCAGGCAATGCAGTCACATCAGGGTCTGCGGTGGGAAAGAGCCCGACTGACCGAATGTGTGATGACGTAATTGTGTTTCTTGTGTTTTCTTGACCATTCTGCTCTCTAATCCTCTGTGCAAGAACATCCTGGTCACAGATCCCGGATGTCTCTCATTGGAAAAAACATTGAGGGGTAAAATCTGAGATAATGCCATTCTAATGCACAGGATAGAATATGTGCAGCGGCATTTTTTTTTTTATTTTTTTCTCAAATTGGCCATGCCCATTGTGTCCCAAATTAAGCGCAATGAAATGACGATAGGCAAATGAATCAATAGTTGGATTAAAGAATGGAATAAGTTAATCTTCGTGTTCTTCGAGTTTGGCAAAGGGGACGGCAGGTAGGGATGGTGAATGTTATTAAGTTACCGCAACTAAGATTACATTTCCTGTCGATAATAAGTGTAAAATATAGTTAAGGTAAAGGGAGACGCTTTATTGTGAAAGGCCTCTCGCAGCAATCGCTGAAAAGAGTGTGTTTAAACTGGGCTGCTTTTTGGCTCTGATCTGTCCGTTGTGGTAAACAGTTAGTATGCAGACTCTCTACAGTCGCTGGGTTGATTTACTGTAAAAAAAATAAAATAAAATAAAAAAACAACAACAAAGGAACCAAAAACACAATGTGTTGTTTGGAGGCATTGGAAGTGTCAACACACTTTGTTTGGAGCCTGGAGTGACTGAAGTTGCATTCCAGTGAAAGACAACAACAGTAAAGATGGACACATGCCTTACCACTTCAACTGAAAAATGAAGAGGCTACTCAATCAAAATTCTCAAATCCTGATGCCGCCCATTCATTGTCACAGTATCCATTACAAACCATTGCCTCCACATAATTCATTATTTTCATATTTTGTCTGGAATAAATGTCGTAATTAACAAGGGCCCGCAGGGCCGTAACTAATGCATCAGGTTCTTTATTTCTCTCTCTGTGCCCTGAAAACTACATGGTTTCCGCGCCAACGGCACTGACACGGCCATGCACGCAGTCACGAGATGAACAAGAGGAAAGCTGACAAGACTGTGATACAAACGTGTAGCCGCACTTCCTCCGGATCGCTGCGCACTTTGATTCTGTCCCCGCAGTGACTTGTAGGGATTTGATTTTCATCCGCCATGTACTTTTTTTTTTACATTACATTACACTCTCCTTTCATATCTCCACTTACTTTTTTCTTTTCTCTTCTTTGCCTTTTTTTAAAAAAAATACCCCGCAGTCTGATTTCTTCTCATTGTTCAGCCACCTAACTTATGTATGACAAACGCCCAGGGGCAAATCACCATCAAAGAGCCTCGTCGCCGGAACACGGCCCATGTGAGCGTCTTAGCCGATGACAGATGTCACTTTTGAAGTGAGCGAGGGCAGGGTGGGGTGGGGAGGATTGTGGGGTTTGAGGGGTGGGGGGGTGCAGTTGGTGTTGGCGGGGGTTGGGGGGGTGGGGGGGGTTGGGATGAAAGTGACGGGAAATATGACGTGCAACCGGTCCTCATCAGTATCACAGAGGTGTAATGTGGAAAGACTGTGCTGGGGATAGGTGGGAGGGGATGTGGGGAAAGAGGGGGGGCGGGGGGTGTCAGGGGATGCCTGTCTGTCTGTTGGTCTGTCTATCTGCCCGACAGGAGGGCTGGCCGTTTGCTCTGCCCAGAGCCAAAGCAGTGGATGTGGCCAAAAAACCCTCAAATCATCAGACCTGTCAACAAGGTCTGCCCAGTTAGTCATCCAGCCGGTCAGAAAATAGGAATACATCAGTCGGCCATCGCAGAGCATCCAGCTCCGAGTCCTCAACCAGCAAGTTTAACCATGAGAAAAAATAAAATATGATTCGAACCCGGCGGCACAACAGGCTTGTCGATCGGGCTAGGAGATTTGGTATGGACGGAAACAAGCACAGAAAGTACGGTCGCACCTCATGTCCACTTCTTTAACATAACACTTTAAGCAGCTGAAATAGCACTCAATCTGAAAAGGCGTCGGAAAGCCTGCAGGCAGCCCAACAACAGTATACGCCCCGGCTGGGGGAAAAAAAGTCACCCCAACATCCAGCAGTCATCCGTCACACCTCTGCCACGGCGATTGAAATGGAAGTGTCTCTCTAGCTCCTCGGCTCCGCCAGCGTTGCGCCGCGGCTGCTGCTCTTTCCTGGTGCACATCGGTGGTGCGCGCCACGGATGGATGGGGGGTACACAGAGAGAATAGCTAATCTGAAAGGAAAACCGGCGGCCCCGGGAATCAAAGGGCCACAGCCTCCCCTCTCTTCCCTGTGCGCATACAGAGCGCTCGCTCCTCACCTGGGTACTGTCCCCGGTGTGACAGTACAGGCAGCGACGGCGAGGACTCGGTAAACAAGTCAGAATATAAAATAAAATAAAACACAGAGAGGCAGCCAGTGCAGAGAGGGAGGGAGGGAAGGAGGAGGGGATGGGCCCAAAAACAAACTCTTAACTCAGAAAAATCCGCACACGGTTTCCCCCCTCGCCCATACATACATCCACTCTCTCTCTGTCTTTCTCTCTCTCTCTCAGCTTGTTCCCCATGTGTCTTTATTGTGGCTTGTTATGTCACCACTGTCTCTATATCCCTGACTTACTCCTCAGGACTTCAAGTGGCTGACTCTGTTTTGCCGGGGACCATAAATTATTCAGCGTGATGTGTCGTCTTAGTTTGGCGCGTGCGTCCCGTTGTCTCTCTCACTGTCTTATACCCACTCTTCTGAAAAAAGGCAGAGAGAAAAGGGGGGTTTGGGGGGGGGGTTGCCTTTGAGGCAGAGTTTGCAAAAGGTAACAGAGGAACTTCAGCATCGACAGACAACCAGCCCTTCTAAGTAGCAGCTCCTTGTCAAATACATATATTTGTTCCGGCACAAGGAAGGAATATGAAAAAGCAAAAACAAGTGGAAAGAAAAGTACTATCTGAATACAACACGGAAACCAACATGCTGCACTGCTGCTAGTACAACAACTTTGACTAGTAACTGGGCTAAAAATAATGACAGCATTCCGGTCGAAGGAGTGTGTGTGTGTGTATGTGTGTGCGTGTGTGTGTGTGTGTGTGTGTGTGTGTTTTGTTTTCCCAGGTGTGTTTTGTGTGTGCCTTTGCGTATGCATTTGAACTGGTGCATCTATGCTTATGCTGTGCATCTATATAGGCTTATGCCTGTGTGTGTGTGTGTGTGTGTGTGTGTGTGTGTGTGTGTGTGTGTGTGTGTGTGTGTGTGTGTGTGTGTGTGTGTGTGTGTGTGTGTGTGTGTGTGTGTGTGTGTGTGTGTGTGTGTAGACTGAACGGTACTATATGTAAATAGCAACATGAGACTGCATAGCATTAGTGTTCACTGTCCACACATTGAAGAGATGACCTGATCCCAATTACTCATACAGTCCCAGGGAGAACTGTCACGTCCCATCTCATCACACACACACACACACACACACACACACACACACACACACACACACACACACACACACACACACACACACACACACACACACACACACACACACACACACACACACACACACACAGTCTCTCTCTCCTCTCTAATATTACCTATACTGTACATAAACACAACCTCCATTCAAACTGTTCTTGCATGGTCACAGTTGTGCCCTCAGTCCCTCTACGCTCATTCTGCAGCTCCATCCCCCCACCCTTCCCCTATGTATGTTGCAAAAACTGCCCATGCTTTCCACTACTTGAGTTGCTGACCCTTTTGCTCAAAAAGTAATTGTCGTTAGGTAATAGAGGCAACTTTAGTGTACAAACACTGTGTTTGTGAACAGATTTGTTTAAAAACACAATCTGACTCCACCTCATCTACACTGAATCTGTTGGAGACTGTGATAGGCTAAAATGCTGCCTCACCCCACACAAACCCCCTCCCCATCATAAATTAGCACCGCCTTTCCTGAGCCGGACGGATCTTTTGTTTTCATGATTTGTTGACAACAACAACGTTCTGGAGCATCTGCAGGACGAAGCAAGTATCTGTCTGCAGTATCAAAGTCGAAGCAACGAGAGAGGAAAATGGCAAAAAATATAGCTATTTTGATATTTGGCTAAAAAGTTGCTCTATTACCTTTAGGAGCGGATAAGAATAATATAATAAATAAGATCTCGGAGCTATAGAGAAAGAGTGGGCACATGATACAGGGCTGGGGAAGAAGCATCACAAAACACATGCACAAGCATGTGCATGTGTGCGCATATGTGTAATGTTGGTCCCACCCAGTGTGTTTGGGTGATTGAAGTACAGCAGTGCCAAGCCTTTACTTTTCAGACCACTTCCCTGGTAATGACATACATAAAAACAAACCCTGAGCGTTTGTCTAAAATAAAGTAACAAGTGCAGAAACGAACCATGAAGTCGGTAATGGACGTGGAAAACAAAGCTCTTGCGGTGGCCGTTGCACATGGCTCAAATATACAGTACAGCAGGCTGTAGACTCACAGTGTAATGAATGAACCTCACCGACAGAGGGGCTCGGCACACACAGCCTCTTATTTACAGTCTGTGGAGCACAGTCCTCAACCACTTGAAGCCCTGCGTCCATAGTGCCAGCCTCAAAAACAGCAAATCTACAAGCTCACAATGCGTCACAACAAACCTCTGTGCACCTGTTATGGACAGTGCGCTGTCCGGTAAAACAGTTACCGTGGATAAAAGATTCACTGTAAAAATGTTTTACAGTGAATCTTTTATCCGCTGTTTTGGAAAGAAACAGAATATAAAATGCATTTAATGACTCCCATACATAAAGTATTTAATACATACGTTTATGTATGGGAGTCATTAAATGCATTTTATATTCTGTTTCTTTCCAAAAGCACAGCTGCAGAACTGCTCCTAAGATCTGTCATGAGTCGCAGCAAATAAAACAACTAAATATATGGTATATTGCAAAGTGGCCCAGTAGCTGGGGGGATATGGGGGGCTGAATATTTAGATACAGTATGTCACTAATGCATTTTGGATTACACAGGTCTATCAATTGAGTTTCTTATCATAAAACAACTCTGTCATAAAGGCAGACACAGAGTTGGTCCAATACAAGGGGGTTTATTGACCAAAAACAGGAACATACAGTGGAATATGAGGAAATATACTAAGAACTAGGACTAACACTATAGGAGCAGAAAACCACTGGCTTACTTTTACGAACAAACCAGGAACAAAAAACTCAAGGACTAACTAGACACAGGTGAACAACTGGACACATCAACACTGGGATAGGCTGGGTAACTAAGGGGACACAGGTGGAAACACTGGCAATCACAGGACTATAACTAGACAGGTACAGAACTACAGCGGTAGACAGGAAGGCACATATACTACTACAAAATAAAGCTACACAGACCAAGACCAACTCGTCTCTAACTGGGAATAAGGAACACAATAAAAGAATCAAAGGGAAACAGTAAAGTAAAACACTAGCATACAAAATAGCAGTACAATACGAATCACAGACTGACAAACTTGCTTTTAGACGGTGATTGATACAGTATAATTAAAACTTAAGTGCTTTAAGTGAGCTGGGGTCCTAGTTAACTAAAATGTATCCACAATGCACAGGTATGTGTTGTGAACACTGTGCAGTATGTGTATGTGCATATCTATTTAATTGCATGTACATAAGAGTGCATATTATGTTCATTATGTTGGCCACATAAAACAGATGTAGTTGTGCCAGTGTGCGTGCTGTGGGTTTAAAATATTTAGGGATTGTGTGGGGGGTTGTGTTATGTGTGTATAGCCTATAGCATGTGTGTGTGCATATGTGAATAGTACCATATACTGCACATAGGCAACAGCTCTATAGTGTCAGTTGCCCTAAATTGATTCTAACCTTCTTTTGGTCGTGATCTTGTTGTTAAAAAATAAAAGAGAAATTAATGAAACTCACTGATCTTGTCACTCTTAGTGCAACCCTTCACTGTTGACCGAATAAATGTCAGTGTTTTAGAAAGTCAATGGAAAATGGTGCATTTATGTAGTGCTTTTATCCACACCACTTTATTGTACAGTACATTCACTCATTCACACAAGAGCTTAGGGGCACTTTGACGACACATCCAGGGGAACCCGGGATTGAACCGGGAGCCTCCACCCGGCCACTCTACCCCTGAGCTACTGCTGCACCTTGCAGTTGAGTAATGTTACTTGACTCGATTCTGTACTGCAGGTTGCATATTTGTCCAGCCACACAACATGGCACCTACAACAGTACAGGCTACTCCCTTGTTTGTATCATGAAATCCAAGACATGACTTTTGGGAGATGAAAACACAGCAGCACACAGCTCTGATACGCCGCAGCGCTCCTGCGGATACCCGAGTCGCTTTTGTCTTGATTTATCCTGATATTACCGTTTCTGGTATTCCCTTTGAAACGGGAGAACTGGCATCTTGTGAAATCATAGGAGAAGTCAGGAGACTGGCGGATCACATGTTGCCGAAGCCCCCATTGTTTCAATCACAGTGCCTGTTTCATCTTAACTTGTTCAAGCTGTTAGCCTTCCCTTTTTCCCCCCACTGTTTTCAGTGCAGGGCCGCGACACGCAATCAAGCATCAGCACGACTATAGAGAGGGCTGTAAGTGGGGTTTGTCTTTCTGCTTCAAACGAACATTATACAGTCCATGATGCATTCGAGAGCACGCGATGCTTCGCAGCGATGAATAAGGAAAAATAACTGCTGTTGTTTATTGGCCGGGCATTTAAACTAAATCTAAGCTATAAACTCTGGGACACTTGTAAACTATTAAAGTGTATTTCAGTGTTTGGATCAGAGTCAAAGAAGGTCTATTATTAGTTCATAGCTTCTCTTTCACCACTCTCCCTCTCCATCCATCTTTCTCTCTCTCTCTCTCTCTCTCTGCCTCCATCTCTCCCTCTCACACCCCCTCCAATTCTCTCTTTCTCTCTCTCTCTCTCTCTCTCTCTCTCTCTCTCTCTCTCTCTCTCTCTCCATCATCTCTCCCTGGATCCATATCCATCTCGGCTTGCCTCTGCAGTCCCTCATTAGTGGTTGTGTCTGTGGATGATGACTGTAATAGCAGTTGCTGTAAAAACTCCAGAGTTAGCCCAAGGGCCGGGGAGGCCCTGGGGGAGGGGGAGAGGGCGTGCAGTGGGACCTGCGGGGGGTGGGTGAGGGGGGGCTGGGGGTGGTTGGTTGGGGGGGGGGCACAACGCATGCAGGGAGCGAGAGGAAGAGGAGGGGGTGAAGAAAAAGCCAACATCATGGGATCCAACCTCAGCTATAGCGGAGAGAGGGGAGGAGAAGGGCGTATCCATCTAACGGTCCCCGAACACTCCGATCTTTCCTTCCTCTGGCTCTCTACCTCGCGTTACACCATACCCCCCCTCCCCCCTCCTCCTCCTCCTCCTCCAGTCCCCCTGCAACAAGAACGAAACAAAAAAAAGGTAAAATGGAAATGGAATGGAATAGTAGAATGTGTATTTACCATGGTAATGAGGCCCCATGTGGCCTCCGGCATTTTAACTCTTGTTAATCGTCAGGTGAGAGCCTGCTTTATGGATGGGTGGTGGTGGTGGTGGTATAGGGTGGTGTACATATACAGTATGTACATCTCCACCATCACCGCCAAGCTACCACTGGGGTGGAGGTGAATAAACCCCGATGGTAATAATATGAACTTTATCTAAACTGAAGAGAATCCTCCCTCTCCCCTTCTCCTCCCGCTCCCTCTGGATGATTGCTATTTTTTATGGTTATTATTATTCTGCCTTTATTTGTTTATGTATTTTCTTCTCTCGAGGAACATCTGCTTTCAAAGACGGTGTTTATGGGGATGTTGTTGTTGTTGTTGAGCTCTGGCAACAATGAACAGAGAATGCAGGAGAAAGAGTATTGAGGGGCTGGATGTCAAATATGTGGTAAGGAAGAGGCTCACATTTCACAACTTAAGTTTATCAAATGTGGAATGTTCCAATAGCTGTGTAACACCTATATTGTTGCAGTTTGGTGGAAACCGTTACTCTTAATATTATTTAATACTGGAAATATTATTTTGCTCAGTTTCTCATTAATCAAATAAATAAATACATTGAATTTAAATATGGAAAACATCTGGACACTAGTACATTTTAAAACATTTCTTTACAAAGAAAAAAACTGTAATAGATAGACGACAGTGAAAGAGGTTATTTCCTGTGCTATGCCTCCCTGCAGTCGCTGTGGTTTGCTATGTGTCCCTGCAGTCGCTGTGGTTTGCTATGCCTCCCTGCAGTCGCTGTGGTTTGCTATGCCTCCCTGCAGTCGCTGTGGTTTGCTATGCCTCCCTGCAGTCGCTGTGGTTTGCTATGCCTCCCTGCAGTCGCTGTGGTTTGCTATGCCTCCCCGCAATCGCTGTGGTTTGTGCTATGCCTCCCCGTGGTAGCTGTAATTTGCTATGCCTCCTTCCAGTCGCTGTGTTTTGCAATAAAGTTGATTTAAAAAATCAACCAGTGCCAAAAACACGCTCAAGTCTCTCAGCGCAATCGGGAGCATGTGATAGAGTAGTACATCATTTACATAGTCAACACAACAAGAGAACCAGGCTCCCTGTGGATACACACACACACACACACACACACACACACACACACACACACACACACACACACACACACACACACACACACACACACACACACACACACACACACACACACACACACACACACACACACACACACACACACACACAGAGACAAGCTCCCTGGTGCAGCTCCAACGCTCTCATCCAGAACCGTGTTCAGCAGCTAGGAGCCTTCATCAGAGGAGGAAGATAAGCATGTTATAGACTGGAGGACATGAAGTGCAACCACAGATTTAACAACAGCGCCTCCATCTCCCACAGAGTCATTTAAAAAAAGCATGCAGTTAAGAAACATAATGCATTATATACAGTAACATAATGACGGTTGCAAATACAATATTGATGAAATTTTATTATAAGGAGAATTCCACACCAAAACACATTGTGCATCAATCTACCTTGATTCCTGTGACATGATTCATAATGTCCTTGATTTTTGTCATAGATGCCCCATTTTCGACATAAATTTGGAGTTACAGAAATACCCGCAGTAGAATAAAGACAACCTGTGGCCATGTTAACTGCATTGGCACAACAGCAACAGGCTGCAACTGCAACTAACCTCATGGTGAAATGTAGAAAATGCGGCATCTGTGACAAAAATCAAGGACATTATGTATCATGTCACAGGAATCAAGGTAGATTGATGGCCAATGTGTTTTGGTGTGGAATTCTCCTTTAACTAGTTGGTGTCATGGTGTCTATTATGTTTGTGATCGCTCGGTCGGTCGGTCAGTCGATCATTAATTGATGGATTGATTCAATGAATTATTGAATTATTGCAGAACGGGTGCGGTTCAAATGAAAGTACAGGTAACAGGTCAATACAAATGCGGCAACAATGATAAAACCCACAAAATGCACTATAAGACTGAAACGGCATCGATTCTGAAAAACACATTCAATTTAATGTTTTCTACAAATACACATTTTCAGTGGCGTGCGTGGCCAGTCTACTAGTCCAAGAATGGTCATGAAAGTGTCAGTACAAAATATGGTTTTCAGCCACCTTCATCCAGACTGTATGGGAGAGAGAGTTCCCTGACCTTGTCCAGATCTGTTCCAACAGAACTCTTTCTCTGCTATATATACGGCAGCTCTCTGCCTTCCAGCAGCACACTGCATCTCTACTACTGCACCGTATAGCTGCTGGGTCAAAGGTAGCGACAGGAGGTGACTCCATAATAAAGATGGGAGCAGGGGGGGGGGGGGGGGGGGGGCGTGCAGAAGAAGAGGAAGACAAAGAGAGAGAGAACAAGAGCGAGGGATGGGAAGGAAAGAAAGAAAGAAAGAGGGACAGGGGTGACAATAGCAACAGAGCTAGGGGAGGAGGTGGGTGGGTGGCAGCAGGGCATGGTGATCTGATGAGAGGGTTAAAATGCCACAAATGCCATGTCTCCAGGCCTCATAAGGACAAGCTCTGTGCTGCTTCCAAGGTCAGGGTTGGCACGTTACGGACGCACGCGAACACACACACACACACACACACACACACACACACACACACACACACACACACACACACACACACACACACACACACACACACACACACACACACACACACACACACACACAGTGCAGGCGTGTGCACACCACACACCTGTGCCATGTTGATGGCGAGAGGGAGGAGGGATTATTAATGAGAGAGGCATGTGCAATCTCAACACACACACACACACACACAACACACACACACACACACACACACACACACACACCACACACACACACACACAACACACACACACACACACAAATAACAATCCAGCCTGTTAGTGCATACTGTCTGGGGCATGAGGCCTCCCTGAAATAAATAATCTCCGTCTCTTAAGGGGATTAGAGGGAATCTGATGCTTCTGGCCTGGCCGGCAACAGATGCCAGGAGAGGTGGTGGTGATATGGGAGGAGGGGGGGGGGGGGGGGCAGAGCCAATGGGGATGAGACAGGCCACTGGGGGACGCAATTATGACATAAATCATATACTTCATACTTTGTGTTGTGCTGTTTGGTCGTTGCACATCCACAGTGTATAGGAAAGTGCTTTGGCAACCTTTGGGACAGGGCTGTTTATAGAGCTGAGATTTTGAGCTGCAATTAAGTGGGTCCGCAAATTATTGTAAAAAAAAAATAATAATAACTAATATTTTTGATGATATTGAAATTAATTGAAATATGTGTTTGCACTGTGATACTGATAGGTGGGAAGATCAGTTTTGTTCCATTAATCTAAACCCGTGTATGGGCACTGATGCAGAAAGGTCTGAAAATGGCCAGTGCTGACGTAACTGCAGGTGAGTTTAGCAGGAAGCAAATGCCAAAACCATCATGATTGTTGACATCAAAGAATCGGTAAAGACGGGGCCGAAAAGTACTCCACCTGAAAGTACGATGATGAGATAATGTTGTTATTGACTGTTCAGTTCCGAGTTGTCTTTTCTAAAGCTTTCATCTTTTTGTCTCTCCACTGGTCACATTTCGTCACGGTGTGTCGCCGTGCGCCAACAAACACTCAATGTGAACAACGTCATTTTGCAGCACCACGGCCTTCAACTACTAATGGGCTACTAAAACAGTAAACAACCTCTATGCGGTTGGAGAAGACAGCCCAGTGGCTGTGAATTCTGATTTCTATTGAAAGCTATGCTGCGCTTTCCATGTCCAGGAAGGGGAAAATACCCACCACAGCTAAGCTCCTGCTGAAAGCTGACAGTGGAGATGCCAAGTGGCAGGTTCTGCGCCCAGCATGCCAGTGTCCAACCAGAACGCGCGTGCACAACACACACACACACACACACACACACACACACACACACACACACACACACACACACACACACACACACACACACACACACACACACACACACACACACACACACACACACACACCACACAGAGGGCACTTCCAACCGGCCAACTCGTCCCAGATGCTGCCAGCCAAGTCCTGCTCACACGCAGGAGATGGCATTACAGCCATCCGTGTAAATCAAAGGTCCCCCCCTTCCCTCCCCAATGATTTCTATGGCAACCGGGGGCATCCGGAGTCATCTGGAGAGGCGAGCATTCAATTAGGTGAGTTGGGAGATGGTTTGGAAGACGATGCGGGGCATCCGGCTTTTCAGTCCAGCGAGTCAATGAGCGGAGACACATTCACAGACAGGTCATGCATGTCTCACACATATGAACACAATGTAACACCACCTCAGCTCACACACACACACACACACACACACACATGCACACACCCATGTCCTAAAACAGCACCTGACCCAGACAATGAATGTAAGAGGACTTAAGCACTTACAACCCTAGTTACAACCCTATACAGTACAATATGGAGACCAAAAGGGGAGGTAAAGGCATGAATTATTTTGTACACATACTGTAGCATTGGTATTGGTTGATGGCATTGTGTTAATTTTTTTACGCCATGTTTTTGAATTGAATACATAATAGAACCACAATGGAAACAAGTCCCTGGGACTTTTTTGTGATATCCATTTTGCAGTCTTACTGCAGTGGTTTTCAAACCAGTGGTCTGGGGACCACCAGTGGTCCTTGAAAGGGTTCCAGGTGGTCCCCAGGCTAAATGATGGAATGTTGGTTAACCAGATGTAATTCTTGAGAGCGTAAAAATGAAACCAAATGGACCCTGCTTTTATGTTTACACTCTCAAGAGTTGAAATATTTATCATCTGAATTAGCAGCACCACTTAATTAAGAAGTCTAAGCAGACAATGTATAAGATTAATGGTCATGGAATTGTGGACAAAACCAATAGATCTTTAGTTTTGGGGTCTTTGGGGTGAAAATGTCATCAAATGTCATCCATTTTTGGGGATATTGTTCGTTCGCTATATGGGAGAGCTACAGTATATACAGTTATACAGCATGGTGTTTGCAGTTACAGTAAGAGTTGTCTTGTTAATTTTATAGGACGGGTGGGTCTGATCCCCTGGCCACTCCCACTCTGCATGCCTCCCACTCCCCAGCCAGTACACAGTGGAGCAACACCTAAACCATTACTGTCCCCATGAACTTAACTGCCATGGCGCGGCGGGCAGCCCCCCAGCCAATTACAGGGCAGAATTAGCACCGGGCAGGCGTGTGTACGCGTTATACGAGACAACCAATTAAAATCACTTATGGAAAGGGTAATATCCAAGCGATTTAGGCCAGAACAAAACGGCTTTGGAGGGATTATCCCTGGCGTAACCTGATCTCATTTTCTTCCACTCAAATAGTGACACACACACACACACAAATCCATGTGCACACAAAAATACAGACATGCACATGCACGCACACAACACACAGCACGCACGCCCACGCGCCACACACACACACACACACACATAATAGTTGAAGTTAACAGCTTCAAAGATACTATCCACTGAGTCAACTCATACACATGCGTGTGTGGATGTACATGTATACACACACACACAAGCACACCAGACATTATTGACAAGAAGACAATAAGCCCTTGGGTTGCATTCATGCACACACTTTTGTCATTCCCAGACAGACAATGAGCCACAAATATAATCAATAGACTGTGAGCACAGTATACTGTAAGCAACTGCAGAATGCACACACACACACACGCGCATACGCACACGCACACACACATTAAATCCTACTTCTGGTCAACTCTCTTCCAGCCAGTACTAGATCAGAGCAATGGCCACCTGGTCATTTTAAATATTAGGTGTTGCTGTAGTGCCCCATACACTGTGTGTGCAACTTAGACAAGTTTGATGAATATTGGAGCAATGGTATGCCTGTGCATGCCAACATGGCCCCTGTGGAGCCTTACATGGACCCTGGTATAAGCATTGTCATGTCAGTGTTTACATCAAGTTTTCTGCAGAGGTGCAATGTAGTGTAACAATGCAGTGTACCTTATGTCTTAAGTCTGCGTGTTATGTTTGTGCCATCTCCCTACAGGCCATTTTTATGTATGATTTACTGTAGTAATTCACTCTGGTAAAAGAAACAGGTCCTATTTAATTGGAATTGAAATCAAGAGCCAGTACAGGCACAAAGAGTAAACTTTTGGGGGCCTGGTTGCCCACGTATTGTTGAGCATACAGTTTAATATATTATATATATATTTATATATATATATAATATATATATATTTATATATATATATATATATATATATATATTTATATATATATATATACACACACACACATGGCAAGCTCTCGCCCAAAGCTCGAAACATGAGAAGTGCACACCGCACCACTTTCATGTCATAAAGAGACAAGTGGCAGGACCGGGCTCTGTATGTGGCTCTGTGGAGATTTTCATTCATCTCACCATCCTATTGAGGCTGGAGTCCTATTTTCATTCATCTCACCATCCTATTGAGGCTGGAGTCCTATTTTCATTCATCTCACCATCCTATTGAGGCTGGAGTCCTATTTTCATTCATCTCACAATCTTATTGAGGCTCTATAGGCGAACACCCAGATGTCATTACTATTAAGAGCTTTAACCGCATAATGATGATGATGGGTCTAAACAAAGGGTTTTCAACCAGTGGTCCAGGGACCAACAATGGTCCTTGAGAGGGTACCAGGTGGTCCCCAGCTAAATGACGGAAACTTGGTTAACCAGATGTAACTCTTTGATAGCGCAAAACAACCAGCGTTACGGGTCCAACTCTCAAGAGTTAATCATCTCAATTCTACAAAACTAGAGAATGTAGAAGAATTGTGTGTGTCTGAATTGTGGACAAAAGCAAAAGAATAATCTTTAGTCTTGGGGTCTGTGGGGCTAAAATGTCGTCAAATGGTGGTCCGTGGCTCAAATGCTGAATATATAGTGGGCACTGGAATCAAAAAGGTTGAAAACCACTGGTCTAAACCCAACCTGTCAAGCAGGCCGCTGCCTTCCACCCGGAGTTCAACCTGATGTTTCCTATGCTGTTGAGGGCAGTGGTGGAAGAATCTGATTATTTTATTTGAGTCCAGCAAGCTCATGTTCATGATCTGAGTACTGGTCAGTCACTGGCAAAAATATGGAGGCAGAAGTTTGTTGGAAAGGGGGATAGTCAGAGATGGGTGAGCTGAGGAGGATTCAGACGTGGTTTAGGATCAGGCAGAAAATTGGTAGTCAGTCTTAGTCAGTTTTAACTGCAATGACACCAATACAAAAAATTATATATATATATATATATATATATATATATATATAATATATATTATATATATATATATATATATATATATATATATATAATATATATATATATATATTATATATATAGTATACACACACACACATGAGCCAAATGAATGTGTTACATTTTTAGATCTCTGTAACAAGCCAAATGTTGTTGGTGTTGGATCCTTGTTTATTTCCCTATATATTATTATGTTATAAAAATATTCTTTTGGTTTAAGATTGCGAAAATATAGCGACATCAGCTATCTTCAGTACTTTTGTACAGCGCACTTGTAGAGATAGAAGGTTTCTCCAGTCTGCCAACAACAACATGATCTTTTTAAATCTGCTCTTGCACTTGGAAAAGAGTTGAAATCCTCTACGACACACCTGGGCATTATGCGGCCCGGGGGCCAAATGCGGCCCTTTGGCTGACTCTAACCGGCCCGTGAAAGGGTACTGTGGTTCTTGAGAGGGTTCCAGTTAAATATGGAAAGTTGTTTAACCAGATGTAACTCTTTGAGAGCGTAAAAATGAAACCATTTTTACGCTCTCAAGAGTTAAAATATTCATCTGAATTAGCCAGAGAACGTAAAAGAATGGTCATTTTTGATCTATGTTTGCCTGTTTTGTTTGTGAAATCCAGCCTGGAATTGTGGACAAAAGCAAAAGAAATCTTTAGTTTTGGGGTCTGTGGGGCTAATATGTCATCAAATGTTGGTCCATGGCTCAAATACTGAATAAATTGAGAGCCCTGGTGTCAAAATGGTTGGTCTTACACTTACTTTTATCTTGAAATTAAATTAATATTACACAGACTTTAGTTCAGCCTTTAGTCTTGGCCCTCCACAATATTTTATGCATCTCATTTGGCCCCTTGGGAAAAATAATTGCCCACCCCTGCTCTATGATGTGTCTTTTTTTTTTTTTTTTTTTTACAATATAACCTTCAAAGGATATGCCGTTTCGTTCCAGAGTTACAGTGTGATTTCTATTTCTGAGCGGATGTTATGCGTTCTCTTTTAACAGTGAACTGAGCAGAGCCATCAAGAGGCCACCTGTCAGACGGACACATGTCAAAATGTCTATTGTGTCTGCCAAGACGCAGAAGGTCAGAAATACAGTTGGGGGGGACTGATGCAAGTCAATCCCCGTGGATTTACTTTCCACTCCCAGGCCATCAATCTAATCCTCCGCAGGTTTGGTTTTCAAGCCCTGCAAGCACTCTTTAAAACGCTTTTACACTCCTGAGTCCAGCAATAGAACTATAGAGTCCATTCGAGGGGGAAATGGAAGGTTAAGTATTGATAATACTTGTGAGATCACTGACGGCTTTAGAGCATGTATAATGAAAGCACATACAGGGCCCCACAATATGACATCACCGTGAACTCTGTTAGTCTAGCATCTCCGAGACATTCTATTCCACCCCCCCATCTCGCTTTCTCTGTTTTCATGCGTTCTTCACCAATCCATTCCCATGGCCTGAGCTGTGTGTGAGCAGCAGTTACAGTATCATCGCCTCACAGCTTCACGTATAGCCTGGCCCAAGCCCAGAGAGCACAGCCGAGCCGGGAGCCTGCTAATGAGCTAACAGCTAGTGCTCGACAGCCGCTTGACTGACACAGCCAATCTGCTGGGCTCCCCCGCTTGCCTTTCACCTACTTGTGGCCTCTGCTACACCGCCAAGGCTCCCATTAATTCTCCCCTTGGGCTTTTTTTGAGGAATCCTCAGAAAGAAAGAAAGAAAAAAAAAGAGAAAACATTGAAAGGCAACCTAAAACCACAAATGGGCATGTCAGTGTGGGCTAAGTTTAAACTGGCAACGCCGGAGTGTACTTTCCTGCGCCTCGGGGACCGCTGAAGCTGACCTCGACAAGCACAGGCAGGGTTTTAGGGATGTGTTTGCTGATGTGCATGGCCGGGAAGTGTCACTGCGTGGAAGTAGTACTAGGAAGAGCAGCACTGTCAGGTTGTTGCGGCCGTGTGCGGTAAGCCCGGTTCACCCCTCAACTCAACTCCACCACAGATACATAGTTTCTAGGGGCCGGGACTTGGAAAAGGAATAATCTCTTGAGGAGAGGCAGAGAAGTGGAGGAATTACATTCGTCCAAGGCGAATTACCCGTGTTGTCTGAGGACAAATTGTTCCCGTGAAGAAGAATCAGGATTTTTTTGGAATCAAGAATCGAAAACAGAATTTGCCAGAACAAAATCGGGGAGATCAGTAGCTCGCATTTGAAGAGATAATAAGAATAATAAAAGCAAACACACCACCAGTTCCAAGCTCTGTGATCATTCTCATTTCCCACATGCAAATGGCAATTCGGACGATCGGCTAAACTCATCAGTCTCGAACTCCAAATCATGTGTTTCTGCCAAGGTCCGTGACACAGACGTATCGCTCCATCCCAACATTAGTCTGGCAATTTGAAACCCTGTGCTCACAAATGACCGTATAAAGCACGGCAGGGGAACAAAGCAAAAATGACCTTTCAAATGATTAAGCTGAAACATTATCATCACATTCCCTATTTTCTCTCGCTCTCTCTCTCAACATGAGATCAGAACAACTGGTTTGCTGGGTCCGAGGTTGGCAGCAGCCCCCCCGTCTGCCCACCCCCCATCTATGATTTCAGTTCAGAGCCCATGCCGGGGCTGTAGCGGTCCAACTTGGCCGGTGCCCATCTGGAGCCGGGGGCCAAATGTCTGCTCCACTCAGCCTCAATGCACAGCGGTGATTACCCCGATGGTGGGGCGGCGGTCATGGTGGTGTGGTTATAAATATAAGCCCCGGTCTGATCTCTCTTGTTCATAAACAGAGGTTCGGAGCTGCTGTGGGAACCCAGCACAAAGGCCCGCAGGTCTCAGAGGGGGTAAGCCGAGCTCTGCAGGCCGCTTAGACGGCCCTGAGACTCCCCCGGCCAGCTGGTGGTTGTCCCTCCAGAGGACTACCGGGCAGCGGAGGAGGAGGAGACCAATGGATGGAACAGCAGAAGAGGTTGGACTGGCTGGCAGGGACAGAGAGAGAGAGCGGGGTGGGAGGGGTGTTGGTGTGGGACGGAGGCCATGGGGCATGGCTTCAAATTGACTGGGAGATTCTGATGCAGCACAGAAAGCCATCGGAGGCCTTCATGCTGTTCCAGCACAAACTCACTTTTTAGAGACACCAAGAAAAGAAGACACACAAAAAAAAAGATTGGGGAGAGGGGAGGGGAGGGGGAGGTATATGGCAAGCGGATGTGTCGTCCAGGCTCTCTCCAAACAGAATATGACATCAGGGATTTGTGAAAACAGATCCCTGGCCGGGTGAATGAAAGAAAACTGTCCGGTTCTGTGGGGGTGAACGTGCGTAGCGTTTGCATGCTGCATGCCGTGCGGTAGCCCCTGCATGGCTCTTTCAAAGCCTTCAGAAACATCAGACTTTGTTTTTGCTTTAATTAGTGCAGTGAGGAGTGGACTGACTGGTGGCATCCTCCAGCGGGCTAACAGTAGCTCTGCCATGTTGCCCACTGATCCTCCGCCCTCCTAGAGCAGCTCGCCCAGATCCCCCACGCCCCCCACCGGTCAGTTGGCTCACACAGTGAGTGCTAGAACTCTGTGCCCATGCAGAGCCGTATTAGAATGGTTGGTGGTGGTGGTGGTGGAGGGGTCAGTGGCTTGTCACCAGCTGTGGATGGCTGCAACTGCACGCTAATCCCTCCTGCACACAAGGAAGCAGTGTGACTGGATTGACTGGTGGCGGGCGGGGTGGGGTGGTAAGGGGATGGGGCTGCCGGGGAAGGGTTCCCTCTAGTGGACGGAGGCTCGGGTCATCGTGTACAGCAGTGGTTTTCAACCTTTTTGACACCAGGGACCACCATTTATTCAGCATTTAAGCCACGGACCACCATTTGATGATATTTTAGCCCCACAGACCCCCAAAACAAAAGATTTATTTTGCTTCTGTCCATGACTGTTGTATGTTTTAGAGTTGTGTAGACTAATTCACATGCATGATGAATATTTTAACTCTTGAGAGCGTAAAAATGAAACCAAATGGACCCACCAGGGTCCATTTGGTTTCATTTTTACATTCTCAAGAGTTACTTCTGGTTAAACAACTTAGCTGGGGACCACCTGGAACCCCGGACCACCTGTAGAAAACCCCCTGGTGTACAGTTAGGAGAATTAAGGTTTGTCATTCTAAAAGCCTATACTGGGCTAAAATTAAAGGTAATAGAACTGCGCAGTGACATCACCACCCCTGTTCCAGAAGTGGATTCCCCATTTCATTTTCCTCATAGACTTTTCGAAAATGGTTAATAAAAACACGATTGCGCCATGGACAAAACCAACTCAGGTCCTGACAAATCATGAAACAAACACAGTATTATCATTTGATATCAAATTAGCAAGAAGTAGAAAATGGCAGGATACAACACTTTTTGTTTCATTTTTCATCTTAGAAATTATTTGATTGTCCCAAAAGATTCTGTGTGTCATCATGATTTGTCACGACCCGAGTTGGCTTTGTCCGTGGTGCAATCGTCTTAATATTAATCATTTTCGAAACCTCTATGAGACAAATGAATGGGGAATCCACTTCTGGAACAGGGGCGGTGATGTCACTGCGCAGGTCTATAGTCAAAAATCTAAATAGATATATCGCTATATTTTTTTCCTTTTTTCCCCCATCTACGTTGCTTCTACTTTGATGCTGCAGCTGTTACCCTGTAGAGAGACACTTGCTTCATCCTGCAGATGGTCCAGGACTTTGTTGTTTTCAACAAATCATGAAAACAAAACATCCGTCTGGCTCATAGGGGTGGTTTTAGCCAATCACAGCACAGCAGTTGCCAGCAGTTTTATAATGAACCGATAGAGTGAAGGTGAGGTGGAGTTAGATTCAGTTTTTAAACAAATCTGTTTACAAACATAGTGTTTGTACACACTAAAGTTATTATTACCTTTAATCATGCCAGCAACATGCCAGTTATAAATGGTGCATTTATCCAAGGCGCTTTAACTTGCATCCACCTATTTCACACACACACATTCATACATTGATTGCAGCAGAAACCATGCAAGGAACAACCAGGACATCGGGTACAATTTGGGTGCAATGTGTCCTTGCCCAAGGACACTTCAACACGCAGACAGGAGGAGCCGGTAATCGAACCGCCGACCCATCACGGTTCATTGCCCTACCTCTGGGCCACAGCCGCAAGTGTCACATCTGTGAATAATAATAATAATGTTGTCTTTGAATTAAACCTACAGTTGGAAGACTTTTCCTTTCATCTCTCTCTTTTTCCCCCTCTTACATAAGTGCCTCCTATAGCAACATTGACAGTGTGTGTACATTTATTTTAATGGCTTGGCCTGGTGGTAATCAACCCCTTCATTCCGCTAGTGTCACGCTCCACTCATTGAACTATAAAGCAGCCATGCGCTACATACATACAGTAACATAGCAGCAGAGGGCAGGGCCGAGTTGGCGACACTGCTTTCTCACTTAAGCAGATAATTGGCCTTATTGATGTATAAAAGATGTCCCACAGAGCCCTGTGAAACACCATTAGCAGGCTGGGGCTGAATTGTTCATGAGCTGCAGCCTCTGAATGAGAAATAGCAGATAGAGAGAGAGAAGATAGAGAGAGAGAGAGAGAGAGAGAGAGAGAGAGAGAGAGAGAGAGAGAGAGAGAGAGAGAGAGAGAGAGAGAGAGAGAGAGAGAGAGAGAGAGAGAGAGAGAGAGAGAGAGAGAGAGAGAGAGAGAGAAAGAGAGAGAGGGAGGGAAGTGTGATAATAGCATGGTGTATGCCTGCAACACACCTGTGTTGCTTTCAGGCCATGTCCAAGACTGTCTCCATCCTAAAACAATAAAACAAATTAGTCAAATATTCAGGGACTCTAATCTAAAATTGAAATTGCCCAATTGAGGAGGAAAATGTGATACAGTTTAACACAGATGGAAAAAAAAATGTCATTATCACGAGAGTCCTCCTCTTCTCAATGAGACCACTGAAAGCTTATTAATGATCACACATGAAGCTCCCCCTGAGCACAGTAAAAATAAGACACTCACAGGAAATGGGGCTGCAAAGGGATGGCTTTTCAGGGAGTCAAATCTGTCCACTAAGAATTTCAAACAAGAGAGGAAAGTATGGCTATACATAGCTCTAATATAGAGCTGTCCCTGTTACCCATTAGCAGGAGCCTGATTATTAGACTCGAGTCCTGAAGCTTGAGTCTGACATTGTCCACTGTCTGAGCAATTTCAAGAGGGAGGGGATTCAAATTTCCCTCAGCGTTAGTAGCATGTGGAAAAAAATCAGTAAAATATGTCGGAAGATGTTTAAACAACCAGACGACTCTTTAAAGAAACTATTTATCATAGGTCGGTTTAGTACACAGATTGATGCGGCCAGTCGGCCACGACTCACGGACGTGATTCATCGCAATTGCAGCTGCCAATGTTGAGTGAAAGGACTGCTAGCCAATCAACTGAATCTGTTCGGATTTGTTCTTAGACCAACCCCCAACTCCAACTCTCATTGAATAATACATCTTTGTACCAAAGTAATTATAGGTTGACAATAGAAGGCCTGAAGAAGAGCTGAACTCACACAGTGGGCTGCATCGATGGGTTTGGGCCAGGCTACATTAGCAGTGGTGTTAAGCAACCTCTGCCATGAACACAACACAATGGTCATCATACTGTATCAAGGAGGCCATGGCAAAAGGCAATAGCTTCAATGTAACTCAGCTGAGTTGCACAGTAGGAGTTCCTGCATTAAATGAAAGTTAAATGAAAGTGCACAACATCAATATGGGTATCATACACACAGAAAAAATAAAGTGGGGGATTTGTACCTAAAAACGTACAACTTACTTGTCGTACCAGGCGTACCCTAGTGCAGTACAGAAATGTACCCTTGGTATTGGTACATTGTTGTACCGTGCTTTGTTGTGCCTCTAATCACATCGCCCAAGATTTGGACTCTCGTAGAGAGGTGTTTGCGATTCTGACATGATCAATCTACGAGAGTCCAAGTGCACATCCAGCAAATATTTCACGAAAATGGTGGAGGTGCACCTTCCACTGTCACTCTCATAGAGTGATCATGTCATAATCGCAAACACCTCACTACGAGGGTCTAAATCTTGGGCTAGGGTACGGTAATGTCCTTTAGAGGCACGACAAAGCACGGTACAACAATGTACCAATACCAAGGGTACATTTCTGTACTGCACTAGTCAGTTGTACCTTTTTAGGTGCAAATCCACCCCTTTATTTTTCTGTGTGTACTTGCCATGTTAAGTACCACACTGCACAAAGCTACGAACTTGGTGGAATTATGAAAGTGTTTGATGAAGGCACCTCGGTCTGTCGGTAATCAGTGCATATACATTTTATACTCTTTTATAAGTTAGCCATTCAGCGTGTCTTCGAAAGAGAGTCTGGAAAAGGTGTGTGCTGAAAGGAGCCATTACGAATATTCATGGGTTTGACAGAAAAGAGTGGAAAATGTGAAATATTAAACAGAGCATTGCATACCATATCTAACGACTCCTGAAGTCTCTGTGTATATATATATTCAAATCTAGACTTCGCAATTATTCAGGAAAGGAGAGCTGGTAAAAAAAGAAGAAAGAAATTCTAACAGGGAGGGGTGGTTATCAATGAGAAATGACATCTTGTTAAGTTATGAATTCTCTTTGTGTTGGACGGTTTCTCTAGTTCTGTTGGCACCTTTTCTCAATCTGCAGCGAGGTAATTGGAATGCGGCGGCGAAAAAGGGGGGAAAAAAGCATGCCCGCCTCATTGAGCCAGCCCCGAGAACAATGAAAAGTGGATGGATATCACACTGGGCGTCAGTTTTTCTAATCAATTCCTCTAACCGACTGTTCCAAAAGTAGGTTTGTACTTTTTGTTAATGAGGACGGGGCTGGAGAGAAGAGAGGCTGGGGGAGGGCCTGGTGGCAGCCACGCACGGCAGAGGATTATAGTTCCAATTAAAACAAACTATCAATTCACCAGCTACAGCAGTTAGTTACATGCTTGTTAGAGAAGCCTTGTTGTTGTTTTCCCCCGACGAAAGCAAAACAAAATGTCTACCATAACACTGATATCCATCAAACACTATCAGAATGATAGAGATGGAGAGAGTAACCGATTATAGTCTGGGCTGCCATCAGCCTTTTTTGTTGTGGGGGATCCCATATGGAAAAAAAAACTTCATATGCAAACTCTTGAAAGTGGCACCTTTCATACAAATCCACTTTACAAGAAAAACACTATCTTATACTGTATCTGTTTTGCATGTCATTTGGTATATAGGGTTCCATTTTTGCCACACACTAAACACCCATAACTAACTTATTTGCTTTTTTGTGGTAATTTGAAAACCTTTTGGAATAGTTCAACCTGCCAATCTATTGACACGTTGTGAGCTTGCAGACCTGCCACTTTAGCTATTGAAAAATGTATTTTTCAAATAGTGGTGATGAAAATCTAGTCCATAGTATTTTCTTATTGGCCTACAATGTGCATAGATTTGTGAATTTGCTGACCACCTGCCATCATATTGGGGCTATATTTATAGGGGTATTGACCCATTAACATCCCATGAAAAAAGTCAAACTGTACTTATGCTTTAAGTAGCGTGCCTGAGCTGTCAAACTATGGAGGGGAGGATCATGATTTTGAATCCATCCCAAGCATCGGATTTGCACAAGAACACTCCTTGGGCTAAAAACGGCCTACAGACATCATGACAGAATGTGATGAGGTCAGCACATTCGGGCAAGTGGCTGTGACAGTTTTGAGCCCTCGGACATTTGCAAAATGCAGATCTTACAAACTCACAATGCCGTGTGTGTGTGTGTGTGTGTGTGTGTGTGTGTGTGTGTGTGTGTGTGTGTGTGTGTGTGTGTGTGTGTGTGTGTGTGTGTGTGTGTGTGTGTGTGTGTGTGTGCGCGCGCATCAGGGGCGGATGTAACATTTCCAAATTGTGGGGGGCAAGAGAAAATGGTATGGGGGCGACTTCATCACCCGTGGCGCGCTGATGACGTCGCACCCATACCATTTTCGGTTAAAAGACTTTTATTAGGCAAGTATAAGCGTCAGTAATAACATCAGTTGTTGTTGAACTGTTGTTATTACACACCGCATGCATAAAACTAAAGGTCTGACTCAGAGTTTTCTGTTTTCAATGATGAAATGCTTTGTTTAGTGGTGTAGTTAGTTAGTAGCAGTAGTGTTTTAAATCATTTTAAATATAAGCAATTTTGAAATATCTTGGGTTGTTTTGCATGCCATCGTGTTTGGTGGGGCAGTCAGAGCATTTAGGGGGGCATTGCCCCCCCCCCATGCCCATGCCTAGATCCGGCCCTGGTGTGCATGTGAGTGTCTCACTGCTTCATGGCGTTTGGCATTAAGCAGCAGGAGGGGTGAGAGGTCGGGTCGGGTGCGTCCCTGACCTCTTCGTCTTGCATGGCACAGTGTCATCCTCGGGGCGAGGCAAACAAACAGGCGTGGCCCCCGGGGCACGCCAGCCCCCAGCGGGGCGCCGTGGCCCGGGTCAGGGGTATACGGAGCGGGACGGAGGGCCTGACGGGATGGATGGCAGGCCTTCTGATAGATGCTGCTCATTATTCACATCCACAAAACGCAGGGCAATTACAAACAGAGCACTGCCATGGCAACCAGGGCGAAGGTCACACACAGACTGCTCTTCATCGCTGCCAGGACATGACACGTGCACACACTTGGACACGGACACACACACACACACACACACACACACACACAGGAACACATGCGCAAACATGTTTACGGGCTCACTCACAAATTTGTTGACTGGTTTCATACACGTATGTCAAACAAACACAGGGATATTTTGTGTCACTTGATTGAGCAACAAACGTTGGACATGCAGGTTGACCACAACTTAGATCTCCCCTGGACATTGATGTCACTCCAGATGTACAAGGTCAACTTCAGAACACATCACTTGGCACCATGCTGTGCGCTTGTAGGTATTTTCATTATTCACATTTAAACATTTGTTTTCTAAATGATGTCCCTACAATGTTTTAAATGTTGTAAAAAAAAGACCCATAAAAATTCGTTCAGAACTGCAGAATTGCTGCAGCATTTGGGAAACAAACAGTGACTGAATGTAGATCTCAATGTTTGACACATTTTGCTCTCCAGCTCTCAAACAATAGTGATCCTATAGATTCCATACTGGACATCAGAATCATATGGCTCCCAATAACACACGGCATTGAACATTTGCACACAGTTCTCCTTTTTGTTGTCACATTGTTGTCCGTCTTCTTAATTGATTAACTAATTTTCCTGGCGTTTCATATAGCAGCACCACAACCGTGCACTGTTAGTGAAGAGCTTCTGACGACTTTGAATAATAAGCGTCCTCAGTTTCTATTAAAGCACCTCATTCATCCCCCCGGAAGTTGTTATAACATCATCACTTAAAGGTGCTGACGTGTTTTGCCTAAAACAAAAGTGTATTGTTAAAGCTTGTTAAAGCTCTCAACTGTTGGTTCACTATAAGGGTCTTACACATACTCCATCAGCTCTTCGGCAAACAGAAAATAGGCGAGTTTCAAATGTCATCCAAGTTTGCGTTGCATCCCACAGTAGTCTCATTGTCTTCCCTGTTTCACTTGTTTACCCATGTAGATTGGGTGCATTTCCCTGACCTGAAAACGTATTCTCTGTTTACCGAAGAGCTGTGGAGAGACAGAGAGAACCATTATTGAACAGAAACTGTATAGTAATTGTTTACATTGTTATGAGGATATTGGAGGTTAATATAACTTACCCTCCCTTTAACCCCTTAAGATCAGAGGCCAATTCTATGAATGCCGTATGAATCACCAAGTTCAAGAGTTCACACGTTCAAGATTTTTCAAAAAAGAGTTGCACACAGAGACACACAGTGAGCTTATATAGCCGCTGTTTTCAAATAGCCAAGACTAAAATCTGAAATAACAGATGCTTTCCTGTTTTTGTAATGGGGTAAGATGACACAAATCCTCAAAATGAAACAAAGTTCTGGGAGTTTGCCGTGCCCACAGTGGTTAATGGTGTCTTATTGCCCCCAGACCCACTCAGCTCACCCAACACTTAATATTACCTGCACATTTTCCCAGGTTGTTTTGTATAATTTAAGGAGACAACGAGGGAACGAGGGGTGTGGTGTCATGGTGTCTCTCAGAACTACCTATATTTACTGCTGAAAGTGAATTCTTTATGAGAGCACAGATATCAAAGACAGCAGGATCAAAGAGGATTTAATAAGCTACCCACTGTTCTTCGCAAAAAAAAGAGGAAAAAAAAATCAACTTTCATGTAAGCGCACTTTTCTTTGGTTTCTTCATTTTTTGGGCTGGTCCCCGTTGATTGACACTAAAGGCAAACATCTGTAGTCACATTGTCATTCTCTATTCTTTTAATTTGTTAGTCTGTAAATCTTTGTAGCAGAAAGATGTACCCAGACACAGCTCAGTGGAAGTGCTGATTTGCACTCAACGGTTTTGTAACAGGAAAAATAGCTATGTTCAGATGCTCTTTCCGCATGTGTTTGCTTTTTTCTCACTTTGCCTTTTCCCCCCACCTCCCCACTAACACTTTGGTGGTGGTAGCCACTTTACCCACTTAAACCATGTACTTGGTTCTTGACCGGGGTCCCTCAGGGCTCTATACTAGTGTATTTTCTGCTTTTACTCCACATTAAATATCTTGGCAGTAGATCTGCAGAATACAGATGCTGGAGTTTAAGTGGTTGTTAAACCCTATATACCTAGTTGACTGGAGTCCCCCATGGCAGTGCTATAGGCACCCTGCTGTTTACACTCCTCACTTCTTTGCTGAAAATAGCCAACTGCCAAGTTCACCCCAGAGAATAGAGAGAATATGGGGGTTCATGTTAGTTCTTGATGTGTGTTATGTACAGTATGCACCACTGCAAATACAAAGTCCTGTGCAAACATATAGTGGTTAGAGTTGGAACACAATAGTTTCTGAGACATACTGCAGAGCTGTTTGCTCTTAAACCACAACTGGAACAATGCAGAAGCATGGGATTGTTATTTATGACTTGTTATCTATTATTCCAAACCCAGGATGGAATACCCATACATTTCATGCATTGTGAGACAGAAAAGGAGGGGAAAAGGTTGTCTGAGGTGAAATATCTACAAATGTAAACAAAAATGCAACCCCAAAAGGGGGCAGGACTTCTCAGATCTAGAGCTCTATAGAGCTGAGCACTCCCTTGGTCGCCCCGGCTCCGGAAATGTTTCCCCCTTTTATTTTCCTCATAGACTTTTCAAAAATGATCTACATAATGACAATTAAGCTGCAGACAAAGCCAACTCAGGTTGTGACCGATTATGACAACACACACATTGTTTTGGGACAATTAAATAACAAAACAAAAAGTCTTGTGGGTGATATTGTACGGTAATATTGTGCTTGTTGTCATGATTTGCCATGACCCGAGTTGTCTTTGTCTGCCGCGTAATCGTCTTTATAAAGATAATTTTCGAAAAGTCTATGAGGAAAATGAATGGAGAATCCATTTCTGGAGCCAGGGGGGCGGAACTGCTCAGCTTTATTCTGTCGACTTAACTGTGAATGCATAAACCTTTCTCTAATTTAACAAATGGAAATCATTTACAAAATATTTCAAAAGTATGGCCGCAACTAACGATTATTGTCATTATCAATTCATCGGCCAATTTATTACACGATTCATCGATTAATCGGATTGCGACACTTCTTTAACTATCACCTCAAAATACATATATTTAGACATGTTCTAACTAACAAACATACATTTGATTAGCTGCTGTTTAGGCTGCTATTCAAACATATTAAATTAATTAAAGCAACTCATAGTGGCTTCTTCTGACTGCATATATTTGCTTAAAGACTAGCTACACATGTGTCAGTCTAAAAGGAACTGTACTCTTCTGACCTTAAATAGGTCATTTAAAAATAAATATTCAAGGGGTGAATATTCAATCCAATATATACATTATCATTGTTATGTACAGGTATCATATTTAGGGTCAGGGTTAGAAATGGCTCACTCCTATTTGGGTTAGTTAAACATAATGCTGGGAAAACTATGGTTACGTTGGAAACACCCATAGGCCTAATAACTCCAGTGATTAGTTGCCAATCTGATTAATCGAATACTACACTAGTTGACAACTAATTAAATTATCGATTCAATAACGATTCATTGATTAATCATTGCAGCCTTAGTAATAATAATAATAATAATAATAATAATAATAATAATAGGCTACACCTGTGCTTGCTTTAACCATGACCTTTTCCCTGCACATTATCCTGAAAAACAAACAAACAGAATAAGTGTACAGAGTTGTACAGTAGGGTGACATACTGTATAGACAACTACTCTAACACTCCCTGTGCATCTCCAGCCTCATGTGAGATGCCTGCATGCCGTGTGTCCCCCGTGGAGCCATGGAGCCTCACAAGACCTTCTGATGTCACTGCATGCCTTCCAGATCCAGATCCCTGCTACCTGCACAGCATGTGGATGTGCTGCCCTGCTTTATGCTCCCTGGGGGACTAGAAGTGTTGCTTCACTCTGCATGTCAACACATGTCCACATCCACCTCCTGCATGTGCGCCGCTATAACCATGTACTATCCAAGTATGGAGAGGGGAATACAGTGCATCGCATACACTGTACTGTTCATCATGCGTCACAGCGGTGAAATAACCTCAAAGAGGAAATTTAGCATACAAAGAGTGGCACAAGGTTGCGTTGAGAACCCCCCTGCTGCTGCATGTCATCGTATACAAGCCGCAGAAATGATGTGCGGATAACGGAAACGCTTTTTACACCACAGCATATTTAGATGCGCAGAGTGACGTGCGTGCACACTAAAACACTCCCACAAACAAACTCACACGGAACATAATACAGTATAGACACACTGTCCCCCTTTTCTATGGCGAAGTTCAACTTCAAATCTGCAACTGCGTCTGACAAGAAACCTATCCCCACAAGTGGGCGTGGCTTATGAAGGTCGAAATACTGTTGAGACTTCTGATTTGTCTCTGAAAAAACAACAAGTGACGACTATCCAGACTCAGTTGCAGGTAACATTCATGAGTTGAATGATGCCAACAGCAAATAAGGGAGGTATGGATGGATAATAATAATAATGGATTGCATTTTATAGCGCTTTTCCAAGTGCTCAAAGCGCTTCATTCATACATTGGGAAGTAGAGCGGCGAACAGTCAACGCCAGCGTCCCCACTTCCCACATTCACATACCAATGGTGGCCAGCTCAAACCGACCAACTCATTGGAGCCAATTTGAGGTTCAGTGTCTCGCCCAAGGACACTTCGACACGTAGACAGGAGGAGCCGGGATTCGAACCACCGACCCACGGGTCACTGGACGATAGGCTCTACCTCCTGAGCCACAGCCGCCCCATGTGGATGTGGACTAAGGCCGTCTTGGGCCAACATATTTCATACTACCTGGTGGGTTCGGGTTAGAGAGACAGACAGATCTGTAGAGAGCCAATGGTTATGTGGATGGCCACATCACAGGGGTAGTAATATACAACCTATGAATTGTTTTGTAAAATGCGACTGGACTTGGGTCCCAGAACGGATTATATCTACAGTATCTTATGAATTCCCATCCTTATTGCAGAAGGCAAGGACTCAATATCTTCTCTTTAATCTTCCATTTTCTCTTCTCCGAATGGGAGAGGACAAAAAAGCCATCATCACTACTGATGCTCGCTGTCACACGGTGTTCTGAATATCGTTTTGTGGATTTGTGCGAAAACATTAAAATAATACGCAGTCGGTGTGCAAGGATGTTTTGCGGGACATTTTTTTTTGTGTATCCCGTATGCCAGGGGTTTTCAACAGGTAGTCAGGGTCTCTGAGAGGATTCCATGTGGTCCCCAGCTAAATGATGGACAGTTGGTAACCAAATGGACCCTTATAGATCTGCAACTCTTGAGACTGTTAAAATGAAACATTTTACTCTTTCAAGAGTTAAATTATATTTAAACATCTGGATTACTTTTTTTTTTTAATTTTCAAGAATCTGCACGATTTGAAAATGTAAAAGTATTGTTATTTGAACCAACGTTTTGCCATGATATCTCTCCTAAATTGTAGACAAAAACTTGAAGATCCTTGGGTTTGGGTCAGAGAGATCAGACTCAACATCAAATGGTGGTCTGTGGCTAAAATGTTGAATAAATAGTGGGTCCTGGTATGAAAAAGGTTGAAAACCACGGCGTAAACGGGAAGCGCTCTGGTACACACACACACACACACACACGCACACACACACACACACACACACACACACACACACACACACACACACACACACACACACACACACACACACACACACACACACTTTTTACTGCCACAGGCCTGAACCGTACGGATCAGCTTATACCTCATGAAGCATGTGGACTAATGTTACTAAACGTCTCGCCAAAACATCTCCTTGATCTCCACTGCTTCAGCCAATTAAACGGTAGCCGCTGTAGTAAAAAGACACTCAGACACACTCCTCCTCCTCCTGCACGCCGCGGGCCCGGCCCGGGCGGCCGGCTGGCTGGTTGCACGGATGATTAACATTTAATGTTAATGCTAGGTTTTATGTTCAGAGTAATACACTGGGGTTAAGTAATGATAATAGCAGTGTTGGCCTCGACCACATCTGTAATAACGCTGTCTGCAAAGCATGCTGTGATGATGACGAAATTACTGGTCTGTGCCTGTGTGTGTGTGTGTGTGTGTGTGTGTGTGTGTGTGTGTGTGTGTGTGTGTGTGTGTGTGTGTGTGTGTGTGTGTGTGTGTGTGTGTGTGTGTGTGTGTGTGTGTGTGTGTGTGTGTGTGTGTGTGTGAGAGCACAAATGTGCGTGTGTGATGGTGTTTGTGTGTGTGAGCTGCCGGCTGCTACAGATAGACAAGTACACACATGCATGTTCACGCACGCACGCACACACGCACACGCACACACACACACACACACACACACACACACACACACACACACACACACACACACACACACACACACACACAACAAAAAAATGAATCATGTTCATACATGGGTGGAAATTAATGAATAATCCGAGAGTCATGCCACCCCCCACACCCTACACGGACACACGTACACATGCACACGCACACAAAAACCTCTGTAATCATTTATCCTCCCTATATTATACATATGTGGATACAGTACATTTGTTTAATTACATTTTACAATGTATAGGCACATTATTTTAACATTTTCTGGGAAACGGTGGGGCAAGACTGATACCACAACCGGCCCACCCATGTGACACTATGTAGAAATGTTAGAAAAGTAAACAAAGAAATGTGCAACCAGATGAGGATGGGCCAAACAGGCAACATCCCATTATCAAGATTGCTTGCTTGAATGATCAATGAAACGATTGTCTTGTCTTGGATCAATGAAACTAACATAGTAAAGGATTACTTTTAGTTCCTATTCAACTGGTATATTACCCCCAAAAAAACATAAATATCATGACATTTTATGTCTCAATGCAATGTCCTGGCCGCCCACCAGGTTGACATTAACAGGTACTGTAGGTGGGTAATATTCCGCCCGTGCACGCCATGCACGCCATGCATGGGAGCCCATGCACGGTGGATCAGCTGTGCGCTCTTCATTTTACTAAGCTGTGTTTACCGAGACGTTTGAAGCAACGTCATCAATCATCCTTAAACGCCACGGCGCTCCGATGGGGGAGAATTAGAATGCATTACAGACGTCGCGCTTCATCAGGCTAAAAACATCTCATTTCTACCTCGCTGTGTCTGCTGGCTGTCTGGAAGCCTGGGAGCTGCCCCTGCACGCGGAGGCGTGCACGTGTGTGTGTGTGTGCGTGTGTGTGTGTGTGTGTGTGTGTGTGTGTGTGTGTGTGTGTGTGTGTGTGTGTGTGTGTGTGTGTGCTCATGGTCCAGTGCTCTTACGGTCATTCTCCCTGAGGCTGGGTATCCATCACCGCCAATGTGGTCTGAGACTGCCCTGAGTATATAGGGGCCCCCCGGAGCCTCTTTTGGCCCCTCTGCATGTCTCTGTTGGGTCTCCTCTGTCCCGGGGGCTGCCACCTGCACACACACATGCACACACACACACGCAGGCAAACAAACACATACACAAAAACACACACATCAGCGTGTAGACACACCGCGTTGACCCCCGACACCCCACTAATGCCCTCATTAGGTAATTAGTCCCAGAAGTGACTCTCTATAAACCAACAACGTCCATGCCAAAATACCCACAATGCCCCCCATGGGGATATAGTGGTGGGTTGTACGTCAAACACACATAAAGGAGAGAGGAGCTTTTAAGCCTGGGGTTATATGCATGCACATAAAGGGACTGTGCGGAATTATTCATTCATTTGCGCAGTGATCTGTCTAGTTCTATTTAAGCGCAATTTATACTTGATGCAATGGCTTCACACAACAGAAAAAGTCAAAATTGTTCAAGCTCAATGTGGGCTTGCATATACGTATGTACAGTATGTATACATGTATATACCCAAGCCTATAGTGTCAGATTTTTACAGCATTTTATAACATAGAATAATCTAGGATTTTATGAAGACCTCACATCAAAGATTCACGTCATGGCTGCTTTGCTCGGCTTGGAAATAGTATGTAATGACACTTTTTATCCCACAATTTTGCATCCCATTTTTTTCCACCAAGTGACAATTACATAATGGGCTCTACACACCCTCCACCAACATGGGGAGGAGGGGGGTTCCCTGGTTGGCACGTTGAAGGAACATGTTATTTCAACCAGTTCCTTTCCCTCCATCAGGCACCCTGGCTGGCCAGGGGGAGGCAGTTTAGAGACCAGGATTAGTGCATACTGTACTTTTTGTTAGGGTACCTATACCAGGGAGACACAGGGAGAACATGCAAACTCTACACAGAAAGGCCCTTTCGCCAACCCCGCCTTGGGTATGGGCACTGATGACGTGAAGGAGGAGACACGCCTCCAGAACCCACAGCGTACCTAGCGGGAATTGAGCCCAGGACCTTCTAGCCGTGAGGCGACAGCACTGCCGCTGTGCCACCGTGCCCCTCTATAATTAAAGTTTTAACTTTTGTTTAACCTTGACAGGTTGAAATGTTTCTTTGTCATACTGTTAAACAGGAACTTAAAGCATTAGTTCCATAGGCCCAGCCGAAAAACAACAACAACACGCGGCCCATACATCTGCTCAACACGGTAGCAGATAGTGGTCCCTGGGCATTTGTCTCAACACTCACTCAAGATTTAGAATCCCTCAGCAGAGTGCAGAGCACACAGTCAAGGGAAAAAAGCATAATAAAACCAAAGGGGGTGAAGTTCCCTGACCTAGTGATCAGCATGCAAACACTGCACGGCCTTCAATCTGTCTGGGTCACTGAGGTCAGCCTGGACAAAGTGAAACACACAACATGTCAAGGGGAAACTAAAATGATTTCTTTATACCGTGTGTGTGTGTGTGTGTGTGTGTGTGTGTGTGTGTGTGTGTGTGTGTGTGTGTGTGTGTGTGTGCTAGCCAGTGTGCAGGCATATATTTTGATTGAACTTTAATAACAGTGTGCAAAGACTACGGCATTACAAATATACAATCATGGCAATATTCCTAAAAGGATAGAACAATATCGGCCCAATTTTGATTGTCTTAAGTATCAGGTCTTAAGTCAAAACTTGGAGGCGGGGCAAAGCAAGCTGGTTGGCCATCTCAAAACAGCCAAACAGCTTTGCCACACCTCCAAGTTTTGATTTAAGACTTAAGACCTGATGCTTAATACAACCAAAATAGGGCCCTAAGGCACGGAGTGCTTAGTTTCATTGTGGTCCTGTGTGCGTACACCTGCAATATGTATGTGTGTGTATGTATGTGCATGACAGTGTGCATGTGTGCATGGGTTGCCAGCTGGGAGCAGCCGTTTCTTAAAGTCTATTCGCTCAGTCCTTCATCTCTCACTCTCCTGGCAGGGCAGGTGAGCGACAACAGAGGTCCACCGTCGCCGCGACGCAAAACCCTAACCTCTCCAGGAATATTAAAGTCAGAGGATTTCGCTGTCATAATTACCTATGAAATATTGATGCCTATATAACTTCTTTCCGCGGTGCCCCGCGAGCGTGCCTTCAAGACACACCGGGCGAACAGGAAACCGTGCGTCTCTCTCTCTCTCTCTCTCTCTCTCTCTCTCTCTCTCTCTCTATCTCTCTCTCTCTCTCTCTCTCTCTCTCTCTCTCTCTCTCTCTCTCTCTCTCTCTCTCTCTCTCTGCGTGTCAACCTGAGTTGCCAATGAATAATTGACGGGGACATAATTAGCTCGCCATGCTATTGTGTTAGCACGCCTCCTACATGGCCGAGAGCCGTGTTCCCTCCATCAGAAAACAAAACGAAATGAAAAAGACAAAACCAAACCAAAACAACAAAACCGGTAAAGCAGAGACACATATTTGCTCGATCTCCAAAGGATGATTATGGTTTAATGTACTGTACTAATCTAGTGCTGTGAAATCATCATTTGAGTTGGAGTGAGTGAGTTCATGCTGTAAAAAACTACTTTTAACCATGTACAATTCTCTGTATATACAAGTGTATATAAATATTAAGTTCTAAGAAGTGAAGGAAGAAGTAGGCAGAATTCTACAATACCACAATGTATGTGTGGATGCAAGAGAATGTTTGTTTTACCTTATTAAAAGTACACAAGTACTGTATTGCAGAGAAAATATATGTGCAGCATATGCAATGGATTGGATGAGTCAACCACACACACACACACGCACGCACGCATAGAGACATCTAGATGTCACGCTTATGAATGTTACAGCATTAAAACAGTGATGTGCTTTTATAGTTTGCATATTGCTAATGGGCAGAAGTACAATATTATATTTCTGCAAAACCCTACAATTTTTTTTCCTTTCTGTAACCCAAGGATCGCCCCTGTTTTTCGCTATTGTCCATTATAGTTGACAATGCTTGAAAAATGTTTGAAATGCTGCAGGATTAAAGTGGTTTACCATTTCAAACCGCAGTTGTTATGGAACGAGTTCCATTTCATTGTTGTCTATACGGTCAACGACTACATGTGTTTGCCACTGGACATCTGAAGTGTGCCGGGTTCATGGAATACCCGGCGAGACGCTCGCTGGAAGCCGACAAAACCCAAAGCTAATTGAGGTCTGTCTGTTCTGTCCCGTTACTCCTCATGTGCCGCCCAAACAAAATGATCCTCCCTCATCTGTTGGGACTTGTTAACAGAGCTGTCAGCCAGCAGCAGCCACCACAATGCAGCGCTCCCTTCCTCCATGCTTCTGTCTGGATGTGTCTGGGAATGTCCTCTCTGTTTGGAGGGACAGCCACTCCTCCTCCTCCCCCCGCAGCCCACCATACAGTCCGGTTTGCAGCAATCATTACCTCATAGCTAATTAATCCTGTCTCAATCAATGAGAACCGTTCGGAGAATGACGGCCCATGGTATGCGCTATGTGCGTGCGTGAACATTTGTGTCTGTGTGTGTGTGTGTGCGTGTGTGTGTGTGTGGGCGTGTGTGCGTGTGTGTGTGTGTGTGTGGTGAGAGAGGAAGGCCAGCAGGTTGGATAATGATGGATAGATGGCGCTGACTGAGAGGCCTGTTCTAATCAGTGGGACATTTCCCCCCACAAGCAGAGACTAAACCGAAGAATGCACAGAGGAGGAGGAAGAGAGAATGACAGATCGCTGGCTGGCAAGACGGACGGACAGACAGAGCTACCGATATTTACACCCTACAAATACACACACTGTCAGACACACACTAAGGGCCCTGATACACCTAGCAATGTTTTGATCAATATCAACAAGCAACGTCAACTATCAACGTTGACTTTTCACTTTTCTATAAAAAATGATCAACTCCTGGTTGTTCAGAAAAGTCAGATCATTAGCGCCCTCTACTGGTCAACATTTCGGAATCCTCCAATCACAGCCCTCATTGGCGTCACCTGATCCTTTCTCCTAGACTCCCACAAACTTTTCTGAAACCATGGCTGTGTCCGAATGCATAGGGATGTTACCTACTCCCTATATGGGCCACGAGAGTTGGTGGAACGGATCTGACGTCAATATCGGTAGAGGGCGCTATAAATCCACTGCGCGGGCTTATGCACTTATATAGTTATGTTTTCGCTAGAAACCGATTATGTAATATTATGTATATATAATGGCTTTAATATTATAATAATAGTTTCGTGAAAATACGTTTGTAAGCATTTAGGCTTACCGGTAATTTGTAACTCGGGAGGCACCGGAGCGCACCTCACGTGCGCTATTCCACCGAAAAGTGATATTGTGGTGTGTGTGTGTGTGTGTGTGTGTGTGTGTGTGTGTGTGTTTGTGTGTGTCTGTGTGTGTGTGTGTGTGTGTGTCTGTGTGTGTGTGTGTGTGTGTGTGTGTGTGTGTGTGTGTGTGTGTGTGTGTGTGTGTGTGTGTGTGTGTGTGTGTGTGTGTGTGTGTGTGTGTGTGTGTGTGTGTGCGCATGCGTGCCTACATATACACCCTACAAATCCAGGTGCATTGTGGGATATTTCAGTGCACTATATTAGGGTACAAAAACGCTCACTACCGATTCGGACACTCAAACAAAATGGTGAAAGGCAAAAGTAGTGCCCTGTGGCTGCACAGCATGGCTGCTGCTGCTTCACTGCTGTGGACAAAAACAAGGATTTTGTAACGTTTATTTTGCTAAATGAACATTTCGAGTTGGGTGGCAGTTGGGTGAAAATGATTCAATGCAAACTAAGGCTTCCTTTTTTCTGAGAGTGTACAAATGGAACCAAATGGACCCGCTAGGGTCCATTTGGTTTACATTTATACACTTTCAGGAAAACATGAAAATGGGTGGAATTCCCCTTTTAATGTTGCCGCGTAGTAAAATGAGGAAGTAAAACAATTAGTTCCAATAATGGTGTGCGCAATATATATGCAAGAGGGCAAGTTCTTATAGTAATTGAATATCAGTGTGTGCGCCTGACTTGGCCCCTAGGCCTTGAGTTTGACATATGTGACATACATAAGTGATGATAAACACAGACAGATGAACAGACAGACAGATATCTTTGATGCTGGTGCGATTCTGCTGATGTACAGAGATATCACCAAAACATGTAGGATATGTCGATTTGAACATGATGAGTTGAGATTTGTGGAGTGTGGGGAAAAATAACACATCAATATGTTGCAATACTGCATCATAGCACACTGTACTGTACATACTGTGAAGGCACAGATGGAGATAGAGAGATATAGAGAATATAATGTTTGACAAGACAAGACAAGTTGTTTTTCAAGCATTTTCATGTCAAGGGGCTTCCCATCACAAACATTTTAACCTCTTTATCCATCCATGGTTTATATGTTGGCTATTCAGAAATAGAGGGATAGCAGATACAGGTTCACAGCATGTCATTGCGTGCTACACTAGTGTTGTTATACATAGAGTATATTCTACTAAAAAACAAAAATGAAATAAAAACAGTTTGAAATGTTTGGACATTTCTTTTAACGCAGTCTCTTCGGGTGGTACATGCAGGCGCAAAAAAAAAAAAAAAAACACCTTTTCATATGAGTGTCTGTTGCCAAATATATATGTTAACTCGGGGGGTTGATGCGGCTCCCCCGTACCAGTCCGGGGCCAAGAAGAGATTCAAAAAGAAAAGAAGAGAAGCGTGTTTGTCGTGGCTTTCATCAGCACATCTTGATGAAAGGTCCCCCCGGGATCCATATATATCGCATTGCTGGATGTTTTCTGGAGAGACTTGTGAGAGCTCTATAGCGACCGGTGGCAGCGTGTTTAAAAGATAATTTGTCGATGTTCAGCACCAAACAAACCAGGACTCATTTAAAATGTTACGGCCCGCGCTTTCTTCTCAGGCTCGTTTGTACTTGAGAAAAAACACGGCGGTGTAAACATGTTATTAATATACGAGCACTCATTAACGTGGGGCTTTCTGAGATAATAATTTACAAGTAATTAGTTAACAAACATCAATAAAAGAGGGAAAAAGCTGTCGCCTCAAATCTCTTTGGATGACATTGAACGGAGTGATAGAAGATTGACCCAGATGGAGAAAATAAAAAAACATGTTTTTTATGTTTAAATGGCGTAGTTCTGACTCCAACTTATCTTTGAGTGATGGAGTTGTGATGTGTCTTGTTGTGCACATTCCAAACATACATACATTATTTACTCTAATGTACTGTCAAGATTGTGTTTTGTTTTGATTCACAGCAAGTTAAAAAAATATATGCATTTTATACCGTTGGTCTACAACAGAGTTCGTGAAGTTTGGACTATCACTGAAAATGTAACTTCTTCACGTGATATTGAAATGGATGTATCGTACAATTATTTGTACTCCCTGTTTTCTCCTCATTTCCAGCCCAATACTCCCTGCTGACAGGTGCCGCCCCAGCGTGTACGATTACATGGCAAATTGGATTGGATATAGACACCTAACAGGGCCGTATTCACCATAGTGGTGGATTCAAATCCACAACCCCCTTGGTGGTGGGCAGAGAACTTCACCACTACACCACCCGAGTGTCTATTTCTACTTCTTCTGTTATTTTCTCACTGGTTTTCGGGAAAGACTAAAAAAGCTTGCGAGCCACATTGCACCAGATGACACTGGAGTGGTCATGGCTGAACGGTTAGAGATCAAGAGAGTCCTCCCACCCACTGATCCAGAGGTTCGATTCCTTGCCCTCGGCATTGCGTTCAAAGTGTCCCTCAGCAAAAACACTTAACCCCTAACTGCTCCCTAATGGCTAGTAGCCTACACACTGCGCGATTTTTAGCCCGATTTAGCCCCGATTTTGGACTCACGACAAAATTCCTCTGTCGGGGACGATTTTTCAACTCCCGACAGTTTGACGGCCGTCTTTTCGTCTTGTAGTGTGACAGCTCAAAAAGACAAAAAATCGGCCTGATTTTGCCGTCGGGACCCCCCCGACAAAACATCGGCAATATTAAACAATTTTGATTTTTGCGACATTTCCTCGTCCAGTGTGACATAGTTTCTGACAAGCCCCCGACACTTGCATTGTGCTGGCAAATGTAAAAACATTGCAATGCCGGCCGGCAGCCACTGTCCCCCCATCTCATCTCATCTCGCAGCGCGGATGAGAGCCTGGAGATCGAGGCTACATCCCCATGGACGCACGGACCACTCCTATCATTCAAATAATTCTGATCCAAAGCATCATAGCGCAGCAAACGTATGACATTGTAATTCGATCATCTCTCTCTCTCTCTCTCTCTCTCTCTCTCTCTCTCTCTCTCTCTCTCTCTCTCTCTCTCTCTCCTTCTCTCTCCCCCTCTCTCTCTCCGTGCGTAAAGTTGTCAGGGATCAACATTCTACAACGCGTGTCAAATGATTTATGCATTGTCTATAGGCCTATTTTGTACTCGAATTAACTTTTGCGCATTTGAGTGAAGGGGGACGATGGGAAGGGAACAATGCCGGCGGTCATTGATTGATGATAGCCTACAAAACCTGCATGTAGCCTACATAAAATAAAATAAAAAACATAGGCTATAGGTGGCTGCTTCTCCTATAGACGCCTTTCCAGACGACGTCACACGAGTAAACACCAGTATGCGCGTGCAAACTGGCTGCAGAAGAACCCTGCCTCTCATAACATGCAATAGAAAAGTTCCAACTTCACCCACTTGTTAAAAACGCACCATCAAACTTTCAAATGCTGTTTTTATCCCAATATGGAAAAAAAATAGGTTCTCTCGCCCTTGAAATATATAATCCTCGGGTTCTGTTGTGCTTCAACAATAATAGCAATTCAAAACAGTTTTCCTCAAAACCACTCCTCCAGTCGCTGTCATAAGAACGAGAGGTGCGCTCAACATGATCACGGCAGCTCAGCCTGTTTGTGTCATAACCTATAGACAGAGTATAGACAGAGTTACGCAAACTCCGTTCACTTCATGAGGCTAGTCTAATGGCGGCTCCTCTAGGCATACAGTCATAGATAATGGGGACAAGTACAACAAATAGGGACACATCTTTTTTTTTTTTTTTTTTTTTACTGTAGATTGTTTTGCAGTAATTTAGTTGTTACTTGTTTTTGTTACTGTAATACTTTGAAACAGCTGACATGTTTTGCGCAATATATTTCAAGTCCAGCTTGTCCCTCTTTCAGGCTGCAGGGGGCATGAACAGCAGCTTTAGCCATTGACATACATACATATAGTACTCTAAGGCTTGAGCGCTCAGTTTCTTACCCCTCAATGTCGCAACTCTTTTACTAGATGGCTGCACCCCATGCGCACCTGCAACTCATCTGTGTAATGTATGCTTCGTCGTGTGACGGTATCGCATACGCAGACGTCTAAGCTCACAACAGTCACGTCCATGACGCGATGTGAGCTTGTATATCAGCGGTTCTCTGTGCGCAGTACTGTGGCACAACGAAGTATAAACGTATCCTAGGGTGCACCTCTCTAGCCAACACACAAGAGGAGGTTGAATGAAGTGAAACCAACGCTCCCCAAAACAACATGTTTGGAGATCTGTTGGGAATTGATTACATGAAACGGTCACCTGTGCATCCAGTCCCAATGTTTGTAAACAAATAATTGGTTTATAACGTTTTTTTCCCCCAACAGGTGGGCCCCCAGGCTAAATGGAAGGAAAGTTGGTTTAAACTATAGGCCTATGTAACTCTTTGAGAGCTTAAACATGAAACCAAATAGAACCTTGCCAAATGGGTCCATTTGGTTTCATGTTCACACTCTCAAGATTTAATATTCATCATGTGAATTATCCCAAGTCTACACAACTAGAGAATGTAGAAGATTAGGCTCATCGTCATTTTGATCTGTATGTTTGACCATTTTGTTTTCTCCGAAAATCCAACCTGGAATTGTGGACAAAAGAAGAAGATGACAAATAGTTACTGGCCTTTTATTATTGGCTTGGCTCCGTCATCTCTCTCTCTCTCCTCCCCGCGCGTAAAAACGACAACTTTTTTTTAAGTGTGACAGATCAGATGCATGGCAGGTGATTGGTGATTGGCTCCAATATTACACAATATTACAATTGTTGGTATTGTGGTTATGCGTTTATTTATTTAATCACTTTGTAATATAACCAGGCAGCGCCGCAGCAGCATGCCGCACAAAATGTAACCAAAAGAACCGATCGTTCCACAACACCGTGGGCGCGTGTTTAAGCTATTTAATGATCAACATGTTAATGATCACCATGTGTTAATAATAATAATAATAATAAACACTAACATGGTGATCACATCTTGATGACAGCGTCAAGATGTATTTCACCATGTTAATGTTTTTTTTTTCTGACATCAATTTCCAGGAAAAAACAGAACATGGGTAATTTCAATTTGTTTTATCATTATTTAATTCCACAAAACATCTCTGTCATAGTAAAATGTGGAAAGTAGGTGGAATTCTCCCCTTTATGTGTCAATTATTTGTAACCAAAAGGATGAACTATAGGCACATTGGGCATGGGCGTCACCGCCATTGACTATGCGGGTGCCTCAGCACCCGCAACTTTTCACGTCGGAAAAAAAAATAATGCGAAAACGTGGGGGTGCTCCGGTGCTGGCCAAATCGCAACTGTCCATGCTGCGAGAGAGGCAGAGCCATATGAACCATATAGTGTAGACAGAGTTACGACAACTCCATCCACTCCAAGAGGCAAGTTCAATGGCGGCCTTTCTACTGAGACTCGAATCGGGAATGGGGACAACAAATAGGGACAAGTCCTGGACCTGAAGTAGGCAGTAATGCAACGGCCTCCGGCAACAGCCTTGCAACAGCCCCTTGAAAGCATGCATAAAATAGCTCTTATTTGCGCTGTCGCCCTCATTGAAAACAATGCATTTCCAACTCCAGTTTGTCCCTATTCAGGCTGCATGAACAGCAGCGCGAGCGTTCAGTTTGTGACCCATCAATGTCGCAACTCTTGTACTAGATGGCAGGCACTGATCTGGGAAGGAGGGAGACGGGGTGACCGGCCGCTTGCATTCATTGCTTTGATATGAGTTGCACAGTCGGCGACGGTGCGGTTTTGAAACTTTTTCGACAATCCACTACATTCTCGTCTCGACACGTCACGTCACCCATAACTCACAAATGTCTCGTCATATTTTAGTCATCATAGATAGCCGTTTTATCTCGTCACAGTCAGTCTTGTACTGCATTATAACACTGCTTCATTGAAGTGTGTAACCATTACATTTATTGTGAAATATTAGTAAAAAGTGTTTTAGAGGGGGAAAAAAGCCCAAAATTTTCGCTGACGCGCGGCCGCAATTTAACCCTTGCAGCACCCGCATCTTTCCAGACGCGGTGACGCGCCTGCATTGGGGGTCCATTTGGTTACATTTGTGCCACTGCCAACTGGCATGGATTCACTGTCTGTGTGTCTGTCGTCACCAAAACGCCATACGGATGACTTTATGGGGCATAGTGTATAAAGAAACAACATTGCTGTGACACCAGTCAGATAATATACAGAGACTGACGCAAGGTACCCTCCCTTCCCGACCTTATGTCGGTGGTAATATTTTCGGGAGCACCGCCCCCGCCGTCAATACGTCGGGAACGTGCAGTGTGAACACTCGCAAGACAAATGATCGTCAACGAATTATGCAATTTTAATCGCATAATGTGACAGGGTACGTCGTGCACGACGTCGTGAAAGTCCCCAAAAATCGCGCAGTGTGTACCAGCCTTAAGGTCCCCCAAGTATAAACACTGAACTGTGGAAAACAGCCTTTTGTTTTTGGTGCCCCAACCGCTTGGAATGGCCTCCAGCTTAAATGAAAGATCTGTTCTCACATAACATAGGGTTTAGTGTTGTAGTCAAGACCACCTAAATCAAGCCCAAGACAAGACCAAGACCTAGGAGGGTCGAGACCAAAACAAGACTGAGACAATCACGGATTTGGTCAAGACGAGATCAAGACGAGACTAGCACCTAGAGGGGACGAGGCCGAGGCCAAGATCTAGAGAGGTCGAGGCCAAAAAGCCAATTTTGATTGTTCTGTAGTAATGGTACAACATAACACATTACAGAGACTTTAGTTGTTACTGTACAGTACTAACTGTCGGTTTGTGGACTGCTAGCGATATGTATGTCATCCAGCGCTGCACTCTGTATAAGACAGCAGTCTTTATGAATGGACTCACACAATGTTTTGGGACAATCAAAAAAATTCTAAGAAGAATTACAAAACAAAAAGTGTTGTATCCTGTTCTTTTTCTTCTTGCTAATTAGATATCGCAAGGTAATATTGTGTTTGTTGTCATGATTTGTCACGGCCCGAGATGGCTTTGTGCATGGCGTAATCATATTTACGTACAGATAATTTTCGAAAAGATTCATGAGGGAAATAAATGAAGATTCAATTTCAGAAACACGGGCGACGTCATGAAAGGGGCGGGACTACTCAGCTCTACACTGAACTGTGGAAAATAGCCTTTTGTTTTGGTGCATCAACCGTTTGGAATGTCCTACGGCTTAAAGGAAAGACATAACATTGGGTAAAGTTTCTGTTATTGGTGTGATTGAAATTGATGACACTATAAATGTGCATCACCTCAATGTACAGTATTACAAGAATAAATAAAGGTTTTGAGTGAAATTAACAATCCAGATTATGTACATCTGGATAACATGGATATCCATAAAACATATTATTCTCTGTTTAGATAATTACACCCAGTTTGTGCTACTAAGGCAGAGATGCAGGAACAGCTGCAGTATGAATCAGACAGAGCCAAAGATCTGCATGAAATGAGTAAAAACTGTTGCTGTTGTAACAAGCATGTTGTTAAAGTTAGTCTAGTGGGTCTGAGGCAAAAAATATTTCACATTTTTGAGGTACTTCTGGCACCAGAAGAACCAAGTTATGCATTTGTTATAGTTTTCATGTGAGGTTTGATCCTGGTCAAATACTTTACACTGAGATTGCATTTGGTATGTCTATTTGTAATCTAGTAATGCAGTCTCAAACTTTTATGGATCAGGCCAGAGCCCACTTCAAGGTAAAATAAATATTAAATGCATAGCCTACATATCATAATTTGTGAGATTTCTATGCAAGATCATGGTTTAGGAATTGTACAAAGTAATAAGCAAAGTACATATGTGATTGATTCCATCAGTCATTGCATACTAATTCCTTTCTCATGCCGTCATCGTCACTGATTGACAATGACATCAAACTACAAAAGATCTGAAACAAATCACTTCCAAAGGCTTTTGAAAGTGACCTGACACACGCACTCACACATGCGTGTGTGTGTGTGTGTGTGTGTGTGTGTGTGTGTGTGTGTGTGTGTGTCAGGTGCACGGTGGGATCAAAAGCAGTGACACTTGTGTGAATGAACTGTTACTGTGCCTGAACTATCACAGTCAATAGGTATACAAGGCAAACTGGAGGTGACACCCGCATGCACGCGCACGCGCACGCACACACACACACACACACACACACACACACACACACACACACACACACACACACACACACACACACACACACACACACACACACACTCACACACACACTTTCTTTCTCTCTCTCTCTCTCTCTCTCTCTCGCTCTCGCTCTCTCTCAAGGGGGTCTATACAATACTACACATCAAAAGCAAACCTCTGACACCTGGCATCACTCAGAAACGACGACGCACACATGCATGCATGCACACACCACAAATAATAAAATAACATGAATGGGAAGTCAATGAATATAAAACAACTTTTTAACCCGAATCACTTGATTCGGGTTATACCTGTATACAAAGCGATGTAAAGAATTCAGGACTCAGAACAGAAATCTGATCGTATCAAACAAGATTAAACAATGTTAAACTCACATTGTCACTTGATTTGAAACTCACAGTCCTTTGCGCATACCCTCTATTGAATTTTGGTTTTGGTTACTTCATTTAGAGCCACAAAGAGGGCACCAAATCCTATTTATTTGTTATGTTATTGTGGAAACCAGGTGAAAAGAAAAAAGATTTGTCCATCTCAACGAGGTTTTACAGGAAGGTTAAAATGTATGGACTAAAGGACAACAGCTGGGTTGTGAAGACTTGAGAGATCATGTGCAAACAAACACACCTTACGTCATGCACACCAACAGCCATCTTTGTTGTCTCATGCCGCCGTCGTTCAGCTTGTTCGCTTGCTTTCCTCATTCACATTATTACATACACACACATACCGCCCCTCGCAAACAAATGCACGCAAGCTGCGCACAGTATGTGTCCCAAATTCCCTTTACAAAAACAACCAGCACGCGCACACTCACACACTGTGTGTGTGGATGTGTGTGCACATGCTCACACAGGGAGGGCTTATGCGTACAGATGTTCAGCTGTTGTTGGAGCCACAGAGCGCTGGTGTCAGGCCTCACGGGCGTCCCAGGCGGGCAGCAGTCAAACACAGAGACACAATGAGGAACATGAATTCTCATACTCTCTGAGTGTTTTGGTCCTCCACCTCAGCTGCCCACCAGCCAGCACTACCAACCAACCCGCTGTGAATAAACATCAAGTTAGCAAACACGGTTTATGCCATCAATGATGAGAGGAAAGGAGGCCAAGGGGCAGTGCAATAATACGGTAAATAACGTTCAACTAAACAGAGTTCAACCAGCAAATTCCCACTTATTTTCTCGGAACAGCTTAGTCTCCTGAAGTGAACTTCATTTACTCCATAGACATTTTATATAAAGTCTGTCATGTTGAATTGTAAACGTGAAACTAACAACTTGACTAATAACAGCTTAATAATCAATTCATCGGATTACACTTCTTTAACTATGACATAACTATACAAAATGTATATTTTTAGACATGTTCTAACTAAAAAAACACACACACAATTGATTAGCTACTGATTAGGCTGCTTTAAACAAACACATTTTTTTAAATTAATTAAAGCATGGTGTCTTTATTTCAAAACAAATATTCAGGCCTTATGTTTTGTTCTTGATAATATAATCATTATTATGTGCCATATTTTTCTATGCAGTCGCTACTGTGCATGTGCAACAACTATCATCAGATTGTACAGTAAGTGAAGAGAGATGGATTACTGCTCTTTAGTTTAGTTACACTTAACACTGGATTTTGGTTAAGTGGGAAAACACCAATGATAGCTCCAGTGATGAGTTGCTAAATTGGTTTGAAAACAAATTAAATTATCGATTCAATTACGATTGATCGATTAATCGTTTAATCGTTTAAGTGCTACACAAAACATTTGATAAAGAAAGGCACCTGCCCAAAGGGATCACATGTTTTTGGGCAGTCGTCAGATGATTATTTAAATACAATTTACTGGTAAGTGTGTGCAGGGTACTTGCACTTTTCTAAAGTGGCAATTGAGTGACTTTTAAGACCTCTCTAGTGCCAAAATTGTCTAGATGAAGTACATAGTTGGTGTCGGGGGAAGCCTATACCTAAACACTCAGTGTCTAAGCTGTTGCTTTTCCAGGTGGTCCTGGCGTGTGTGAAGAAAGGTGAAAATGCCTGAGGGTCAGAGGTCAAATCACTCCTATTTTCCTCTCTCTGATGTGTCACTGTAAACCTGCTGTTGGCCATTACACTGCAAAAAGCCTGAGTCTTCACTCAAGTGCACAGAATGGAACCAAAATGACTTGCAGCTGGTTTCATTGGTACACTTCCACTGGTACTCAGGATTTTAGTGAGAAAACACTCCCTCGAAGCTGTTTCCTGTCCAGGGCCAAACCCTCTGACACAACCAAACACCTCCTGACTGCCCTGTAGTTTACTGTCAACTGGTTGATGTGACTTTAAAAACAATAGCAGGTCTACCAGGGATAATTTTGACAGCTAATTTTGATTTATGTTCAGCGAGGCTATAGTCTTTTAAAGTAAGTAAATTGAATGAATATTGGTCATCATTATCAAAATATACTCACATGTTTTACTTGTTAATAGAGACAACTTTAATAGAGGCAATAATGTTATTGGAGGCAATATTAGTGTGTACAAACACTGTGTTTGTAATCAGACTTGTTCAAAAAACAGAATCTAACTCCACCTCATCTCCACGCTATTGGCTCATTATGAAACTGATGAGAGACTGCTTTGCTGTGATTGGTCAAAACGCTGCCTCACCCCACACAACCCACTCCCCCTCAAACATTAGCCACGCCGGTCCTGCATCGGAAGATTGTTTTGTTTTCATGATTTGTTGACAATAAAGGTCTGGACCGTCTGCAAGACGAAGCAAGTGTCTGTCTGCAGGGAAACAGCAGCAGCATCAAAGTAGAAGCCAAGGTAGAGGGGAAAAACGCAAAACATTTTGATTTTTGTCTGAAAAGTTGCCTCTATTACCTTTAAGTAAGATCATCAATCAATACTGCCTTTTAGATACTACTGTGTGCACTACAAGAAATCCCATATTCAAGTATCAACAAGTGTCACAGTGTTGGTATCAACATATATTTAAGGTACGCACAAGTTCAAAATGCAGAAAACACAAACAAATGTTAGCTTTAGGGCTAAAGTGGTTAGGGTATACAGTTCGTTTTGTGAATCAAAAATCAAAACATATACAAAGTGTTCAGAAGAAAGTAAAAAGTATCAGTCAAAATTATATTACTCTAAGCACGCTTGGCATACTTTACTCCACTGGCGCGTGAGCGCATCTGTGCGTGCGTGTTTGTGTGTGCGCATGTGCATGCGTGTGAGTTTGTGTGTGTAAGGAGACTGCAGGATCACACACACTAGGTAATGTAACATGAATATTCTGCTTGGTGGCTGACTGCTGTGGTCTCTGCATGGTGGGGGAGTTGTGTATAGTGTGTGTGCATATTGGTATAGTGGTTTGGTATGGCGGGGTGATGTACTGTAGTCTGTCTAATAGGCTTCCCAGGGACCCCTACGCAGCTCTCTGGGGACACATGGGCTCCTGCATGCATGCCAGCTTGCAGCCTTTGTGGCAAAGCAATGCTTCCTCAGATATTCCTTTTCAATTCCATTAAGCCCAAATGCGTCTCTCCGCTCCGCACCAATTAAGCAAAGCAGGGCAACTTCATAGGAGCTGTGCCATGAGACATCCAGCATGTGAAAAGTTTGGATTGTGTGTGCGGCATGCGTGTGTGTGTGCGTGCGTGCAAACTGCGTAGCTGATGTCAATGTCAATGTTGATTTGTGTCCAAAATCATCATATCACCAGCGATTTGCCGTCTCCTAAGAATGCCTTTATTTCTCATGATTTGAGTAAAGGACTTACACAAAAAACACTGATTCCTTGTCAAATAGAAAAGGGGGTAAAAGTGACATGTGTAAAAGTGCTGTGTATTAAATATGCATGCACACAATGTCTTATTAAGCACATTGTATTATAATTTTTAAAGGAATAAGGAGAACAACAGAGGTAAAACCCCTGCATCAATGTTGTCCAGTTATATCTGTCAAAAGAAAAAAAAAAGTATAGGCCACTATTAAATTCAGTTTTGGCTTCATTCAGCTGATGGCTGCTCAGACGGTCAACTACACTGGGCTGAAACATGTAATGGAACTGTAAGAGACTTAACTGGCATGTCCTTGGTGCAGGCCGTTGTGGATATTTACAACGACGTCACACCATGGCCGCTCGGCCCGGCTAAGTGTCAAATTACATCTGACATATTTGAACGTTTGAGCTTTTTCCTAAAGGAATTGAATTGAATCCACAGTCAGTGAGTGAGTGAGTGAGTGAGTGTGTGCATGCATGTTTTTGTAATTCGTGCATCTGTGTCACCTGTGTGCCCTCCCACCCCCCCAGTGCCCACTCCTCCCCGCACCCTTTAATCAGTTCAGCACAATGGCCCCGTCTAAAGCCGTCTTATCTCGCGCACAATCAGATTAGGACGGATTGCTGCGCTGCTAAGAGCCGCAAAGTAGCGCCCGCCCCAGATCAAGATGATTTGATTAATAATTCCTGATCATATTATCCTTTAAGCAGCATAAATTGTTTTATTCTTATTTATTCTTTCTCTCCCCCTCCCTCCCTCTCGTGCATCCACGGGCTAAAACTGAGAGATTCAGAGATTATCTCTCACCACCGCTCCTTTACCTGAGCTTTCATCCCTGCATGATGCTACCTACCTCTCTCTCTCTCTCTCTCTCTCTCTCTCTCTCTCTCTCTCTCTCTCTCTCTCTCTCTCTCTCTCTCTCTCTCTCTCTCTCTCTCTCTCTCTCTCTCTCTCTCTCTCTCTCTCTCTCTCTCCCTCTCCATCTCTCTCCTCCTCTCCTGCAGTGTTGATGGTTAGCTGGCGGCTTTTCATTGTGATAGTTCCGCCATGGTCCAGATGGGGGCGCCGTGCTCTGCTGCACGCGGTCGCAGCCCTCGCCTCGCGTCACCTAGCATCGCATCGCATCGCCTCCACTCCACTCCACTCTACTCCACTCGCACCTAATCTCATCAAAATAAACACGCCAGCAGTTGTCAGCTTCTACAGCAGTGGGAGGACGCAGGGGAGTGGGGTGGGGATGGGAGCGCTGTGTGTGTGTGTGTGTGTGTGTGTGTGTGTGTGTGTGTGTGTGTGTGTGTGTGTGTGTGTGTGTGTGTGTGTGTGTGTGTGTGTGTGTGTGTGTGTGTGTGTGTGTGGAGGGAGGGGGGGGGTGATGGTACTATGGAAACGGGTCAGGCTAATCATGCATATAATTGCATTTTGACATTCAGGGCTAGAGGGACCAGACCTTTTGGAGATCAGGTTATCCTGGAAGCACTTAAGTGATTAACAAATGAAAATGTGCCCCCTGAAATTTAATTAGGTATGATATTACGCCACATCCACACCTAAAGGGGTGATTTTTTTTTTTTTTTTTTTTTTTACGAATCATACAATCCCCTCCCCTTTTGAGCGATGGTGACAGTGAGTGGTGTCAATGTTTGAGTTGTGGGGCTTTAATTGTATCTCAAAGGAAATTGTTTTTTTTTGTATTTCAGATAAAAAAGAGAGAGAGAGAGAGAAATCATAATACAAGGTACAGAATGAGAGCCGTTCAACCAGATCAAATTCACAGAAAGACAATTTACTATTTAAGCATTTAGCATAAAGCGGCTCTTATTCAGAATGAATTACTTATGTGAAATCAGAGTAATCATACATCCTAGTCAGCATTCAAGGACAGCATAAATAGCAGTGGAGTGTAAAAAGTACTCAGTTGCTTTACTTACTTAAAATAAGTACTAAAAAGTATCAATATGTAATTTAGAACTACTCCATTATAAGTAAGCCCAGAATTTAAAGTGCACTTGTACTTTGAGAATTAAAGTACATGTATAAACATCTTAGCAACACATAGCAACACAATGTGAGCATGTATTGTAGATTGTCTATTTTCAAGAAAAAGCAAATCTAAAACAAACAAAAAGATGTGAACAAAAATGACCGATAAGTCACAAAATGCAACGAGAAAGAAAATAAATACAATGTAGTAACACTGTGCTGCATTCTGACATCAAGTCGAGTAGTTCATCAGTTGCAAATGAATGAATCAAATGCATGCAGTGTTATGAATTATGTCCTTTAGCTGCTTGGCCCACTGGTGAATCACTATTCACGTAATCATATTGATATCTGTGATAGGGTGACAATTTATCACAGGCTGAAGTACAATCATATGAGATGCATGTTCTGCTTCTGTCCATTCTGTTCTTCTGCTCACGTCATATGCCCACAGTCCAATACTCTACATGTATATATTATATACTGTATATTCTCTGTGTTTATTGAACTTCATAATGTGATACTGCCAAGCGTCATCATGTTCTACACACACACACGACTCAACTGAAACTTCACTCGCTGACTTTTGTAAGATGGAGACTCTTAAGGGACCACTCGGGGGGTCAGCCCAAATCACAACACAGAGGGCCTGAAAGGGTCTGTGTGAACAATGTCCCTCGGGATTTAGCTTACTCAGGTAGTATGGTTGTCAAATTTTGTTACACTTATACAGCTCTACCGGGATTGTTTCTTCTTCAGCCTGAGTGCACTGTTTCTACGTTTTGTTTTTGCTTACCCGGTGTACTTATGCACTTTCTCAATGTCTGACTGTACAAAAAACAACTTTTTGGCATAAAAGATAAAACATTGGGGGTGCTAAAACCACCAAAAATCTTGAAAAATGTGAAATAGAATCCATTTAAGGCTGGTTGTACCGGATTACAAGAGGGTCGCCACTAGTGCTCCCTACAGTGTGAGCCAAATGGGACTCTCCTCACCTCCTATAGCTTTCTCTCTCTGCAGCACACCTCTCCTATCCCCATGTTGAAACACGGTTAGCTACTTTTCCACGTTACTTATTCATGGCCCAATTACCCCTCTCAACACCAAGGTCACCATCCATTTGCCCATACAGTATCTCACACTCTTGCTCTCATGTCCTCTCTGCTCCAGCAGGGCCCAGGGCTCTGCCATCAGACACAATCACCACATGTGTGGTCACTGCTGGATCAGCATGTCTTCTTTACATGCATGCAGCAATTGAATCCGAAACCGTTCCTCCACAAATCCAATAATGAAGGTGAATATATAGTGAATATCACATACTGTATATTCTGGAATAACTCGCCCTTTCAAGGTTTACAGCCAAAATGTGGCACAAAAGCGATGCAATGGAAGCTTGTACCATGTAAGCCATGGTCACTATGATTACTTAGACTGAAAACTGGAGAGGGCCTAGTTAGAGCCCTGGGGTACTCCAATCAACCAAGAAAAGGGTTTAATAGTTTAGTAGTTAATGGAGTAATACAAAGGGAGTGCACCATCCATTCATCGACCCACATTGTTTCTCAAAGTGGGTCTTATAGCTGGAGTTACAAGATCTGTAACTCTGTTACACTCTCATCCGTTCATAACTCCAGCATCAATATGACTGACGGATCATTAGCCACAAATAACGGCTCTACAAGCTCACAACAAATTGCAACACAAAATGAGCTTGCATATCGGCTATTATTGGCCAAGGCAGTGGATCAAGAACAGAAATAAGTCAGGTCCATTTCACCCAGTCCAAAGGGTTTAAGTGGACAGTCAGAGATACAACTAGCATCAACTCCAGATGCCCCTGTGACCTAACAATGCATCAGACTGGGGGTCCTAGAAGTGGAACAAGTACCAGAAAGGTCTGTATACCGTATAGCCAGTGTCGTTGTAGTTCAGTGTGCAGGTTCACTCTCATTTGCAGCACACTGGTTTAATGTTAGCTGCTGACATAAATTATTCATCGATGACTGCCGGTCTGAAGAGGGTGTCCGGCTAGCAGAGCACTGCCCTTTACGATTTACAATTCAGTGTTTCGGAAAGGGGCGAGGGGCCCCCGCGGGACCCCCTGGGACGAGGGATAAGCTACAAGGGGACAAGGAGACATGACTGGTGACATCTTACCCTAGCGGAGGTACACTCTGCAGCCTGCTTGGATCCATTAATCCCCAACATCAGACATCGGCTCCATAGCACACCTGCCACTCTCATGTTCATGTTTGTTTTGGAAAACACGGGCACAGGATTGGGGAGGATATGCTGAACAGCATAAAGGCAATGCATATTTGTTTTTTTTTTGTTTTTTTTATAAAACTTTAATAAATGTGTTCTCTGAACATATGGCCGCTGTCAAGCAGAAATCTTGTATCTCTTTCAATGGACCCGTGCATGCACACAACACCTTTTAAAAGCACCTCAGAATGTGCAATGACTGCACCTTGCTATTTCTGCTGTTGAGGAAACATTTTGCATCTCTCAAAATCAATGCAGTTTACACACGTCACAATAATGATCACTGAATTTGGAAACTTAAACCAGTGGTTTTCAACCAGTGGTCTGAGGACCACCAGTGTCTTTGAGAGTGTCCTTGATAGTGTCCCTAGCTAAATGATGGAAAGTTGGTTAACCAGGTGTAACTCTTTGAGAGCGTAAACATGAAACCAAATGGACCCTTGTGGGTCCATTTGGTTTCACGTGTACACTCTCAAGGGTTAAAATATTCACCATCTGAATACGGTAGGTCTACGCAACTAGAGAATGTAGAAGATTAATGGTCATTTTGATCTGTATGTTTGACTGTTTTGTTTCCCAAATCCAACCTGGTATTGTGGACAGAAGCAAAATAAATCTTAAGTTTTGGGTCTGTGGGGCTAAAATGTCATCAAATGGTGGTCTGTGGCTCGAATTCTGGATAAAATAGTGGGCCCTGGTATCAAAAAGGTTGAAAACCACTGTCTTAAACCATCCACTTAAACCACCTGCTCTTAGTAAACTAACACTCCAGTTGACCGGGTCGGCTTTGTAACGGCAGGTCCGCTCATGTGTTCTCTTTCTTTCTACCCTCCACTACACCAGATCTGTTTGCCACATCCAACCCCAGAACAGGGACGCTATAGGGTTCACGCGGTTAAAGTAATGAAGAGTTCACTTGGACGCATCAGCGGCGCCGTGATGCGGGACATTTGAGCTGTCAGGGCCCTAGCATGGCCTGCGGCCCCTGCCTGCCACCCTCATTCCCTCCCTACCTCCCCTCCCTCCCCGCCTCACAAGCCAGCCCCACAAAGCACAAAAGGCTGTGATGAAGACACCATGGACTCCAGGCACAACGGACGTCCTGGACCGTGTCTGTGTCCAACACCGACCCCTTCTATCCCAGGACAGGAGCCGTCAGTCAGCGCGGTTGGCTAGGAGGGGGGCGAGTGGGTGTGGGCGGGGCGGGTGGGGCGGAGAGGAGATGGGACAGGGGGGCTCAGCTGTCAGCTAGCTGCACTCACATATGGCCCGGTGTCCGAGCAGCACTGTGTTAAATGACAGAGACCCCTCCCTCTATTCCAAACACACCTTTACATGCCTCATGCACGCACGCACACACACACACGCATGCACACACTCACACACACACACACACACACACATGCACAAAACACATTCTCAGCCAGGCACCCTCATCTCCTGCATTTTGCATAGGTGACACTGTTTATTATTCAAAGCTTCTTCTGGGGGACGTGGCGTGTGCACATCGAGAGGCGACATGCACTCTCTCCAAACAAGCTGCAACCTTAATTATGCATGCTCAAAACTACAGGCATCGCATTGTGTGTGTGTGTGTGTGTGTGTGTGTGTGTGTGTGTGTGTGTGTGTGTGTGTGTGTGTGTGTGTGTGTGTGTGTGTGTGTGTGTGTGTGCGTGTGCTTGACTCGTACGTGGTATTGAGTCTATCTGTATGTACAGTATACCCCTGCATGTACATCTGTCTCTCTTTTGTGCATGTACTTGTGCACAAATACATATTCAGCATTACAGTTCAAATCCCATCTTGTAAAGCGTTGGGTCTACATACAGATGAAAGCCGCAGTGGCTAATACAGACAGTCAAATCAACCGGAGTGGTGCGTTTTTTGTTTGTTTGTTTGTTTAAGTCTGATTTATACTTTGCTGCTTTATGGCGATTTTCCAAAAACACCCGATCTGCATTTTTTATGCCACAACGAGTGTTATACCAGATTAAGCAGAATACGCCAGAGTAAACATTATTGTGAACATACGGACAGCATGAACAACAGAAGAGATGCTTCAAGTCATCATCAACAGAGTTGCGTTCACTCCCTGTGCGTGTGTGTGTGCTCTCCAGACCAGGACCGGATGTAACATTTCCCAATTGGGGGGGGGGGGGGTTTAGGGGGCATACCATTTTTGGTTACAGGACTTATATTAGGCAATTAAGCATCAATAATAACATCAGAGTTTTCTGTTTTCAATGATGAAATGTGGTTGGGTTAGTGGTGCCACAGCTGTACAGTAGTTAGTAGCAGTAGTAGTGTTTCAAATCATTTTAAATATAAAATATCTTGGGTTGTTTTGCATGCCATCATGTTTGGTGGGGCAGTCTGGGCTTTTAGGGGGGCATTGCCCCCCCCCATACCGAGGCCTAGATCCGCCCCTGCTCCATACACACCTCAGCATTGTTGTTGTTTGCTTAGAGAATACTTATCCGCATGACGGGGCTTCAAACCACCACATGTCTTCCAACAAAGAGACGCCTGTGACGGAACAATTAAAAAGATGGCGGCAGCAGCGGCTGCTGCTGCTTCCCTCAACCTGCCTTGTCGCTTGACATTAGGGATCCCCGCGAAAACAAGTGTGTGGCGGTGGTGACCATGTTGCCTTTTATTTGTGGAATTATTATTACACCAGATTAAAACTCCAAAGCTTTGAGTGAATTGTTGACACGGCGGCGCATTAGAACACCACACATCATTATTAAAGGGTGATTTAGTTGCGCCTCAGCGCTGCGTGCTGAAAATAGCAGATCTATATAAGCTCATACAATGCGGTGCGCAGCAACACGTTATGAGCTCATAGATGGACTATTGTAGATATGCAACGTGACACGCGATCGAGTATAAATCAGGCATAAGCTTCTGCCGCGCACAGCTCAGAGGTGCAAAGAGACAGGGATTTGCAGCTTGATTGGGTTTTCATCTCGGAGTAAAGAAATGAATTATTTAATTTCAGACCTGAACGTGCACGTCAACCACGCATAGCGCGCGCGTGTGTGTGTGTGTGCTTGTGTCTGAAAAGCCCCGACCCGACAAGGTAAACACTTTCAAGTGTTCCATCTTTTTTTCCTCTCTCTCTCTCTCTTGATGCAGAAAAACAACAAGCTTCGGGGGGTCAGAGTGCAACCCGTATCCCAAAAGTGAAATTCCAGCAATTATTCACGGGAGAGATCCACAGCGGGCGCTCGGGGGCAACATGTCCGCACCCTTGAGTGGGCAGAGGAGACTGACAGGCCCCATTATAAGCGGCCCGCGTGACGGATAAATATTTCAGCACGCAAATAAATAAAGGATGCCTGGCGTTTTCCCTCTGAATGGCTTTTCACAGCCGAGTGCCCACGGCCTGCTCGCCCACGGCCCCGGGATCTCCTGACGGCACCCTCACGTCCCCCCCGTACCCCCCCAGCACACACACACACACACCATCAACACCCCCCATCATCACCCATGCCCACTGCCTCTCCAATCCACTAGCCTCCCCCACACACAGGTATGGGGTCTGGCCCACCTCTAATATGTCTGTATTTCAGAGGGACAGGACGTCCGGTGCAACTCTCTTTTATACCAGTGGTTTTCAAACAATTGGTCCGGGGACCACCAGTGGTCCTTAACAGGGTTCCAGGTGGTCCTCAGCTAAATGACGAGAGAGAGTTTGGTGACCAACTGGACCCATATATCCATAACTCTTGAGGGCGTAAATTTTACGCTCTCAAGAGTTACATTGTAAAAAAAAAAAAGTGGACAAAAAAAGAAAAGAAGAGAAAGAAAATCTTTAGTTTTTGGGTCCACAAGACTAAATAAATGGTGGTCTGTGGCTAAAATAAGTAAATCGCAGGCCCTGGAATCAAAATGGTTGGAGTCCACTGCTTTATTCGTTATTTTTACCGAAAACTCTCCCCAATCAGGCTCACTGCTTGAACACAAACAAAAGTGAAGAAGTAAAAGTGAGGGATTTTCAAGATTTTGTCCACAATTTATGAGAGAAAACTGGCAAAATGTTGGTCAAAGAGAGCGTAAAATGAAACCAAATGGAGCCGTAAGGGTGCATTTGGTTTCATTTTACGCTCTCAAGAGTTACCGGTACATAACTACATACTATATGTATAAAGCGTCTATTTGTTTACCAACGGTCCATCATTTAGCTGGGGACCACCTGGAATCATCTCAGGGACGACTGGTGGTCCCCGAACCACTGGTTGGAAACCACTAATAAGAATGTACCTCACATTTTTCCTCTTCACCTCTGTGCAAGATTATTATATTACATGGAATTGAAATCACTGTGCTGTACTAACGTTACATACCTACGCTGTTGATTATAAAAGGAGAAGGGGGAGGGTTGCAGTATCTGCTGTACGGAGTGCACTCGTGGGACGCATTACAAATAATAGATTTCATTTAATAGTAAATTAAGTGTATTAAAATGTCCGCGTCTGTAACGGGCATGGCTAAGCGCCTCGTCGTGCCCCTCGCCCCCATATACTTTTTCTCTTTATATGGATTACCTCGCTCCAGCGTCACGCGGCATGAAGGCTGGTCCGTCCCGGAGGGGCAGAGCCGTGATAATTCAATTAGAAAGAAGAAGACGGAGGACGGAGGGGAAGGAATGTTATACCGTCGTGCTTGCCAACACCGTCTCTCTATACCAATAGCGGCCAGATGGGATTCTTCCAGCTATACCTCACATTCACCTCGCCTCCAGGAGATGTGATGGAGAGAGAGAGAGTTGGAGAGAAGAGAGACAGGGAGTGACTGTTCCAATAGCTTCAGCATGCAGTCTCTTTCCTCTGAGGTTTTACTGTACACTGGCAGCAACACAAGATGCCATATCAGAATCAGTTAACAACTTACTTATATTATACTTTGCTATGTGAAATGAAGCCATGCCAGCTCGCAACGTGCCGCACCAAAGCTGCGGCCTTCTTTCTTTGTGTGGTGACATGACAGCCCAGGTGGTTATAGCTCCCTATACCACCTGGGCTCATTTACCTGACAGCGAATCCCCTGGTTTGATTCCGATTTGGTATTCTGTCTCCCATGTTTCCCATCTCCGTCCAATACACCAGTCACATAACACAGCCAAAAAAAAGGCAGACCTCTTTGTTCTATGATGTTAGGCTATATCTACAGTATAAGCTGTAGGCTTAAGGAGGTTCAAAATCTCTGCACAAAAAGTCCACTTAAATAACTGCATGTTGACAAGTCATCTAGTGTATTCGGCAATCAGCGCACTGCGAATGGTAATTGATCTCCTTGCTTGTTCTCTGTTAACTGTTGATTGGAGGTTTTTTGTTTTATACATGTATTGCTGCAAATGCCGGCACCGAAAAAAAACAACACCTTTAATTCTACATAAGATGAGAGACGTCAAAACCACCTCTCTCTCTCCCAATATCTCCCCCTTTCCCCCGTCTCTTAACAAAAACCAAGTTGAGCGGTGTGTGTTGTTAGCATTGAGATAAAAAAGGGGCGCTCTAATATTAATGGAGGGGCTTGCTTTGTTCTGCCGAGCCCAGAGACGGAGGAGAGAGAGACACGGTTCCTCCTGACTGCATGGTGGAAGTCAGGTCTCATTCATTAGCCACTGGGTGTCTGCATGGAGCCATCCACAGAGGGATCCCACATGCACTGAGGGTCGACCCCCCCCCCCCAACACACACAGACACACTACTGCCTTCCCTTTACTCTCTCCATCATTATCCCTTACCTTCCCCATCACTCCTTACATCTCTTTTTGCACCCCACAAACCCCACCGCCCTCCGTTTCTCCCTCGCCACCCCAACTCTCTCACAGCTTCTCCTCTCTCTCTCTCCCTCCCTCTCTCTCTCATCCAGAGCCGTGGTCCCGTGCTCCCCTGCCTGCCTGGTGTTTGTTCTTGCTAATGTACCTCCAGATGTGGATGCGGAGAGAGAGACAGAGATGAAAACTGCAGGGCATTTTATTATCGCGGCGGCGTCTCATGATGCACACGTGGAACTGCGTGGATGCTCAGTGTAAACAAAGCCACAGGGCCCGAGAGCGCAGCTCCATCACCCCCTCGGCGACTGCCTTTGTGGGGGGAAAATGCTACATATTTAGACAAATGTTTGAATTACGCCGGGGTGCGGCTGTACCGTGGGGAGGGTCCAGCGCCCCTCTCTCTCTCTCTTGCTTTCTCTCTCTCTCTTGCTCTCTGCTTCTCTCTCTTCTTTATTCTGCCTCGTCTTTGCCTCCTCAGAGAGAAAGAAGATCAAACCACGGCGAGTGGACATGGTCCCAACACAACCAGGAAGAGAAATCCTAGAAAGAAGTGTCCAGGGGGAGAGAGCGAGCGCGAGAGAGGGAAGGAGGGGGAGAGAAATGAGGGGGTAATCCATTCCTCTACAATTCTTTTCTTCCCGTTTCCCCTCCTTTAAAAAGCCGAGCTGCTTCCCCTGAAGAATATGGAATGGCTCGTTGGGATATTCCAGGAACAAGATTGAAGATTTCAAGGATATGTTTTATCTTTGTTATGCTCTCATTGAGGGGGGAAAAATAATAAAGAAAGACAGACAAAAATCAATGGAGCATTGCAATGATAGAAAGTCAAATATATCATGGTATAGATGAGGGAAAGTTTTGCTAGTACAGTATCTTTGTACTTGTTAGGAAAAGGTACTACAACCGTGACTGCGTTTGAAGATGAAAAACTCTACTCGGGATTTTCAGTGCAAGTCCCCCCCCTCCAAAAAACATCATGACTATATCAATGCATGCAGTGTGCTCGGTTCACAACAGAACAGTACACGAGTAGTTACATCTACTGCGGTTGAGGTGCCCCGCTGTGGTTTGTTTAGCATGCAGCGCTAAGCGTGCTGAAATAGCGTGTTCTGGAGCAGTCCGATGGGAAGTTACGGAAATACAGGGACACTTGTAAACAAAGACATGACATGTTTACAGCACCTGCCACAGGAGGGACACATTGTGCTGCGGCATATGGCGCACCAACAACTGACATTTGATTTTTCATTTAAACATGCCTGCAAATGAAGCCACTGTGTATGTTCTGGCCTGTATATTCCCTATACTGTATACTGGAGTCTTCCATGATGCCTCTGCTACAGGCCCCCACCAATTTCCACTATACCAGATGTCTTCACTGCTGACCTACAGTATAGCTCAATGTTTCATGGGGCGACACATGAGTGAGTTTGTAAATCATCCATTTCTTGATTTTATTAAACATGTTATTTCCCAAAGAAGTTCACTATTTTGTATGTGATTAAAGGGTACTAGGTATACCAACTACACTATTGCGGTTAGGGGATGATTTCTCCAAGCAGACATGTAGACTCACAAGAACAGCAGAACAGCGCCTTAGATAGAGGTTGGATTGGAATTTCATGATATTTATTGAATAGCAGCAAGATACACATTAATGATGCAATTTGGTATTAAAAGACTAATACTAGATCAAGTGCTTTCCTCAACACCAATAATCTCTTTGCCAGAAATAGCCAATATACTGTATAAGCTCACAATGTGACACATTGCAGCACTCTGCTGAACCATAAAAGGACACCTATAGGTTTCACAAGGTTAATATCAGGGGTCATCAATATGCCCACAATATGGACAAATATGTCTAGATTTTAGATTGTCTTCATTACTTACATTCATAATGTTATATAGTGTATTTTGATCAAAACTCTGAGTGTAAAATGAACACTCCGGGAGACAGACCTGTTGGCATCAGGTAAAACACAAACAAATAGTTATTTGAAACGTGCACAGACCACACACAGGGTTGGCCACCACACTGTGCTCAGCCATCTCAATTGTTATGGAAAACAAATGTTTTGTTAGTTTTCGAATTAGTTTCTTATTGGCTCAGTAAGCAGAACTACAGGAATATCAACCTGTTATCTTGTCGTTCAGTCTTTCTAGAGATCCGAGCCAAACACTGACTCAATAACAACACATGTTCAAATAGCACGCACGCACAGACGCATGCGTGCACGCACACACTCTCTCTCTCTCCCCCATGCGGACTCTGTGTCCACACAAACAGACGTGCACGTGCAGTAGCAAACAAACAAGTGTGCAGATGAGCGCCGTGGAGCCCTAAATCCCTTTATTAACTCTGGTCGTGGAGGAAAGAGGGGTTGCCTCGCCAAGCTAACCCTCTTCTGGCGTTGACATAAAAACCCTTAAAGCCGCCCCAGAGCCACTCAAAAGGCCAGCCGCAATCTGTGGACAGCCCTGTCCCCGTCTGGGATGGGACCGCTCCACCATGGGGCCAAGCCGGCCTTTTGTCCGGCCTCCCCCTCAGAGGACCTGCATGGGCCCCGTGCGCGCGCCCCGGCCCTATAGCTCCAGGCCTTTTATTAAATATGCACCTTCCACTCGCCCCGTTAAGAAAAGGAGCCCGAGCGGCTAATCTCATCAGAGGCCGGGGACCCTCCACATATGTAAATCTACATCTGTTCCCCCCATCAAAGACGGGAGATTCTCCCGGATTACCCCGCCCACGTGCAAAACAGCACTCCCGCGTGCGCACGTACGCATGAACACACACACACACACACACACTTTCTACCACATGACCGGCACCAATAAAGGAGAGAAAACATCAGCCGCCCGCCCCCCCCCACCAGCAAATGCACTTGGCTGCCAACCCCACGACTCCAAACACACACACATGCACATGCACACACACACACACGCACACCCTCCTTTCTCAATTAGCTCTCCATGACATGAGGCGGCCAAGAAATTGCTCTTTGTGTCACGGCTTTATGTCGTCTTTGGTGCGGGAGATGACGAGGCGAGGCCCTTACAAGCCCGCTGCTCGCCCAGAGGCTGGTGGCGGCTGGCAGCGAGGAGGCTGTTTGGGGCCGGGCCAGTTCCCATAAAGAGAGCCACCCCCAGAGGCCCCAGGAAGCTGGCACTGTACAGAGAGAAACATCCTATAGTGCCCTGAGATATCATTATACATCCCTCTGACATGGGATTAGCCCCGCTCCCTGCATGGGGGGATGTTAGCTACCATTTGGTGAGGGTTTTTTGTGGGAATAGACATCTTCATCAAACCCCATCCATCCCATCGGCTGGCTGGATGACTGACTGACTGATGGACAGATGACATCGGTGTGAGGATCTACTTTATGTGTGCCAACAGCCAGTGGCCTACTGTACATGTGTATGTGTCAATCAGTCTAATTAAAAGCAGGGATGGGAGTTCTCTAGTTGGCACTCGACATGTTTGGAACAAAGTCATATGATGCTGATGCTGGATTGAAATTGTCACTTTGTCAGGAACCAAATATTATATATTACATATATTTAATATGTTGCCTGCCCTAGACCAATGTTAATTTAAAGGTAACAAAAATGTGAGTACAAAATACCAAATGACAAGAGCCCAATACCCCATTTATTCATTGTATTCCACTGGTGTTGCCAGAGCTGCAGGATTTTCTATATTATTCTCATTTTAGTTTAGTATTAATCTTGTTAAACCCACAAGTGTTTGCATTATAGATTTAGTGTTGGGTATAATTCATACAGAGCAACGGAAAGAAAGGCCCAGACACAATGAAAGGAAAACACTCCTGTACAATGTCTTCTCCTATTTAATTGCATTTGAAGACATATAAGGTCACAGTGTGGTGAACAGTGGACATTTTTAGTTTAACGGTTTAGTTAGAAATGAATGAAAATGGGATAAAATATAATTCTTTATTATGAACCGTTCTTGACATTTCCAAACCCTTGAAGCTGAGATTATGGGGTGGTTTATTAATAAATTATTATACCATAACTATACCGACAGCAATAGTATTTCTACTACACCATCAACTCTAATTTCTTGTGGGTTTGCATGGGCAGTCTTTGCATGATAACGAGCCAAAGCAGCTATCTGAATGTGAATGTGAGTAAAAATATGTATTTATACATATTACATGTTCTCTACGACTCGAGGTGGGGGTGACAACCTGGATATGGTCCCTTATATACATTATTACATCCAGTGGGACCACATCAGAAGACATCTGCCATCATCAATCAATCATTAGTGCTTAACCCCCAACCAAACAGTTCCCCATATGCCTGCAATAGCAGCAGCCATTACATGAGCTACCAGCTAACATTGACAAAACACACCGATATTATGAATATTTCAGGTGACATAGGAATATTTTTGCACTCTACTATTGTTTTGTCCCTTATTGCTGTCATTATTTGGCTTCTTGGCTTGGTCACAGAGTGCACAAAACCTAAAAACTTACATTTTTTGCTGTAGTTGCACTCATGCTAAGTGGTGGCCGGTTGAGAGCATGTACAGTAAATATGGAGATGAGATGGCAACGGCGTGCAGGTGGAGATGGCAGGCGCTGTTTAGTGTAAACAGAGGAGTATGTTTGCCAGCTCTGAAAGTAAATTCTACTTTGTGAACATTAGAACAAGGCGACACTTCATGCCAGTGCTCTCAATGAGTTGACTCAGCCACACACGGAGGTGCACCTGCAAACTCTAGTGTCAACAGCACAAAGTAAAGAGAAATGACGGAAACCACATACACTATACTCTCATAAAAAAAAAAAAAAATCTGTTAGTCCCATCAACGTCTTAGGTAGAATGGTGGCAGAAGTGTTCTCTTGACAAACGGTCTGACGCCCGCCCTTGACCGGCGAGACACTAGCATTCTCAAGCACTCAGTAAAGTGGTCTAGGAGGTATTGTAGGTATTGCACATACCCTCTGGGCAAAATGCAAGCAGCACCAGCGGCTGAGTGACTGAAGGAAATTCACATTTCTCTCACACATACAGTGGAGTCGCTTTGGATAAGGGTGTCTGTTATATGTCTAGAATGTAAATGTGTGTGCTCTGCATGTAGATGTACAGATAGACAAATAATGACTGTCATTTAGAGAAGAATGCAGTGGCTGTATATCAGGCGGCGGGGAAAAAAAAACAGCATGCCTGCCAACTGTGTCAATAAGAGAAAAAATGAACAATGGTGGGAACTTGACCTAACTACAGCTATGTCAGGTTATTGCTAAAACAATGCATGCTGTCTGTGGCTCTACAGAGGACTGTTCATTGACTGATTAAGATATCATTTATTCATTAAAAATTGACCTGGACTGAACTGAATTAGGATGAAATTAAACGATGCTGTCTGTGTGCAGCGTATGGATCGGATCCTTTGTTTTCACTTTTTGATCGTCATGCATATAACATAAGCACATAAGATCCCGAAAAGAAGAAAAGAAAAGTTTAATTGATTATATATATATATTTTTAGAATTCAATCCACATTCTCCTGTGACAGATATTGAGCATCCAACAGCCCCCACCGGCGCCTGCCGGCCTGCCTTTTTCTCCCAGCAAAAAAAAACTCAATCAAGTACATGTTGAATTCATTTCGCCTTAAGACGTAACACCGTGTTCACACGGACCCGAGACGTATAATTAGATCAGAAGTAAAGGCCCGAACACAAAGAAAGGCACATCTGACATGACATAATGACTACATGAGAGAGAGAGAGAGCGGTGCCTGTGCAAACGCGGGTCGATGGATGCAATTTGCATGTTTAATTAAGCTATCAGCGTAACCACAACAGAGAGAGTTAGCTATAGAGCCTAAAGCTGACGAGTCAACAGCCCCTATAATAACACCTCCCTGTGGTCGTGACGACCAGGGAGGGAGGGAGGGGCGAGGGGGGGCTGGGGGAGTCAGTCACTAATGCAGTGAAAGAGAGAGCGCAAAGCTTTTCATTAACACCCCCTGTGAAAGACACATTCACACTCCAGCCCACTAATTAAGGCAGGTCTCACTCACTCACTCACTCACCAGAGAAGAGACAGATGGAGAGAGAGAGGTAGAAGAGAGGAGGCAGGGGCGGATCTAAGCATGGGCATGGGGAGGGCAATGCCCCCCGAAATGCTGAGACTGCCCCACCATCCAAACATGATGGCATGGAAAACCCAAGATATTTTAAATTAAAGTGTTCATATTTAAAATGATTTGAACCACTACTACTGCTACTAACTAACTGCAGTTGTGGCACCACTAAACCAACAGCATTCCATCATTGAAAACAGAAAAGTCTCTGAGTCAGACCTTTAGCTTTATGCATGCTGCGTGCCTGTTGCAACTTCAACAACAATTGATGTTATTATTGATGCTTAATTGTGTAATAAAAGTCCTGTATGTATGGACTTACGTACAGTATGGGTGTCCATACTGTCCATACTGTACGCGATGAAGCCGCCCCATACCATTTTCTCTTGCCCCCCCCCCAATTGGTAAATGTGCATCCGCCCCTGAGAGGAGGTAGATCTGGTAAGGAGAGAGATGGGAATTGGGAGATGAGCGGAGTCTGAAAGCACGGGAAAAAAGACAGCAAGAAAGGAGGGGGCGGGCGGGAGGGAGGGGGGTGGTATATATCTTTGGTCTCTAATCAGGATGATTTTAAAGTCACGCTGCTTGCCGGGTCCAGCGCTGCAGGCCTCATTAACTTGCCCCTGGCTGGCATCATTGTTCAGGCGGCGTTTGAAATCCACCAAAGGAATGGAGATTCGCTTTAATCCAAGCCCATCAAAGGTATGAAACAGTGATGCTGGTGGTGACGCTTTGCCTCTGGATTAGATCACGCTGCTGCTGCTGCTGCTGCTGCTGCTGCTGCTGCTGCTGCGTGCATTTGTTACTATACTTGTGAGGGCTATATGTCCTATATGCAGGATTTGAGAGATAGTCATGTGAGGCCAATTCCCCCCAATCTTAATTGTTTCATGTTTGCAAATAGGAACAGATTCAGGTTAAAGGTAAGTGTATTAAGTGATTTCACTTAATGCAAATATTGTTATTGTTTTCTTCTATTTGGCTAATCCTCCCATACAGTGTTATATACAGTTATACAGTGTGGTGACCATATAAGGAGTTACTCCCTGTTTTACAAATCACCCAAATCACTGAATGCTCCTTTAAAGTTAGGTTCAGGCATTTAGAGGTTAGGTTTAAGGGTTATGGTTAGAATTTTGTTAGCTGCAACAAAATAATCACCCTGTGAACTTGCAGCTCAGGTATTTTTGGAGAGAGAAAGGGAGAGACAGGAGGAAGGAGGGGGGTGGGGGGCTAGAGAAAAAGTGAGATTAGGACAAATCAATAAGAGACCCACCCCATATCCTGTATATATATGTACACACACACACACACACACACACACACACACACACACACACACACACACACACATGCGCGCACGCACGCACGCGCATGCACACACACACACACACACACACACACACACACACACACACACACACACACACACACACACACACACACACACACACACACACACACACAGGGTGACATCTCAGCAAGCATCAGTGGCAGTGAAGATGACACCTTCAAGACGCCATTTGAATAATCTGTAGAGGTTTAGGTTACATAATTATGCCATGACAATTTGGGCACGTATGTCACAGAGTATAGTGAGGCATGCAGGCAGCCTGGCGGAGCTAGAAGCTTATACAGCTAGGAGTAGAAGATAAGCTCCCACACCACCGTCCCAGAAATGTGCTCCCCATCCTCTCCTCTCCGCTCCTTCTAGGTGCTGATTTGGACGCATTTGCAATTCAAAACAACTTTTTTTTTTAGAATATTTTTCTCTCCTGTCTCATGAATACAGAATCGGGTAGGCATTTTCTTTTTTTTAATATTGCACATGGCGACAAACGGCAGACCTTTTTTGTGGGTGGCTTACCCCTCTGCCCCTGTGTCTAACAGCTGTGCGATGAAGGACTGTGCTGGCATATATTGAGGGAGAATTACATCTCGGAGGAGTGGGAACAGTGTTTCTCCTCTGTCTAAGGACCTGCTATTCGCCAGGCAGGACGTCCAGTTCAACCTAACGGGAAGTTCTACTTGTTCCCACAGGAAGGGACATCCAGATGAGTACAAGTTGAGGTGATACAGAAGTGAGCAGGGACGGGGAGGGGAGTGGGGGGACATTATGTCATTGCCAGAAGGGCAAATAGCCACAGATGTGCCTGACTCCCATAAAAGAAAGAAAAAAAAAACACAAAAAAGTGGCCACTGAGGCTTGACAGCTGTGATAAAAGGCATGCTGCTAAAACACACACTTTTATCACTTCCCTATCTTTAAATAAACATGTTTTCTCGAAGGAGAGAGCCTCTTCTACTGGAAAAGGACATTTCCCCACATCTAGCCATGGCCTGCTCCGTCCACCAGGTTCAAGCAAACATTACATCCACTTCCTCATTGCTATTCATGAGCAAAAAGCACTACTGTGGATATCTTTTAGCAGTCTCACAGATCTTAAAAGGCTCATAAAACAGCTGGGTTCTCCAACTTTTTCATATCAAGGATAGGGACCCCATCATTATTTGTTTGGTCACAGACTCACACCTGAAAGCATAATTAGTTTATTTGTGAATTATGAGTTTTCTTTTCCATGATTTTTGTAAAAAAAAAAAAAAAAAAAAAAACATTACGGGCTTTCCCAACCCAGTCTCATGAGGTTTTGGCGAATATGCACGCTATGGCACGGGGCCCATTACGTGAATACTCGCCAAGAATAGGCAAAAATCCGTGCATATTCGCTTACAATAAATCCGTGCATATTCGTCTTTCCACTGAAAATGACGGAGCGGCGCCGTCTCTGCCGACCATGAGCATTGTGAAGCGCCACTGAGCGAGGCGCTAGCCGAGCGAATTGCCGCGCTGAGCATTGCGATGGTCGGCAGAGCCGACTCAGCCCCGTCCGAGTTGCGATGTGTTAGGGACAGAATAGTAAATATTACAAAACCCAAATTGCCCCACACCCAACCAGCCACTTCCGGTTTGTGGAAAAAACTTCCCCATCCGCAACCAGCCACTTCCGGTTTGTGGAAAAAACACGCCCACGTGCATAGTCACGGATTTTTGCTTTAACTCGCAGTGTATGCACGCAATTCCTAGGTGGCATTCCGTGTATAGTGTAGTACTATCTGTGAGACTGCACTGGCTTTCCACACTTGGAACGGCGAACGGCCGCACTATCTCAGCGATTCCCCCTGCCACTCGCGTAGCAAGGAAAAAGCTCGCTGGGATTGAGGTCTAAAATGTGACGCAGGCATGTGCAAGAAATGAGCAAGTGCGCAAGAAACAATACTGGACGCCATGTGATAACGCCCGGTGTCACACTTAAAATGCCGGTCCCGTGGAAAATGAACTAGAACCCTTAAATAAGTTGGTTAAACTGCTCTTCATTCATCTAGAATGTAGACAATGTGTCAAGGGGTATCGGCGCAGATCTCTTTCAATGCCGACTCCCAGCATCATGGCATGCTAAACATGCAGGTGTCGTCCAATATGTCCCCAAATGCCTTGCAAGTGGCAAACCTCAGTGACATTCAAAGATTCTCTGGGCTTTCAGGGTGAGATGGTGAGCGTTGGGAGTTGTTTAGAGAGGAGAGGAGAGGAGAGGAGAGGAGAGGAGAGGAGAGGAGAGGAGAGGAGAGGAGAGGAGAGGAGAGGAGAGGAGAGGAGAGGGGATGTGGGTGGGATCGGGGGGGCCCCAGGCTCACAAGGGGGAGCCAGGTTAAGCCAGTTAAGGGCATTAGACCTCCAGGCTGATGAAAAGGGGCCCTCCCAGATCAAATTGAGGTAAATCTAACCTAAATCCACTCTACAAAGGGAGTTTAGACTTGGCCCATTGTGCGGGCCGCGAGTAAACAGGGGGTCCTCGGGTAAGCCCCCCACCCCTAACGGGGGGACAAAGGCAGCCGAGCTGAAGAACTGATCTTACCCCTGTGGGCCGGTGTTACACACGGATCACAGGGTTAGACACACTCGAACATATCAGCCACAACACAGGCCTCTCATGGTCACAACACCCCACACTAAGCCGCGGACATGCCATGAGCCCTCGTTGGGGCTCTGACACCTCCAGCATGCCTCCCGTGACTCGCTCATATTTTTCGGGGGGCGCCTGGAAGACACGGATTGGCGATAACATTGTGTCGGGCCGCCGAGTCTCCAAGGGCCAGTTTTCCACGCCCTCGCTGCTGTTTCACACATCCTGCCACCGGGCTTTTCACAGGCCAAACAGGATTGTTATTGCATTGTGTCGCCACGACAACCGACAAGTCCAAGAAGACCTCCGTAATATTCCTTCTTTTGTCAGAGTGGCGTGCAAGGGCAAAATGTTCCCCAAGGTGAGCCCAGGACGGCGGAGGGGCAGCTCGGGCCTTGCGAGGCGAGGTGACGGGAGAGGTGAAACAAATCTAGGAATAGAAAAAATATGGCTGCTCTGCTCTCTGTAAATGGACCTTCCGGAAAATAAAAGCAAGCACAGCCATGGTGTTAATGGTTCTAATTGAGGCATTATCACGCCTGTCAAACTCCAACTGAACCTGCAGGCACGACAAATGTGTGTCCAAGAAAAACTAACCACTGTTGGAGAAACATTAAACACATAAAAAATAACAAACACACCCCAAACTTCACAACTGCAGGCCTTGTTCTTGCAGGCACATTAGGACTTTTTTTAGTTTAAAAAATTCCAATAATCTCTTAAGAGAACTGAAATGTGACTGTATGTATTTGTGGCAGGGCCATTGTTCCTTGTCCCTTGACACAAAATGTTTGGCAAATTATAGCCTCGGTGTGGCTGAAAGGTATACCAAGCAGATGTCAGGCACTATTAGACTTGAAGTCTAGAAAAACACATGCAATACTCAAGTACGTAGACATGGACGTATACTAACCCGAGCACATCCGTACGCATGCAAGGCTAGGCTCTGTAGACACACACACAAACACACACTCACAACACAAAGTATTCTCACATGAGGCTACTACACAGTCAAATGCATGCATGAATGCACACGCACATGGCATGCGTGCAAGGCTGCAAGCAGACGCACGCACACACACACACACAGGCCACAAGCCCAGCGGGCATTTTGTGTGAGGCATGTGCAAAAAAGAAAAAAAAGCCAAAGTTGCTCCAGTAATTATCAGGAAAGCATAACAGTGTTCACACAACAGAGGAATGCAAAAACAAAGGGCCCATTCAGCAGCACTTAACACCCAAGGTGTTTTCATAATGACGGCCATTTTGTCAGCTGACACACGCTGCTGAATGAAATGAAAGATAACCACCGGGGGCAACCAGGTGCTTCTTCCCTCTCCTGTGTGTGTGTGTGTGTGTGTGTGTGTGAGTGTGAGTGTGTGTGTGTGTGTGTGTGTGTGTGTGTGTGTGTGTGTGTGTGTGTGTGTGTGTGTGTGTGTGTGTGTGTGTGTGTGATGGAAGAACAAACTGTCAGTGTGTCAATGTCTTTATGATGTAGCTTGAGGTGACAGTTCTAGGTTGGACTTTCAAAGTGATACCACGTGACAGGTTACTTCTTCTAAGTTTATCTTTTTTGCGTGTGTGTGTGTGTGTGTGTTCCCATGTGCACAATATGTAATTACCTTTACAGTATGTGTATGTTAATCACACAGATTTGGAGATGGAATAATATAGATTTGGATTTCTATTTATTTATTAGATTCTCCAAACTGCAGCAGCTACTCTTCCTGGAGTCTCAAAAACATCTTTTTTCATATCATTACATACAGACAATACACCTTTCATACAGCACAACACAGACCATACAAAACAACACACATTACAACTTACAGGTAGAGGTTCTGCTACAGTACTATGCCGAGCACGTACAGTAAAGTATAGAGTTTAAGTCGTTCGATGTGGCATTTGTGAAGGTGAATTCATTAAAAGAATAATAAACGCTTCTGTCGTCATTTCACCTTCTGCGTGCATGCGTCAGTGTGTTTTTCTCTCTTTTCTTCTTGACAGTTTTGGACAGGATAATAGAGACGTGAACCTGAGGGTAAGACATGCAACAGAATTGAACTGGGGATGTTGCAATTGTGCGGTCAGCACAACATAATGTTTTGGGGGGAAAAAATAACACCATATTCATACTGCTGTTATGTGCGTGCGTGCGTGCGCGTGTGAGAGAGTGTGCGAGAGAGAGAGAGACGGCATTCGCACGTACATTCGAGCATTCGCACATGCAAGTACTATACTGTAATGCATGCATGTTTCGTATACATTTGTGAGCAATCAGCATACCATTTACTCCATTTCTACATGTACATAGTACTGTATATGCATGCAAGGGTGTGCCCTGCACGCACATACATACATTCACAGAATAACCTAGGTAGAATGTGTACATACAGTATGCAGGAATTCAGCACATATTTTCACCCTATTTACTCCATTTCAGAGTGGTGCATGTATATACGGATGTGGGCAGGCCAGGCCAGGGTGAATGCCAGAGAGGCTTTGTCTACAGGAGCTGATGGCTCCAGTGGTGGAGGTGCTGGATGTCAGAAGAGCCCGGGGGTTATGGTGGCGCGCAGGGCAGGCACCGTTTGGAGCCAGCATTTGACTGCTTCACCTCCTAATCGCGCCTCCTCCGGGCAGCTAGCACTCTCCTGGGAGGCCCTCCCTCCCCTCTCCTCCTCTCATCTCCTTGCTCCTCCCTTATTCTCCCCCTTTGCCTTTCTGTCTCCTCTCCTCTTTCACAGAGTCTTTTAGTGTTGTGTATTACGCAGCTCTTGTCACGGCAAGAATGACCCTACAGAAGTATACAGGATAATATATGTATTATATATATATATATATATATATATATATATATATATATATATATATATATATATATATATATATATATATATATATATATATATATATATATATATATATATATATATATATTCGGTTTAAGTTTTGATTCAGTTCAACTTTATTAGAGTGGTTGCCATAGGCAACTTGATGTTTCTAGAGTAACCTTTTTCACCTCCAGGAGAAATACTCATGACAACACTTTTAATTACACCACCACTACATCTCACCTAAATCAAAAAATCGCCTAGAAAACAGTGTGGTCTGGTTGGCAGTCTCGCGCCCTCCTAATGGCTAGCCAATAGGATTGCCATAAGGCAACCATACTTTGCAATTTTCCCAAAATTGCATCGGTCTTGTTTTTTTATTGTTATATTTTTCCACCAGCAATTCTGCCTCTTGTCCAGTATGTATTGTGCAGGAGGCATGTGGACAAATAGCCTGCATACAATCCCACATTATACACTGAAAGTTTGTTCTTTCATCTCACACACATACACACACGCACGCACGCACGCACGCGCACGCGCGCACACACACACACACACACACACACACACACACACACACACACACACACACACACTATGATGTAACTCTGAAGTAGCTAGCGTGTATATAGCATGTGGTTACTCTAAGCTACTGTGAAAACATATTTTTTCCCATGAAAGAAAAAAAAAAGTATCAAAATCTGATTCCTAGTCTTAATGGAGGTTTTAGGCTGTCATCATGACCACATATGGGACAGTACCACTAATCAGTAGTCTATGTACATGCTGGACTCCACTGAGGCTCCATGTTACAATTATACCGCCGTGCTGAGTCACATGTGGACCTGAAGGTAGCACTCAACCCTGACCCAGACTTAACTACCCCATCCAAACCCTGCATTCTCCACGCAGGAAGGAAGCCAGTCTAGGTCTGACAGCTCTCAACACCGTCTGCCTGCAGCTTTATGTAATGTGACAGTGTTGCACATTTGATATAAACACTGCTGCGCACCGTGCATGTGCACACACACACACACGCACGCATGCGCACATGCATGCACACATTCTGCTATTTCCATGGCTGTGGCAGGGGCTGTTTGTCTGTGGCCGCCGCAAGGCCGCATCTTCCACTGCGGCTTGTTTGCCCTGCGCATTTCTGAACCCACCCATTTATTTTGGTTTGTCCTTAAACTATATTTATCTCCTTTCCCTGTGACAAGTGGGACTTGAAAAAGAACATGCTTAACCACTTAAGCCCCTATTATGCTTCGTCGAACGATGAGTATAGCAAAAAATAGACGATCTGCAAGCTCATAACACACTGTGGCACATCAAGTGAGCTTGTGGATCAGATACAGTATGAGTATAGTCTCTATTTTAGTTCTTTTTTTATATTTATATAAAAACATTTTTCACCAGAAATAGGGACTCTGGAGGTTAGTGTGGTTAAAGATTTCTCTCGCTCTCTTCCCCTCACTGTTGAGAGACGTATGGCACGCAGCATAAACAGTATGGGCCATTCTGTGGGCCAACAGTTTGTTTGTCCATGTAATTCTTTGCAGATACATGTAATTGCAACTCATAAAAGTGCCAGTCGGTTGACGTGTTGACACAGACAGACATGTTAAATAGAATACAGAAAAGAACTCATACTGCAGCGCGTGGACGCACAGACAAAACTACAGCGTAAAGCAAAACAAACAAGAATGACTCGGATCATAACAGCCAGGTGCAGAAAGCTCTTGTTTATGTATAATCGGTCTGTGTGCCACACCACAGCCTATAGCTGCCTATAGCTGTGTGCCACAGCCTATAGCTGCCTCAGCTCACGGCTTCACATTGCTGTAGCCTAGACCCGGGAGACAAGGCCGACAATCATAAAAAAAATAAATGGGAGAAATGGGTAAATGGGAAAGGGTGCATTGATATAACGCCTTTATCCAAGTCGCTTTGCATTGTACATTGTGCATCACATTCACCCATTCTCACACACATTCATGCACTGATGGTAGTGGAAACCATGCAAGGTACCAACTAGTACATCAGGAGCAATTAGGGGTTAGGTGTCTTGCTGAAGAACACTTGGACAACAACTCGTGTCCACTAACTGGGGGAGCCCACGGGATTGAACCAGCAACCTTGCGGTTACCATGTGGCGGTTATCATCTGGTGACTCTACTACCCCTGAGCCGCTGCCACTAAGTGCTCATTACGGTAGCTATAGCAGATGTCATCCAGGCACGTTTCAAGCAACTGGCAAAAATACAGTTTATCAATATATATCCCAACAGGGTGCTATGTTCTGCGCCAAACTAATCTTAAATATAACCTAACCCTAACATAACTCAGCCTGGGGCACAGGATGGCTGCTACACAATGCCCACAGGTACATTATTATATATTAGTGCCATCTTATATTTCTGCATTTTCATGTCCATTTTAACTAAAAAATGTGTGATGTTTAACCACACTTAACAATCCTATTATCGGGATGTCATTCTTCATTCTTCTTCTTTTGGCTATAATTCCCATTGCGGTCGCCACGTCGATTTCCATCTGGTTCTGTTTTTATGCGCCTTCCTCTGTATCTATGGCCATCTGTATGCCTCTGCTTTAGGGGATATCCATGGGGATAACCATGTAACTCCAAAAATATAGCATTTTGCAAACAAAATGAAGCAATGCTCTTCACCAAAGTTGATATTGAGACTATAAATTATCAATTACTTGCACCAGAAGGGAAAGAGTGGCGGAGTTAACTGCTTTAGCAGACAGTTCGAGGGCCGAATCCAAGACAGACGAAAAAGGGTGTCCAATAGCACTGATAAATAATAATAATGATAAATAGCACTGATATAGTATTAATAATAATAATAATTATAATATGAAGAAGAAGAAGAATAGTAGCTCCCTCTTCAGCAACTTTCTCCCAATCTATTCCTCGTTACTCCTCCATACACGTCCAAAACATCTCAACCTCGCCTTTCTTCTTAGACATTTTCAAGAATAGTTAACTTTGTGGTGGCTCTCAAGCGTGTATGTAGACTTTTGCGGTGTATAGTGCCACATAGGGCTTAAGTGCTTTGCGTTATGTATGAAGTTAAGAGATCAGTGATGAATAAGTAAAGAATGTGATTACACCATTCATTGCACACTAATTCCTTTGTCTTCCTGTCATCCTCACTGACTGACAATGAAGTCAACCGCCAGAGGCTCTGAAACAAAGCTGTTTGAAAGGCACTGTGTGTGTGTGTGTGTGTGTGTGTGTGTGTGTGTGTGTGTGTGTGTGTGTGTGTGTGTGTGTGTGTGTGTGTGTGTGTGTGTGTGTGTGTGTGTGTGTGTGTGTGTGTGTGTGTGTGTGTGCATGTGCATGCGTGCACGTACATCCGTACATGTGGCGTCAATGAATAAAAGTGCACAACACCGTGGGATCAAAGGCGTGAATGAACTGTCACAATTACCATTGTCAATACAGGTACAAGGAGATAACAGGATACATAGCCCTCCGTGAGCTTCTTGCTAAAAGCTGAAAGAACTGAATAAAAAAGAGCCCCGGAAAACTGCCGTTCTAGAGTTAAGTGGTTAGTTTATACTTGATTGCACAGGGATGTTGATCACCTGCCTGCAAGGGACATTGTATAGTAAAGTGAAGTGCTAGTGCTGCAAGCGAATATTCCATATTCGAAAGAATATTCAAATATAAAAATGTCAATAATATTCCAATGTCATGAATTGAGGTTCAAATTTAAAACTTGTAACAAAATAATAATAAAAATGCTGTGCAGGTTCCCACAAGACTCTGGGCCTCATAAACTAAACCATAATAATAATAATAATAATAATATAAAAATATCCTATTAAGATAGTTATGAAGCATTAATTTCTGCATTTCTTCGTACCAACAATGGACAATACAGGATTTCATACTGAAATCATATACATTCGGTATTCGAATAATTCGATATTCGTTCAAATCCACATGGTATTTAAAAGGAATGCATACAGTAACGGTTCACGTTGGAAGCTGTGTAGGTGGAACAGTACATGCATGTAGACCAGGGGTTTTCAACCTTTTTGACTCCAGGGACCACCATTTATTCAGAATTTGAGCCACGGACCACCACTTGGGGACATTTTAGCTCCACAGATCCCAAAACTAAAGATTTCTTTTGCTTTTGTCCATCTTCTAGTTGTGTAGACTTGGGCTAATTCAGATGATGAATATTTTAACTCTTGAGAGTGTAAAAATGAAACCAAATGGACCCGCAAGGGTCCATTTGGTTTCATTTTTACGTTCTCAAGAGTTACATCTGGTTAACCAACTTAGCTGGGGACCACCTGGAACCCACTCAGGGACCACTGGTGGTCCCCGGACCACCTGTTGAAAACCCCTGATGTAGACAAAAGCAAACCTATATATTCTGCGGCTCTGCTTTGACTCTGTGGTGTCCTGCTTCAACCTTTTGCAGTTGTCCTAGTTTGATATCTGGTTGTTCTTCTTTATGTTGCCCATCAATTATTAAAGAATGAATCCAACTTTCTGACATGTACACTCATCAACTATAACATCAAGCATCACATGCTCCGTACATCATGTCAAAATGTCTTTCCCCGCAAGCTGAAATCGATGTAGCTTTATAGGGCAGTGGTTCTCAGAGTGGGGTCTAAGCTAAGGCAACCTTGGAAAAAAATAAAAATAAAAACATAAAACGTTGGTAACCACTGGCTTGAAGCATACAGGAGGTGGCTTAGGGCGATCTGGCTCCAAGTATTGGCAAGTGTTGTGTAGACAAGATGCTACTTACTTGATACTGCTGATATAGGTCATTTGATTTCAATGTAGACAAACCTACACTTTGGAAATCACACTTGATGCCGTCCCAGTATGAAGTACTGCCCTAAAGTCTTTGGATTCGTTCCGCAATGCAGCAATTTAAAGGGGAATTCCACCCATTTTCAACATTTTTTTCTGAGAGCGTACAAATGCAACCAGATGAACCCTAACGGGTTCATTTGGTTCAATTTGGTTCCACTATAGTATATCACTGAAAATCCATTTGTACGCTCTCAGAAAAAAGAAGCATCTAAAGAAATCCATTAACATGGTGAAAATACATCTTCATGATGTCATCAAGATGTTTCACCATGTTAGTGGTTTTCTTCAGACCGCCATTTCTTGGGAACACAGAATGGGGAAATGTTTTTGTCAACATCTCTAAGGTATATTAATGACATTTTAAAATGTTGAAAATGGGTGGAGTTCCCCTTTAACCCTTTTTTCCTACGATAGGAAAGAGGTAGAGAGCGAAGGGGAGATATTGCCAAACTCTTTGCCCGCCACCTCACCCTTATGTGAACATAACAAGTAAGAATGATGCACCACTTGCTAGATTTGTCCTCTGGTCATCAGTGGTCCTGGTTGCTCGTCATGTCTACAGTACGTCAGCCAGCGTTGTGCCCAGGCTAAAAAAAAAACATCACAGCATGTCCCACAGCACACACTGGACAGTACTGAGTCCTGAAAAGGTGACAAAACCTAACGGCGTCTCTCTCAGTGGCCTAAACTGGACTGAGGTCAGACACCACACTTGTCTCGGGGTCGGTTCGCTCTCTAGACTAAAACAGCGCACCGACCGTCCAGGAATAGACAAATCTCCCCCTGGACGTCACCACCACCACAGAAAAATACTAAAGTCTACACCAAGAACACAGGCTCCAATGAGGCTAAAATAAAACACCCGGCTCTAAATGATGCAAGAAGAATCTCTTACTCCGGAGGATGAATCAGAATTTCTCAGTGCGTGGGCACTCATTCTAAATATGAATTATTAAGTGGCTATGATGCCTCCATAGTATGAAAATAATCCCCTGTGGAATGGAACGGAGCGGAGGCAGAGGAAGAGGGGGGCGGAGAGGGTTGAGTACTCATGCGCAGGACGCAGGTTCCGCGAATGGGGACGGATCAGTTCCCGGGCTGCATGGGTTAGGTCTACCTATAATATAACATTTTACTATGTCATTGATGTACCTTCGAGGTGTTGTGTGGACATGATAAAAAAAAGTTCCCCCATTCTGCGTTCCGGAGAATGGAGGTCTGAAGAAAACCACTAACATGGTGAAACCATGTTAGTGTTTCACCATGTTTCACCATGATTTCTTTAGACGCTTTTTTTCTTTTTTTTTCTGAGAGCATACAAATGCTCAGAAAAAAAATGTTGAAAATGGGTGGAATTCCCCTTCAACCTCTCACACAGGCTGGTTCATGTCACAGATTGAGACCAACAGTAAACACAATAGATTTACGATTGATTTCAATGATTTCGATAGAGAATCAGGATGGAAGTCTGCACAATTATGTGGAGCTCTATTAGTAGAACTACGTTCAGATCATCTTGGGTATTGGTCAGCAGTGTTGTCAAGTAACTAAAGTAATATATTACTTGCATTAATAGTATTATTTTTTCCCAGTTAATTAGTAATGTTATTTCACATGTTAAGTAATATCCATCGAATTTACATTTTTCCAAAAAGTAAACTGGTAGTATTTTAACAAGCCTGTTGGGGAATTGTACAACATTTGAGTGTTTTTTATGGTAGATGGTAGACTGTAATGTGGTTGAGTTGCTTTGTAGGCTGAACCGGTCTAGATCTAGACTCTAGAGTGGATACGGAAACGATGCCCACTTGTCTATAGTAGTAGGTTGCGGTAGAATGGCATATGGATGAGGTTGCATAGAGAAGTCGGGGCCCATGCATAGGCCTATATCATTATTTTTAATGGCAATTAGGCCAACTGTCAAGACAAAATTAAATAAGGAAATGGAGGGTAATAATAAAGTATATCCTGGGAGCTCAAGAACAGTGTTCAGACTTCATGCCTTTTGTTTACCTGTACAGGTTTTTGAGATGTGCGAGCGAGAGAAAGAGAGTGAGAGTGAGAGAGAGAGTGAGAGAGAGAGAGAGAGAGAGAGAGAGAGAGAGAGAGAGAGAGAGAGAGAGAGAGAGAGAGAGATAGAAGCACAGCATGAATAGAGAGAAAGAGAGAGAGAGGCTACAGTTTGGCTGAACTAGATGATTTAGCCTTTGAAGGTCAAACAACAAGAGCGAACAGCTATACAGCGCTTTAATTTCACCCAGTTCTACGACGTCTCCTAAATCTGACAACACGCCACATGGCCTTCTAAAGCCAACGCACAACCCCTATACACACACATTACACATTACAGCTGGTATCTGTTCCACCAGGTAAGATTACACCAAACACATGTATCCAAGCACTGGATGCGATGCTGACAGAAAATCAAACACGCTGCGACGACACGCCATAAATCTCCACCGCGCGTCAGTGAGCGATGGTCGGCCTGCTCATAAATTAACCCCCGGGAGCGGCGTGGGTCCTGGCGCCCGGACAAGATGCTCATTCTGGGGTAGTTTGGGGTGGGGCATGTAGCTGTCCACGTGCACACACACGGCAAGTACGCACGCACGCACTCAGAGGGGTGCATGCACAGGAGTGCACATGTATGCAGGCAGGCAGGCAGGCACACACACACACAGAATATCTTCACAAAGAAGTGATTCTTTGCACAGATATCCATTGTGTGTGTGGACACCTACACAGTGAAATTGTGAGTAATAACTGTGAAATTGTGAGTAATAAGTAAGTGTGATACAAGGTACAAATTAAACCAAAATGACAAGGAATGTTAGATTTGGTTCCAGTCTACTACAGTATATTACTGAAAATTCATGAAGCATCGCCTCTACGCAAAAATACCTACCTAACTACTGTAGTCATTAGACCTACAGGTATGTATACTTTTATTATTTTATTTAAGTGTTGTAACATCCAGGTATAGGTATGTTAATATAAGAGTAATCCTTCTGGAATAATGTTAACATTTTAGGATATTTCAGTCTATTATACTATAAAACAAATGCTATAGAAAAATAGTGAGAAAAATGGGGTACAGCCTATATACTGTATACCCAACCATAAAAGACTAGTATGTTTTGTTTGTTTGTAGGATGTGCCTTTGCCAGCTGGCTGTCAGTAGAGAGCTGTGGAGGCTCTCCGGTTGAACCTCTGGCCTCTGGAATGTCTTGGGCAGCATGCCAGGAGAAAATATGGCCCAGATTAATATCACTTTGATGGACTCTGATGGAGGGAATGGTTAGCAGGAGCAGGCTGTGGGCACAGCGTATGAACGATGGAGCGAGGAAGAGATGGAGACGGTTAAGATTGATATGGGGATGAGTAACCGAGGAGGAGAAGAGGAGACCTCAGGACAGGGAGAGAGAGAGAGAGATAGAGAGAGGTAGAGAGAGGTAGAGATGGGAAAGAGGCGAGGAAGATGCAGCTGGATGTAATTGTGCCTTCGACCACAAGATGGGGTGTATCTGAGAGGTCCTAATTCTCTCTGTAGTTGCTCCTGGGATTGTGGCACACGCACACACATGCACAGCACACACACGTTGGAAATGTATGAGTCATTTAAAAAAATAAAAAATCACCCAAGAGCCGATGCTATAGAGCCACAAGGGTCAGGAACCGTAGCTATCAGCACTGGGCTACAAGACAGCCCAACACAGAGAGATCTATCCTATCCAAGCCAAGCTACTGCGGTGTGGAGTGGAGTGGAGACCCCCACAGAGTAGACCCCTTCCATGTAGCTCTCTGAACACAAGACACGCATACAGTACATTTTGTGAGGCTTTCTCAAGTTGAGGGGGCTTTTCTGGGACCCCCAGGGGTCCTTGAGGAGGTTCTGGGGAGGTCCCCAGGAAAGGAATATAATGATATCGCTGTTGAGAGGAAACCACAACTCTACAATTTTATTTATTTTGCTTCACAAATTCCCAAAAGCAGAGACATCATACGTTTAAACAGTTAAAAACTTCTTCCTTATCTTGCACTTTAACAAATTTATTTCATGATTAGTATTTATATAAAGCAATTGTCTGTCTTCCTTACTTCCTTACTTGCGCGAGCAGAGCGAGTGATTGGTTGGCAGTAGTTGGTCTCTGGAAGTACCCCTGATTGGCCAGTTTGTGATGACGTAATGTTGAGAGAGAGATCTCCATAAGAATCTGATTAAGAGAGCTGTAAAAGTATCTCGGGTTGCTCGCTGTGCTTATGCACAAGTAGGCCATGGTCTACTTGTGCACAATGTGCAAGGTGACACTCTACTGACTGTACATCTAGTTTTAATAGGCAAGCTCACAAAACATCTTTGAAAAAATGTTGAATATTTGTAACAACACAGACCTTTTGTGACAGGGTGGTCCCTGGCACAAAATCTTTTTTAAATCATCTGCAGGCTATATATATGGGCCCGTATCAACTCAGGGGTCCTTGCCTGGGAAAAAAAAGTTTCACTCTACATCAATCCCTTTTTTTTTTACTTTAATGCATGCGGAAGATGACAAAAAAAAAAAAACAGCAAAGAGAAGACGCAGCAGAAAGACGTTTCACGGTCTCCGCCTGCAGCAGAACTAAGCCCTAACAGTCCCGACGTCTCTCTCGTCTGATCATATCACCCTGACGCTCGACCCGCCGTGTGACCCCCTCCTGGAGAGGGAGAGAGAGAGAGAGAGAGAGAGAGAGAGAGAGAGAGAGAGAGAGAGAGAGAGAGAGAGAGAGAGAGAGGAACCAGACGGACCATGGGAAAATCTCCAGCTGGACAGCGACCAAAGCCTCCATGTGTTCACCACCAGCGTGCGAGAGCGGCGGTGCTGCGCTGCACCGCGGTTCAACTGGGTCCCCCACGGCACCATGTTCACCCTATAGCTGCCATTTAGGTTACAAGTGCATTCTTGGCACCTACTGCATCCTGCTGCCATCCATATAGTGTCGGCAGTAAAAAGGTGTCACGTTACGCAACGTCACCCTGAAGCCTATAAGGTCACCGTGTGGCGGCGTCCTGCCATGTGCGTGCACCGCACACTGATGTGCTCAACCTATACACTGCTACAGGCCCACTGACGGAAGGCCATGTTTTATTCCATGGTTTTCAACCCACTATTTATTTATTCAGCATTTGAGGCATGAATGGACCACCATTCAATGACATTTTAGCACCACAGACCCCAAAACTAAAGATTTATTTTGCTTTTGTCCACAATTCTAGGCTGGATTTAGGAAACAAAACAGGCAAACCTGACCATTAACCTGACCTGACCAAACTGACCATTAATATTCTACATGTTCTAGTTGTGCAGATTTGGAAACCAATTGGACCATGGTCCATTTGGTTTCATTTTTACACTCTCAAAGAGTTACATCTGGTTAACCAACCTTCCATCATTTTAGCTGGGGACCACCTGGAACAAGAGAATCTAATGCACACCTATAAGTCTTTGGGACGCGTGCGTAGGCAGGCAAAAAGCTTGAATCAGGATCAATGTAACAGTGTACACATGGAGGCCCGCACAACGTCTATACTTGCAAGAAACTTTATTTGAGGCAACGTTTCGGTCAACGACCTTCTTCAAGCATCTGACATATAGTGGCAGAAACACAGTTATATACAACTTCACATAGATTCAAGGTCCAATCACAGTCCTCTAAGGGAGGGATGAGCATCACAGCAGGTGGTGAGCCTAATTACGCAAATCTTTTTATGGGCCACTTTGAGAAAACCTGTGTCTTTAATTCTTCTGTAAATAAATATCAGGCCAACATATTTAAGTGGTTTCGTTATATAGACGATATTTTCTGTATATTTATTGGGGATATTGATCTAGTTAACTCCTTTGTCTCTGACTTAAATAAGTTCGACAAAAATCTAAAATTCACTTTGGAGTCTAGCCTTGAAAAGGTGCACTTTTTGGATATGTGGATTATCAAGGAGAATGGTTGTCTGACTACCACTCTATACCAAAAAGAAACGGATAGAAATACTTTATTATTGGCCACGAGCCTTCATCCTCCATCATTAAAACAGTCCCTTCCCATTAGTCAATTTTACAGATTAAGACGAGTCTGCTCCTCCATTGACGAATATATCAATAAAGCGTCAGAAATGAAATCTAAGTTTACCCAAAGAGGTTATGATTTTGAGTGTGTGGAAAACGCCTTTACATTGGCCCTCAATAAACCCCGCTCTCAACTACTGCAAAAAAGCAACAAAAAAGAGAAGAAATTCTCTGTGACGTGCGTCACCACTTGCTAATTCGCATAAGATCCAATCTATATTCAAAAAACATTGGCACATCCTCAAGTCCGACCCTGAACTGTCACAACTATTCAAATACCTTCCACTTTTTTCTTTTAAAAGGGGTAAAAACTTAAGGGACCATTTAGTACATGCAGACTATGAATCCCAAGTTCCCATTTGCGCGTGGACAGACGCTGCTTGCTCCCCTCCCTAAGGGAAATTATCCATGTGGCCATTGCGCACAATGTAATAATACTGTGAAAACTACATCTTTCAAGCACCCACACACAGGCAAACAATTTAAAATCAAGGGCACTATTACCTGTGCATCCACAAGTGTGGTCTATTTAATACATTGTCCGTGTGGGCTAGCTTATGTAGGAAAAACCTCTAGACAACTAAAAAAGAGAATGAGCGAACATAAAAGCTCAATACGTAGAAATGATCGAGACTATCCCGTCGCGGTCCACTTTAATGATGCTAACCATGACATTTCAAGCTTTCGTTTTATTGGGATCGAACAAGTGCGCCTTCCAAAGAGAGGTGGCAATCTCGATATATTGCTTAGACAGCGGGAGGCGCACTGGATCCATGCTCTGCAGACACTGACACCTAAGGGACTGAATGATGAACTTCTTCTTAATGTGATGCTCTGAAAGGTGTCTAATTGTTGCTTTTCTTGTTTTTATTCAGGCTCTAGGACACAGACTCCCGTCCGTGTGCAGCCTTTTTATATTTTTTATTTTTTCTGACTTCTTGTGTAAATAAAATTGCTTTATTGTATTCAGGTGTTTCATACATGAATTGATCTCTGCACAGTTCTACATGATTCTATGAACTTGTCTGTTGAAAAAAATATATTGTGACCTATGTATAGACCTATCACTTATTCTAATGAGCTCACCACCTGCTGTGATGCTCATCCCTCCCATTGAGGACTGTGATTGGACCTTGAATCTATGTGAAGTTGTATATAACTGTGTTTCTGCCACTATATGTCAGATGCTTGAAGAAGGTCGTTGACCGAAACGTTGCCTCAAATAAAGTTTCTTGCAAGTATAGACGTTGTGCGGGCCTCCATGTGTACACTGTTACATTGATCCTGATTCAAGCTGGGGACCACCTGGAACCCTCTCAAGGACCACTGGTAGACCACTGGTTGAAAACCACTGTTTTATTCATATCGATTTGAACTTTCTGAGTGGAGATTCTATTCAGAAAATATTTCGATTTTTAAGCCATCCGCCACATGCAAATAGACAAATGCATGTTTGCTCGCCTGTAATTTACTAATAAAGAATAAAGTGATCACAGATTGCCAGGATTACATGACACAACAGACAGAATGGAAGCGGCAAACCTAACTCAGACAGAACACATTGAGGAATGCCACAACAGATGACTTGCAAGGACAAAAACAAACACGCAACACAAAAACAACTTTTGTTATTGTTCTATAATGAAGCTTTGTGTTGGGATAAAAATATGGCCCCATCACAAAGAGGCTGTTGTAACTAGCTATGAACGGCTGGGTTTTACAGCTTGTAGGAAATCTTCTGCCTGGCCTATGTGGTTAATTCAGACAGAACACATACTCACAGTTTTTCTCACAAATACACTTTTTTTAATATACGTTTACTGTAATCGTTACGATTAACTCTGTATTGTTTAAATCAGACAATCTCAAATACAATGTAATAATGGTGTATAAGGTTTGGATTGTATAGTTAGCTTGCCATGATGTACAGATGCAAAGGTGGGCAAAAAAAATTCTAAATAGTTGCTCCATGAGCATTCAACTTTAAGTATAACTAACAACAAAACAGTACCACAACGCGTTAAAGTGGAATTCCATTTTTTCCCCCGAGAGTGTACAAACGGAACCAAATGAACCCATTAAGGTTCATTTGGTTCCATTTTTTTACGCTCTCAGAAAAAAGAAGCGTCTAAAGAAATCCATTAACATGGCGAAAATACATCTTGATGCTGTCATCAAGATGTTTCACCATGTTAGTGGTTCAGACATAGTAGAATGTTGAAAATGGGTGGACTTCCCCTTTAACTATCACTATAAAAGTATAGCTGCACAGCTCAATACACACAGGTGTCGACAGATCCAGATATCAAATAAATAAAAATAAACACATTTTGGCAAAGACTTTTGGTGTTGAGTAAAAAAGCAAAACAAAACAGGAGGAGTCCGTCTTCAAGTATAAACGCCTGGGGGACCTTGGTCGACTAAGTATATAGGGTTTTAAGTGGTTAAGTAGCCGTGACAGATTCTGGAGCTTGTCGGGAAGCTTCTGCCTCCACTTTGGGACGCAATGCGGTTGTTTTAGACAGAACACATCTCTACTGCAAGGACAAACAGAAACAATGCAGTCACAGCAAATGTCCTTGTTTTGCAGCTGGCTTTGCCTGCCATTGAATTTTGTGCCTGTGAGTTTCCAAAAGGCCCTAACATAATTGTGGATGACGGTTTAGTTGCACCCTAGACTCGCAAGCCGCCATGGCCTGGCGAGAATCAAACTGCCTTCGTGACTGAAAATGGGTGCCTGTATAAAATGAGTTGCATTGCGGAACCAATGCAAAGAACTTTAGGGCATTCCTTTATATTAAGTATCAAGATTGGTTTATAATGCAGAACATCTGTTAACAGCTATTTAGAATGAGTCATTGATACAGTAGGTAGAGATCTCTGAACAACTATAAAGTGAAACTAATTGGACCTTATAATGTTTGGTCATATTTGATTATGAAATTAATTCATGATCCAATGCATGATTCATATTGTAATTATTTTAATTTGAAAATCGTTTGGAAAATATTGTGTCATGCAAACTAATGCCTCATAGTATCCTCTTCCTCCTACAGTATATTATATTTGTCGCAGTGTAAATATATAGAGGTTTTGAAGTTATGGGTGCTTCTCTTCAGGAGGTGAAGTGAACAACCTACTTCGGTATTAGGGCTGCAACTAACGATTATTTTCATAATCAATTCAACGTCCAATTATTTAACCGATATATCGATTAATCATAACCTGATGATGTCATCAAGCTGTGTTTCACCATGTCAATGATGTTTTTCAGGACTCCATTTCTAGGAAACACAGATTGGGGGGAAGTTTTTATCCTGTCCATACAACATCTCTAAAGGTACTGTATATTAATTAATGACAGTTAAATGTTGAAAATAGATGGAATGGATGGAACACTGGAAAAAAATATGGTTTCCCACTTTTTTCATGGGTAAAAACTTCAGAGGTTAGACAAACCTACTAATAGAATAATCAATTCAATTACAATTAATCAATTAATTAATAAATGGTTGCAGCCATAGTAGTCAACGGATTATTGACATTTCCAATCCTTGCTGAAGCAGCGGATATCCGACAAGGAATCAGAGCCCTCTTCCCTCCTTCCTGGAGGAAATGTTGTGACTGTAGCTCATTCTCTCCACTGTAAGGCGAGAAGCCCTTGAGGGCAGACCATTTACTGTAGCGCTAATTTATTAGGAGTTTCATGAGGGAAATTAAGATCATCGCTTTCCAGGTCCATCATAGACTTGTTGTATGGGATTTCCTAATTGAGAAATAGCAAAGTCAGAACCAACGGTCCTTAGTGCATTTTGAAATGAGTCATTTTACAGCCTATTTCCCCTCAAAAAAAAAAAAAGAAAAACTTGAGGGGCGAACAGAGGTGAGATGAATCTGGACATTGGCCAGTTCTATTAACTTATACATCCAAACTATTCTGATGACAAGGCTGTGATTCTTACAAGAATTAATGCTGATTATATAGTTTAATATAATCCATAAATGTCTCTTCTATACATTTTGTCTTGTTACGAGTTGAGGCGATTTAGGTTCACCTTTCTCATAAAAAAAAAAAAAAAAAAAATCACATTAAAGAATCTGGCAAGCCTCGACTTGGAGAGAGAAAAGGCATTTTCTTTTTTATTTTGTCTGACCATTCTGCGGACCCTGTAATTCACTCCTTATGTTTTGATGTCTTAAAATGGCATTTTACAGTCGCTGCTTGTATTTCCACATAAAACGGTGTCTTGTGTAAGCCTGTTAAAGCAGTAACTGATGGTATCTCCGTCCCGGAGCGTCCAAACTGCACAACAAAGCACAGAACCTGCGCCGGTGCCAAGAAGACCCACTGTCTGCTTTCACTATCACAGCAGGCTGTTTGTTCTTCAAGTCCTCTCTTCTGCTTCTGCTCCTCCTCCTCCTCTCCCTCTTTTGCACACTCCAAGGATCCGGAAAGGAGGAGGGAAGGAGAGGAGAGGAGAGCAGAGCTGTCCAAGAAGAGAGAGAGAGGGTGTGCCAGAATTCACCTTTTATCTCACATGTGTGGCAGAGAGTGAAGGAAGGGCTGCGAAGAGCAATAAAGCGGCAGAGAAAATTAAAGATGAGAGGCTAGGGAGGGAATAAGAGAGTGATGGGATGGGGGGTTGGAGAGAGAGAGAAAGAGAGAGAGAGAGAGAGAGAGAGAGAGAGAGAGAGAGAGAGAGAGAGAGAGAGAGAGAGAGAGAGAGAGAGAGAGAGAGAGAGAGAGAGCAAAAGGGTGGGTCATATTCTTTCTCTGTACTCTTTCTCATGTTCTGTGTTCTCTGATGTGAAGAGGAAATGTTACAATGTCATTCCAGAGAGAGAGAGAGAGAGAGAGAGAGAGAGAGAGAGAGAGAGAGAGAGAGAATTGATACAACTTCCCTTTTCTACTTTATTGACTTTGAGTTTCAAAAAGTACTGCCAAGCCTTTGGACTGCACAGCAAATGCCGCCCCTTGTAAAAGAAAAGAGAGGCCCACTCAACTGTTCTTACAAAGAAAATAACACAGGCTGTACGTACGTGCATGCACACACACACACACACACATTACACTTATAGAGTACACTCACACACAAGTTTCATATCTGCCGTGCTGCCATGACGCCTGAATTGCCCAGACGGGATCACTAAAAGTCTAAAAACCTGTTTCAGTAGTAGATCTACAACTTTTTGCTTGTTTTCCGCATGCCATCAATCCAGACGCTATTTGCTATAAGTCCTCTCCTCCCGCAGGTGAGTGTCTGCAGCTCTCAGGACTAGACAGTGGAATTTGGCACGGCTGCAATTTGGCAGGAGTGCTGCAATAAAGCGCTCAGGAGACAGCCCCCCCCCCCCCCCCCCCATTCAATCGCATCAGAGCCAACGGATAATACACTTTAGAGGGAAAGCTGTTTCAAAGGCTGTCGATATGAGTGGACGATTGTTGAGTGGTCCTAAGAGGAGGAGGGGAGGGGACGCCTGTTCCCCTTGCTGACTCTATGTGGGTTGACAGGTGGGGATGAAGGGTGAGTGAGGGGATACAAGTGGTTTAGAAATCGCGTAGCATCACTCCTATAAAGCGCTGAGCGATGAGAGGTGACAGAGGCTTATTGATGTGTTTATGACTTGACAGGCACCTCGACCGGGGCCGGTCTGCGGCCGTCATGATTCCTGCCGTCCGCTCGGTTTTCACCTCTTCACACCAACACACTCGGGAGACCGGCCGTCTCCCCCCGACTGCACTTTTAACCCCCCTCCCTCCATCCATCTGCCTCCATCGCACGAGAAAGTGACACATTCTAGGGATTGATGCCCTTCATGCCATTTCCGTCTACCTTTAAAAGTAGGTCGCAGGAGGGATCCAAACACTTTCCTTTCGAGCCTGAGTGTACCTGCTTAATGTCACCTTTACCCAAGCTTCACTTTCTCTTACGGTCTATATCTTTTGCCAAATCTCATGATAGCCCGGAGGAAAAAGATGGAGACATTTTCTGGGTATTTCAGCTTTGCGATTAGCTGAGGCGGTACTGGATATGTGGGCCAATATTATGTAAATGCTTTTTGTCAAAAGTTGGAAACTTAAGGGTTGGTTGCTTTAAAAGATTTTTTTTCTCTCTTTCTCTCTCTTTGAGCTACAATAATGATGTTAGCATTGTCCTGAAGAACAACCAGTAATTGTGGTCTGTGTAATCTCTTTTGAAAATATTTCTTGTGATCATTTCATATATGGCGAATTGATGAGAAAACCTTTCACTTGCTGGTGTGTTACTTATGCCTGACCTTTACAAATACATAACCTATACTGTAAGCACTTTAATACAACAAATTGCAGACACTAATTTACTAACATATTGGGTATCACTTGTGAAGAGGAATCAGAGAATCGTTTGCAGGAAAGCATTAAAAATGTGGTTCGATTTGGTCAGTTCTTGCAGCGTTGGAACAGATTCCCTCTAATGGAACGGCTTCTACTTCCCAGCCTTGATCGTAGCCCTGCTTTCGGGGCCAACAGATGCAACACCGATCCAAGGGTTTCATCTCTCATCAACGTCTCAATCACAGGAATCGCCTTTGTTTTGTGTTATGTTTGAACTCCCCCGCCAGCACTACACTCTGAAAGTTGCACGCTAATAACTGCAAGCTCCTCTCTCTGTCCGCGGGGTGAACTGCAAGAGTTGAAGTATGAACTCACCTCCTGTAATCACTTGAGCGGACAGCGTCCGGCCATCTCTGATCCACGGGTGATGGGTATTCATTGGAGAGGGGGTTTAACATCATCATATCTGATTGGTCGGCCTCTCTCAACCGCCCGGGCATTAAGGGGACTCCAGGGGTTAGCCTGGTCAGTGGAGAGAGAGAGAGAGAGAGAGAGAGAGAGACGTTGAGAGGACTGCTGGGTAATAGGCAGTCCACTGAGAGTTGTGCAGTGTTCTAATGGAGCCTCATCACCAGGGGCGGATGTAACATTTCCCAATTGGGGCGGCAGGAGAAAATGGTATGGGTGCGGCTTCATTGCCCGTGGCGCGAAGCGACACGGGCGATGAAGTCGCACCCATACCATTTTCGGTTACAGGACTTTTAGTAGGCAAGTAAAGCATCAATAATAACATCAGTTGTTGTTGAAGTTGCAACAGACACGCAGCATGCATAAAGCTAAAGGTCTGACTCAGAGAGTTTTCTGTTTTCAATGATGAAATGCTGTTGGTTTAGTGGTGCCACAGCTGTAGTTAGTTAGTAGCAGTAGTAGTGTTTCAAATTATTTTAAATATAAGCACTTTGATTTGAAATATCTTGGGTTGTTTTGCATGCCATCGTGTTTGGTGGGGCAGACTGGGCATTTAGGGGGGCACCCCCCCCATGCCCATGCCTAGATCCGCCCCTGCTCATCACTGGCTGTGCTCCGTCAGTCAGCCAGGTGAGACGGGGGGCCTAACCGGGGGTCTAATGAAGACAGCCTGGCACTGAGTAGTCTGGAAACCGCCTGACTAAAACAGCGAAGTAGACACGCTTATTATCCGTGTGTGTGTGTGTGTGTGTGTGTGTGTGTGTGTGTGTGTGTGTGTGTGTGTGTGTGTGTGTGTGTGTGTGTGTGTGTGTGTGTGTGTGTGTGTGTAGGATCGCTGCCACTCTCAGACACTAACAACAGCGAGAGCCAAGGAAGAAGAGCTGCCTTTAAAAGTGAGGCGCCTGACAATAAGCTGTTATTACTCACCTCTTACCACTGTGTTTACAGACTCAATTGTTATGTCTCTGTATGTAGTGTTTATTCCAAGATGAGATATATCCCATTTGGAGAGAGGGAGAGAGACCTAGGGCTCCATTTTCGTTACATGCTAAACCTTTTATCCCAAATCCCTTATTTCGTTTTTTGTTTTGGAATATTTCAACATGTCAATCTATTAACACGTTGTGAGCTTGTAGACTGGTCAAAAATGTTTTTTTTTAATAGTTTAAAAAGGCAAAGAAGTTAAGGGATAAGGGGTAGCGGTAAACGAAAATGGAGCCCCTACTATAGAATCCTCAGCACATTATATGGGTTGTTACTGAACCCAGTACGTCTTGATTGAGGCCAGTTCAAGCAAATCCAAGACTAGTCAAATCTGGCCCAGAATATCACCTGATTTAAACCAACACAATGGCGATCTGCCAAGAACAGAACCACAGGGGACACCTGTCAACGAAGTAGAGTTTAAAGTGCTTAAAATGTGTTTAAGGAATGAACCTCCTAAAATATTTACCTAGAAATGAAATGTATTTCATTTCCCCTCTTCAAAACATCTGTACGATAGTGAGGATAGACATTACGCAGTGCTGCTATTTGCAAATGTTTTCCCCAAGCATATTAATAATGCACAACCATGACATTGCTTAACTGAGCCATTAAATATGCATATGCACATTGGGATACAGAGTTTCACCACTTCCAGATTACATTCCATGACAAAAAGGCTGCATTTGTTTGAATAAAGAGACAACATAAAAGATAATTGAAAAGACAAAATGACAGAAAGAGAGAGAGAGAAAGAGAGAGACACAGAGAGGGAGAGATGTGAAAGGAAATTATACATTTGACACACCAAATCAATTTACTATCCCATATTCAATCCAACAATAAATCATCTTCCCAGACAGATGAATTCTGGGAAACAATTTGCATATTCAAACCGAGGTAGGATTCAAGCTAAGTGTAAACCAGTTTAATGAGACATAAGTCATTGCTGTAGAACACAAACCTTGTATCTCCATAAGTTTTATTTGTTTGTTTGTTTTTTCTTTTCATATTGTATATTGGGCATAAAGCAGTGCTTTGTCAGTTTTCAAGTGGTTAAGTTTGTCTGTTTTATAAACATTTAACTGTAATGAAAGCATAATAACTACCATACATTATTGGACATATTTGAACAAAGGCTATTTTGTCCCATTCCCTGCAATAAAGACATTCTACAATGAGTATACTTTCAACTATTGGTACTTTAAAAATGGAGTGGCCATGATTTTTCTTTCTCAACCCAAAACATGATCAGGTACTATTGTTATATGAGGAGGAAGGAACCCTGAATACAAAGGGAAGACATCATTGCACATAAGAAAAACACACCAATTGTTCTAACAGTCACCTCTTAAACCTATACAAAATTGAAAAAATAGAAAAATCACAGCAATCCATCTTTAAATACATATTGACCAATAGTGTTTCTGCATCGCAGCATTGATGCTTTTTACTTGAGAAAAGCATTTGAATTATTTCTCCACTGCTGCAAAAAGTTCACCAGTCCAGTCCAGTCTAGTCCGGTCCAGTTCATTTCAGCCCACTATAACCTACACCATGGGAGCCATGCCCCCGTCCATCCCGGGGCCAGCCCTGCCCGGTGGCCATGCCTCAGGACACAGCCTCTGGGTGGCCCCTCACCGGGCGCTGGCCCTGCTGTCGCTGCTGCTGTGGTAAGTGCTCTGTCACGAGCTGACCAGGGGGGCTGGGGGAGGGGCGGGGGAGGGATGTCTGCGGCATATGCCACCAAATCCCTGGCGTACCTGCCCTCCTTCCCCAATGTCAGCTCAGGCTAAAGCACTGCTAATGGAGGTCCGCGTGTGTGTGCATGCCGTGTGTGTGTGTGTGTGTGTGTGTGTGTGTGTGTGTGTGTGTGTGTGTGTGTGTGTGTGTGTGTGTGTGTGTGTGTGTGTGTGTGTGTGTGTGTGTGTGTGTGTGTGTGTGTCCGACCCTGACCTTCATCTGTCCCCACTCCTCTTCCTCATCTTTCTTGACAGGAGACGGTTCACTGCCAGATGACTCTGCAGAGAAAAAGAGAGAGAGAGAGAGAGAGAGAAAGAGAGTGTGAGGGATGTGTGATGGAGGGAGACCCGTTCTCCTTCTCTCTCCTTGACCTCGGGAACACCATAGGGAGGAGAGTCACACTGGGAGTCCCAACACACTCTACACATCATCATCACATGTGAAGTCAAACACTACTTTGGTTTGATATGTGAGAAGGTGCACCGTACACACTCGCACGCTACTCTAAACACACAGTGACACACACACACACACACACACACACACACACACACACACACACACACACACACACACACACACACACACACACACACACACACACACACACACACACACACACACACACACACACACACACACACACACACACACACAGGCACGTGGGCGTACACACACACACTGACACCACTAAAGAGAGTTCTCGTACTCGTAGCCAGAGAGATACATCATCATCATGACAACGATGTTGTTGCAAGCATTAAAAGTCATGCTCCGTGCAGGACGGCGGCTTGTGTTGGCGGTGCAGAGAAAAACTAGAATAAGTTACACTGTAGCCTTTGAAAAGGTTAACCATGGAGACTCCGGCGCTGCTTTGATGTGGCCGTGTCACAACAGCGTTGTTATTGTGATACACCATGTAGCTGGGTATCCGCGGGGGCACGGCTGCGGTGCCCAGAGCAACCCTAATGAGAAGCCGCGCGGGTTGTAACAATAGGGGCGGGTGGGACCCCCATCATAGGACATCTGTGTGTTTTTTGAGTTCCAGAGGAAGCTCAATCATGAGACATAATGACAGGGCCTGTCGGAACCTCCACCTACTCTATGTGCACCAGCCTGTCTGTGAAGAGAAATAACAGCTCAATCATGAGACATAAGGACAGGGCCTGTCGGAACCTCCACCTACTCTATGTGTTTACACCACCGTGCTGGAAATAGCCACGGCTGAGGGTCTGACCGGAGAGGCCCTGGTGGATAAACCTTTTGGACCGCATGTTTATCTTAGCCAGGACTTTCTCTGGGCTGTGCGCCGCACATGGACGGATGGACGGATGGACGGATGGATGGACGGACGGCGACTGCCACACGTTTGCCCACGTAGGAACAGAAGCACGCAGTGGCCGGTTAAAACAGATCCGTGGCAAAGGCTGGGTCGCATTCATCACGTCTTACATTTCACAGCCATTCAAGAGGGACTTACTGTACAAATACACTCAATGTCACCGGTCGAGATTTGAACGTTGTCGATGACTAAAACACACCTAGGGGCTGCTGCAGAAAATGCGTGTATGCCTGAGTGATTGATTGGCCAAACAGCTTTGCCACACCTCCAAGTTTTGACTCAAGACTCAAGAGAATCAAAATGGGGCCCTGACTGTCTTATGCCTTCTTTTACACAATATTAGGGCTGACACGATATGGGTACCAGACGAAACTTTATAGGTGGCGATATTGGGCCTTCGATAAGAATATATATCACTATATTTGATATATTAGATGTAGTAGTAGATGCAGCTGAAACTAAATTCAATAAATGACTGAATACAAAAATAAAATCCAATAATCAGAATTTACTAATGTATATTAGTAAATTATATTATATATTATATCCATTTTTAATCTGAGCTTTTATTCGTCTCAACTGATTCTCATACCAGGAGGAAGTATACAATATACTGTACATCGCAATATTGATATTTCAGCATACCTCATATTCCCCCTATATGTATGTATATGGCTGTGTGGGAACATGGTGCAACATAGTGATAGTTGTCCAGAGTAAAAAAGAAGTTGAGAACCACTGCTACTAACACACACACAAGCACAGCAGTGCTTTCAGTGACATTGCCCAGTGTGGCCCAGTGTGCGTCTGTCTGCCATTCTGCGGGCATCTCACATAATTACAGGGCTTTGTAGGTTGGTATAGGAACACTGGGAACCAGATAAAGCTGTCATTACACGCCATTGTCCACATGCACAGCCCTGGTGCCCGGGCACAATGCAATCGCTACAACTGTATTATCTTTTTTTCCCCCGCTTTTACAAGTCTATAATTAGTTCTCCCCCTTGTTACGGAGTGGGCATATGTTTCATAGAAGAATGGAACGAGAGGGATTACCTCGAACCTTAACCCTGTCCTACTTCTCGGAGATAGTGTTAGAGCAGGGGAGGTTGCAGATAAGAAGCGACGCTGCGGGGACAGTGACTTTATACACGCCGTTGTCTTTGGTATCAGAGAGTGTCAGGGAGTTGGAGAATGAGAACCCTGGGGCTTATGTCTTCAAATCTGCAGCCTTCCCCCAGCACTGCCTCCGCTTTGTAGCAGCTAGGCCACGGAGGAGGGGAATAACGCTCTCCACGTTGTGTGTGCACGCGACGTGTATAGTAATGCACACGTGTGTGTGTGTGTGTGTGTGTGTGTGTGTGTGTGTGTGTGTGTGTGTGTGTGTGTGTGTGTGTGTGTGTGTGTGTGTGTGTAATGTATTAGCCCCAGTGTGCAGAGTGTGTATGTGTCTTCGAAGTGGTGAGTAGTATTTTTTTTTTTACTTAAAGGGGAACTCTACCCATTTTCAACATTCTAATGTCATTAGTATACCCTAGAGGTGTTGGGTGGACATGATAAAAAAAGTTCCCCCATTCTCTGTTCCCAAGAAATGGAGGTCTGAAGAAAACCACTAACATGGTGAAACATCTTGATGACATCATCAAGATGTATTTTCACCTGCATGTTAATGGATTTCTTTAGACGCTTCTTTTTTCTGACGAGTGAACTCGTTCACATGCATTTGCAAATAATGGCAAGTATGTTGTATTTCACATAGAGTACATGCATTGGCATTGAGTATGTCAAACCTGCAATGTGCGTGTGTGCAGGTACACGCACACAAACACACATGCACACAGACATACCGTATATGCGCACACACGTGCACTCATACATGTGACAAATGACAATGCCATGTCTAGTGTCCAATAAAAAGTATGATTAGTTTCCCTCTGTACTCTCATATCTACAGTGTGTTTCAGGGGCGTGTTGGCTTTATTTCGACATACATAAAACATAAGCCGGTGCATTTAATTGCAAGTGAGAGAGACAGAGAAAAGAGGACACTAATTATCTTCATGGTCGGATGGTTATCTATTATTTATCTTCATATTTGGGTCTGGTGGTGTGCTGGGTCAGCGGGTACGGCAGCACAGGAGATGTTACACTATATTTTCTGGGGGAGTGGCGGGACAGGGCAGGGCCACCTGGTAGCTTTGGTTCCCCAGACCCAAAATAGCAGCTCTGAAAGCTCATGAGAGACAGTGAAGTCATTTTGCAACCGCGAACTACGGTCGTGACTGATGGTCCATTTGTCGTGGCAGGTGGTTGAATGAGTCCCGGCCGATAGCAACAGTTGCGACCACTACTATCGGATGGCAAACCCGGCGACCGTATTTACTATCGGTCGTCCATTTTACTATCGGCCGCTGCCGTTCTTTATGGGTCACTACTAAAGCTTAAGACCCAATGGTTTTCCCCTCCCCTGCTTTGAAATGCATTCTGAGCTAAATGGTCCGTTTCTTTTGGGGAGGGAGTATAGTAGTATATACGGTATATAGAAAAATCACAACCGTGTGAAGTGAGGGTTACTTTTATCACCTTACATCATCATGACATACAGTAAAATGTCACCACTTACTCTTTATCCCTAAACTTTACTATTACTACTACTACTACTACTACTTTAAACTAAAAAAGACTATTTTTAGTTTAAAAAAAAATAGTTACTATTTATTCTGTTCTGCATATTTTTATACCATCCTGCCCATGCCTAACAGAAACAAACTTTTCAGTATCACTCGAATTGCTACCAAGATCATCGGACTCCCCACACCCTCACTTTCTGATATGAACAAGAACGCCATTAAACGGCTAGCTCTGTCAATATCAATCAATATCATGACACTTTATCACCTTTTTAACCTCATGCCATCTGGACAAAGATACAGAACCTTGCCCTGGAAAAAAAAACAGTTTTAGCTTTGTTCCCTCAGCCATTGTGGCATTAAACAAATTGCCCCACCGATAGGATGGTCTGTATACAGTGATGGGATGGTTCTATCTACTGTGGGGACCTCATCCTGTACTGTCTTGGTGTATTGTGCTTTGTGTTGTTCAATGTTGGTGTTTGAACAGACTGTGAAGACAAATATCCTTCGGGACAATAAAGATTATTATTATTTTAAAACATTTAAGCCCCCTTCAAATAATAGATATTGTAGAGCAATCACAAGAGGCCCTGATGCTGCCACTGTACTGTAAGTCCAGGTATCCGGTGATTTTCTCTCCTGGATACTGGACTTCTTCTCCCCCGACTTTCAAACTTTTATTTTACTTCAGACTCTCTTACACTCGGTGTTTCTTCCATGACTCTCTCACAGTTTCTCTCCGTCTCTTTACTTAATGTATTTTTCTTGCAGTCACAATCACTCTTTCTCTATACCTTCCATTAACATTTTAGGCGTTTAGCAGACTGCACTCGAAATCCAGTAAAGCAAGGTACTCACATACACCCAGTGACTCATTTTTGTCTCTCCTCTAACCCTGGATATCATGAATGCACATTTAAGTGTATGATTAATTTATATATGAACATTTTTCAACATGGACACAATTATGTCAAAATAATCGCGAATACCTCAAGTCATTGCGATTAGATAATTGCCTAATAATTCTTTCTATGCACTACAGACAGGGCAGGTGGGAAAGAAGTGCACAGAGTAGTGAGATGAGGGGATCATCCCAGGTGAGAGAAGTGGAGAGATGAGGGAGTAATAATAAAGCAAAGCACAGAGAGTGAAGGAGGAGGATATGTACCTGTAGGGTCTGGGGAGTGGGAAGAGGCTACAGTCCAGCGCCAGGCTATTGAACGTCTGCACTTGTGCTTATTGGGATGAAATTTTCATCCTTTTCTTACTCCCCCCCTTTCAAAGAGCACTTGAAAGCTCTTTGGTATATATCAAGCAGGTGGGGATGAGCACAGGGGGGGCTCATCCCTGCCCGGTCTTCTTCACCAGACTGGGCAAGGCTTAGCCAAGCGTCTCTCTCTCTCTCTCTCTCTCTCTCTCTCTCTCTCTCTCTCTCTCTCTCTCTCTCTCTCTCTCTCTCTCTCTCTCTCTCTCTCTCTCTCTCTCTCTCTCTCTCTCTCTCTCTCTCTCTCTCTCTCTCTCTCTCTCTCTCTCTCTCTCTCTCACAACCCCCCCACCCCCTATCTCTATCTCTTCCAAGACGTAAAAGCTAAGGTAGACTCACAGGTCCAGAGGCCCAGAAGCCCAGAGCTCCAGCCCACCCCTCTCTTTAGAAGCTCCCCCCTAAGTAGATGTTACAATTCGTTGGTGCGCCTGTGTGTGTGTGTGTGTGTGTGTGTGTGTGTGTGTGTGTGTGTGTGTGTGTGTGTGTGTGTGTGTGTGTGTGTGTGTGTGTGTGTGTACGCACGCACATGTCGTGTACGCACGCACATGTCAACATCATCATCAAATCTGAAAAGTGTCCAAACTTAAAGGAGTGTCTCTCTCAGGTATGCATTGATTATATCATTTGAGGTCTAGCAAGTTGTGCTACAGTACCACAATTTCAATGGTTATATGTTTAACGCCATCATTCACCATATGATGTAACAGGGTTCAACCTGTTACACCATGCGTGCAATAGCACGCATAAGCTTCTATTTCCTCCTGATGACAATCCACTGATTGTCTTTAAGCTGCCACTGAGCTTATGAGCGTTGCTCATGCAACCAATAAGTTCTGAAGTTATGAAATGCAACATCTTGTTTTAGTATTCATTAAATGCAACATCTTGTTTTAGTATGTATTAACTTCTATCAAGCTTTACCCATTAGCATGATGTCACCAACATTGACATGATATTAGATTGAGCAGGTCATTGAGGTCAACAATCTGGTCTGGCAACATAAGAGGTATACTATCCTGAAAGTCTATAGACTTGGATGGCTCAAAAGCCATGCATTAGAGGGGCTACCTCAAAACAAATAGTAGAATAATTAAAAGGGTCTATGCTCTTTGAATTCATTTGCCCTGATTTTCAGTCATTTTGGCCTTTCTGTATGGTAAATGGTGCATTTCCAGTACATAGCACCTTTATCCAAGGTGATTTGCATAGTGCAGGGGTTTTCAACAGTGGTCCTTGAGAGGGTTCCAGGTGGTCCCCAGGCTAAATGATGGAAGGTTGGTTAACCAGATGTAACTCTTGAGAATGTAAAAATGAAACCAAATGGACCCTTGCTGGTCCATTTGGTTTCATTTTCACACCCTCAAGAGTCAAAATATTCATTGTCTGAATTAGCACCACTTAATTATAAAGCCTACACTGTTTTGTTTGCAAAATCCAGCCTGGAACAAAAATAATTCTTTAGTTTTAGGTCTTTGGGGTGAAATTGTCATCAAATGGTTGTCCGTGGCTCAAATGCTGAAAAAAGTGGTGGTCTCTGATGTCAAAAAGGTTGAAAACCACTGGCACAGTGCATTAGATTCATCCATTCACTCACATATTTGTACTCTGATTGCACTGAAGGCACAACCAGCACAGCACTGGGAGAAATTTGCAGTGTCTTGCCCAAGGACACTTCGACATGAAGACAGGAGGAGCCAGGATTCAAACAGCCGACGCACGGATCATTGGATGACCTGCTCTACTGTACTTCCCAAGCCACAGCCTCCCAGTTCAATATGCATGGATGCCCATTTAATGCTGCAACAGAGAACCATGGCTATATAGAGCGCTGTATTGATGCAATAGAGATTCTCTTTTCTCTTTTTAAACATACCACTTTATTATAATTGATCCGAAAAAAAGAAGAGGCCGGCCTTTGAAGAGTGGTAGCCCCGTGGGAGCAACTTCAAACAGTATCAATTATAGAAATAGCCTCCGAGGAGTGGAATCAATTCCCTATCAATAAAGTATTCAGCACCAATCGCTTGGAGATTAGGGGGGGAAAGAGATGAGCCAAGAGAGGGAGAGAGAGGGAGAGAGAGAGAGACAGAGAGCCCACTGGACCGTCTAAATCTACTGCATGGCGGATGCTCCGCTAAACCAAGCAGCTCCATGATCAAACAGGAGGTATTCCAATCAAACACAGGCATGAAGGCGCATGGTTAACTCTCACTGCTAATACACTGTTGGCCTTCGGGGAGTTTCTTTTAAGCCTCAGATGGTTCACTTGAAGTGAAACGCACGAGCGCAAGCGCACGCGCACGCACGCACGCACGCACGCACGCACGCACGCACGCACGCACGCACGCACGCACGCACGCACGCACGCACACACACACACACACACACACACACACACACACACACACGCACGCGCACACGCACACGCGCACGCACTAATATATTTTTGGGGCAACAGTAGGCCTATGTTTTTTGTCTTGTCATTTACTTTTATGGATACATTTAGGGATTGTAAACAATCTTTCTCAATATGCTATACTTGCTTTAATAGCGTGTCTGTGCTGTGTGTGTGTTGCGCAGGTGCACGTGAATGCAAGTGTGCATGCACACAAGGGGAATTCCACTCATTTTCAATATTTTAAAAATAATATACCTTAGAGATGTTGGGTGCACATGGCAAAAAAGCTCCCCCATTCTGTGTTTCCTAGAAATGGAGGTCTGAAAAAAAATCATTAGCATGGTGAAATACATCTTGATGACATCATCAAGACGTGTTTTACCATGTTAATGAGTTTCCTTTTTTTCTGAGAGTGTACAAATGGATCCTAGTGGGTCCATTTGGTTCACATTTGTGCACTCTCAGAAAAAATTTGAAAATGGGTGGATTTCGCCTTTAAGAGGCGCTCCCCCCACTTCTAAAAGTCCCACTACAACACTGACGCGCACACACACACACACACACACACACATAGTTTTACAATTAGCCTTACCCTTCGTTGTAGCACAGTTCCATTGTTTGTGCCCCAAAACGCTGCGGTCCGGTGCTCTAAACAAAACGCATCTTTGTGGGGACATGCTTGGGCTGGATGGGACAATGGAGGCACTGATGTTGCACGGAGAGGTTGACAAAGGCGTTGCGAATGTATACCCTTCGTTGGGCCACCAACTAAAAGGGACACACAGAGTAGAAAGTGGATAAGTCTGTCTGCTTTTAAACAGTACAGCATTCCTGGTTGACATGCAAGAAGGCCTCTGCCCAACAGTGACCATAATGTCTTATACAAACAGTTTGAGTGAAGGAATACTGTATTAGTTGGAAATGTAAACAGCATGGTACAGTAATACCCAAGGCTAAAAGGATAAACATGAGGGAAAAAAAGTTCTTGGCATATGTTTACATTCTGGTCCTATGTATAGAAATCATCAACATAGCATCCAAAATGGACACCATCAACAAATACGACACTACCATATAATATATGGTAGTGTTGTATTTTTGGATGGTGTCCATTTTGGATGCTAGTGGATGCTAGTTTCTCCTTTTGTTGTGAACATATTATGTTCAAAACAAAAGGAGAAACTAGTCCTGTTATACATCCTTTAAAGGTAGGGGAAGTGATTTGAAATTCATGGTGTAGTACCAGCCTGGTGCACTAGGGGCCCCCAAAAGTAGCTACACTATGTGAACCTGCTGCTCTCTCCTGATTGGAGGAGAATTGTGGTGACCTGGGGAACTTTTATTAGCTCCTCTGCTAACGTGGGGGAGGGGGAAACTCCATATGTGGTTTCCACACCTTATAATAGAGCATTTTAACAGAAAAAATATATTTTTTGGGTGATATCTGACAAAAGTGAAATCACTTCCCCTACCTTTAATTAGTTTGTTATAAATTTGGTGGTACATGGTTGTTCCCTCTACCGTTGTGGGCAGTGGGTGTCGATTTACAGTTTGGTAGTATACTGTAGGTATGACACCCGCTTTGTGAATGCATTAATACATTGAAAGGGACAAAATCATGCATGCTTAATCACACCATTAAATGCTCACAGTGGGCGTCGACTGACCTATCAATATCTCAGTATATCCCAAAGCCTAAATTCAAACTTAACCGGCAGTTGTAACCAACCATGTACAGTATGTCCCTTAACTCCATTTCTCCAACTTTAATCGGCCACGCAAGTCACATAGTCGCTGTCAAAACATTAGCCGTGAGCTGGTAAATGGTGCATTTATATAGCGCCTTAATTCAAGGTGCTTTACATAGATATTAGATGCCATTCACACAACAATGGCGGAAGAAACCATGCAAGGCACTGACCAGCACATCGGCAATAATTAGGGGTTAAGTGTCATGACACTAACTCTGAGGGAACCCGGGTTCTAACCTGCAACCTTACGGTTTCTATCCAGTAACTCTACCGCTGAGCCACTGCCGCTGTCTACTTAAGGCAGAGAAGTACTCAGTTTGAGTAATCAAATCTCAAAGTAACACACTACCCATTACAACCTTGAACCTTGAGTAAACTCCCCCCTATTTTATCAGTACAAATCACCAGGCAACAATGTCCTTCTATACTCTCCAGTTGGAAACTAGGCTATATCTTAGCCAGCTTAAATCTTCGACTGAGCGTTGCTCTCTCTGCACAGGCAGTTTCATTATTCCGTAACTTTCAGTGACTTTCTGTTTGAAAGAAAGTTTCTTTAATCTTGAATAGTTGAACAAAAGAGAAAAAAACAACAAAGAAGAAACTCGAAAGCTTGTCGTGTGAAGAAATTAGTCTGTCCTCAAATCCATTAGGACTTTCAGAAAAGACGCAAGAAAAATCCAATTTAAATGTATAATTTATAATGACTATGCCTTTTTTCCCCGCACCGAGGCATATTATTTGAGAGGATATCGGGAGGATAAAGTATAAGTGGGCTGTGCCGGGACAGTGTGGGAACAAATTACATGTTTTTCAAGCTTGACATGCAGATATAAAAGGTATTTATCTGGGCATGCTAAACAACCGCCGGTGGTTGTACTCAATGTACTGAGATAAGTGGAGTTGCAAATGGGGCAACACACGCACCTACTACACACACACACACACACACACACACACGCACACACGCACACACACACGCACACACACACACTCACGCTCACGCACACGCACACGCACACACACACACACACAAGCTCTTCATCGTATGGATCTATTGACAGAGGCTTGCCATATCAATGACACCTTCATTCTTTTTCTGGGGCCGCTCCCCCCCTGAAAGGCCGCTGCCGCGACACAATCATTACAAATTGATTGCAAAATAGCTAACAATCATGATTAAATCATTATATTCTTGTCTACGCTTCAGAGAATGGGGAGAAAATTAACTTCCCACCAACCTCATTTTTTCCCAAACACGAAATAATGATTTTCTGCCAGTCTAATTACAAAGCCAACATCTGATCAAGCCCGCATCCAGAGGGGATTATCACATGCGCCAGTATTAGACCTCATTACCAGCCTGAGTGCAGAATTATTACATCTTGTAATTGGATGGTGAGATTTATATACAGATCGGGCCGGTTTCTGTAAGATTGTAATTACAGGCTTCGTTGGTTAGCTACTTATCGCCTGGTGGTTGGAGTGGGGGGGGGGGGGGGGGGGGGGGGAGGAGAAAAAAAAGCAAAAGGCACGTGGACGATCATTTCATTAACCCCTTGACGGCTCCCGGTGGAGGGCGGTGTACCTTCCGTGTCACGCCTTCAAACAGCGCCGTTCGCACATCAAACAATTTATTATCCGTCCTCCCCCATGCACCGCCGCCTCATCACCAACCAGCCCTTATCCCATCAGTCCGGATGTGAAGGACCTTTACTTTTCTTAACACCCTCCCCTCCCCTCCCCTCCTCTCCCGATGCCTAATGAAAGCTTTCGGTAAATTTGTCTGAGTAAACCATCCGTTTTTTACCGTCGACTGGGCTCCATTTTCTAATTACCCCAAAGTTAAGTGTGTGGAATGAGCGCTCATCTGTTTAGGGGGTGGAGGGGGGGTGGGGCGGTGGGGTGCTTTATGGAGCGGCGGAGCTCCGGAGTCTGCATGAGAGTGAGGCCTCTGGGCGAGCTAACTGGAGTGTGTGTGTGTGTGTGTGTGTGTGTGTGTGTGTGTGTGTGTGTGTGTGTGTGTGTGTGTGTGTGTGTGTGTGTGTGTGTGTGTGTGTGTGCAACATATCCTCACATTACTGTAAGCATGTGCTCCGTTGGAGCTATAGAGGACTGTACTCCAGCTGTCTTTAGCTCATCTGAATTATTAAAACACACTTTCTCCCACTGTACTGTATGTGTGTGTTTTATTTTTTAAATTATTTTTTTGGGGGGGGCGGTGGGATGGGGGATGAGTGGGGGGGGTTGAGGAGGCCCTAATTAATGAAGCGAGACGCCTGTTAAACACCTCGCTATCCATGGCACAAATCTGTCACGTGTGATTAGAGAGGACCGACTGACTCCAGTTCAGAGAAGCAAGAAGTGAAAGAGAGCGGGAGAGAGAGAGAGAGAGAGAGAGAGAGAGAGAGAGAGAGAGAGTGAGAGAGAGAGAGAGAGAGAGAGAGAGAGAGAGAGGCAGAGAGTTTACGCTACCATAATCAACATTCCTGGCCACACCTCAGGCACAGCGTCCGTTCCTCGCGGCCATGGCGAAAAAACGCAAATCTACTCTGACAATATCTAACCCTGACAGCTTTTACATATGGTAATAAATTGAAAACGGGGCCGAGGTACAACTCGACTTAAATGAAACAAGAACACAGCGAGGGGGAAAAAAGGAATGAAGGAGAGAAGGCGTGAGAGGGAGAGGAGAGAGAGAAGGCCCTGCGTTGTTGTGCGTGTGTGCGGAGTGGCGCGGGGTGGCGTGGGGGCTTGAGGTGGGGGTACATGAAACGCGGAACACACAGCTCATTTCGCTTGTTGTTCTCCAACATCCTGCGACTCAGCAAGAAAACGCCTTGATCGGCCGTGTCGCGTTTGACAGCGCTGGTGGCGAGGCGGCGGACGGAGAAGAAAAGAAAAGCATCAGCACCTCTTCACAGTTAACAGCCAAACAACAACTTACTCCATCTCTCTCTCTCTCTCTCTCTCTCCCTCCGTCTCCCCTTTCCCTCTGCATATCGCCGCGCGAGGAGGCCCACCTCCCGTGTAACAATCAATATGGGCCCTACATTTTATGAGACAAGGAGTTAACTTGTTCAATTATGCCACAGACAGCTCTATTCTTTTGTAACACGTAATCTGGGTAGTGAAATCGATACTGACAGACTCACTGCACGCTGGCTAATTTCATATTACCTCCAGCCAATGGCGAGACGGCTCGTAATGGAGCTGCGGTTCCACTTCATTATGAGGTGGGAGGAGGGATCAATATGGGCATGCACGCACGCACACGCACACACACACACACACACACGCACACGCACACATGCTCACGTGCAGCACGCAGACCTACACACACATAAGTGCCGTGCGCTCACTCACACACACACATCCTGGTTTGCACCAAAATTCGCAACAGACGTGCACATGGCGAGCATCAAAACGACAAAACATAGACGCACATACACAACTCGCATGTGAGCCAGAGGGCCTCCTATGGCCCCGGGGGTCCCTAGGGAGTTGGAGAGCAGCAGGGTTCAGGGGACCGTAACCACCCACCTCAAAATAGATTTATTTTTTAAATTTTGTACCAGACAACAGTGCGCACACACGTGCACACGAACACACACGTTCCCTTTCAACATGTCATTCAGTCAAAATGTTTCTGTTGTCACTGTAGCTTCTTATACGTTACTTTTTGTAATGGTGTGCATGTGAGCACCAGTGTTGGGCAATATTACTTAGGACAGTAATATCTTTACTTATGAGCCCTTAGAAAAAGTAATGCTATATTACTTATTACTATAATAAAATAAATAAATATTACAGTATGACTTTACACTGTAATGTGTAATACTGTAATACTGCTATTTTTTAAGAATTGTGAAAATGTGGCTCAAATAGATCATTGTGGGGGTCCTTGGTATGAAATATATTGGCACTGGCACAGAAACAGATTTTTTTTGTTTCCAGAAAAACTAGAATCTAGCGTCAGGAAGTAGAATCTAGTTTCAGAATCTAGAATTTAGTGTCAGAAACTACTGTAGAATCTATCGTCGGAAAAAGGAATCCAGCACCAGAAACTAGAATCTAGTCAGGACAAAATGCACACACACACACACACTATAGTCATGGTCTTCTCCACAAGGTCATGATCAGATACATGGAGGTTGATGAGTGAGAGGGAGTGTTGGAAGCAGCAGCAGCAGCAACAGAACCAGCCCACATAGAGCCGTAGACTACTCGAGGATAACCTTCAAACAGCCGCTTGTGTCTTTGACCTCTGCCGGCTAATTACAAATTAAACTCTGTATCCTCTTTTGTATGAAATATCTCTGCTCCTTTTTCCCATTATTGTTATCACTCTGTAGGATTAGCAGGGGACTAAAGGGGATGATGTTGTCTAATGCGCCGATTTATAGTCGCTGGCACGCCGTGTCACGCGTGGGAAAACAGCCGATCCATATAGCACGGCGAGCGTCGCCCGCGCGGCCCGCCGTGAGCTTACAGATCGGCTGTTTTCGGGCTGCGCGGCACCGACTCGCGGCCGAGTTACGTGTCGGGCTTAAGCCGATGTCAACTGTACAATTACTCGACTCATCCGTTGAAAAATAAAGAAGCTGTAGATTAAGATAAGTAAAGCGAGGGGAAGAATAGGGAAGCAGGAAACTGTGATTTTTTTTCTCCGATTACTGGAACGCCGGGGCGGCGTGGCCGACGTTTGCACTCGCGGTAAACAAAACGTACACAACGCCCCATTTGGACACGTCGCTTAACAACGCTTTTTCATAACTTCCCATTATGCAATTTGGATTTATTGCACTCATTAATAATCTTTTACCAGGTTACGTTAGAGACGCGGGTGACAGCGGCATTACTTCAACTTCAGTGAAAGGGGAGTGTGTGTGTGTGTGTGTGTGTGTGGGGGGGTTGCACCGGCTGGGGAAGGCCGCGGCAAGGACGCATCCCCGGCATCCAGTTGAGTGAGAGGCCCCCATTAAATGCATTTTAATCTAAATATCCCCTCAATATGCTTTATTGTTCTGCTTTAATTTTCTCCGCCGCTATTCCATAAGGGCCGCCAGTTATCAGGCAGACAGGCTTTATGAGCTAGGCTGACAGAGTCGCGGCGGCGCGTACGGGCTCATCAGTCCTCGGATATTGGCGGAGCACGGCGGTAATACCCCCCCTCCACCAATGGTCACAGACCTGTAACCAAAGGCCCAGGTATACAGGCCACTGGTGCACGACGGTAAACACATTTCGGTTCTAAGAAGCTGATCACAGGAGACCGGGAACATTTATTAACACTTAGCGGCACATAAGCATTAATCACGTGTCGAAATGAGGGTATAGTTATGCAAAGTTTTAATGCGTGGCGTATAGCCTTGGGAAACCATGCCATTATGCAGAACAAAGGGAAGGTTGTTGCTCGGATGTTGCAACGCAATGTGGAAAGCATGAGAACAGGCTTGTGGAGCAACTACTGTATACCTGACTATTATGCAGTGATACATTTTGGTGTCATTACACATTGAAGGCACGGATGTTTTATTAGATGTAGGAATAGAAAGAGGCCAGGCAGTGTTGATCCAGTTCAAACGCAAGTTCAAATGCAGGTGAACACAACGGTGTGGAGTGTGAAATAAAACATGGAACCATGCTACCCGTCCTTCCTATATTCTGACGTTCCAGTATGTTGATGTGACCTCATCAAATACTGAACACTCAAGACATGCTCCACATGTGGCTAGTGCAGAATTTATTCAATATGTTGATCTGACCCCTCCATCCCCAGCACTCACTCAAGTATATAAGTGTAAGTGGGTGCATGGCGATAGAGAGAAAGATGTAGTTTCTGGTGCTGCATGGCATCGGGTCATCGGGTGCGGTCCGGACGCCTGGGTGCGCCCGGACTAGGGGTCTTATTTGTGCGTGCATCATCTCATCAGGAAGGAAGGGACAACCAGGCAAATGGTTCTTGTTGTCTCATCGTGGTCTTTTTATTGTCAATCGAGCAGATAACTTGACTAAGTCAAGGACAGGCATCATAACAGCAGGTGATAGTCGCATAATGGAAATGAGGAAGAGAGAGAGAGAGAGAGGGAGGGTGACTCTGGGTGAGTCTCCCTGTGGCATCTTCTCTCCCGCATCTCTCCGTGTCTGTGTTCCCTAATGTCTGTCTCGAATCTCAAACTGACCAATGCATATATTACAAGCAGTAGGTAAATGTGGGTGTGTCTATAGGTGGGGTCTACCTATGTGTGTGTGTGTGTGTGTGTGTGTGTGTGTGTGTGTGTGTGTGTGTGTGTGTGTGTGTGTGTGTGTGTGTGTGTGTGTGTGTGTGTGTGTGTGAAGGTACGTGTGAGTGTGTGGGTGTGTGTGTGTGTGTGTGTGTGAGTAGGTGTGTGCGTGTGCATGTGAGTGTACGTGTGAGTGTGTGGGGGTGTGTGTGTGAGAGGACTGGAAAACTACCGGCTACCTACAGGCCGTTATCTAAAACATCAGTTGGAGGTCAAACAGCCTGTCTACAAGAAAGAGATATGATCTGGTCAAGTCTTGACCAGTAAAGAATGCTATTTGCCAGTCATTAGCAAACTGCGCTTTAAGAGCTCTGTGAAATAGTTTAAACCTACCAAATAATGAAAGTTAACTATTTAGACGTTTAATGTGGCTTTCCATTTACGACATTCCGCCCTTCGCTACACGACAAAGTGTAGCGACACTTTCGAAAAGCCACTTTAAACGTCCGCCCTTTGGTCAAGAACATACTAAAAATGTGTGTATAACTTTTAACATCCTAACTAATAATGACAATGAATAATCAATCGGAAACATGAACACAAGACAAAACTTAATATGAAATGATAGAGACAACATAATAAAGCAAAACAAACATTGAAAATAGAAAAACAAAATAAAATAATGAAAAACTCAAAAGATATATTGTTGGTAACTTTAGCTTTTTGGAATTAACAAATAATAAAAACAATCTGACTGCAATTATCACTTAACAATGAAAAATAAAAGCATGAAATGAAATGACTCTTACATTCATTCAATTCAATTAAACAAAAACAGACAATGGAATTTTTGTGTTCCTCCAGGGAAAATTTAACTTCCCTTCGGACGAGCACAAATGGAATTGTACTACAACACTGAACACTAACTGCATGACCAGTCCTGCCTCAGACGTTCTGTGAACGTGTAATTACTGCTGTCTTGTTAAAATGAAACAGAACAAACACACTATCACTCAATCACAAACTCACTCACTCACTCACTCACTCACTCACTCACTCACTCACTCACTCACTCATAGCTCATAGCTTCAGTCACTCATTCACTCAATTGCTTACATTAAATCACACAATCATACAGAGTCCATTCATCCAATACAAAATGAGATCATATACTAAAAATATTGTCTATACTGCGGTAAAAGACAATAATATCGGATTATAATGATATATCTTCCACATTCACTTAAATGTAGGGCCCAAAAATTTCCGTACTTGTTAAATTTTGCTCACAGAGACCATCTATGTCACTGTCTTAACCTAACCTAACCTAACTGTACTATTCTATTTCTTTAAAAAATGTTTTTAGCACAAGAATTTGAAATTACTGCAGCTGGTTGCTCGTCCAGCATTGATCATCTAAATACATCGTCAGTCACACATTACTTTACTTCAGTTCAAATGGCCAAATATCAAAAATACTACTCACTGATGTCCTACTCAAATCAACAAGGCCGGGCAAATGGTGGATATAGGCTGAGGGGCAAATAGTTTTAACCCAATTATTCCCAACCGTGGCTCTACGTGCCACAGCGAAAAAGATCCACACATCCGCGTGGGGGTCAACCGTCCCTCTCAGCTCAAAAGCTACTAGTTACTCGAGGGCAACTGGGTCTGGCCACATACCCAATACAGCCCATGCACTTCTTCTGTCTTAAAGAGCGCATGTGTACCGTCGTCACAGTACACTCCCCTTAGAAAACTCTCCGTGCACTGAGTCTAATAATTGTATCACTCACACCAACTTCACCACTTCGAATCTAATCCTTGCGATTGCTGTACAGACATCAGACTCCAAACTAATCATTCAACCTCAAATTGGTACCTACTCTACACTAACCAAACTGCATTACACTAGAATTTATTCTCATTTTTTTTCCTTTGAACTATAAATTTGCTTTTCAATTTACTTTTCAGCAATAGACAATGGTCTCCATCAGCAACTTTCTTTTTTTTTTGTTTTTTTTTTTCCCAAATACTTAATCCGCCCTAGTAACTTCGGTAAAAGCAAAACACACTCATTCCATCACCTCTTACACTCTACACATCACTCATTCTGTCCACCATTCATCCATCTTTCTTTTTTTTTCCAAATCATTCATTCCATAACATCATTCACTTCTCACATTTCATTCCTCATTCACTCAGTCACAACCGTCCACAGTCACACAACACTCATCCGTTCATTCATTTACTCTCTGACTTGCAATACTTCAATATTTATACTACTCACTAGAATCCCTATTGTCAATCTTCCCTTTCAAATCGTGTCTACAACTTGTAGTTTCCGCATTCTCACTCATTTGCTCACTCATCCATCCATATGTCCATCCATTCGTTTGGTCATTCATTTCTTCCATGCAGTCATTCATACAGTCATTCATTCATTCATTCATTCATTCATTCATTCAATCATTCATTCAATCATATATCCATCCATGCACTGAAATCATTCAGTCGTTCAGACATACATACATTCATACTTTTTTTTTTTTTTTTTTTTTTTTTTTCTTGTTTCATTCTTCCTTCTCCTAACTCCACGCTTACATTCACGCCACCCATCAGTGTTGGGACATATTACTAAAATATTAGCAATATATGTATTACTGATAATCAATGGCAAATATTACTATCCGAAGCAATATTTCCCAACACTGCCACTCATACACCAAGTGGAATACATTGTCCAGATAACATTTCTATATAAACTGCCTTGCCCATTTCTAAGCTAGCCGACCAACTTATCCTGACGTCTTCAGGCCGGAAACGATAAGGAGGAAACGTGTTTAATAATCAATCACGTATTCCGTTCTCGCAAAATATGCTCCCAACCATTTAGCCACTGAAAATAAAAAAGCTCGACAACAGAGCGAGTCATGCTGTCTCTCACCCTAGCATGTTTTTCTGGACAACCTATTTTCACCTGCCAACTTTCATTCCAAACTGAATTATTAATACTAATAGTCTTATCAAACTACCAAGGGTTGCCAAACTCAAACTGTTTCTGTTGCAAGTTGCAGCGTCAGTCCAGACTCCAGATGGGTATCTTGGGTGTCATCTGTGGAGTGTCGCTGCATTCAGACGGGGCCTCTGGGCGTGACATGAGACCCTCCTCATCTGATAGGCTGTAGCTTGGCTCCCCTCGAGGCACGGTGTGTGTGTGTGGCCAAACGGCCACGCCCCGGATGTTTGAAAGACAGAGAAAACATGATAGTTTAGTATTAATATTCACTTTCCTAAGACAACATTCCAAACTCATATAAAAAGATACTATTCATTCATTCAGTCATTCAGTCCATTTTCACACAATAGTTACTATATAGGATTCAAGATTTTCTGTTTATTATTTAACTTTTAGTGTCCTAAAATTAAATCACTCATAGAGACCATTCACTTTTTTTCCTAATTTGACTCATTCGATCCACTTCTCCTTTGTTGTAAGAGATCCATACCTATTGCACGGAGTATTGTTTCATTATGCCAATTTTAGTTATTTCCACATTATTATTATTATTATTTATTTTTATTATCTTTTATTTATTATTATTTATATTCATTTTTTTGTCTTTTCTTTTTTTATTATTATTATTAGAATTGATGTTTCTTATTCACTATATTCAATAATCCTCCTCCCATTGAGGCCAAAAGTACCCTTTAGGCCTCAACCATCCAATGACAAAACGCTTCTCACTGCGGTGTTCATGCTCTCTACTTTACCACCACCCCCCATGCAAATGTCATCGCATGGGCCACACGAAGACACGCCTAAAACAAGCCACCCACCGTTGCCTAGGGCAACTCAGACCATACTCCGCCCAAAATGCCACCATATAGGCTACTGTTTAACTCAAGGAAAAACGGGAACAAAAAAGAAAGAAATATAGACGCGTAAACCTATGTGCTGATATTACAGCACCACAAATACACCGAAAAAATACTTTAAATCGACCGAGATGAGGTTTTTCGTAGCCACTATTTCAAAAAAGTCTTTGATCCCACAGAATATACAATGACATCCTGAAGTTAATAGCCGAACTATTATCGATCACTATTGCAGACTAATTTACTTTGACTCCACACTCGACACAGTAAAAGCACTTATGTCAAAGTACTGTAGCAACCCAAATACCATACATAATTTACACAAAAGAAAAAAAGGCAAAAGTTCGAAAAAGTTCGGCCGACCAACAAACAGAAACGACAAAAAAGAAGAGGCCACTACAGACGCAACGAAAAACGGACAAACAAAACGTATAAACCCCCCAAATAAAACAGAACAGTAACTACATGTCAAAAATATCGCGCGTACACAATTAAAAACCTAATTACTACTTTTACTCAATCATATTCTCTTTTCTCTTCCTCTTTTTCTCTTTATTCTCATTCTCTTTCTCTTTCTCAAGGGTTTTTTATACAAAAATTCAGGCACGCCACATGCCAAAGCGACGCTTAAATGTCACCAAACTGCAAATTCAAACAGAAATTCACCGCGACCACACACGCCATAGCCGAAAATCCTACATCTATTGATCAGCGATAATCAGCCTTATGGCACGGAATGAAGCAGGAAAAAAACCGAACAGACTGTCTAAAATTTTGGAACCAATGAACATGTACACGCCCAAATTCCGTCCATCATTTCGGGTCCTGGAAGCGATCCGGCCCGCGATCTGAAAACCCAATACTAATCTTCCAAATGGTCCGTTTACACCGAACATCAACATTTTAAATGTTCCGACAAACCCCCAAACGAAAGTATTAGCACACTATCATCACGTACGCGAAACGTCCCATCAGTATCTAAAACAACACCTCAGGCCTGTCCGCGTGACTTCACGTGCAAACACACTATTGCAAAAGTAAGAGTTATTCATATCATATAGCCAGTGTGACGAAAATTGTACATTTACAATTTTCCAAAAGACCTATTATTATAAACGCACCAAACAAACATGATGCAATACGTCGGGCACACTGTAATATAATATGGATAAGGAAAAAACTCTAAAAATCCCTCACTTTGCACATCCATCGGCCTAGTTTACCGATCTCAATTCTCTGTTTCCTATATCTCATATTTCATATTTCATATCTCGTCTTTTTTCGATAGGCAAAAATAAAGCAATGTTCGGAAACGCCTATTTTCCGCCAATCATTTTTTAAAATATTGCGTTTTTTTTTTTTTTTTTTTTTTCAAGCTTTTAAAATCATACTCTATGTATGCATTCACACATCATTCATTCAATAAACATGGTTGTCTTTTCCCCTAATTCAACACTCGGCACCCTAGACCCCAATACCACGTACAGCACCCACAAACAAAACTCAAAAGTCCTAGGTCCTTGTTGATTAGCTCAACCCTAATCAGATAGTAATCAACTCACCATCAAAAAAAGGTTGAACTATTGAAGACTTCTCCGGCTAGACTCGCCACTGTGTAGTTTCTGGTGCTGCATGGCATCGGGTCATCGGGTGCGGTCCGGACGCCTGGGTGCGCCCGGACTAGGGGTCTTATTTGTGCGTGCATCATCTCATCAGGAAGGAAGGGACAACCAGGCAAATGGTTCTTGTTGTCTCATCGTGGTCTTTTTATTGTCAATCGAGCAGATAACTTGACTAAGTCAAGGACAGGCATCTTAACAGCAGGTGATAGTCGCATAATGGAAATGAGGAAGAGAGAGAGAGAGAGAGGGAGGGTGACTCTGGGTGAGTCTCCCTGTGGCATCTTCTCTCCCGCATCTCTCCGTGTCTGTGTTCCCTAGTGTCTGTCTCGAATCTCAAACTGACCAATGCATATATTACAAGCAGTAGGTAAATGTGGGTGTGTCTATAGGTGGGGTCTACCTATGTGTGTGTGTGTGTGTGTGTGTGTGTGTGTGTGTGTGTGTGTGTGTGTGTGTGTGTGTGTGTGTGTGTGTGTGTGTGTGTGTGTGTGTGTGTGTGTGTGTGTGTGTGTGTGTGAAGGTACGTGTGAGTGTGTGGGTGTGTGTGTGTGTGTGTGTGTGAGTAGGTGTGTGCGTGTGCATGTGAGTGTACGTGTGAGTGTGTGGGGGTGTGTGTGTGAGAGGACTGGAAAACTACGGCTACCTACAGGCCGTTATCTAAAACATCAGTTGGAGGTCAAACAGCCTGTCTACAAGAAAGAGATATGATCTGGTCAAGTCTTGACCAGTAAAGAATGCTATTTGCCAGTCATTAGCAAACTGCGCTTTAAGAGCTCTGTGAAATAGTTTAAACCTACCAAATAATGAAAGTTAACTATTTAGACGTTTAATGTGGCTTTCCATTTACGACAAAGGCACCAATGGAAAAAAGGAAGGGAAAACAAGCGATAGATGTGAGAAGAAAGGTAAAGGCAGAATGACAACCAAACTAGGCATAACCACGAAGTAGAAAAGGGGAATTAGTGTAGAGATGGAGAAGAAGAAAGGGAGATACAGTATATTAGAGAATAATAGCTACGGTGATTTATTTGATGCTCACATGCTGCTGTTGCACAGCTACGATAACAGGCTTCCAAACTCACAGGACAGAAACTGTCGTCCGTTGTGGACTGGGCTTAAGAGAGAGAGAGAGAAAGAGAGATCTAGAGAGAGAGATTGAAGGTCTCGGCCCACTTGTGGTCATTCTCACCTCCCATTATCTGATTAGCCTCCCATTTCCTCTCCATCAGAGCAGCACTGACCTGGATTTTGGCATGATGAGCGACCGGGTTGGGGTACGGGGCGGGCGACGAAGGGGCCAGACCATTTGGGGTTGGCGGAATAAGACCTGGGATATCGTAAATCAGCAGTGAACAGAGTGGGCATGGCCCGCCCGCATGGCCCGCAGGGGGGGTTATAAAGACATTGCGCAGAGTGGGCATGGCCCGCCCGGCACACTTGTGGACACTGTGATGAATTCACAAGTGCACTGCCAAGGCAAACTACTTCATTACGCCAAGACCCACTGGTCATTAATCTCCCTGGGAGGGCCGACGTCCACAGGGGGATCACCAGACCAAAGCATTTATTCAGGCCTGGAGTCACCCATTTCATTACACATTCAATCTGGTCCTCTCTCTGTCTCTCTCTCTCTCTCTCTCCCTCCCTCCCTCCCTCTCCCTCTCCCTCTCACACGCACGCGCACACACACGCACACGCACACACACGTTATGAACTTATACTGTACGATTGTGCAGTAACAACACAGCGCATAGTTACGTGCCCAGTAAAGTGTGTCCTTGCTGTACTATCCAGTAAATGGTACATTTATATAGGGCCTTTAGCCAAGACACTTTACACAGTGAACTGTATACTATGTGCATATTTACGGTACTAATGTAAAGAAAATGCTGGATCAGCAGTGGTTCAGGACAGGAGGTAGAGAAGCGATCTTGAAACTGTTCAAGGGTCGGGTCGATGCCTTGCTTATTTGACTCTGCCGTGATGCGTGGTGTGTGTTTAAATGGGTGAAAAATGCACATTGTTGGGAATGTCATCAAAGTCCCATAACCGCATAAGAGCTGTCTAACGTTTCTAATGTATGTTACAGTGTGATCTTTAGTTGTTGGGCAAGATCAGATAAAGTCACAGTCTTTATCAAAAGGGGTTACATGTACCCTTAGGGGTGCCGGAAAAGGGGTGGCAGTGGCACAGTACGTATTTGACAAAGTGTAAAATTGAAAATAACTTAGTTTACCGTTAAGTTTAACGATAAGGGGCCACAGTTTAGTAGTTTTCTGTTTTGTATATCACGTTTTAGGGGGGACAAAAGAAAAATGGTACTCTTGCATCATCTTTAAACATGAGCTAACTGAATGTGAACCCGCACAAATTAAACAAATTTAAGAAAGGAACATACAAGGATTACATACACAAGGTTACATGCCGTGATTAGCAATCCTTATGTTTTATTTTCAATGTAACAACAAAATCAAGTAAACAGTGTAGTACCCTATTGGCCTGAATATAAGACAGTGTTTTTCCCCAATGGAAATATCCAACAAAATGATGTCGTCTTATATTTGGCGACTATATTATTTGATATTCAATGTTCTTTTTAGACATGAGTCTTGAAAAATGGGTCTTTTAACAAGGTCGTCTTATATTCGGTACAAATGTGGTACTTTCAGAAAACAGGGAAAAGGGATACGGGAGCCACATTTGAGAACCAATTAGATCAGATCAGTATCAGTTAAAGGGGAATTCCACCCATTTTCAAAAATTTCCTGAGAGGGTACAAATGTACATTTGTACCCTCTCAGGAAAATTCTGAAAATTTGTACCCTCTCAGGAAAAAGGGGTCTGAAAGAATAATCATTAACATGGTGAAATACATCTTGATGATGTCATCAGATATATTTCACCATGTTAATGATTTTTTCAGACCTCCCAAAATACAGAATTGTGGGAACTTTTTTTTATCATGTCCACACAACATCTCTGAGATATATTAATGACATATTAAAATGTTGAAAACGGGTTGAGTTCCCCTTTAAGTATAGTGATCCCTGGAAGAGAATTTAGGGGTCATTTCCGTGTGCGGGTGGCTATGTAGGCCAAAATATACAGCACAGTCATGTGAATGACTGGGTATAGTATAGTATGGCTGCATGTGTATTTTATGTGTGTCCATGAGCTGTACTGAGACAGAGAGATGATCCCCAGGGTCGAGCCCCGGAGCGCCGTCTCCCTCGACCCGCTGCTAGTGTTATTACCGAGGGCAAGTGCTGCTGGGCCAGCGTGTTACGGAGGGGACATCATTCACCCATTACTTATTAATGCTTAAGTCATCGTTCCACAGACAGATAAAGGTTAATACAACATTCCGTCCGCCACTTTGGTCCCAAACAACATATCTCAAGACCTACTACTTGCCTGGATTGGCATGGGATTTGCTGTGCATTCATGCTCCCCAGGAGTATACACCATGCGGATCACTTTCCTTTTAGTGCAGTGGTTTTCAACCAGTGGTCCGGGGACCACCAGTGGTCCTTGAGAGAGTTCCAGGTGGTCCCCAGCTAAATGATGGAAAGGTTAACCAGATTAACCAGATGTAACTCTTTGAGAGCGTGAAAATGAAACCAAATGGACCCTTGCAGGTCCATTTGGGTTCATGTTTACACTTTTTATTTTTGGGGTCTGTGGCGGTGAAAATGTTATCTCTCTCAGTGCCAGCCCTTTTTCATATTTTTGGAGGTCGCCAGTGCCAGCGATTTTCATCTAAAAATCATATTTCATATTTCGGTCCATGTTTCCCGACGGACAAGTTAGTGGACGGACACACACTTTTGGTTCCGGGTTAGTCCGTCCCTTGTTATGCTCTAGCAATGGTCGCCGCGGTCGCTGCTAGCTGCTGTTAGCATGGGGATCGGATTAAACCGGCACCGGTAAGTAACGTCACGTACAGTAGCGTTAACGTCAGCGGCATCTGTTGTTACTGTAAATCATAATGATAACGGGTGACGTAGATTCATTTCAACGGCATGAAAAATATTAACGTGGCCCTGCATTCACATTATTACATTTTGTCGATCAGGGGCAGCTATTACAGTCTATCACCACAAGAGGCGCCTTTCCCTATGTCATATATTGTCAGTATATTTGCATTTGGCCTGACTTTTCCCACTACCGTAGTGTTGAGATCCCAGCGGAGCAGCCATGGTACACGCTGCAATCTAATCTATTGTATACTCTACTACTATTATCATCTCAGTGGTTTTAACCATTACAGTACCATTATGGTGTGACAGAAACTAATCACGAACAAACCTAAAATGAACGCATCCATAAACATTATGCAACAACGCATTATAATATTTATTCCAGCTTGGGAGTAGCTGTTCACATTATTAGCGTGATGATCGACTAAGGTTATTTTACGGCGGACAGACAGTTGAACACAAGACGGATGGATAAATCAGATGGCTGAATCATGGAAACTAGCATTATATGATGGTGCCATTCTCTACTGCTTCTATAAACAATAATCACGGGCACCCAGCGCTTTCGTGTCAGCTGAAACGGTTGGGTCAGTGTAGTGATATTTTTTTTTCTTTTTTTATTAGGCTTAAGCAGATACAGGCTCAGAGAAATAACATTCAAAGAGCCCATCAATGATCTGCAGCTACTCAGCCTGGGGTAAATAAACAGTGTTTCGTGAATAAAAGTCCTTATACCATTTGATACAGTATATAATTATACTGTATCGGTATAAACATGTACATGTACATACTGTACAGTATGTACAAGTATGTGTTTTTCTCTTACACAAATATGAAACTATCATGATGATGAGTGAAGAACTTACTTCACACATGTGCGATTTTATTAACTGCCAAGTCTCTCATACACGCACACGGACACATGCACACACGCGCGTGCACTGCACATGCACACACATACACAGCCTCCCATGTGATGAAGACAAGTAAAACAGAACCATATCAAGCGCCAGTACACTAAGCACTGTGTCTCCTGTATAAGTCGTGATCAGACCTCACACACACACACACACACAGTAAAATCAACAGTGGAGAAGTCTCCCTTTCGTCTGCATCTCCCCCCGGCTGTCCACTCCCTGAAGGATAGAGAGTCATATAGTATGTGTGGAATAATTTCATCAACTGCTCTTTATCCCCACGGAGCCCTCCACTTTAAACACTTAACGGCTAAATAAATAATGATAGCTCCCTTCTTTCTCTCTCTCTCCCTTTCAATGTGTGTGTGTGTGTGGGGGGGGGGGTGCACGTGCACATGCGTGCATTCGATGTTAAGTGTGTGTACGTATGTTAACGGCACCCCGCCACACACACACACACACTGTAGCCTCCATCATGGTCCCACAGCAGCAGAAGTCCTTAAAGCGAATAATTTGCTTCCGGCTCGTGGGCCTCGCACGCTGCCTGCCGTTCAGCAGGCAGATTATGGGCCTTTAAGTAGCAACCGGCCCTTGAAATGTGACTCTGGAGGGGCTTGATGGAGCCGTCTGTCGAAGGAAGAGAATGCCTCTGCCGAGAGAGACGGAGGACGATAGAGAGACGCAAGGAGAGGCAGCAGCGGGAAAGGAACAGACAAGTTGAAGAGCAAGAATAGTAAAAATGGAGGGATATATACATTATTATCTGTGTTTGTTTGATGGAACATAACGTCTTCCACTTAGTTGGAATAGTGCAGACTATGAGCCACGACAGGACGTGGCATGCGGTCCACTTCATCCGCTCTATAGGATTGTTAAATCACGTTTCGGGGTGAGCGTTCTTGTAGTCGGCCTATACTGGCCTCTCGGGTCGTCAGGGGTAATTATGAAAATTTCTACTAGAATAAAGAATGACACCCAATGAGTTTGGAGTCAGCACATGCTCTACCCTCCGGCATATGTGCTGGATTTAAAGTGTTTTAGGCAACTTTAGTGTGTAGAAACACTGTGTTTGTAAACAGATTTGTTTAAAAAACGGAATATAACTCTACCTCACCTCCACTCTATTGGCTCATTATGACACTGCTGGAGTCAAGACTACTGTGCTGTGATTGGCTTAAATGCTGTCTCACCCCAGACAACCTCTCACAAAATAGCCACACCTGTCCTGAGCCCGACAAATGTTTTGATTTCATGATTTGTGGACAACAACAAATTTCTGGATCATCTGCAGGACAAAGCAAGTGTCTGTATGCAGGGTAACAGCTGCAGTGTCAAGTAGAAGCAACATAGAGAGGAAAATGCAAAAAATATAGCTATATACAGTGTCTATTTTGATATTTGGCTAAAACGTTGCCTTTATTATATCTATAACAGTGGTTTTCAAGCTTTTTGACAGCAGGGCCCACTATTTTTTCGGCATTTGAGCCACAGACCACCATTTCAGGACATTTTAGCCCCACAGATCCTAAGATTTCTTTTGCTTTCTGTCCACAATACCAGGCTGGTTAACAGTCAACCATACAGTGGTTGACTGTTTTGACCATTAAAATGACCATTAAATCTTTTACATTCTCTAGTTGTGTAGCCTTGGGCTAATTCAGATGATGAATATTATTAACTCTTGATAGCGTAAACATGAGACCAAATGGATTTGGTTTCATGTTTACCCTCTCAAAGTTACATCTGGTTAACCAACTTTCCATTATTTAGCTGGGGACCAGCTGGAACCCTCTCAAGGACCACTGGTGGTTCCCCGGACCACCGGTTGAAAACCACTGATCTATAAGAAACTTCACTGGTTCTTGAAATGTCTCCACCCTATAGCGATCCCTGTCAGTTTAAGTGTAAGCCGATGCATCATGCCATGTGTGGATTATCATGGGTTTCCTCTCGTACTGCAGGCTGCTACAGTACGTAGGAGTATGACATGTCCCCGGCTGTGGTATAGTGACAACATCATTTTAGGTTTGCTGACTCCATATTAAAAAAAAGAAATGGTGTGCGTCTTTCTTTTTCCTTTAAACGCCACAAACCCATTAAGATATCAGGCTTTATTTACATTTATGTATGATTCCAAATCAATTCTGCAAACCCACTCCTTCACTGCTTTTTGCCTTTCATTGTTTTCGACATGAAACGCGACATGTTCCACAGCGCTGCTGCCAGTAACACTCCATCTCTCTCTCTCTCTACTCTAACCTGAGCTAAAGTTCCTATTCCTCTCCACTGAAGAAAGCGCGGGAGGCAGGGCAGACAGACAGCGACGTTTTTTTGATCTAATCTCATCATCTCTCAGAGAGAAAGAGAGAGTGAGAGAGAGAGGATAGAGGCATCAAATCCCTCCTGAAATGACATCCGAACATCAATACGCCTTCCCCCACCCCTCCACGTCTATCCGATGTGACAGTAAAAGCCGTATCGATTTCCACCTCAGATTAAGGATACTGTTGGGAGCAATTTAAACATACAAGCTGAAGTGTCCTGGTCCCACCAGTGAGTGATGTGCGTTCAGGTGGGGTGGGGGATGTTTGAATAATCACACCGCATTTGGGAGGAGCAAGAGTCTTGGAATGTAGACGTTGAAAATGGAGATCGCTAGTAATGGTGGCTTAAAGATTGTGTGTGCTTGTGCTTGTGCTTGTGTGTGTGTGAGCTGCATGGGGGGGCATGTAACTTAGGGGAGTTGAGTCGAGTGAAAAGAGGGGATTTGGCTCAGTTCTTGTGATGTAATATATAAAGTCAGACCAGATATACAGTATAAAGATAAGTACCCGACTAGGTGTACACCATGGCTTCACAGGAAGGAAAACATCTGATCGCTCACATGGGGAAAGCCAGCTGCACTGTGGCTGCTATAGGCTGTTACTGTTCAGTGTATTAAATAATATGTCAATCATTGACAAGGCTCAACACAGTTTAAAATCTTTGAGCTGTTCCAAAAAAGCATCTTTTGAGGATCCCAACTCATGGATGTAAAAATAAGAAGAAGAAGAAGAGGAAAATGCCTCCCTGTCCGCTGCAGACACCCTACACCATGCCTGTCACTCAATTAACTACTGGCCAATCACAGCGTCTTTTCCGGTTAGACAAGAGCATTTGCCAGATTTGACAAGAGCAATGTCAGACAAGACCATTTGCTCGGTGATGCACACAGAAGCTTGTGTCCACTATAGTCTTAACATTGCCAAACGTTTGCATCTTGCAATAGTTGCCTTACTACTAGTGAAGCACCAACGCACGCACCAACGTGTGTGTGTGTGTGTGTGTGTGTGTGTGTGTGTGTGTGTGTGTGTGTGTGTGTGTGTGTGTGTGTGTGTGTGTGTGTGTGTGTGTGTGTTTTCAAAACATTAAACAAACTTCTTCCTTTTCATTACTTTCTAAAAAAAAGTATATTGCCATTTGTGCCTCATGATTAGGCTATTTTCAAGGGAAATATAAAATACCTAGACTAATAACATGAATGCACGTTTCATTTAAGTGTCAGGCAGGTAGCATGCAGACATGCAGCATTGTAGACAGACAATGAAGTTAAATTAGTTTAGTTCACAAGACAATATCTGCTTTATTAATAAGGATATTATCCATACTATAATTAAGGAAATGTGTCTGTCTGAACCGAAATATTGCGGTTCATTAGTGTGTATTGAACCTTGGAGCCCGTATTGAACGGTTCGGTTTTTTTCTGTGAATTGTCCCACCTCTAGTGTGTGTGTGTGTGTGTGTGTGTGTGTGTGTGTGTGTGTGTGTGTGTGTGTGTGTGTGTGTGTGTGTGTGTGTGTGTGTGTGTGTGTGTTCTGTCATATCAGTCTTTTTCCAGAAATATATAAAATCCAAAAATTGCACTACTGAAACAGGTAATTAATTAATGCAAGTACGAAAGATGTGACCTCCACATGTTGGAGCACTTGGAAAACACACGCACACACGCACACGCACACACACGCACACGCACACACACACACACACACACACACACACACACACACACACACACACACACCTGTGCAGTGCTGGGCAGCAGGTGGGCAGGGCTGAGGCCATGTATCCTGATGTCACTGATGATGCTCCATGCTGACCTGGTCTCTCTGGAGGTCATCCTCCCTGACCTCTGCTGCCTCCTGCCTGCCAGAGGAAAGCTCTGATAGATCACTGCTTCTCAACACACATTCATGGATGTACAGTACATAGATTATTTGGCTGCATACGCCCACATGGAAAATACGTTGTAGTCCTGTGCCAGGGATGTGTGTTGCAAAGAAGTTCGCCTATTGGGCAATCTACAACCCTTTGCAATTGATATTTTTAGACCCACAGACCCCAAAACTAAAGATTTCTTTTGCTTCCGTCCATGACCATTAATATTCTAGTCGTGTAGATTTGGACTAATTCGCATGATGGATATTTTCAACTCTTGAGAGTGTAAAAATGAAACCAAATGGACCCGCCAGGGTCCATTTGGTTTCATTTTTACGTTTAACGTTTAATCAAATGAGTTACATTTGGTTAAACAACTTAGCTGGGGACCACCTGGAACCCTCCCAAGGACCACTGGTGGTCCCCGGACCACCTGTTGAAAACCCCTATTGTAGATCAACTATTTTCAGAGTGCGGGTGCAACCAGAGCATGAAATTGTATAGCTGTATATAATAATTGGGTATATTCTGTAGTAGACAGTTTAGTCTAGGTTACAACATCTTTGTGTGTATCATTTTGAGACACGCTTAGCAAAGGCACAAATCTAGTTCAGCATCTCTAATAATCATGGTTCATGGATGGACATTTCATGGTATCAAACTTGTGACCTGCAGGATGTTGGAGGTTTGTCTTTCAAAACCACCTGGTTGTTGTTTCTATGAGTTGCTTCAGGGGAAAGTGCCCCCAAGTGGCATCTGCTGTGTTACAGTATGGAGGGCAGGGTCACAGAAGGACCTATAACCCCCCCCCCCCCCCCCCCCCCCACCCACACACACACACACACACACACACGTGCTTCTGTCTACACATACCACAGAGAGAGAGAGAGAGAGAGAGAGAGAGAGAGAGAGAGAGAGAGAGAGAGAGAGAGAGAGAGAGAGGGACCACTGCAGCATGATATATCTATCAGACACCAACTTTATTGACCTTCAGGGATGCACACTACATAGTAAACTGCACATTATACAAAGACCACACAACTCACACACGTGCGTATGCTTATTGCATGTCCACAGAAAAATATATATATCTAAAGTTACGGCTCAACACTTGAATGAATCCTAAAATCTAAATAAAAACACCAGCACTTAAATACATTCATGGCCTAAAGTGTGAAATAGTCCTGGAATGCAATCGTTTCCATAATAATTATACAGCTATAAGTCAAACACAATATTTTTTTCCCCATATTTTACCAGAAAGATGACTGCCGCAATTGTTTCAATTATATTTCCAATGGGTCAAAGACGAGACGCCCTTTTTTTTGGGTACGGACACATAAAAGTACCATGACATGAAGAGGATTACATTTTGGATACATCAGGTGAAAGTACATGGTCCACTTTGTAATGTCAGTAACTTTTGATGAAAAAAAGAATTAAGAGCATAGGTGAAATAAGCTCATAAAGTCCATATTTGTCATTCAGTGTAAGAGTACGAACTACAATTTCAATGAAACATGTTTAAATATTCATGTGAAAAAATAAACAAAGGTCTGTTTTAACTGTCCTGGCATAATTGTACAGGTGTTGGTCATGTTATATTAAAAGCACGTTGCAATACTCCTTTGTTTTGATATTCAAATCATTAGGGGACTTTTGTGCCCAATACTCAATTAATTACAGATCATTCAGTGTAATGAGATAAAGCTGGCCTTTTTAAACGACCAATCTAGTATATAGTCAGCTGAACACCTGTGCCATTGTTAGAAGAACTCCTGAAGACTTTGGAGGTGTTATCAGAAGGTGAGTTTCCTTCTCTGAAATATGTGATATATCCATGTTGTTATGATGTGGTACCAGTGGACACAAAATGAAATGTCATTCAGTGAAATGTCAAAAGTCACTTTTATAGTTGAAATTTAATGGAAACAAAAAACATGTCAATTTTAGGTTCAATGAAGACCTTAAACATAGCTGCTTACTATGACGTGCATTTCATTTATTTATTTTTATGTCATACACTATCTTTGCATTTTACTATATTACACCGAATTGTCACATCTTAGAAAATGGACTGAAAAGGAATGTTGTGTACGATTTCCTGAACAGAAAATATTAACCTTAAACAATAGACACTCTAAGCTACCCAAAAAAGTTAAAACATTTTGTAAGAGAATACTTTTATTTTTTTAGGCTTGGAAACGCTTATTCGTCTTTGACCCCAATCCAATGACACACAACACATAAATTGTCCCTCGTCAATATGCGGTCAATATGGGAACTTATCTATTCCTATGTATTGCACAATATCAATATTGTGCAATAAAATACATCACTGGATCAGCAAGACTGCAAATGAATTCAAAGCAAAGCTTTCTTCTCTTAAACAAATGTTTCTCATTAATACCAAATATCATTGACTGTGTTAAATTAACAGTATTTTGCGGAATATAGATTGGGTTCTGGAAATACATCAAAGGAGGGTCTGTGGCCTAGCAGCTAACATATCAAACTACTGGGGGTCCTTGGCATGAGGAAGCAGCTACAAAACAGAGGGCTGTCTCCACTCATGCCACAGCCCTTGGAATCAAAGTGTTTGTCCTGCTACTAGCGGGTCTGGATCTAGCCATGACCCCTCTAAATGCCCTGACTGATGGCATGCAAAACAACCAAAATTTCCAAAAGATATTTCCAATTAAAGTGACTGAATGAATGGAAACCACTAAACCAACAGCATTTCATCAGGGGTGTAGTGGAGGGGGGACGCGGGGGGGCGGCGTCCCCCCACTTCTCACATCTAAAATATTTTTGGGTCTGAAAAAAATCATTAGCATGGTGAAATACATCTTGATGACATCATCAAGATGTGTTTCACCATGTTAATGAGTTTCCTTTTTTCGGAGAGTGTACAAATGGAACCAAATGGACCCGCTAGGGTCCATTTGGTTCACATTTGTACACTCTCAGAAAAAAAAAAAAAAAAAACCCTTTCAGAGGCGTCTCCCCACTTCTAAAAGTACCACTACAACACTGCATTTCATCATTGAAAACAGAAAACTCTCTGAGTCAGACCTTTAGCTTTATGCATGCTGCGTGTCTGTTGCAATTTCAACAACAAATGATGTTATTATTGATGCTTACTCGCCTAATAAAAAGTCCTGTAACCGAAAATGGTATGGGTGTGGCTTCATCACACCCATACAGGTGATGAAGCCACCCCCATACCATTTTCTCCTACCCCCCAATTGTGAAATGTTACATCTGGGCCTGGTTACTGGTAAGTTGTGGTAACCAAAGCAATAGCTGTTGTCAACTCTCAGAATAACAACAAAACACTTTATTGGTAGGTCAGTATCTCAACGATCTCACATTTTCATCTCACAGTTCACCCTTAGTTGCCAATAACACTATACACTACACAATATAAACAATAGCCATGTAGCATGCTAGCTTTGGTTAGATGGATGAAGACACTGAGCTATATACACAACAGTAGTTAATAGATTTCCTGTGTCATGTTCCTGATAAGTTGTAACATGTTTAAGTTGCAGAGAAAGAAAAGTTTGGCTTTTCTTACAAAGGTAAAAACATGCACATCCACTCTAGCCCAGGTACTGGACAAGAAAGAAAGAGAGTCTACAGTGGTAACAGAAAACTCAGCTCCTCTGGTTTATTAATTTAATCACTATGTTGGATTTTCTTCTGAAATGACTTTTGTTTCTTACCACAGTGCTTGACTGGTTCTGGACAGTGAGCAGGGAGCAGGGTGCAGCTTCAGGCTGCCTTAGAACTGTTCTGTCCAAACTCCTGACCCAAACAGACAAAGCCAGGTATGTGCAAGTAGTATATGAAAGGGGCCGAACGACTGTGCCCTTTTCGGCATCAGACAAAAGTGCCCTCTCCGTTCTGAACTGAAATCTATCATTTTATGTTGTTGCTATGTGCAGTGCAGCCAACACTTCCTTGTTCATTTTGGACCACTCAAAATCTTCCTGTCATCATAGATGTTGCCACGTCTGCTTTTCATAAGCACTTTGGTTTTGTTTTTTCAGAGAAGTTGTTTGAAATAATGGTAGTTACTAGTTTCAGGAAGCGATTTTATTATTTATTTTTAGCCTTATTCCCAAAATGTTGTTTAAATCTGTGATTCTGGTCAAATATTGTCATACAGGAGTCCAAGTACCACACAGCATATGTATCTGTGCACACGTACCTCACCTGCCAGGCTTTTTTCTATTTGTATAAAACACTAACTATTTTGGAACACATGAGATCTACAAGCTCACAATGGTGCACTGTGAGATTGTACATTTGCTTTTCTAAAGTAGCTGCTGATGTATAGCAAGTATATATAGTGAGCCATTTGGGGTGGCTATTTTCCATACACCTGAATTCTTCTATCACACAATCTGGCAACACCACAGAGAGTAAACGTTGCCAGAATGTGAGAAATAAGCAACCACGGTCTGTGAAAATAAATGAGCTACTGAGCTACTAAATGAATAGCAGATATACAGACTAACAATGTGTTGTGAGCTTGTAGATCCGATATTTACCAAAATAGTTCTTGTTTTATATAAATGCTTTAATTTGGTTACACACACACACACACACACACACACACACACACACACACACACACACACACACACACACACACACACACACACACACACACACACACACACACACACAGATATTCACATATGGGCCTATACAGTATATGGCTTTGTCCTCTGCATTAACGCATACTAACTAAAATACAGCATCCGGGGGAGCAGTTATAGACATAGAGGTTAAGTGTTTTGCTCAGGGACACTTGGGCTCACACACTAGGGCGAACCAGGGGGTCAAACCAGCGACCTTCCAATTCCCAGACAGCCACTTAAACACTCAACCACGTCTGCCCGTTACACTCATTCCAACGGCGTATTAGCGACAATCATCATCACTCCGTTATATAACTAACTAACAAGTTGTGCTATAGTGGGGCCTCCCACAGTCTGCCGCTGGCTTTGGGGGTGCAGGGACCACCTAATCACTACATCATAAACATAAAAGTGTTCCATTTATAAAGCAGCTGAAACCTCACAGAGCGAGGTTAACCTAACCTGCCGTCATGCCGGTGTTTACCATGCAGCCCTGGCAGTCGGTCACGGTGCTGTGCACAAAGCTGCAGCCTTTGATCTCCACTGGCTCCATGCTGTTCTAGGTATACCCACAATCCCTCTCTGTCTGCACCACACACCGCCTAGCTGCCTCCCACACAGGGGCGGATTGGCCATCTGGAGTACAGGGAGTTTTCCCGGTGGCCACCTAGTGGCCTGGACAGTTTTTTTTTTTCCTTTTTTTTTTTAAAGTCCAAGGCAGGCCAGGGCGCCAGGCCCAGACCAGGCAAACTAGTGTTTCTATCCTTCAAAAAAGAAAAGGTGTTAATCTTCTACATTCTCTAGTTGTTGGGCTAATTCACATGATGAATATTATAACTCTTGAGGGTGTAAAAATGAAACCAAATGGACCCGCAAGGGTCCATTTGGTTTCATTTTTACGCTCTCAAAGAGTTACATCTGGTTAACCAGCTGCCCCCACCAGGGTGGCCTGGCAAAGGCAAAATTGTCCCGGCGGGAAAATATGTGCCAATCCGCCCCTGCTCCCACACTACAATGCATCCCACGTGGGGGAGCGCTGAAGGAGGAGGGGCATATCTTTGGCATTTTAAAATGATTTGAAACACTACTACTGCTACTAACTAACCACAATGGTTGCACCACTAAACCAACACCATTTCATCATTCAAAGCAGAAAGCTCTCTGAGTCAGACCTTTAGCTTTATGCATGCTGTGTGCCTGTTGCAACTTCAACGACAACTGATTGTTATTATTGATTACTTGCCGAATAAACGTCCTGTCATTTAATTTTAATATTTTCTTGTTTTCAGCCCATCTGTGTTTGATTTCATGTTGATACCTTGTCCCTTATATTATATACCCATTGTCCCGAATATAACACAACCCCTATGTTTCAAGTCTCATTTGTGTAAAAAGAACATTAAATGTCAATATTATTTGACAAAAATCCTAAAAAAAAAAATAAGATGACTGCATTTTTTAGGATATTTACATTGAAAAAAACACTATCTAATATTCAGGCCAATAGGGTATAATTGTATTGTGTAATTGTGTGTAATTTTGTTTTCTTATTTTATTTTTCTCTCTTATTTTTTATGCACTTTGCTATAAAAAAATCTATGAAATAAAAAAAAATCTGCATGGTAAAAAAAAAAGTGGTTTGAACAATATTGTTGGGCAACCCCACCCCTGAGGTGGGGTTGCCCAACATGCACATTGCACAGCCATATCATACCATGAACCACGTGAACTTGGATAAGCGGGGCTTCTGTTCAACACTGTGAGAGGTAAAGGTGGCACTGATGAAGGGGGGGATAAAAACAAGCCATTAGAAGCGCAGCACTGCACAGGTATAAACAAAATAGGGACTCGGGCAAAGGAGGAACAAGTCATCATCATTGAGGATGAGATGTGTGTACTGTACTGTATGTGTGGGGGTGGTCTTTGAAGTGGCTCAGAGAATTCCCCAAGGTACCTCTGGTGAGATATTTATTTGAATAAAGATTCACACCCCAGTGAGCAAGGGAAGACGGGGAGTGACAAGGTTTTAATTTCTAGGTCTCTCTCTGTCGAGAGAGAGAGAGAGAGAGAGAGAGAGAGAGAGAGAGAGATGAAGAGCGAGTTAAGAGCTAGACAGAGGTGGGGGAGGGCCTTAGACACACAGAGGTACAGTATAGTGATAGAAATGAGAGGTATAAAGGCAGGCAAAACATTTTGACACTTTAAACCTAAGGCAGTTTGCCGGCAGTAAATAAGAAGAACTGGATCAATAGCAGTCAGTGATAAGGAGATAAAACAGCTAAATATGAAATACAGCCGTACAAAATGGTATAGATTTCCAATGGGGGGGGCACGTGATCCCAACTGCTTTGAAATGCAAATAGCAACTTATGCACATTGTCCTTCTCAGGGGCCCGGCCACCTATTGATCTGCTAAAACAAATTCCATTGATCATTGAATATTTACTGGTGATAATTAAATCCCTCGCCAAGGTACTTACAGCCCATTTCCAGCTTTTCCAGCGCCTTCCTCTGGGGAGACTCGCTAATGCTTTAGGAGCACTATGTGAGAAATAGCCACGCAGCTAATTGCAATAAAACTAGATATTGAGTTCATGTTAGGGATATCTCAACGCCTGTTTCCTGTCAACCCGTGTGTCACCTTAATGCAGAAGCTCGCACATCTGCTAGCAAAACCACTTTGGACCGTCCTAATTGACCTTAATCGTTGCGGGGGCAATTATGAACGAGCGTAATTATTCGGAGAATTATACAATTCAGTACCAAATTACACCTATAGGCCCCAACCCCTTCTGCGACATCTTCCACTTAAGCTTGAGAGAGAGGAGTAGGACTACTTTTCCCAGGGGTCTTTGGGGAGTTCGACAGGAGGAAGTGACTATAACAATGCTTATGTGGTCCACTTTGCGTATGGACTTGTTTGAGGCAAACATCCAGCGATGTGCATTAATGAGGCTATATTCGCCACAGACAGACTCTTCCGTTTTAGGAGACATCGCATCAACATCGATTTGGAAAAAGAAGAAGAAGAAGAAAGGGAGGGAGGGGGAAACTCTCCGCTAATCGTGTGACATAATTTATGACATTAAGAAACTAGGAAACAGGGAAAGGTTGCTGTCAGGATAGCATTAGAGGGCAGCTCTCACCGCGTGGCCCAGTGTTAAACAAAGTGCCAATCAATAGCCCTTTTATTAGTGGCCGCAATCAATGCAGCGGTGACGGAGCGAGCCAATTAACGCTATCGACCAGCCGAGCGGGAGAAAGAAAGAAAGAGAGAAAGAGGGAGAGAAGTGGAGCAGGGAGGAGGAAGAGAGAAAGATGGAGGATAGGAAACTATAGGAAACGGAAGTTAATCTTTTTTTTCCCTCAATTTATTCATCCATGGCAGGAGAACATCAGGACGGGAGGTGTGCTATAGTGCTGTGGTTTTCAACCAGTGGTCCGGGGACCACCAGTGGTGCTTGAGAGAGTTCCAGGTGCGTCCCAGCTAAACGATGGAAGGTTAATCAAATGTAACTCTTTGAGAGCGTAAAAATTATGGACCCTTGCGGGGCCATTTGGTTTCATGTTTACACTGTCAAGAGTTAAAATATTCATCATCTGAATCAGCCCAAGTCTACACATTTAGAGAATGTAGAAGATTAATGGTCATTTTTATTTATGTTTGCCTGTGTTTTGTTTCTGAAACCCAGCCTGGCATTGTGGACAAAAGCAAAAATAATTCTTTAGCTTTGAGGTCTGTGGGCTGAAGTGTCCTCAAATAGTGGTCCGTGGCTCAAATGCTGAATAAATACTGCATGGTCCCTCCCTGGGATCAAAAAGGTTGAAAACCACTGCTGGTAGTGGAGTCTGCTCTGCGGGGAAGGAGAAGAGAGCGAGGGAAAGAGAAATCTGGATTCCCAGCAAGCGCCGGCCCCGGGGTCTGGCATGGAGGACACCCCTGACAGAAAGCAGAGACCGCCTATCTCCCAGGAGGAAGTGGGGGGTCAGGGGTCCGCACCCGCACTCCCCCCCTGTGTCATCATCCCCCTCACCACCACCACCACCACAGCCCCTATACACCCCCCACTCACACACATACACACACACACTTCCTCACATCTCCTGGTGCGCTGGGGGTGCAGGGGGTGGTCTGCATTGGGAACGAAGAGCAGCTCATCTTCTCACCACTGGGTCTGAATAGTAATGAGGTCATGGCGCTAAAAAATCTTCCCGGTGCGTATGCTGCTTCATCTCCGCTCCGCGGGAGGCTGTCTGGCGTGCGCATGTGTGTGTGTGTGTGTGTCTAAGTGCATAATGTGTACACATTTGGGTGCTTTCTCTGAAGACATTGATTCACACAATGCGACCGGGTCAGTGCATTTCTCCGGATGTCAGTGAATAATATACAAACAAGGTGTACAATTGCAGTCTAGTGCAACGCTGTATACTGTAGGTGCACATTGTTATATCCTTATACCCTTAGTTAAAGGATAGACAGTGTCCTTGTGGTTAGAGTGTCCGCCCTGAAACTGTGAGGCCTGAGTTCGATTCCCAGCCGGGTCATTCCAAGGACTGTAAAAGTGGGATCCAATCCCTCCCTGCTTGGCACTCAGCATATCCATGGGCTGGATTTGTGGTCAAATCAGCAAATGATCCCTGAGTGTGGCGTACGATGTGCCTCACCGCTCCAAGAGATGGGTCAAATGCAGAGAACAAATTTCACTGCGGTAACGTGAGTGACTGATTATATGATGCAAAGTCATATTTGTCCCTGTTCAGTAGTCAAAACACCATCATGAGGCACTTTTAGAAACCTATTGTTTGGGCAAGCCAAGCCTGATATGAATATAAATAAATAATAATAGAATAAAATAAATATTCAAGAATTCAAGACAGGCAACTTTAACGTTTTCAACGTTTGCAAGATACACTGCAGAGTATCGTTAGGAGGTGAAGTGGTGATCTGTTTATTTAACCTCAGTCCTTACAGTATGTGATGCCATCTAAGATCCTCTATATGGACATTACAATACAAATAAAAATGGAATTTAGCTACATGGAATTTACCTAAATACTGCCAATGAGTGATTCACCCACCCTGGGGTGGTCCCCACTATAGGTTTGCATTCACTCAGTACTGATTCCCCTGTCTCTCTTGAAAATACTTTTGGGGGAACTGAACTGATTATACTCTTAACCCAATGAACGTATCACTGTTTTGTATGTATTATTTAAAGTCTGCACTATACCTCTCCCTCCTAACGATCATGCGCTGCTGTATCCTTTGTGTTCATTTTTTGGCCACGTTTCACTATTATGGACATTTTTTGTGTCCACAATAACCTGCAACAATAAAGTTTAACGCATAGCAATAATAATAAACATAATTTTAGCTCAAACTGCTCTCCCTCCAAAGAGAAACCCATGCAGCCTTGAGCTGGGATCAGCATCATTTCTACAGCTCATACATTCTGTGACTTCTTCAGGTCACACCTTGTCAGACCTCTGCTGACAGCTCTGCTCTCTCTCTCTGTATCCCTCTCTCCCCCAGTGTTGCCAACTGCCAAAATCCAAAAAGCACTTCCAAAATGCACTTCCAAAATGCACTTCCAAAATGCGCTAGAATGCGCTAGAGCAGTGCTTTTCAACCATTTTCATACCAGGGCCCACTATTTATTCTGTATTTTAGCCAAGGACCACCATCCGATGTTGAGTTTAGTCTCTCTGACTAATTTAGGAGAGATAACTGGCAAAACGTTGGTCAAAATAGCAATTCTGCTACATTTTCTAAATGTGTAGATTCTTGAAAATTAGGTAATTCAGAATTAATAAAATATAATTTAACTCTTTTAGGGGTCCATTTGGTTACCAATGGTCTTTTCCAGGAAGGAAGGAGGACTTTATCATTGTAGGGACAATAGTGAAAAACGAGGGTTTTATCTCTGGCGCCTGTCAACCAATTTCGTCCCAACTCACCAGCCAAAAAGCACTAGATTTTCCACCAGGAGTTTTTCCACTAATTTTGGCGCTATTATATATGGAGGTAGGGGGTCTGGGAAAAAAGCTAAATATAGTGACAAAATGTGCCAAGTTGGCCACACTGCTCTCTCCCTCTATATCCCAACAGTGTATTTCCGTTTGGGGTGTCCCGTTCCCAAGGAGATGGGATCAGGTGGGACGTCTGCTTCGTGTCAGCTGGCGGCGCATAGCGCCTCGCCGACGGGGTTATCAGTCTCTCTGTAGGAGAACCATGGCCTGAACACAGACCTCTGCATCCTGGAGGAAGACATCCCAACCTGCGTGCCGACAGCCTGGGGAGGTGTTAGCCTGGCTGGGAGGAGGAGGAGAGGAGCAGGGACGGATCTAGAGGGGGGCAGGGGTGGGCAGAGCCCACCCAAATGTGCAATCCTGCCCACCCAATGAAAGGTAATATCAGTGTTTTTCATCAGTGGTCCGGGGACCACAAGTGGTTGAGAGAGGTCCAGTTGGTCCCCAGCTAAATGGTGGAAAGTTGGTTAACCAGATGTAACTCTGTGAGAGTGTAAACATGAAACCAAATGGACCCGCAAGGGTCCATTTGGTTTCATGTTTACACTCTCAAGAGTTAAAACATCTGAATTAGCCCAAAGTCTACACAACTAGACAATCTAGAAGATTAATTGTCATTTTGATCTGCAAATTCTTCTGTTTTGTTTCTCAAATCCAGCCTGGAATTGTGGATAAAAGCAAAAGAAATCTTTAGTTTTGGGGTATGTGGGGCTAAAATGTCCTCAAATTGTGGTCCTCCGTGGCTCAAATGCCGAATAAATAGTGGGCCCTGGTGTCAAAAAGGCTGAAAACCACTGCCTCATATGAAAAACTTTGGAGTTGCCCACCTTGCCCCTCTGCCAGCCCACCCATAGTAGGCCTGGCTAAATCCGGCCCTAAGTGGAAGGGAAGGTGGAGGAAGTGGAGCGAAGTGGAGGGAGGGTGGGAGGTTGTAGGAAATGACAGCGTGTGAAGTGATAAGCCCCTGGCAAGGACCCCCGTGCCCTGGGGGGAGGACTGGGGGCTACAAGGCCATTGTCTCATTGCCTCGGCACCCTGCCCCTGTCCCCGTTGACCCCGTGCAGTGCCAGCCAGCCATCTCCTCATCGCATATAAACACAAGCCACTCACCACCTCACACTCAAAATGGTTACGCACATGCATGCACGCACGCAAACGTCACGCCAAGAACTTTTAATACCAAATGCATGATTAGGATTGTTTCATGTTGCTACAGTAGATATGGAGGGGACTTAGCGCTGCAGCTAACGATTATTTTCATAATCGATTTATGAGACGATTATTTAACCGATTCATCGATTAATCGGATTATGACTCTTATTTAGCTGTCACCTTAAAGGGGAATTCCACCATTTTCATTTTTTTTCCTGAGGGTGTACAAATTTGTACAAGGTCTTAAAAGAAAAATCATTAACATGGTGAAACAACTTGATGATGTCATCAAGTGTTTCACCATGTTAATGATGTATTTCAGACTTCCATTTCTAGGAAACACAGAATGGGAGAACTTTTTGTCCACACAACATCTCTAAGGTGCATTAATTAATGAGAGTAAACTAACTGAGGCCAACTAACTGAATAATTGATTTGACAATTACATGATTAATTGTTGCATTGTTGTACTCTGATCAGTGAATCTGACAAGATACCTTGCAGTCATTGAGAATCCCTCTAGCAATTGATAGTAGGGCTAAGTTAATACATTGTATGTAAAATTATGCATGCAGTTTGTTAGCAAAGTAGTAGCACAGTTCATGGAAGCAATGAACTGTGCAAATACCTGTGTTTATAAATACTTCACCAATAATGGACATGCTGTAGCAAAAAGTGCACTCTTATGCTTATTACACACCGGTGAAAAAGCGAACCAAAAAAAGCGATATTTGCGCGAAAAAAATCGTTTCGCTTTTTCGCCGGTGTGTAATAAGTGCACTCTTACTTTGAGAATTATACAAGTTTTACAGGTATGTTTTTGACCTCGGTGTGTAACGATAGTAAGTGTAATGAAATATAAACATTGAATCATATTGTATCACTATCATTTGACTTTCCATCGTATTGTTTTGCAATGGGAATAAGCAATTCAATCAACACTAAGCAATTGTGCATTGCATTGAGCAATTTTAAAAAGAAGAGGGTAAAAGATGGGTTTAATTGTATACTTTTCCATTCCATAGTTTAACTTTATAACATCAAAGGAAACAGGTTACTTATTGCCATGTCTGTCTGCTTTGATGAATAAAATAGAATAAAAAACGACTGTGGTAAGCACTGCTAGGTGTGTTTGGGCAGCAGAATCAATCTGCAGAGCTGAAATATTCACCAGGATGGAGCGCAGTCCACCCCACCCCACACACACTCCCTTTGTGAAAGGCCTGAGTGCTCATGCCCACACATCCACCCAACAAAGGGGCTGCTTTCTTATCCTGGAATTGAGCAATACACACGGCTCCTTCAAGACAGCACGAAAGAGGGAAAGAGAGAGGGGGGAGAGAGAAAAAGCTTTACATCTTTTGGAGTTGTGCTTCCCTTTTATTTATTTATCAGGTGAGCCAGAAGTCGTGCGGATGGGGATTTGGGATGCCGGGGAGGAGGAGGAACTCCCTGGGCTTGGACCAAAACAAGTGCAACAGCAGCACCACACCGACCGACCAGCGCAGAAACTCTGGCCAGAAAACCCATTTGGAGAGGGAGAGGAAAAAAGGGAATTTCAAACTGATTTTACACTGGGAAAAGAAAAAAAAAAGAGTACTGGTCAGTGTTATCGAGTAACGGGGCTAAGCACACTGGTTCACACACACACACTCAGTCTCACTCATATGCGTGTGTGTGTGTGTGTGTGTGTGTGTGTGTGTGTGTGTGTGTGTGTGTGTGTGTGTGTGTGTGTGTGTGTGTGTGTGTGTGTGTGTGTGTGTGTGTGTGTGTGTGTGCAGGAGCTTCACATGAAGGAGAGTGCACAAAGGGCCCAGAGCCAGGGCTAAGTGAACACATTATGCCAGTGCACTCGCCCTGCTTCCACGCACGCACGCACACACGCACACACGCACACACGCACACACACACACACACACACACACACACACACACACACACACACATCCATGCACACCCCAAGACGGACCCTTTTGTTAAAAACGATTGATAAATAAAGTGTGTGTATTTAATCAGATTCAATTTAAGCAGTGAGTCAGTTTGGTATTAACTACCAGTGTAATGCATTTTTGGCACACACGCACACGCACACGCACACGCACACACACACACACACACACACACACACACACACACACACACACACACACACACACACACACACACACCATATACAGTACATACTCTGTACATTCTGCGTAGTGAAGCTTCATCGTATGCAAGTATAGCTCATTACGACTCCAAATAGTTTGCCCAACACTTGTGCAGACAGCGAAGGCCAGCTCTATAATGCCACACTACTGTTACAGTGCCCAACTTAGTTTGAGCGATCGTAACAACTTATTAGGCCTATACTGCGCATACTTCATCGCATGATAAATAGCTTCTATGCAGGCCTGTGCTACAGTGTGAAGTTAAAAGCCTCCTAACTGCCATGTATTTATTTGCATAATTACAATATTATTTATTATTATGTCACGGTATCAATGCATTATTTATCTGTAATGCATTAATTTGTTGGTACACTTAAACATAAAACTCTAGACACCTTAAATTATACGCGTAATTAAGTAGTCCATCTTCTGGTTGGATAAAAAAAAACAGAAAAAAAGAACAGGCAATATTTCATAGTGTTCCACTTGTGTTGAGCAAGCCTTAATTATTTAAAGAAGCCAACAACACAAGCCTAACCTTTATCACGGCCGATTGCATGTTAATGCATGCGCTCCTAGCTCAATTAAATGTTTGTCATGGGAGGTGCTCTGTTCAGGTTTACCACTCTACTCTGTCGGTGATGTGTGTGCCTCAATCTCTGCAATTTTTTTCTTCTTCTTCTCTTCTAATTAGCCTCAAGATTCTCTATGTTTACCCTCAACACTTGGGGGGGAGACTGCTCTGTTGGAATTTAAGCCCCGCTACCGACGTACCAAAGGGCTGTTTTACAACCCCCTCAAGCCCGGCTTGTGTCGGTTTGTTTTCCCACGAGCAGTGTAAACATGACACTTGTTGAAGGACTCTCATTCACCATGTACTTGAGAGGAATGCTATACCCGCCATTTCCCACTTTTCTCACTCCGTTTTACCTCTTATTTCACTCCGTACGGATATCCTTGAGATAAATGGACAGTGTGTCTACAAACTACATATCTATGACTCCGAAATGGAAAACATGTTGAGGAGGGTATGGCAGGCGGGCGGGGGTGGGGGCATCCTAAAAGCAGTTGAGTTGTGTTTCAAGGATACTGCCCCTTTTATTTGGATGCAGCCTTCGTACAACAGAGCGGGGGGCCATGGTGAGACCTGATACAGCCACCCCTATGGTCCCCCCCAAAGTAAGCTTGACAATCTGCAAATCAGAAATTAGCCCTAACAAGCTGGAGCCAAAACTATGGTGTATTTTTTGTGTGTTTCGTTAGAAATTTGATGATGTATTGGCCATGAGGCCAAGGTCAAGGTTCACTCAGCAGCCATGTTCCCAACTCGTTTACATTAACCAGCGACCGCTGCAATCAAAGGTATATGATTTCACCTTTTCTACATCTAACAAGACCTTTTGATGTTGGCAGCCATGTAACATCTGCTTTTAAGTTAGATGGATTTGAGGGAGCCCCCTTTTTTTCTTCTTCTTTTTAGGTAGATCCAGATCATGCGCATGCAGGGAAGGGAAAATAACTTTGGTCAGGCCTGGTTGTCGATAGTGCATGTGATTTGAACGGAGCGAAGGGGGGAATGAAAGGGAAATAAAACAACCATGTCCGAGTGGCAATCCACTTGATGGGGCGGAGACCCTAGGGAGAAAATGCATAACACGCTGCCGTGAAAAAGGGAGGTGGACTTTTTCCCCTCTGGATTTTATTAGGACGCGGCAATGCCATGCTCTCTGCTCAGAATAACTGGCCTTTCCTCGCAGGTTTAACTGCAAGACAGACACGTTTAAGGAGAAGCAATAACAGAAGAATGACTTTTGTTTTGTAGAAAGACGTTTCTCGCTTATTTTTTTTTTTCCAGTCCTGTTGACATATGGAGTTTAATGGCTCTGCGAGAGACAATAAAACTGCACAGGTAAAAGCCAGTACTGCTAACCCGCCTTCATCTCACTCACAGATGATGGAGGCAGATGATCCTGTTGCGTTCTCTGAGACTCTCAGCAGTGGTCTGGAGTCAAGCTTCCTCAACCGACTGCTCCACCCACACTCCAACTCACCCTGGGCGCTAGGTATGCTTTATAGACAATGAACGGTAGTTGCAAAAGTTACTGAATTTACAGTCCCCAGCAAAACAAGCCTGTTCAGTCCTCACTGGCGTCTTGACTTGTTCACTCTTATTTTCAGAAAAAAAAAAAATGATTTCAGCAACCAAAACAGTTATAGAAGTGTGCAAAGTGCACACAATTCCATCTTTCAAACCTTTACGACAGCTTTGTGAGCACAAAGAGGGGAAATGTTTTTTTTTTTTGTGGGGTATTCGGCGGGGTATTCGGCGGGGTATTCGGCGTTTTCGGGATCACCGCGCCACGATTGGCTTAAAAATGGCAACTTCCGGCAACTTTCGGGGGAAGTTAACAAAGCAGCAGTCCCGCCTTTTGATAGTCTCTTTGGGCTTTCATTTCGCAGCGCAGATGTAAGTCTTGAGACCAAGCCTACTAGCAACCCCCCGAAAAAAGCACCTGACTGGACCCTTTGGGAAGATGCATCCGGGTCAGGAACGGTCAGGTTTTTTGTCTGAAGACATTCATAAAGCATCATAGTCCCACTGTGCTGGCGTGACGTTACAGGAGAGCTAGTAGAGACAAAGGCAAAAGGGGGGAATTATTTTTGTTTGCCCCCCCCCATCTGGATCCAGTTGGAAGCCGACCACGGAGGGACCTCCACCATCCTGAGCGGCAAACGAGGAACAGAGGGGCCCATGGTGATTGAACCGTCATTGGTGGAACGGCTATTTCATTCCATTCAGAGAGGGTGGAACGGGTGGGGTAGGGGGTGGTTTGGGCTGGGTTTTGGGCTCCAGGGCCCGTAGAATCTTTAATAGCTGATTTATGCTTGGCTGCTTATCCGTGTTGCACACCACTGAAAATGGCAGATCCAAAAGCTCACGACGTTGTCACGCGGCAACGCGTTGTGAGCTTGTACATCGGACGCGGCTAAATCATCCTTTAAGGCTTCCACAGAGCGGTAGTCTGTTACCAGTTAGCCATGAGCCCGGCACACTTACCTATAGCTGCACATGAAAGCACTCAGGTCAAGTTTTCTCAGGCCTGTAGAATAACTGGAGCTAAGTGATGATGACTACCAATTGGTTGCCGGCCTCTTTTTTCCCTCCCCTAGACCGCAGCGGAAAATCAAAACAAAAGAATGTGCGTGCGATAATGGAAGATAAATCCTCGCTTACATTTTTCGTCTGTGTAACACAAGACTAATTCACCTCACTACATAACCTTGGGTTTTCCTTCCTTTGGTGTCTCCTTGACCCACAGGTCCGAAATCAAAGTGGATGGGTGAGACCCCGACTTTTCCTTTAGGAAGAGAGACATTTTCCCTGCATCGCACGGAGGCGCTGAACTCTCTACTGAACTCCTAGCATATGTTACAGGCTGGGCTGATGTTATTGAAACTGACAATGCAGCAGCGGCTCGGGAGGGAAGAGCGAGCACAAGTCCTCCTCATCCTCCCTCATCTCTCTCTCTCTCTCTTCACGCACGCATGCACATGCGCACGCACACATAACTCACGCCTCTGAAAAAGTTCACCATCCCAACTCTCTGCCAGGAACCCCGGAAAACTGAAGAAGAAAAAAAAGAACTCCAAAACAATCTTTTATTTTTATTTTTAAAGAAGCGCAAATCAAACTGTCAGCTCGGCGAGGATTATTCCACCACAGGGTCTGGCTCCCTGCTTTCCCCTGCCGTAATCCGCCCCCCCAAAAAAACTCTCGGTGAAGCCTTTCAAAACAATTTATGCAAACAAACATCAAGCGCGGCTATTTGTTTTGGCACCACTTTTCAGTAAACCAAACTGAACCAGGACCAGATGGCCCCCCCGCCACACCCCCCTTTTCTGTGCATTGTGTCCAATGGTACAGGCTGGGGAGAAGGGATGGTGGTGATGGGGGGACACTCACCAGGCACTGGCAGGCCAGAGTGATGGGGAACTTAACACTTACTTAACACTTATAGCCCCTATACGCACGGCATTACTGCCGTCATGTCTGGACGTGTCTGGGTACAGTAGTGGGATATGTTTTGTGTTTGTTTGTTTTTTGTTTAGATTATTTTCCATGCCGATGACAAACACAAGCACACAGACAAACATGTGAAGCCACCGTCTGTTGCGCATGTCATCATATTTCAGCTATTACCGGGGATGAAATTGGCTTGAAGATGTTGCCGGAACTCCCGAAGATGTAAAGAAAAGGACACGGAATAGAAAACATTTTTTGTCAAAATTGCTGTAATTTCTCATTGCAGGGTCAGGGTGTCTACTTTCCTTTGTTTTTCTTCCCCTTCTTCTTAGAAAATATGTGGGAAGTGAACCAATCAGAAAAGACAGTCAATGAGAAGAGAGAGAAGGAGGTACAGAGAAAAGATGATTCCATAACCAGTAGACTATACCGGATATCCAACTGCAAAGTGAACTGAACAAATAGAGTTATAATATGACCCTTTGTGCAAGTTATTGAGTGTCTGTTGAAAAAACAAACACTGAGCACAAGGATTATGCTGACTGACGAAAACACACTTAAACATAGATAACACCTGTGGACATGTGTTTGTGGCATAGTGGCAGGTTATTTAACAAGGGATTTTGTTAGTTCTGTCGTCCAGGAACAGGATTCCGCCGCAATCCTTTACCGGAATGGCGTTCCAGGCAGCCCAGTTTCACCCTATAGGTCACAATATAAGGCATATATAGTATATATGGGGGTGGGCCCCTCAGGGCCCCTCAGAGTAATAGATGAGTGTGGTATTTTATCATGATCATTAGTGAAGACTACAGTATATACCGTAGATAAGAACAGTGAAAAGTGGTGAAGTGGTACTTTAAGTAAGTAGCAATATTTAAAATGTCTTCCACCACTGTTATCAATAAACAACTCTGCGGGAAGCTTCTCGGTCACGGCGAATTCAGCATTATGCGAACATTCGCGGAAATAATGCATAAGGGACAAGATGGCCGCCACCGTGCTAACGTATACCATGACCCGGCGGTGGTGACAGCCGCGGCAGTGCTGCGGCCAGTAATTGGAGTGACAGTAATGAGAACCGTCTCCTCTCCCATCTTACAGAGATGGGAAATGCATGGATGCATGCAGCCTCGCATTTTCACCGCCTATACTGGGGGAGAAGAGAATGGAATGTATATACTTGCAATCTATAGTTTTTTTTTCCTTTTTCTCACACACAGGATTGGAAATGGACATGGTCATTTAAAGCTTGAGTGAGTTTCATGACCTCTGGGAGGAAGGCCTTGACACCTGTCAACAGATGATTGTGTATTAGCAAAGGAGAAAAAAAGAATAAGTGTCAGAAAGTTTTTGTTTTTGTTTTCAAAAGCCACTTTAAAAACTCGAAAATGTGGTTTACACATGACAACGACATGTTGCCGCTACCGCTGGCCCTTTTTCCGTAAAGGGAAAGTCGGGTCTGGAGCCAGCATCCATCTCCAGCACACAGACCACACATACACAAACATAGGCCTAGTAGCAGGGAGGTAGCAGCCTACACATGGCAAACAGACTCCACCACTTGCGGGGGACCCAAAATACACATTTGATCGTAATTCGTGGCCAAACATGAACGCTAACGCACGAAGGAGACGCACCGCGGACCAAGGCGACACCACCACCGAGCGGAGCTACTGACACACCCCGATATAGACACGTAGGCCATGCCATGCCATGCCATGCCAATGGGAGACGCAGAGACACAAACCCCGACAGGCCCCGAGATGAAAGACGGAGTGCACGCAAGGTCGGATCTAGGCATGGGCATGGGGGAGGGGGATGCCCCCCTTAAATGCCCTGACTGCCCCACTAAACAGGTTGGCATGCAAAACAACCCAAATTTCAAAGATATTTCAAATTAAAGTGCTTATATTTAAATTTGAAAGACTACCACCGCTACTAACTAACTGTAATTGTGGCACCACTAAACCATCAGCTTTATGCATGCTGTGTGCCTGTTGCAACTTCAACAAAAACTGATGTTACTATTGATGCTTACTTGCCTAATACAAGTCCTGTATAAGATATAAATGTTGTGCATCACAGAAATAAAATATTTGAATGAAAATGGTATGGGGCGCGCCACGGGCGATGAAGCTGCCCCCATACCATTTTCTCCTGCCCCCCAATTGGGAAATGTTACATCCGAGCCTGAGCGCGCGGCGCCTCCGTGGTACCTCAACCCAGATGCGGGCCGTGTGCACAGTCAACCCACAAACTGACCTGACCATCACCAAACACCCTCTCCTCTCACACACACACACACACACACACACACACACACACACACACACACACACACACACACACACACACACACACACACACAGCCAGAGGCTGCCCATAAGCAGTCGTTTCCCAGAGTCACTGCCAGACGCTCTCTCTCTCTCAGTGACAAGCTACAAATCCCTGACACCACCACTGATGATAGCTTTGCAGTACAGCCTCCAGGGGACTATGCCAACCAGCGAGGACAGAAACACGCAAACAAACACACAGACACACACACACGCTTGTCTTTCTTTCGCCGGCTTATAGGCGTTGGTGTGAGCTTGCAGATCGGCGTGGCAGGCAGGGCCAGATCTAGGCATGTATGTATTTCCTAAAAATGGAGGTCTGAAAAATCATTAACATGGTGAAATACATCTGATGACATCATCAAGATGTATTTCACCATGTTAATGATTTTTCTTTCGGACCCCTTTTTCCTGAGAGGGTACAAATGGAACCAAATGGACCCGCTAGGGTCACATTTGTATCCAATGTAGAAAATGGGTGGAATTCCCCTTTAAATGCCCTGACTGCCCCACCAAACAGGATGGCATGCAAAACAACCTAAATTCCAAAGATATTTCAAATTAAAGCGCTTTTATTTAAAATTATTCAAAACGCTATACGCTACTAACTAACTACAGTTGTGGCACAACTAAACCAACAGCATTTCATAATTCAAAATGGAAAACTCTCTGTGTCAGACCTTTAGCTTTATGCATGCTGCGTGTCTGCTGCAACTTCAACAACAACTGATGTTATTATTGATGCTTACTTGATGCTTACTTGCCTGTAGTAAGTAAGTTCTGTATCCAAAATTTATATGGGAGTGACTTAGCCACCCCCATACCATTTCCGCCTGCACCCCCAATTGGGAAACGTTACATCCGGCTCTGGCGGCACGCAGTCAAGCATGATTCAAGCCTTTAGAATAGCAGGGCTACCGTAGGCTATTTTTCTCCCATTCTTTCACTCCACTCGTCCCGTCTCTGTTGAGCTGTCTCTCTGCTCTCTCATGTTCTCTCATCTCAGGAGGAGCCCTGGAGGCCTCTGGGATCTGCTGCTCACAACACCAAACATTCCGGGGATTTGTTTGAGTTAAACATCTGACTATACGACCAATCAAAAAATAATGAGGCTAACAAATGATGTGCCAATTACCGATGTCCGTTCCTATGTGGCAGAAGTTCGATCAAATGAACTTCTGTGTCTTTTTAAAAGTCAAACAATGCCAATCATGTAGCACCAGTGGACTGTCACACCGCTAATGCTTATGATGATCAAGCTAATAATCCCCTCTAAGGCAATCACGGCTCCTTTCATTTGCTTTTGCGGATGATTTATTGAAACAATCGTGGTGATATGATACTTTCTTTCTGTTTGATACAGCTTTAATGACTCCCTCTGTGTGTTCGCCCAGCCTAGAGGACGCTAGTTTTAGTTTAACCGGCCAATACTGTGACCACAGTCCGCCACTGTCACTCCATCCTTGCTCTCATTACAATATTTATTATTACTTTTCTTTTCCCATTTTGGATAATTTACCAGCACTAATAACATCTCCCTGTGGAAGTTTAAATGTGTGTGTGTGTGTGTGTGTGTGTGTGTGTGTGTGTGTGTGTGTGTGTGTGTGTGTGTGTGTGTGTGTGTGTGTGTGTGTGTGTGTGTGTGTGTGTGTGTGTGTGTGCGTGTGTGTGTGTGTGTGTGTGCGCGTGCTGTATGTGTGCATACTGTATGACTGTTTGTGCAATAATTCGGGATCACAAGTGAACGCTCATTGGCATATACCAATCTGCCTTTAATGAGATCACACACCTCCAGGTAGGATGCCCTCCTCATCTCCTCAGCACGGATCAGGGTTCTCCCCTCCATCTCTCCATCTGTCTGCCCTTATTACCATTTCATCACCCACAGCCCTACCCCCCTCCACCCCGTCTTATGAAAAACCACCAAGGCTTTTGTGCGCTTCATTAAGTCGGCACAGGAAACATATTAAACAGGAGAATAGGGCTTGGAGCCATGGCATGTTGACTTAACCTTTCGTGCGTGTGAGTTTATTTTTTGTCTTCACGCCCATGCAGTACATAACGGGAGCGAGTGTACATGCACATTAGTAACCAGCAGGGCCAGTTGGAAAGACAGGCGGGAAACTTTTTTCTCCTCGGCTGATTTTCAACGTCTCGATTCGAATGTCATGAGAGTGAGACGATGGCGATGCTTTGCCATTAGGCAAACGTTATGTAAGTATTGTTATGTAACGTTATGACAAAACTGCGATCAAAACACAGGTTTGGCTCTGATTGTATTTGCAAATAAACTGATGGGAAAACAGGTTACAGTAGATGTGGCTTGCTGTACGACAGCAAACCAGGCAGTATACTGAGGCACGTTTCCACATCAATACAATTCTAGACTAAACAATTAATTTCACATTATATCCTGGAATTGTCTGAGCTTTTAGACACTGTGTACTATAGCAGACTCCACCCATATGATATAGCAAGAAAATTGCAACTTCAAAACAAAACAAACTTGCAGTTACAACATAATGTGTGGTTGTAGTGTAACCTGATAAGTCGAAAAACAGAGAGACCGAGAGAGAGAGAGACAGAGAGAAAGACTTCTGAATTCTGAATGTCTATTTACATTCTGTTTTTTCACAACTAATATTTTTAACTACAAATAATGACAAGACATAGATAGATGTTAGCAACACAAAAGCTAAAGCACTGTACCGTCCACAGTGCTATATGTTGAGTTCCACAACTCCTTACAACAGAGCATATAAATGAGGCATTAGCTCAGCCCGTGAAGGAAGAACCCAGAGCTCGTTAGGATGTGAGTTATTGACTAATCTGGGCAAAACGGTGTAAAAAGATTGTCCTATTGTGGATATGACACATTCCAGGGAGAAGGGCGCTCTGGTCAGTGGGCCATTACAATTACTGTTCATTTGGTCTTGATTCAGTGGGATGGCCAGTGACTGCTGCACATGCATTATGCATGGGTTTGTCCATATGCACTTGGGCCATCATGCATGCCCTTGTGAAATTCATTGGCCACTGGCAAGCAATTACGTTCTGCTTGTGCCACACTCCCTGGTGTAATAACAATTCACAAATCAAAACATACGCCCCATAGAATAGATGATACCAGATCATTTTGATTATTATTTTTTAACAATAGTGGATGGAATGTAAAATACAATAGGAACTATGACAATGATAAGCTAATAGTATGTGTTATTTCAGGTGTGTTTAATCAATTTAAATCTGGCGTTCCTTTTTTTCTGCATGCCAGGCGAAAAAGGGCAAAAGAACATTACCTCGCTAAACATTGTGATTGGACATGTTAACCTTAAAGGGTGTAGAACAGCTATTCTTGCCGCGACAAAGTATAAAACATGTGCCTTGCTTGTGGTAGACTTACAGATGATGAAATATAAGCTGATGAATTCAATACCAGAAGCTGATAGGTGTACTAAAACAATTTTAAGACTAGCTGCATTTAGCATTTCCAAACTTCTCTCCATGAGCACATTTCTGAAGTTTAAAGACACGTTCTTTCTATAGGCTATTCTAGACAAGGTTCTGTGGCAGAGTAGTGCTGGTGGCATAGTGCATTTGCATATATTGTTGAATGTAAGTGAAATTAAATGACCCTATATTGGTGTTAACATGTCACTCATTAAAAACAACTTGGCAATTGATGATATTTAAGCACCAGCTGTCAGAGCTGTGTGTCATTTTCAGAAATAAACACTACTGTATATGAAGTTAGCTTCATAGTCAAAATAAGAGAAGGGCTGTTTCTGAAAATAATTTGTAGGCTATTGCAGAGTTAGATTCACAATTGGGCAGATTCAGGCTGGAGCTAGAAATAGCCAACAATTAAACACTATAGTGTAGGTTTATTTTTTATCTATTTTTGGCCTTAGAGTTATTTAAAACGGCCCATTTTTCTGAAGTGTATATGTCCTCCTCAAAACAAACTCAGTAGACCATGCAATATAAATGTGTGCATGTGCAAACACAGCAGCAAGATTTGTGATGTGCTGCAATAAAAGAAGGATATCAAATGGAACACAACCACCCTGAAGAATAAGCATTGTGTTGTAGGCTACTCTTAGATCAATTGATCTAGGGAAATATAATTTGATTTATTGAAGACTACGACTTCCATATGTTCATAACTTTTGTATTGATACATTATTGTACTGTTGTATTGCGCTTCCTTGTTTTTGTTATATTGTTTTTCTTGTTACATTGTGCTTTCAGGTTGTTCTGTTTTTGCTTTGGCAATGTAGGCTAAACGTATGTTTTCTCATGCCAATAAAGCCACTTGAATTGAATTGAACGGCATCTTCATAGCGATATAGAATGGGAATTCAGTCACACGCACGCATGCACACACACACCTGATATGACCAGTATCTGTCCATCTACTGTATCTCCCTGTCTCTATAGTGACGTCCTGGGTAAGTCTCTGTGGGGAGGAGCGGAGAGGAGGAGGAGCAGAGCAGACAGACCACAGACAGCTCACATGCGGCTCTTGGGCGCCTCTCGAAGAGAATGGCCGTAATCGCATGACGCATCTCTGGGGAGGCGTCGCGTAATTTCATCAGCTGCTGCTGCTGAGGCTGCAACTACATTACCGATTGCACAATCACGTGTCTCGGACCGGGGTGTGATGTCACGTCCTCCTTTTTTGAATGGGTTTCTATGGGCACTTCCTGCTACTTCCTGTCTGAATTTCGGACGGTGGCCAGGCAACAGGAAAGACCCGCCCACGGCCGAAATTCAGACAGGAAGTAGCAGGAAGTGCCCATAGAAACCCATTCAAAAAAGGAGGACGTGACATCACACCCCGGTCCGAGACGGGAATGTGCAATCCAATAGTCTGGATGAGCTCTGAAGGGAAGGGTGTTGTGGAGCACACAGACCACATGGCCACGGGGGGAGGCTTGTGATTGGCTAGTTGACTTGAGACAGCCACATGAGGAAATATATCCTTAAAGGGAAGTTCCATTTTACCATATCATTAATATACCTTAGAGATGTTGTGGGGACAAGATAAAAAAGTACCCCCCCCCCCCCATTTGGTGCTTCCTAGAAATGGAGGTCTGAAAAAAAAAACATTAACATGGTGAAACACAACTTGATGGCGTCATCAAGCTGTGTTTCACCATGTCAATGATTTTTCTTTTAGTAGACCTTTTCCCCCTGAGTGTACAAATGTCAACCAAATGGACATTTATTTGTACACTCTCAGGAAAATGGGCGGAATTCCCCTTTAATACTAACAATAACAGGTTATAAAAATACATGGAAACGGGTTGACAAATTCAGATCAGTTGTCCTCAAAAAAGTGTGCTCCCAGGCCTGCTATAGGCCTACCTTCAGAGTTTCGTTAGGTTATTTCCAAATGGTCCCTGCAAGTGCCTGTAGGCCTAATTGGTGTTTCCTTGAAATTAAAACGTTCTAGAACCACTACTGTAACAGGCTAGATTAGATATCATAATTTACTAACCATAATTTAACCGGTTATTCATGACATTGTCACATGCTAGACAGCCAGTCGCTCCGAGCGACGGGTGTGAAGTTTAGACTCCATCACGCCACCCCCGTATTGAAGTAGTGCTCAGGGACGGGCACACATAGACAACAAGGCCCTTTTACCCCATTGTAAAACAACTGCCCCTTTGCAAAGTTCCCAGAAGGAAATGCAAATGCCACTCATTTCCATTCCGTGCTGGAAGGCAGCATTCGGGAGAATTGCTTTTTCACCCGATTCTCCTGAACATTTTGCTGTAGAAATCCAAGTCATTAAGCCGCATTGCCAAATAGTGTTGGGCGCCCCAAAAATAGCCAATCTACAAGAGCAGTGGTTTTCAACCTTTTTGATACCAGGCCCAACAATTTATTCAGAATTTGAGCCACGGACCACCATTGGATGACATTTTAGCCCCACAGACCCAACACTAAAGATTTAATTTGCTTTCGTCCACAATTCCAGCCTGGATTTCGGAGACAAAACAGTCAAACATACAGACCAAAATGACCATTAATCTTCATCATTCCCTGTTGTGTAGACTTTGGGCAAATTCACGATGAATAGGCCAAGCCTATTTTAACTCCTGAGAGTGTAAAATGTAACCAAATGGACCCACAATGGTCCACTTGGCTAAGTTGGCTTCATTTTTACGCTCTCAAAGAGTTATAACTGGTTAACTTTTCATCATTTAGCCATGGCTGGGGACCACCTGGAACTCTCTCAAGGACCACTGGTGGTCCCCGGACCACTGGTTGAAAATTTTAGGTTCACATCAGTGATCAAAGCTCTCGTGAAACACAGGCCTATAGTGTATGAATGAGCGCTACATAATTATCGAGAGGAGAGAGAGAGAGAGAGAGAGAGAGAGAGAGAGAGAGAGAGAGAGAGAGAGAGAGAGAGAGAGAGAGAGAGAGAGAGAGAGAGAGAGAGAGAGAGAGAGAGAGAGAGAATAAGCTATAGGGTTGATTTGTTGATCTAATTAGGCTTAAAATTCATTCTCATTGTATTCACTGGGAGGCAGCCACAGCGCCACACATTCCGTCCCCATCTTCTTCAAGTGAGCATTATTCAATTAAAATGCAATTCTCGTGCTCGGCGCGTCCACGGGTATTTAATTAGAGCGAGAGCACGCGGGGTTTCCACTTTTCTTTTTCTTTTTTTTGCCCCCCTCGTCTCATGCACAGTTTCTTTTGTGTTTCACCTCTAAGGCATATTTCCACTCAGTTACTCGCTGGTTTAACACAGGCACGTATCCATTTGTTAATTGACACAATTACGCATTACGCGCAGTGTGCGCGTAGGTCTCCAGGCGCGCATCAATCACTGGTCTATTGACCTGTCAAAGCCGCCCCCCCCCTCCACACACACACCTGCCCTGCTGGGACTCAACCTGTCTCTAATAGAGAGAGATAGAAACATCATCGTCATTAACTCTGGCTTGGACCTTTGGCCAAGCACAGCCAGAGGCGAACAAAGGTCGAGGGGGCGAAAATGCATGAGGTTACAGAGGTGCTCATTAAATTACTTCCTATTTCTTATAGACAATAAAATATGAAATAATAATACTAATAGTAATAATAATAATGACAATAATAATAGACGTCCTGTGAAATACTGTTTGGCTAAATGACAATACATCATAATGTAGTTGTCTTACATCTGCAGCTTATAGGCATATTAAGTTTAAAATGAATCCTGAACCGCAATGCAGGCTCTATATATGCCTATATGCGTGATGGTGCTGCCAAAATATATAGCCTTTGTTTAGTTTTAATAAATATAAATATCATTTCGCAAAAAAACAGAAACAAACAACAAAAAGATGCAATATAATAGAGGCACAACAATAGCAACCCCCATGATGCGGTCTTTATTTGATCGTTAAATCAGATCAAGAATTCCACACAAAGAGCAACACAGCTGTGTGTATTATAGGCTACAGTGCAACCCTGTAATAAAAAAAAGAAACGCAATGTTGGACGTGATTGGCAAAGACATTATTCCATCCTTGCTGTCCTGTCGTTCCGGGATTACAATGACGTCACGCTGGTACCCTTGCATGGGTGAATGCTAAAGAACTATAGAGCCACAAATAATAGCACAAGCACAGTCCATATCTTGCAAGTCTTTTCGTTATCCTTTAAGCCTCCTTCGGCTATAGTCAACAACATTTTTTGTATACTTAATGACGCTTAATTTCATTTCTTATCGGCTCCTCTGGGGGGATTATTTAATTCACATAAAAGTATCTGCAGCTGGTTGTGTTTCTTGCAGCCCCAAAGTCTCCATCCTATGAGTGTATAGTCATCTATTATTGAGGGGAAGGAAGGCCGTGCGTGGAAATGTGTGCAAGACGGTGGATTTAAGTAGAATTGGTTACAATCGATCAAGGGGGTGAAGAATATTTGCTGATGGTAACAACAAAAGAAGCAGCTATGTCTTTCTCGCAGTTTGGATACCCTTACAATGCAGCCTCCCAGGTAAGCCTCTGCATGTTGTGTTATAGAATATCACCCATTTTGCAAGCAAAACATTAAATCATATTTTATATAGTCTACAGAATGTATTACTAACTCATCATAGGCTGTAGTAAACCTCCGATAGGAAGGCAGACCGCTGGCGGACTGTCAAAAGTTCCCTGGCAGTCCAATGACAAACTATTTGCGCGCCGTGGGGTTTTGTTGGACCAAATATCGACATGCATGTCCAATTACACTGAATTATGAATGATGCTCACGTGTTCTTCTGATGACAAACAATAGAGATGATGAATGTCACCTATTAGTTAAACTATTGCTGCTGCTGCTGCTCGTCAAGTTCAACTGCATCATGCGAGCCCTCCAAACTTTTTTTTCACTAAAAAGTTATTCGGAGATCAGAGTTCAGCAAATTATTGTATTGCAAAAATATGTTGTGTATATGTTTGAAAGAAACCTTAGCCATAATGCAAGCCTTTACTTTATTAGCATTTACTTTTAATGACATAGTTCCAAGACAGTTATTCTACTTCAAGCGAAAGTTATCGAACTTTTTAATTTGTATCATGATCTTTGCATCACTGTTTTATCGGGGGTGTTGTTAATTGTAGCGATCGTTATTATTATTGTAGGCTTTAAATAATAAATACTTAAATAATAAGAATTTATAAACTTTGTCTTATCGGATTATAAAAAAAAACACCGGCTGATATAGTTTTACGAATAATGCTATACAGTAGCCCATATTACATGTCAAAACATGAATTCGATCATGTCACGGATCTGCGTAAAGACACTCTCCTCCTTACCTCACCTGAAATTCCCTATCAGCCTGCAATCACTACTTTACACACACTATCCAAAAAATGAAAAGAGCGCACGGATGCGACACAATAAAGCCAATGACACTTCTTGTCCTATCCACGATTCTTCTTCATTCATGCAGTTTTTCGTGTCGGCAAACCCCAGTACGACTTGCTACGATTCGATTTCCTCCAGGTCGGTAGTGTCTGGTGACGGCAGCGGCGGCGGCACCAGTTTATCATCATCCCACCAGCAGCCTCCTCCCGTAGCGCCCAGCTTCTGCTGCGCTGCGTCTCCCTACGACAACCACCACCAGCAGCACCACCGGCTCCTGCAGCCCGGCGCCAGCAGGACCGAGCTGTGCAACGCTGCGTTGGGGATGTACAGCTCTCCGTACGCGGCTGCCGCGGCCGCAGCAGCAGCAGCCACGCACCACAGCTACGCCAACTACTTCCCCTACAGCACCGAGCCGTCGCTCTACTCCTCGCTGGTAGGTCGAGCTTTACGCACGGACTGGGCTGGTTGGCTGCTCCGCCGCCGCTATACGCTGCACGATCGATCTGTACCTGTCTGGGCTGAGCTGCATGTCTATAGGCTTCCTAAACGGGTGCTTTCATAGATCAATTGCATTTTAGTCTCTCACTGAATAAAGATTTTGCCCCAAAACTATAAAGATTTTTGGCCACAATTTAATGCTGTATTTAGGAGAGTTAACAGACAAACATTGATCCAAACAACACTTTTTTACATTCTCTAATTGAGATAAGTCTTGAAAATTAAGTAGGCTAATTCAGATGTTTCAAGTCCTATAAAATGAGACCAAATGACGGGTCCATTTGGTTTCATTTTCCACTAATTTAGCTGGGGACCACCTGGAACCCCCCTCAAGGACCACTGGTGGTCCCTGGACCACTGGTTGAAAACCAATGTTCTATATACCTGTCTGAGCAGACTGTTGAGCTGGATGTCATGATCAATTAATTCCATTCAAGTTCACTGCTGACTTCAACATTTCTCCCTCATTTTGTTATATTAGTGTTTATTGTTTGCGCAAAACATGAATCTGTCTTGCATTATGTGGCATGTGACAACTGGATATACCAATTCAACACGTCCATTTGGTTCCTTACATTCCCATAGTTAAGTGTGTGCATGTATCACTCAGCAAAGCGTGCTTGAATCAAGTAACTAGGCATGCAATGACAAATATTGTAGCCTATAATATTTGACACTTTTTATGTTGAGAATAATTTAATAAATGTACTCTAACTAGTCTAGATTGTACAAAGAAAATAAATATGGAACTATAATGTTCTGGCTCCAAACAGAGATTAGTGTTCTGAAAGCAAAAAAGAGGTATAGGCTAGCATGCTTGTAGCCTGTGGGCTGTTTTAATGAAACAGTGGGGAAAAAGCTGCCAATGAAAGGTTTTTTAAACACACACACACACACGCACGCACGCACGCACGCACACACACACACGCACGCACGCGCGCAAACACATTCACATCTATAATTTTAAATATATTATAATTTCTTTCATTTATAGAATCCACAATATGATATTAAGGATGGAACAGGCACTTTACACTCTGGCATCACCCAGACCGCAGCGTACTATCCATACGACCACTCACTGGGCCAGTATCAATACGACAGGTAAGGTCCATTTTCTCACTCACCATATGCCCTTAAAAGATCATTTAAAATAAAACTACAGAACAACAAAAACGTGACCAACCCCCTGCACACTCAGAAATCCTTCTGGTAAATGTTGTGTGATGTCAGTCAGGAGTGGAAAAATCTACCCTGCATTCACCTCAAGATAAACAAATACAAAAAGAGAGACGCTTCTTGACCTTTGCAGATGTATGGCAGCTGTTTTTGAACGTTGGACATCGATAACGGCTCATAGTATGATTATGCAATAGTATTATACAATATAAGTAAAACTATATCAATTTCCTATGTATACACACATCATGATTCTTCATAGCCGGGCAGCTGCTATTTTCCATAGAGACTTTTTTTTCCTTTCTTTTCTTTTGGAATATGTCACGTTTGGATCAGAGGTCAGGGTGTTGCGATACTGTTACCTGACTGGAGCAGAGCTAGCATCGATTAGTCTTTTGAGTGACTAGTTTATGAGGGATTTTACTAATGATGCTAATGGCTAATGTCTGTGTGAGTGCATCTGTGCATGTGCGTGCGTGCACATGCTCTCGCAGTGGTGTAAAGTAACTAAGTGCATGTACTCATTAAGTACTGTAATCAAGTGCACGTTTATTCATACTTTTTTCTACCTCACTACATCTCAGATACAATATTGTACTTTTACTCCACTGCAGTTTTTACAAAGACGTATAGTGTAGTTATGGTACTAGTCTCTGTACACGTTTGTAGAATTTGTATGTAATTACAAAAGACACACTATCTACAAGCTATGCAATTTTGAAACGGATGAAAAAATATATGGATAGGTATACTGTACAGTTTATTTCAGGCATTTGAAAAAAGCCATTCTCAATCTTAGGTTACTTTCAAAAGTATTTATTAATACATTGTGAACTTGTGAAATGTGTGCGCACGTGTGTGCAACCAGATATGGAACCGTAGACTTCAACAGCTCCGCGAGGAGAAAGAACGCAACCCGGGAGACCACAAGCACGTTGAAGACGTGGCTGTACGAGCACCGCAAGAACCCCTACCCCACCAAGGGTGAGAAGATCATGCTGGCCATCATCACCAAGATGACCCTCACCCAGGTGTCCACCTGGTTCGCCAACGCCCGCCGGAGGCTCAAGAAGGAGAACAAGATGACCTGGTCTCCCAAGAACAAGGCCAACGACGACCGGAAGGACGACGACCTCGACAAGAGTGACCAGGAGTGTGTCACCAAAGGTAATGTAGGCCAGGGGTTTTCAACCTTTCTGATACCAGGGCCCACCATTTAATTCAGCATTTGAGCCATGGACCACCATTTGAGGACATTTTAGCCCCACAGACAACCCCAAAAAAAGATTTATTTTGCTTTTGTCCACAATACCAGGCTGGATTTGGGAAACAAAACAGGCAAAACATACAGACCAAAATGACCATTAATCTTCGTTTTGTAGTCCTGAGCTAATTAAGATGATGAATATATTATAACTCTTGAGAGCGTAAAAATGAAACCAAATGGACCCGCAAGGGTCCATTTGTTGATCACTTGAACCGAGGGTGGAAATGTCAGATCAACAGTGTCACAATGCGTCAAACTGGATTGCGTTGTGGGGTTTGCAGATTTTCTAGAGAGCCAGGGGGGAGACACCTTTAGCTTAAAGGACCCAGGAATATAACCTGGGGCTATTATTAGGCATTTGTAGTAGGTGCCCATCGGTCAAGTGCTTAGGCTAGGTTACAGTAGATCTACAATTGATCTGCAATATCAATTGATGCAAAGAGATTTAGTGTGTAGGTGGGCTTAGTATAGAACCTTTGGGGGACACTATAGGCTATATAGTATATATCAATGTGGATGATTATATAGTGTTTAAAATGGTTCAGTTGAAATAAGTGCTTTTGGTAGGAGGATTCTATAAACATGTGTCTATTCAGTCTGTTTAATAACTTTGGGGGAAATCTTAAGGTGCTCTTGCCTTAGATAGATGTATTTCCAGTCAGTCTCCATATTGTGCTTTGTAATACTGACTGCAGGTTTATTTTTTTCCTCACTCGAATGCAGACTCCTGTGACGGTAAAGACGACAAGGAACTTCATCTAAGTGACCTGGAGGACATGGACGAGGAAGACTGTGACAAACTGGACAGCGACTGTGAGAAGGTGGCCCCTGACGAGCTGGACCTCCACAGGGCCATGGCTGTGTCTGGAAACCTTCCAAAGAGAGACTCTGAGCTCCACCTCAACTTGGCCAACAGCTTCCCCGCCTTCCCGTGCACCATCAAGGGCTTGACCACTCTCCCGCCTCTCCCGTCCGACTTCCTGGAACCTGTGGCGTCCAAGCCTGCCCCCGCTCCCGCCTCGTCAGGGACCATATCCCTGTCTCATTTCGAACCTTCGGACAAGCCGCGGATCTGGTCTCTGGCTCGCACGGCGGCCTCGGGAGTCATACTTAGCCCTCGCCACGGCGGCTCGGACCCGCTGAGGACGGGCCGCTTGGCCGCCGTCGGGGGGGAATACCAGCTGCAGACCTCCAGGCTCCCCGGGGCCCCTGGTGGACATTGCGGGGGCATCATGGGCCTCCACGAATCCAACAATGTGACCAACGCAGAGAACCCCTTCCAGGAGGCCCCGCCGCCGCCTTTGCACTCCAAAATCTACGGTGCCGGCAGCTACAGTCACAAGAGCCTCCAGCTGCACTGCTCCTCGTACCCTGCACTCCCTGACACATGCCAGTACTCCATTGAAGGTAACAGCATGTTTATAATTGACAGTTCATAAATATCTGGGTTTACAAATACATTCATCCCTTGCTTCAGCGTTTTTCAACCAGTGGTCCAAGTACCACCAGTGGTCCTTAAGAGGATTCCAGGTGGTCCCCAGCTAAATTCTGGATTGGTGATAACCAAATGGACCCTTATAGATATAGATCTAACTCTTGAGAGCGTAAAATGAAAACAATGGACCCACAAGGGTCCAGTTGTTTTCATTTCACACTCTCAAGAGTTTAATTATATCTAAACAACTGAACCTAATTTTAAAGAATCTACACAATTGGAAATTAGAAAGAATTGTTATTTTGACCAACGCTTTGCCAGTTATCACTCCTAAATTGTGGACAAAAAACTCCTTGGTTTTGGGTCCGAGAGATTAAACTCAACATCACATGGTGGTCCGTGGCTAAAATGCAGAATAAATAGAGGGCACTGGTATGAAAATGGTTGAAAACCATCGTCTTACTTTATTTAGTACTTTTATTCATAGTAAATTTTCACCGATAATGCCATCGACAAAGAGAGTTAATGTAATGGCCGGGCATAATTATCAGTATGTCAATATTATTATCTCTGAAAAATGCATTCTGCAAAGAAGAACGATGATTCCTTTGAGATGATATTTTGACACACTACTTCTGTGTGTGTGTGTGTGTGTGTGTGTGTGTGTGTGTGTGTGTGTGTGTGTGTGTGTGTGTGTGTGTGTGTGTGTGTGTGTGTGTGTGTGTGTGTGTGTGTGTGTGTGTGTGTGTGTAGGATTCTCTGGTGGCAAGGCAGAGACAGCCAACCTTAACGAGGCCTGTGGGACCCTGCAAGATGACAAGGTCACCGCCTTCAGACCTGTGATGAAGAGGTGAACCAGGTGAGTCACACAACACTGACACCAAGCCACCAACAAACACCCCACTGCCCTCGTAACATGCATGCATTGCACGCGCACACACACACCCACGCACACAAATGCACGCACGTGCACATGAATGCACATACCGGTGCATGTATACGCAGTAACTAAGGCTGTTGAAAATTAACAATTAACTCATGTACACGCTCAATCCACTGAGCATTTTCTCAAATATTTTTTCAATATTTTCATAATTAAATTAATTTTGAAGCTACAATTAATCTGATCAAAATTTTAATCATTCAACAGCCCTAACAGTAACTTTTGTCTAATGCTACGACGGCAACAACATCATTGTCGCTGTCGGGTGGAAAACTTGTATATCTTGTATATCAAGATATTTCAAGAATCTAGAAATTTAGAGATGTAGACAATTCTTATTTTGAACAACGTTTTGCCAGTTGTCTAAATGTGGCCACAAACATGAAAATCCTTAGTTCTGCCATCTTTTCAAGTCACATTGAATCATGATTCGCTTAAAAGATCGATAAATAGGACAATCCTTTCCAGTTTTGGGTCCGAGAGACTAAACATCAAATGGTGGTCCATGGCTAAAATGCAGAATAAATAGTGGGCACTGGTATGAATAAATGAAATGAACAAATCAAGCGCAATCTACAAGCTTGCTACCTGACGTGAGCTTGTATACTGTACAAAAACATCTCTAAAATTGAAAAGCACTCACAGAACTGTTGTATTGCTGTGTGTGTGTGTGTGTGTGTGTGTGTGTGTGTGTGTGTGTGTGTGTGTGTGTGTGTGTGTGTGTGTGTGTGTGTGTGTGTGTGTGTGTGTGTGTGTGCGCGTGTTACTGTATATATACAGTATAGAAAACTGAAGACATTTTAGATGGCGATCATATCAAATGCTATCATATCAAATGAATACTAATAATAATACTTAATAATATATATTAATAATATAATATTTATTTGTTATCTCCTTTTTTCTCCTGCTAGATGAATGACAGCTGTGGCCTATACTGTACAATAACAAACAGTGGGACATTTAATATGCACTAATGGACAAAGTGGACGACGAGTGTTCACACATACGACACAGTGGAACTACCTTGCGCTACTGCAGTGAGAAAGGACTATTCAAACTGTGGGATGTGGCTCTCATTTTGCACAATATTGTTTTTAAGTGGTGTTTAAATGATGTTATGCAAGAACTGTAGACAAGAATGGCCGGCAAATTTGGTCTACGGGCAATCGTGTAGTGTATCAAATGTGGACATGTATGTATTTATTTATTATTTGGCATTTTTGTCTATTTATTTGGTAATTAAGTGTATTTATTTCCTTTTTCTCCTTTGAAGAATTTTGTTATATATTACATTACAACGTGGCTATTTGTGGTATTTTTGCCTGATTTAAAACTTCAAAAAGTTCACACAGAATGGATTGGATGTTGCTCTGTGTGGGAACGGGAAAAACTGTCATTGTGTTTAATGTGCGCTTATTTGCCATCCATGAAATATTTTATAAGAATGCATTTTTTTCCAAGACCCCATTACGCGTTGTGTCGTAATTTATGCACCCAGTAATTCAATCAGCCAATTAAAGCATTTGAGGATCCTACGATTGATCAAAGTTTTACCATCTTGAGTCTGGGGGCGTAAAACGAGAACATGGCTGGAAGGTCATAATTTCAGGAGGACGTGACTGAAATCCACAACCCGGCGAGGGAAAGGGGGACATCATTTCCTCCATTGTCAGCATCTAATCAGGAGTGGCATCAAACACTTTGTTACTGTTCAGACAAGCAACGAGGCAGGAATGCTTTGTCCCTAAGAGCCGGAGCAATAACTTAATATGGTGTTAATTAAAAGGTCATTTCCAGGATCAAAAACAAAGGAGGAGTTCACATGGTCCATGAGAGGGTCCTTTGATTTTCCTATAGTACAAACTAAGCATTTGATCTGTCAAATTGAATGTAAACTTCTCAGTAAAGTGGCAATCGAAGCTAGGTGCTAGTAAGTAATATCATAGACAAAATTGTATATCACAATAAAAATAATCTCTAAAACATGTGTCGAGTGACACATAGTCAGTTTGTAGATCCGCTATTTCAAACCTTTTTTAAAAAAAGAATAAATGCATTTATAACTTGTATGATATTCAAAGTCTCAGACAGATAAGTCATATCAAGATTTTGATATATTCAACAATGTGTATGTCTAACTAAACAAAACCTGTATTCATGATATGAAATTTAGTTTGATGCCTTTGTTTCCTCACAGAGATTAAAGGTAATAGAGGCAACTTTTTAGCCAAAAATCAAAATAGATATATAGCTGTATTTCTTTGCCTTTTTCCCCTATACGCTGCTTCTACTTTTTATGCTGCAGCTGTTTCCCTGCAGACAGACACTTGCTTCGTCCTGCAGATGCTCCAGAACATTGTTGTTGTCAACAAATAATGAAAACAAAATATCCGTCAGGCTCAGGACAGGCGTGGCTAATTTGTGAGGGGGCACTGGCACACTATAGCTAGCCTGTAATGCATCCGACAAAAATAATGACACCCCCCCAGCTTAGCGGGGCAGAAACAAATAATACATAAACGTCATTTCAAGTGGGATCTCAGGGATTAAGCTTGTAATAAAAGTATTAGGGGCAATTGGAAGGCGCTGGCTTGTGTCTCACGGCCAAAAGGCCAGCCCAGGCCTGTGAGCAATACATGTAGTCTATTATGGAGGACTTCACTTGACCGTGGAAAATCCTCTTGGAAAATCTAGATGACCAAGATGAGGTCAGGAATAATTAAATATTTAGGGTTGGGGGGGTGGGTATATACACACATAAATACAGTATGTACACACTCACACACACGAGCACACACAGACGTACACACGTACACACACACACACACACACACACACACACACACACACACACACACACACACACACACACACACACACACACACACACACACACACACACACACACACACACACACACACACACACACACACACACACAGTCTGTTACCAGTATATAGTAAAACAGGCCAAATAGATTGACGTAACCTGACAGTGTTTGATAACAAAGGTTGAACTTCTCATGTTACATGAAGCCATCATAACCTAACCTGAACTAAAGGTACAGTGAAAGCGACGCAGCAGATATGCCAGCTATATACGCTTTACATGATGAACAAAATAAAACAAGGCTCACTATAGAGCAGCAAGGATTTACAGCTCAATTGTGTGTGTGTGTGTGTGTGTGTGTGTGTGTGTGTGTGTGTGTGTGTGTGTGTGTGTGTGTGTGTGTGTGTGTGTGTGTGTGTGTGTGTGTGTGTGTGTGTGTGTGTGTGTGTGTGTGTGTGTGTGTGTGCACGTGCGTGTTTCAACCTCCCAGTTCACTCAGTAGGCCTACAGCAACATGCAGTGCGTCTGTTAATGAATAAACCGAGGACACCTGGGGAATGTCTCCTCGTATGTCTTTAACCAGCACGGTGCGCCCCTCTTTTACTTTAAGACAGTCCAGGCGTGCATCAAATATTTAAAGACCTAGTTAATTAAAGCATGCAGTTGTAAAGAAAATCTGCTGCACATTACTGAAAGTAATGATGCATGCGCAATGGGATTAAGCAAATGGCACTGGGCCTGTACCTGAGGGAAACCACAGATAATGCCTGGTGCATTATTATCGCTCATCGCGACGCTATTCAGCGCCGGTGTGTGAGGTGGCGAACAGATCAATTAGTGTGTCGTACACAGTGTTTTACACACAGCCCAAGGAATAGCTCAGTGGATATACTAGACAATTAAGGGGTAACATTAGCTTTTGTCTACCTAATTTATTCCATGCAGTGTTTTATAAGGCATGCTGTACAGTATGTGGCACAGGGACAGTGGATTTGTAGACCCTCACAAAATTGTTCCTGCGTGGGGAGGAGCATTAAAGCATTAAACCGAACACCAGAGAGATGTTTGTCTGACATCTTTAATCTAGGGCAGGACATGAAATCTGAGGCATATATTGTCATGAACAATACGTTCCTGTAATGCTAAGGAAGATATTGTTTGTTGTGTTTGTTGTGTGTGTGTGAGTATATATATATATATATATATATATATATATATATATATATATATATATATATATATATATATATATATATATATATATATATATATATATATATATATATATATATATACACACACACACTTCTTATTATTTTCTTTCTCTAGGAGTGGGAGGTAGAGTTCATTGTGGCCTGTCTGTATAATCCCAAACAGATTTTGGATAATCTTCGAATGAGACAAAATAAAAACAGGATTGAGGCAACATGAAGATAAACACTTGCAAATAGGACAATGCCAGTAGTGAATACATTGCCATTGTTCATTGTCAACCTTGGTTACATAGTTAAAGTAACCTTTGACCATTTTTCTCCCACAAATGTTCTTTCTTTTCAAAATAATACTATACAATATAATTGTGTCCGCTAGTTGTAGTTGTGGAACTTGTGGTATTGGGTACAGCACATTTGCCCATATTATTCCAGGATTACTTCTCTGCATATACCAAGGCTAACTATTAAAAGAGTAGTGGTTGCCATTACTAAACTGGGTGGGCCCGGGGGTGGTGATCCTTAACTATGGCTGCCCCATTTTTAGTGTTTGTTTACATTTTACATTTCAACTAAAACTCACTACCTTACCATCTAATAATCATCACAATTTTCCCATACCGTTTCAACAAGCACTGTGTGTCAGGTGCTACCAAGGGTACTTTACATATATGTATTATTCTAACACGGATGTGATGTGATAACTCTCGTATGGCCGGGCTCAGGTTAAAACCTTTGTAAAACATGAACAACATAGAATGAATGGCAAAGAACGTTTTGTTACTATCTAGTTTGAGATTCTAATGTTACACGCTGTTAGCAGTGCACATGTTTTCTTTACCTGCGTAGCATAAATGAGATGTCATCACATGATAAATTACACGATATTGGATTGCCGTTACCCGATCCCAGCATTTTTATAACTGCATGTATCAGAGGCGTTTCCCATACCGCTAGGCATAATAGTCCGGAAACAATTGTAGTTGAACAAGAATTTCATTTCAAGATAAAGGTTGAGATTAGTGATGCACCGAATATTCAATTGTCGAAAATATTCAGCAGAAAATGGCTAAAATTGTAGTCTGATCAATTTCAGCCTAAAATGGCAGATATATCACCTAATAGTGTATGCAATTAATGGGACATTTCACTGTTTTGCAAAAAATATATTTCTTATTGACAATTTCCCGCAGGCCTTTATGTGTGTCTTTGTGTTGTTTTAGATGTTTTTGATTTTAGCAGTGAGCCCAGTGTCTCTGATGTCATCAACACTTCATGGACTAATTCCCTGCACCTCCTTGTGGATAGGGGAGTGCTGTCTTACGGAAACAACATGTAGTCCATTCCAAGTAATCTCCATGACATCAGAGACACTGGGCTAACTGCTAAAATCTAAAATATCTAAAGCCACATATTACAGACATGAAGACCCCCAGGAAAGTGTTCTAAATCTTGTAAATGTCATGAACAAAAACAGCAAAATCCCTTTACATATTACAACATATATAAGCAATCTGGGACCTATATGGTCACAATCAGTGCCATGATGATACATGCTGTGCAATGCTTTTGTGTATAAAAAATAAACGCACGCTCCTCCATTATTGTTGAAAGGAGCCACTAGTGATAATTGATGTCCTTTCCAGCTATTCAATGCAAGTACACTTGACAAACAATTGTGTCACAGAGTAATCCAGAGTCTATAATGCTGACAAGGGCACATTAACTCTAACCCATGTGTACCAATACAGAAAAAAGAGATACCACTAAGAAAACAATACATTTAATCAAACATCTACAAGGATTAGGATAAGCCAAAATTGAGCAGGATATAGTGTGCTTAATTGAACATCTGGACTTGGATGTTGTATGAGAAACTAACCGGTATACAGAAGAGAAGCAAATGAGCATATTGCATTTGGCCAGAAACGTTGCATGTTCAAATGTAGGCTATGTTTATTTGTTCCACCTGAGTTTTTTTTTCTCTAGAAGGCTTTCTCACCTTTAGTTGTGGACGGTTGCTAATTCTTCATAAAAGTGGTCCAGTTGTTATTCTGTGAATGAAAGAAAGAAAGAGGAAAAAAAACAACATTATAGCTATTTCCCATACCTCACCATGAGATCTGAATGTGGGTGATTGTAGTGCTAATTAGCTTAATTACATCTCTCAAAAAAATCCATTTTCCTTGTATACATATCGTTGCTTCATAATGTCAATAGTATGTTAAACATCACACTTTACTGCATGGTGGTATTGCTGTGTTTCGGCCATAAAGTACCAACTCTTGTCTATCACGGGACTTCACAAGGCTTTGCAAGCTCCATCCACTTGCATTGGGCTCACAATGTAGGCCTGTTCAACAATGGCCGTCAATGCAGCAATCATGTTGTCAGCTATAATGCAGGTCAATGAGAGGTTAACTTTGGAAAAAAGCTCCATGAGGGAAGCACCTCCATTTGAGTTCCACTTAATGAGCATGTGCCTGCGATGTCGAAAAACATGAATTACACTGACACGGCAGCAATGGCCACTGCATGCTAATAGGAAACAACAATAACAACAACAAGATCCCAAACAATAATTTGCCCCCGGGCCTGACAAAAGAGCCAACACAGAGGTGCCATTTGATGTGTCCCACGCTGGGGCAAAAGAGGACTCATAAAACAAAGTCTTTGTACCGATGGCACAGAGCTCAAATGAGGGGGACAATGTACACACTTCATTACATTTTGTTAAAGGGTGCAGTGGAATGTGTGTGGAACATTTGTTTCTGTGCATGTCTCCCTCCATGGAATTCCTGGTTGCCGATGTCACTACAAGGTCTCTGCTAATGAGTTTTGTCAAAGATAATTATGGACTTGGTGGGATGGCCAGGGACGGGATGAAAAGCTGGCTTTGTTGTGTCGTGGGTAGACATTGTGACCCCCGGTGTGACCCCTGGTTCTTGCTATACCCTCTGGTTGAACTATACCATCCGTGGCATATATAGGCACCTGTCCACAGGCATGGGGCCTCCATTCCATACCCTGTTCGGGATGTTCAACGGGTGCACTGATCTATACTCCAGCTTAATCTTCCTTGCTGTCATCAACCTGATCCTAATTTACCAGTCCAGAACTTGGCACGGGGGGATGTCAGACTGCAGCGCTGCCATTTCCCAGGGCCTTGTGTCTCTCTTGTTGTGTTCCGAATAAGCATGATGTTCTTGCAATCCACTGACCTGTGTAGTACCGTATGGGAATGCTGATTGTGGGTGAACGGATGGATGCAGGGAATGAGCGTTCCTCCTGAGTTCCCTGAACCCAAGCCCTCACCTCAATTGACTAGCCAGCTGCTACTGCTTAATTGTGAGACCATGGGACACCATGTTGGACACCAAGCTCATGGGCAGAAGTGATACAATGAGGTGGTCACCCTGTAAACAAAACTCTCATGGTGCCCACTGCCTCACGGCCGAGCCTGAATCTGCTTGATGTAAAAGTTTTGCTCATTATACACAAGGGAGGATAATCTGCCTTGGAGTCAATTATATTCACAAATCAGGCACACTTAAGAAGACCGTCTGTAAGCACTGGGAAGACTGCAAATGGTATACGTTGGCTGCAATATGACCAAGCAAGGCCACAGATGTTTTTCAACACACATGGCAATAAACAGGTCAAGAAGTCCCAATCACAAGACATGGGGGCAAACCCACAAGGGGGCACAAGGAGATAAATTCTCATTGGACACCAGAACAAGAGGAGCTTTCATTTGGGGGGCCTGAATCCCCCTACATTGTGGCCCTACAAAACTGTGTGTGCTGTTGTTCCTCTTATCTTGTTTGTTCTTTTATGTTTGTCTGCTGAACTGGCAGTTCTCAGCCTGTGACCTTGAGGCAATGCCAGCGACGTCAGAATAATCTTCTGTGTCATTTTAATGCCCTTCAATAATCCCCCCGCATCCCCGATTTAATCTCCCACTCTCCTTCGGTTTTTCTTCCCCTTTATGTTCGGGCATCTGTTGGCCTTTACTGCCTGCTGTTGGGGTCTATGCTCCACTCTCACACAGGGTGTATCATGTCACAGCCTGACCACAAAACTCTCTAGTTAAAATCCCATTGTACTGCCTACGAGTCAGGGGAGAGCTATTTTCTACTAAACATGATGGAACAAAAGAGTATAGATTGTGGCAGTGGACTGCACCCTGCCCAGTATAATGGCAGTGAAGGCTATAGTATTTTTTTTCCTCCTTTTGGTGAGGTGAGTTTAGCTTATAAAGCAGTGGTCAAAGGGAAGGGTGACATGGCACATACAGTATATCTTTGTTTAGCCTTCCAATATGTAACTGTAGTAGGGTGCCCCCTGTTGAAAGGCTTTTGCCCTGCTTCTGCCTTTTAGTAGATGTAAGATTTATGGGACAGAAGACTTTTTCTTCCCCCAGTGTTTATGAAAGCATGTGTTTTACATGACTTCATATGCAGTTTACATTTAGGCTTATGGTGGAGTTATACTGCCTACAACCTTTGATGTTGAAAAATAGCTACTTCATACTATAAGGACTGAGAATGTTGAACTTCAAAAACAATTTTGAGCGTCTGTCGTAACATATTCAAAGGTTAGTTGGTCAAACTAACTGTGGGCCCACTATTGTTAATATCACACCAAATCAAATGACCTAGAGTATACATGAGTAGGGTAAGGCCATGGAAATCCGTGTAGTTTTGCATACCATGCCAGACAACAACTCTTGGACTGGTTTCCTTAGATTGCAGACGCGGCAACAGCATTCCGGTCTGCAAAGCAACGACGACAGCATCAATTCCCTCCAATTTACGTCTCGGAAAAAATCTCCAGTAGACACCGTGGCAGGTTTGACAGCTGAAGTCCGGCGCCACTCTACTGTCCCACTGGCCTGCATTCTGCCTCTATAAGGCTACATCAGCCGCAATCAGCAGTTATAGGTGTATATTGTTAGAGGTGTCAGCACACTTATCAAAACACGACCTCCTCCCCCCTCGAGTGCGGGAGCCATTCCACGACATTAGTTTCGTTGGCATCACACGGGTTCGGAGATAGAATCTGAGTGGGGCAGTGGAAGAGTATGGCAGCGATCCCTCTCTCTCTCGCTCTCCAGCGGGATCTGCTGCTCGGGAAGCCTGACTCTCCATGTGAAATCCCTGTGTAGAGATTAGACAACTGCATGATGTGCAAGTCACAATGACTTGCTAGCTCCAATGGAGCTTCTGTACCCGAGTTATGTCTCAATTGGCTCAACTTAGAGAAGTGTGTCTTCTTCATATACTGTATTCATGCAGTACAGTAAGGGAGGGCAGGCCTGGCTGTGCGGGGTGATCTTTAAAGGCAGCTTTTTAGCCAAAAATCAAAATACTGTATAACTATATTTTTTCTTTTCCCCCTCTACCTTGCTTCTCCTTTGTTGCTGCACAAACCCTTACTTTGCCCTGCAGATGGTTCAGATCTTTATTATTGTCAACAAATAATTTGCGTCAGGCTCGTGGCAAGGCGGTGCTAGTGGGTGGGGGGAGGGGCTTGGTGGGGGCGTTTTAGCCAATCACAGCACAGCTTCATAATGAGCCAATAGAGTGGAGGTGGGCGGGGTTAGATTCAAATCTGTTACAGACTAAAGTTGCCCATAAGGATCAGTATAGGCTTTCTATGTGAATTACAGAAGCTATTGCATTATGAAGTTTTTACAACACAAGAGAAAGCCTTGAGGCTTGCACAATCACATATCATCTTTGAAAACTGTACAGATAAAAAAGTCACATTGTGTTAAAATAATAACAAACAACAACAGGTCCTCATGAAACAACATCAATGTGTGGCTGTGAAGAGCCCAGCGGCACGGCACCAAACAAGCTGCCAAGGTGGCGGAAATTTGAATAAATACAAGGCACGGTTGTTGTGGCGTTATAGCGTGCCAACAGTGACGTGATGGCTTTGATGCAAGGGAGGGGCGCAGCAAAAAGAGGCAGTCACAACATGCTCTACCTCCTGAGGCTGCTGCTAGGTAAACAGCCCTGGATGGAGGGATGCACCGGGTCTGGAGGGCAGAGAGAGGGAGGGAGGGAGAGAGAGAGAGAGAGAGAGAGAGAGAGAGAGAGAGAGAGAGAGAGAGAGAGAGAGAGAGAGAGAGAGAGAGAGAGAGAGAGAGAGAGAGAGAGAGAGAGAGAGAGAGAGAGAGAGGGAGGGAGGGAGAGAGAGAGAGAGAGAGAGAGAGAGAGAGAGAGAGAGAGAGAGAGAGATGGCAGGGAGGGGGTGCCGGGAGTCGGGAGGGGACCACACATTGTCATAGTTCGCTCTTAAACACACATAAAACACCCATAAAAGAACAGGTCCCATTATACGCGGGTGGCATCCAACCAACCCCCACCCCCAACACCCACACACACACCCTCTCTGAGCTCATACAGGCAAGAGGCCCAAAACCCCTGGGGCTGTGTCCAATGATGGCGCATCATAATTATGCCTCTTTTATTGGCCATCTTATTCCAGCTATGACTGATGCGGCTCCCAACCCAAAGCGTTTCCATTTGCACTTTCATGTGGAAAACGAGCGAGAGGGGAAGCCGCAAGCCCGCATGCCTGCCTGCCTCTCAGAAAAGGTGGGCTGACAAATATTTATGGCCTGACGTAAAGTCACTTTTAATCAGGGCTCATGACCTGTTCTGAGGAGTCTGGCCCCCTCGCAACACGCTTATCTCCTCTTGTTATAAATGAGCCTTCAAAGGGCCCTCTGGTGCCTGCTCTGTTCACTTGTCTAAAAATAATAAGTGACACATTTCTTTGGAATCACTCATAATCAAGCGCCCTCAAAAAAGGCAAACTGCTGGATCCCTGGCTGTGTGTTAAATGTCAGAGATAAATCAATGACCTCCCTCTACTGGCCAGAGGGGTTACTGCAGCCCAACATAGGCAGCAACCAGTTCTGGCTGTTACTCTGCTTGCATCATAAGCAGAGAGAAACAGCATCAACACAGTGAGCAAACATATAGCCTACGCCGGTATTGGGCTTATAATTGTTATATAGGCCTATAGCATACCTTTCCGAAAAAACTATTCTCACATTCTGCAAAACCCAAATCCCTTTATAACTTGTACTACTATAACATCACTACAGACCAGACAAAATATTATACAGATATTGTACGCACATGATTGTAGGCAGCGCCAAATGTGATGAATGGCGGGGGAAGCTATAAGCACACATGTGTTGATGAAGTGTTATTAATAGGAATTACCTCCAAACTTCTTGGACCAAATATCAGAGGAAGCCCAAAAATAATGTCCCTCCTCCGCAGTTTAACTTCTTCAAGTTCAACTATTGGGCCCACATTGTAATCCCGCTCCGTGTTTTAAGCTGTCTCGTTTGAAATATAGATTTATGACACCAATATGTTCTTTTCCATGCTTTAACAGCCTATAAGGGCATTATGGGAGGGCTCTCTTACTGAAAACACATATTTTCCTCCCCCCCAGCCCCCACCCTCCTGTATTAGGAGTTATGGAGGATGGCGATCCTTAAAATGAAAGTCGTAAATCATATTCGCCTGCTATTATGCCATTAACGGGAGCATGGTTCTGTCATTTGGGTCATGCTAATAGTTTGGTCTTGAGGGTTGCGGCCGCGCTGAATGAGCACACGGAGCGATGAATGTTCTCCCCTGCCAGACGGCGAGGGGACACAGTGTGTGTGAACAGCGATTCTTGTCGGTGGTCCTGGACTAGTCCCCCCTCAGCTTTCTTAGCCCCCCCAATCTCCCTCAATTTCATCCCCATCTGCTCTGGATTTTACCCGTCCCCGTCCCCCCCCATCCCAACCCCACCTCCCCTTCCCACTCTGTCTTTCAATTGGACTTTCTAAATTGGGGGCCTCGTTGTGGTCTTCTCGAAGAGACCCCGCCACGACAAACGACGGGAGCGTTTTTGCACCCTGCAAAAAAAAGAAAGGCCCTGGAAGCCAGCGGAGAGCATATTAAATTTGTTACTAATTTTAAACTTGGCATGGCGGTCCGTGTATCTGCCACCGGGCTGAGCGAGGCTGCAGCCGGGTTCGGGCCCCGATGCGACCACAACCACAACACAAACAAAGCACGAGGGAACAGCAGCTCCCAGTGTTCTACTGACAGCCAATGTTTAGAGAGGGGACTTTTTAAAAATAACCTCGGCGTAATAGAATTAGTGGGAGAGCGGCGCCCCGGCACTGTAGGTTTTCCCCCCTTTTTCAACTCCTAGCTGCGATGGATTTGTATAAAGAGTTTGAGGAAACATAACCAACCACCCCCAAAAAAAGAAACCAAAAAGAACTGAAGGAATGGATGAAGCTGGATGAAGTCTTTCTCCAGGACATTTTCTCCAGTCCCCCATCGGCATGTTTTCATTGTCCTTATTAGTATTATTATTCATAAATGTTCCGGAGGGAACAGTCCAACAATTAAAAAAAAAAAAAAAAAAAAAAAAAAAACTAAAATCTTAACACTCCGTGTCAGCACTTTTTCATATTTGTTTAGGTAGCTAGTGCCAGCGATTTTCATCTAAAAGTCAGATTTCGGTCCATGTTTCCCGTCGGACAAGTTAGTTGGCGCACACACTTCCAGTTGGTCCGTCTCTTATTTGGGTCCCTCAGCTGACAGGAGGCGATCACTTCTCGCTGCCGGTAGCATTAGGATTGTATCAAACCATCGACGTTAAGCGACGTAGCGTGACGTAGATCAACCTAAACGGCAACGGTCGTAACTTATTATTTGATAATGGTAAGCGAGACGTAGACCTACTGCAAAGACACGCGGTGTGTTAATAAGTCACCGCACCAGAATGAGAGCATGGCGAGCTGCAACGCACGCCATGAGGCGTTTAACGATAGCAGGGAGAGGTGAGGATAGTGTTACTACGAAAATACAGCTGTCCTCTTTCCCACACACCTGAAGCAGACGAGACTTGGACGCAACTCTACTCTCCCACACACCACCACCACCTCCCCGCCTCCACCTCCACCCCAACCTCGCCCTGCGGCGAGAGAGAGAGAGAGACATGAGCTGCAGCTTCTCCAGAGCCCAAAACGCTCCACCTTCGTTTGGTGTGAAATCAGTGCCATTAACACCCGGTATATACAGGTTCTTTTGGTTTCCTCTTTTCCTCCATGCTCGAGGAGCCTGGCCGCTCAATTTGGTGACAAGGTCACACTTGTGTGCAGGTTTGTGAGTGTGTTTGTACGTGTGTGGTGTGTGTGTGTGTGTGCACGGGGACCTTCTCCCTGCCTTGAATCTATTGTCTAAGTGGCCATGTTAAGAGGATGTTGCTGGTTGGTTGGTGCGCCCCAGCTGCAGCTGTCACCCGTGGAACTGCAGTGACCTCTAGAGACCGTTCTCTCCACATACAATATGGAGGCAGGCTGACATGTTTTTGGCACCAGGCGTGCTGGGGTGACAGGGCTGGGGCTGATGATCACACACACACACACACACACACACACACACACACGCACGCGCACGCGCACACACACACACGCACACACACACACACCATACTACTCGTGCACTCACACACAAACACACACACAGAACACAGCAGTCTATACACATGCACGGGACCCGGGGCCTGCACCCCGCTTGGTCGCTGCACTACAGATCACCCTGTTCACGGTGAGAAGCCATCTAATGTGTTTAGCAAACAGTCATTTATTCTCCCCCATTCTTCCATAGCAGCGGTGAGGCTGTGTTTATCAGGCTGATTTCACTCTGCAGGTTCATCTGCAGTTCATCAGAGTTGAAACACTGGGCTCTCCATGTACAAACTAACTCTCTCTCTCTCCCTCTCTCTCTCTCCTTGGCATACCACACACACGGTACGTTTGATCTGTTATTTCTACTTTTAATGTTTTGTATAACTTTCCACGACAGTGGACATTGAAATTGGATCCTATAGTGCAGTGCGCGTGCATAGGTGTGTACGGGTGCAAATGTGTATGCTGACACACACGCACGCACGCAAGCACACACACAGTATAACACAGCATGCACGGCAAAAACACTAAAATTCTAAAACCACTAATGAAAACTCTTGGAAGGACATGAATTAAAGGGAGTAGGAAAAACACAATAAATAAACACCTATCCTGTTTTCAGACTAAATATGTCTGTGTGGAGATGGCAGTTAAACTCTCTGACAGTCTAGCTACGACAGGAAGGAGGCCAACATGTTTTTTTATGTTCCGTTCAGCAAATGAGAAATGTTTTGATAAGCACGTGAGACGAGGCAGACAGACATTTCCAGCTCATTGCAATGCCGTCGCACCAGGAGAAAACTCTGTTATAGCTTCCCTAGACCACTAGGCAAGCAGACAGACTCTAATAAAAGTGTTATCCGGCGGTTACAAGTACGCCATGCTATCCGTCACCGAGTCGTTTCACCCCGCGTCACAAAATCTGGAGGAAGAAAATGATCCAGAATACATCTTTTTTTAAAACCTTGCAGTAAATCTCCATCGCATACAGGTTGCGTTTCGCTCAGAAGGGGATTTTTTTCATGTATGCATGCCTTTAACAGCCTTTTGCGGAGGAACGCTGAGTGTCTGGTGAAGTATCCAGCTTATTGCCCAGGCCCACAAGTGCTGTAAAGGTTTTTTTTATATGGTAATTATTATTGTTATCATCATTATCATTCCGCGTGTACCATAAAAGTGGATCACGGGTGATGTATGGAGGGGCTGGGGCTGTAAATAACGGCTGTGGCGGAGGCAGCATAAACCTGTCCTGGGCTCTTCAGTGGGAGACTAAATAAAAACGAGCACTTTGCGTTTCAATGCACTCTCACAGCCACCAAGCAAAACTCCACGCTGCAATAGAACGGTGAGGTCCCACTGTCCTTGTACATATGCTGTGATACTGCAAGCTGTTAAAGTGTCAATAATTCCTGTGTCCCTTTGGCACCGTACCATACATCGTTCTGCAGTGCAATGAAAGGTTGAGTCCGCTGGGTTGGTCACATCGTAAAACTAAGACAATCTTCATGGAAATGTTATCAAGAGAGTTGCCCCAAGAAACATTCCAAAAAGACCCTGATTTGAAGTACCCGCCACGTATTCCAGGTGTATAACTGTGTGTGTGTCTGGTTGCGCATCTGCATGTGCACATAAAAATCCTCAGTGTTAGATGTGTACTGTAAAAGAATAACATAAAGAAACTACAAACTTTCCAAATTAATTAACCATGGCGGAAAACTTCAGGAGTGATGGTTCATGGATGGTGGATGACTCAAGGAAATAAGGGAAACACGGAACATTCTACAACAGGTCGTTTTGAGGAACTAATCCGACAGTTACTTAATCTATAGCCTGGCCTAACCTGAAATGATTTTGGCCTGGGGGGGCGGGAAGCCATTTGTTTTTAGATGACAGATGAGATGATCTGATTTGATCTCACCAACGTGTCGTCATCCCCGGCCCCTCCCCCGCCCTCCACTGCTGTTCTACGTCACATCATTTGGAATAACGCCCACCCCGACATGGTCATAGTGACTACATCTGTGATTGAAAAAAAAAATATATATATATATATATTTTTTTTCAGTGATTCTCTTGTTACTTACGTGAGCGGGGCGGGTAGTAAGTAAGGCGATCGGTGTGTCGGCCGGTTTAGGTGTTGACGTAATGGTGACAATTAGAGCCTAATGTCATGAGTATTAGCTTACTCCGCTCACACACGATTAGTCTTGGGCAATATACCGGTATTACCGTTTATCGTGATATTGGAAATCAATACAGAGTAATATCGTTGGGTCTATAAAAAATATCGAACACCGAATATCGTCAAATACCGACATTATACTGTATTCCAGTGGTTTTCAACCAGTGGTCCGGGGACCACCAGTGGTCCTTGAGAGGATTCCAGGTGGTCCCCAGCTAAGTTGTTTAACCAGATGTAACTCTTGAGAATGTAAAAATGAAACCAAATGGACCCTTGTGGGTCCATTTGGTTTCATTTTCACATTCTCAGGAGTTAAAATATTCATCATGTGAATTATCCCAAGTTTACACAACTAGTTTTGGGATCTGTGAGATCAATTCTGAGAACTAGGTGACTGGTGGAACGTGTCCAACTCTGATTGCACGCCATCTAGTGGTCAATACCGGTAATATCGAATATCGAGCTAATTAACATGTTATCAATACCAATATTAAAAAATCAATACCGCCCAAGACTACACACGATGGCCTACTTGTGCGCGTCACGCAAGTTTGCACTCTACCGAGTGCTGATCTAGTGTTCACGTAACTGTTGTATTACTGTACACAAGAAAGCTAGTGTGCTTTAATGTGATTTTGTGCGCGCCTGCGGTGCCATAGGAACTCGCCCACATTATGCCACAGAGATTTCGTGATCCCATGGAGTAGAGTGCTACGCCTAGTGTCTGAATGTTGTCTGTAAGCTCCTTTAATACAGCATGTCGTAATATAAAAAAAAATAAGCAGACCATTTTGCATAGATTCTGCACATTCTCAGAGTTGGATTAGCATTTGGTATTTGCTGTGCGACAGTGTGTGTGCAGCATAACAACACTATATGCTTTCCGGACTGACGACATTCACCATGTAAAATGAAAAAGAATATACCTGTTTGGGTGGAGTTGTGGGGGGGGGGGGGGGGGGGGGGGATTAGAAAAAACTGGGAGAGGCATCATTATTTATTTTTATATATGTGAGAAATGTTTTATACTGTATTCTGCTTTCCTACTCAAAATAAACAATTAAAAAAAAAAAAACAATACGATATGCTTTCCATTAAGCCAGTGGTTTTCAACCAGTGGCCCCCCGAGACCACCAGTGGTCCTTGAGAGGGTTCCAGGTGGTCCCCAGCTAAGTTGGTTAACCAGATGAAAAGTTGCTTAACCAGATGTAACTCTTTGAGAGCATACAAATGAAACCAAATGGACCCTTGTGGTCCATTTGCTTTCATGTTTACATGCTCAAGAGTCTAAATTAGCCCAAGTTTACTAACATTAATGTACAGTAATTTTGATCTGTATGTTTGCCTGTTTCGTTTCCTGAAATCCAGCCTGGTATTATGGACAAAAGCTTTAGTATTGGGGTCTGTGGGGCTAAAACATCATCAAATGGTGGTCCGTGGCTCAAATGCTGAATAAATAGTGGGCCCTGGTATCAAAACGGTTGAAAACCACTGAATTAAAGGAGAATTCCACCCATTTTCAACATTTTTTTCTGAGAGTGTACAAATGCAACCATGAAATGAACCCTAACAGGTTCATTTGGTTCCATTTGTACGCTCTCAGAAAAAAGAAGCGTCTAAAGAAATCCATTAACATGGTGAAAATACATCTTGATGATGTCATCAAGATGTTTCACCATGTTAGTGGTTTTCTTCAGACCTCCACACAGAATGGGGGAACTTTTTTATCATGTCCACCCAGCACCTCTAGGGTATACTAATGACATATTAGAAAGTTGAAAATGGGTGGAATTCCCCTTTAAGCCGCCGTGCAGTACAGTAACAGTACAGTAAAGTACGGTGTGGGGGGGGGGTCCGTGCACAGATGCCCTGTACTGTGCCATACGGCCGCGTTGCTCATTAGGGCTCAGATGGAAGGCATGAATCAAAGGGAGGAGAAGGAGAGGAAACGATCAATCTGCCTAATGGGAATCCCCCCGCGAGGAGCGGGGGGCCGCGGGCAGCCGTCCCCAATGCAGCTGGAACCCTGCTTTATGTGTGACCTCCCAACACCCACCATCATCCAACGAGAGAACACAGGTTCCACCACACACACACACGCACACGTGCGCGCGCGCCCCCCCCCCCCCCCCCCCCCCCCCCCCCCACACACACACACACACACACCATTACTCCCAAAACAAACCATTTAGGTCGTGGGGACCTCCCACGGTGATGTGCGTGTGTGTGCGTGCACCATGCAGCGTGCCGGTGATGTGGTTTTCCACAGCACAGACGTACGTTGGAGGAGATCTCGACGTCTCCCATGTGTCGCCTGCCGGGGTCCCTCCGCCCTCCCCCTCCTCCCCCTCCTCCTCCCCTTCCCCTATACCAAGCACATGTGCTGCCAAAAAAAATCCTCCCCGGCCAGCCAGCCAGCGGTACCGCCCTGACCCAGCCTGCACACACGGTTTGATGTGGGGTGGACCATCAAAGACACAATAGGGACAGGATTTATAGACCCCCCTCCCCCCTGAGGAGGTCATGTGTTGTGGAAGGAGGAACTCCTAGTAATTTGATGTTTATTGAGTGTGTGCGCGAGCTTGTTGTGGCTCTGGGTGGGTGAGTGGGGGGGGGGGGGGGGGGGTCTGATTTATACATCTCCGACGTCATGCGCACACGAAAACAGCCGACCTATAAGCTCATGGCGTGTTGTGCTATGACACTGTGAACTTGTGCTCGATGTCGTTTTGCATGTGCAAAAGCAGTGGTCCGGGCCACCGGTGCTCCTTGAGAGGGTTCCAGGTGGTCCCCAGCTAAGTTACCAGATGAACAGTTAGTTAAACAGATGTAACTCTTGGGACATAAAAAATGAAACACTTGCGGGTCCATTTGGTTTCATGTTTACACTCTCAAGAGTTAATGTTCATCATCTGAATTAGCCCCCCCGCGAAAATGGCCGATCTATAAGTTCCCGGCACATTGTGCTGCGACACTGTGAGCTTGTGGCTCGGCGTCGTTTTGCATGTGCACGGACAGCAGAGCAGTATAAATCATAAAATATAGAGGCTTAACTCGAGCGATAGCCCCGGCCACTTGCCGAAGTTGCCGCTCATTTCAATACAAGTTGTTCAGTGGCGTTTTTGAAGCACCTGGAAGACCGCCGGAAGTAGCGTCTATACTTACTTGCTCCACGAACGTGCACATGAACGAGTGCACAATGTTAAACTGCAGGGGGCACAGGGTTTCCTAGTCATGGGCTGCCTGCAGTTCACACTATAACCACTAGGGCCGACAGGCTTCAACATTGGAGATTGGCTCTCTGGGGATGTGGTATAAATCCCGGCGCGTTTGGAAGTGGGTGTAGGTTTATCCAAACTCGGTGCAGCAAAGGTCAAGGTGAGGTTTGATCCCAGAAGTTTATTGCCCCCCTCCCCCCACATAGCCCCCGCCGCTCCTTTTCCTCAGTCTTTTAGTCTTCAGACGGCCTGTGGAAGCTTTGATCTGGTACAGTGCAAGCCCCTTCGCCGCCTCCAGAAAAACTACTTATCTATTCAGCGTGCAGGGGCTGTTGCCAGCAGCCCTTTAAGAATCGAGTTATGCTAAACAGAGGTTGATTTAAACCAGAGCTTGACCCTCGACCCGGGGCTTAGGGGATAATGTCCTCGGTAAGGGTAGCAAAGTCCCGTTACCGGCCATGAATCTGGAGCCCCCGCCGACATTATTTCAAAATTGCTTAGTTGCATGGAAGTCCCTTTAGTGCTGAACGGACTTTCATAAAATTGATTTTCTGAGTACACCCTTTTAGCAGCTATAAGCTTGAAATATGAACCCTTCATTGCTGAAAGCATTTCATTTTTTTTTCTCTCTGTGTGCCACCCCAACACCCCCCACCCCCACCCCCCCACAACCCCGTAACTAATGATCTGGGGGAAGGAGTGCGTTTGAAATTCTCCTCGGCAGCCATTTCCATAATTAAACACTGCTAATTATAAAGCTTTGGCTGACTTTAAACAAACAGGCACAGTTGCAGAGCACACTTTGACGCCTTCCATTTGGAAAATCTATGCAAATCGGTCCCACAGCTATTTCTTCTTGTTTTTTTTTTCCCCTTTTCTTTTACAGATGAAACCCGTGACATTAAGAACACACTGCTCGTTCATTCACACGCATGCACAGATTACACAGTGGGTATACCATATAGTGACACAGAGGAGGAAAATGACACCGCCGCCGCAATGATGGCTTGGCTGGAATAACACGCGTTGGCATGATCTACAGTCAAATGAGGACCGAAGTAGGCATTGTAACGGTATTAAATCACTGACTGTGCGTGTGCACATGTGTATATGTACGTTACACACACACACACAGTCACACACACACACATGCACACACACATGCATGAATATGCATTCATTCATTACCATGAGTGCCCCCCTTAGAAGGGGAGGGGGGTTTTGTCTTGGCAAACCACACAGAAAATATTTCCACATTGTCGATTCCAGTGCTTTGATACTGCTTGTCAATTCATCAGCCTTTGACAGCAAGCCACTAGCAGCCATTATATCAGAGAAATGAAAATTATATATGAAGATTAACATCGAGTCATTTGTTAAAGGAAAGGGGGAAATAATACTGCCGGGGAATAAACAGGGGATGGGGGGGGGGGTGAGACCGAGAGCCATGCTGCCAGTAATGCACACATCAACGGCATTTAAATTATTAAAAAGATTGGAAATCATAATTGGCCATATATTTTTCCCATTCTTCTCCACACACAAATGGCTTGGCCCGGGGTACTTGACATTCACTGCTGGTTTGTAATGTAAATGACAGGACGGTATTTTTTTCTTCTTCCATATCTTTAACAGCGCCAAAGTGATTGACTACTGAATGTAAGCGAAGCTACAGGTGGAGGTCAATTATCATTTGAATAATCGAGCATCGGCGGCTTGCCTGGTGCCGGGGCCCCGCGCGGCGCTACATATTTTTATCTCTATGCATTTCAATGAAGTCGGGCGCTGGTACATAAAAGGTTATCACCTAGGAAACATATTTGCCTAGGCGCAAGTTAAACAGGCAAGTGAGATCGGCATAGATATTCAATTTAACCAGTCAACCCTGACCTATAAATATTTCAACAAAACCCAATGAGGCAACTCCCCCCCCCCCCCCCCCCCCCCACACACACACACCCCATCCACTCCACACCCTCTTCTCTATCCCACCATCACCACCCCCACCCCCCTCTCCTGCCTCTTCTTTGATCCAATTCCATTTCAGCAGCGGGAGATAGGAGACAAGAGAGAGAGAGAGGAGGAGAGGGGATATGAGAGGGAAAAAAGGAGAGTCGACCATATTGTTGCTTATCTATTAAGTGGATTGTTTAATGCATCTGCCATCTCCTCACCCAAGGGATGGGCACAGAATAAAGCAAGCGAGAGAAGGGGGAGAGAGAGAGAGACATGCGTTAAACAACAGTGTCTCTAAAAGTTGTAGTGGAGGAGAGCTAGAGAGAGACATGGAATATAATCCATAGAGTGGTGATGAGTTGACAAACCGAGCCTGACACGGCGCTCGGTCCATGGCAGAGCGCGGGGGAAGTGGGGGGGTACTCGGGAGATGGACATTAATCACGGCTGTGCGCTCTGCCCAGAGCGCCTGCACACGGGGGACACCTCAAAGTGAGCTGGAGGTTATGAGAGGCATGGGGGATTCATCAATACGGAGCCCCCCGTAATAACAGCCAACAGCCCCAGCACTTAAAGCACCACTGGTACCAGCAGCCAGCCCCAGCGCACAAATGCACTGGCCCTGCTGCCCCAGCCATATGGACTCGCTCACTCGCTCTTTCTCTATCTATACACTCAGACAGACCTGTGCGCTCATATGTGTGCGCTAGCATTGATTTTGACACACATGCACGCACACACACATACACACACACTCACATGAAAGGTCTTATAAAGGTGAAAGGTCTCATGTGGTATTTACTCTTTACGGCGGTATGTCTCAGCCAGTGGGACAAAAAACAAAGGTGGATCTAGTCTTAACCGATTCCATGCTGCTATACCATAAGGTGGGATTGTGGCTGAGGCTGTACTGACGAGCAAAGAAGAGCAGCCGCATCCGACCCGACGAATACATGAAGGCCCGGGCCAAATAATACTCAGACCTGCAGAAACGTTGCGACATTGAGGGGTCAGAAAACTGAGCGCTCGGGAGGGCTGTTGCAGCTTGAAAGATGGACAAACTGGAGTTTGAAATACCATGTTTTCAACGAGGGCAGCACAAATAAGAGCTATTTATGTGTGCAACATCTGTACAGAGACAACTAAAGTCTCTGTAATGTTTAAGCTGTAGGCCTACTAATAGCACGACAAAACGATCTAAAATAAAGTGATTTATAATAATTATAGCTGGGCTGTTAGTGCTTATGCTTTACTAAATGATCTAAAATAAAGGGATTTATAAAAAAATAAAGTTGGGCTGCTGTCTGATGTTTATGATATTATTATAAAATGATCTACGTTGTAGATCATTTGATTGATCCATTCACTGATCTATGTTGTATATCAGTGAATGGAGTTTGCGACGGCATAACTCTGACTATACTCGAAGCTAGTCTTGGGCAATATACCGGTATTACCGTTTATCGCGATATTGGAAATCAATACCGAGTAATATCGTTGGGTCTATAAAAAATATCGAATACCGGATATCGTCAAATACCAACATTATACTGTATTCTGTTAAAACATGAGCAATGAGACTTTTAATTGTAACTATGCAAACAATTTTTTATGTTACACACATGCCTAAATAGCCCTTATTTGGGCTAGGCTTTTTGGAAACAATGTATTTGCAACTCCAGTTTTTCCCTATTTAGGCTGCTTGAACAGCAGAGTGCTCAGTTTCTGACCCCTCACCAGTCACCTAGTTCTGAGAACTAGGTGACTGGTGGAACTTTGATTGCACGCCATTGCCATAGTGGTCAATACCGGTAATATCGAATATCGAGTAGCCTGGTCTAGCCCTCAATGATTTTGGCCCCTCCCACGCCCGTCCACTGCTGTTCTACGTCACATCATTTAGAGCGACGCCCACCCCGGAAGGTTGACACGCCCCTCAAGGCCACTTTCCAACGCGCGTTAGTCCAGGCTTTCCGTTTTCGCGCAAGGCGGACGAAAAAGAAAGCCTGGGTGTCGAGGCTAAATATCGAGCTAATTAACACGTTATCAATACCGATATTAAAAAATCAATACCGCCCAAGACTACTCGAAGCCAAGTATTATTTTGGCAGAGCCTTCCCGTTACCGACCTATGATAAAGAAAGAGGATAGTGCACAGGGCGTGGCACAGGCTCCTATGGTAGGTCCTGGCGTTGCAATAATATACAGTAATAGACATATAGATAGTTGACAACCCTGTTGAGCATGCATGGCTATATGGAGGTTGTACACTGGAGCAGAGCAAACCACCTCTGGCTGATGCTCGCATGACCACGGCCACTTGGCAGGATAGGCTTCAGCCATGGTCCTACTCTTCTTGTCTCCATAGATCACCTGTCTTGTGAACGCAAAGAGCTCTTGCTCTACCTCCTTCTCAAGGTCCAGGCTAATTCCACACCGTGAGAGCTGCTGTGCTGCTGTGCCACAGATTTCTTTGCCACCTTGCCATACACTGAGGATTTTCCTTTGCCATAGAAGCCTGAGCTGGCCTCACAGCCACCGACTGCCACATATTGTTACGCCCATCTCTCTCTCAAGCTGGATTGTCACATTTCCACTGTAGAACGCTAAAAGACGAATATAACAATATAGTCCACCATGATGACTCGCAGCTGACTCTCGCATGGACACGAGTGAGACGGTGTGCAACGACTACAATGCGTCGCCGACAACAGCCCGTATAACTTTTCGCATTTCCCTCCCTGAACGCCTTGCAATGCCTCAATCACTCAGTGATTACACAGCGCAGCGTGCTCTGTGCAAAAACAGCTCATCTACAAGCTCACAATACAATGTCCTGTCAGTGACTACAGAAAAAAACATACCCTTGGTTATCTGTCTTGCAACAAAACAGCAGGAAAGTGCAACTTTTGCTCTGTGTGTGTGTGTGTGTGTGTGTGTGTGTGTGTGTGTGTGTGTGTGTGTGTGTGTGTGTGTGTGTGTGTGTGTGTGTGTGTGTGTGTGTGTGTGTGTGTGTGTGTGTGTGTGTGTGTGTGTAAAAACATCTGCAAACAGAGCAAATTACAATTTAGGAATTTACTATAGAAGGTAAATCCAGAGCAGCTTGGGTCTAGCTCTGGTCCATAGCTCCACTGCTTCTATGATTTTTGCCTTGCAGTGTAGCTCTGTGAAAGCCAATGTATCTGATGTTCAATGTACTGAATCAGATTCAATGTACTGAATCAGTGGAGCTATGGACTAGAGCTAGCTTAGGTCTACAGTAAGCAAGAACGCAAACATCATAATCGTAATACAGCAATACATAAAAATAGGCATCATGGAAATTAACAACCTAACTGTGGCACACTGTTACGGCACACACTATGCACCACTGTGCCAAGACTAATTCGACCCCCCCACCACCCCCCTAACTGGGTGTTCAGGTGCTGGTGGGAGGAGGGGCTGTGCTCTGAGGCAGCAGCCAGTAACATCCAAAGAGCCTCAAATGCTTGGCTGCACTGTCCATGGATGACCCCACGCAACAAGCCCACCCCTCCCCATACGTACGCGCGTCTGTACTGTAGGAGAGTCTGCCACCCAGAGAGACCTCGATCAGCAGCCCCCCTACCCTCCACCTAAACCCCTCCACCCGGCTGTGACAGCAGATCTGTCAGCCCCACAAACCACCCCTCCCTTCATACAGTCAAGTGAGGCTTGATTTAGCAGAGAGCAGACAGTGTAGCAGGAGGTGAAAACTCCAGCTATTTGTCAACGCGGTGCCCGTGTCAAAGTGTCAGGCCCGGGGACATTCCCCCCCGTGCAGCTGGGGCTGTTAGCTAAGGAGACAGGCCGTATGGTCGGAGCAGGAGCGTGCTGTCAACCGACCAGTCAAGTCAAGCTGCCTGGTGCCTGCCTGGGCCAGGCTGAGCTGAGCTGAGCTGAGTGGAATGTAATGGAGAAAAAAATAGTATCAATATTGCAATAAGTAAATATGGTCCAGAAATCACAATTTGATGGAGTAAAAGTACAAAGTTATTGGTATTAAAAAAGGTACTAATTATTTGGGATGGCTCATTTTCAAATAGTACTTGAGTACATTTTATTTTCCACCGTAGGCTGCTAGGAGCAAAGAGTGAAGGCCACTGAGGAAAAGATGCAAAGGAAGCACATGCCGCTCTGTTTATTCCACATAGTTCCAAAATTCCTTATTTTGCTTTAATTTGTGTTTGTGTCCGTCTGCGTACAGATAATCTCCGGCACCGTTGGCCCAGTCTATGCCAAACTGTGCACACACACTCCCTGAATATAGTAACGACCAACCCTTGCTCCAAACAGCGGCGTTTCTGCCATTAGGCAGACTAGGCAGTTGCCTGGGGCACCATGAGGGGTGGGGTGGGGGGTTGGGGGACCCTTACAGGTCCATTTGGTAAGGGGGGCTCCAGGGAAAATCTTGCCTGGGCTTCAAATTGCTTAGAAATGCCACTTGCTCCAAATTCCCCACAACTGATTTTTCCAAAACACATGACTTTATATTACTCTTACAGATTTTATCCATACATCATGAAAATCTGTATACACAGATCTGTTCGCTTCCCAATAATGCCAGATTGCTTTGCAAAGTTTGCAGGATTTGTCCCTCTTGGGGGCAAAAACATGGTTATAGCTAGAGGTAGATGAGGTAGACTTTGTCAAAACACTTTTCAGTACATTAGGGCCTACTCATACACATTAGTATGCGTACATAAAACATTTCGTTATACACTTTCTCTATAGTCATGTAATGAACCCAGGGACTATTTTTTCATACTCATTTAGTAGTGGGGAGGGGGGGGGGGATTTGTTTATTGCTTAGTGAATTTTTGCTTGCAGCTATATTTTCTTTTATGTCCTATTCTCCACAGTGTAAAAAAGTTTAATTCAAAAGTCATACTTGAATGATTTGCCATTTCTTTCTTTTTATCTTGTGCCACTTTTCCATCGTTGCATTCCAGGCAACTATTAGTGGAAAAAAAAGTTGCATGTTTCAGCAGGAAGCAGAAGACACATGGTTTGAGGTTCAAGGGAATGTTTTCCTAATTGTTATTCAATCAGATGCTGTTGTTTTGTTTTTGGCTGTTACAAAACACACAAAATGTTGAGCAAAGTAAATTAAAAACATCTAATCCATTGTAGTATACTGCATACTGTCTCTGTCCGGCGGAAACCTCATAAGACCAAAACTTTATCTTTGCGGATTCAAATTTTAAACATATGTAGTGTATGATGAGAGTATGGAGTTAATTAAAATTAACTTCCAAGTTGTGCTCTGCGTATTGTCTTAACAGCCCATAGAATCACAAATCCTCTGAAAAGATTAAGTACTGAAATAAAAAATAATAGCAAATCAAGTCAAGTAACATATGACAACCCTAACTGTATCCGTGAGCGACAAATTCATTGCTCTAGATTTCCTTAAGCTTCTTTGGCTTGGCATTTACCAGGAGAGGGCAGATTTATTCTGGCAAAAACAAACAGGATATTTATGGGTCAAATGAAGAAGGAAAAAAAAACACTGCCTAGCAGGCTTTGTGACAGATTATGTCCCCCTTATGTTTCTCAAAAAGGACAACACAAATTCAGTTTGATAGCAGTCTGATTGCACTAAACGGACTGTTATTAGGCCGTCTTGTTACCATGATGCACGAATGGGGCACGAGGCACACAAATGCACTTGTGTGTCCGATATGTTTGTGTACATGGTGGTGAAGACAGAGTGGCTGTCTGGATAGACTGACATTTGGTCAGAATTGGTGCCAATTCTGACAGTAGTGATTGTTTCGGCGTGTCGGTGCTTCCGTCTGTGTCTGCCTCTATTCTTTCTTTGCTGTCCATTTTTTTTGTTGTTGTTGTCTTAACCCCTCCTCTTCTGAGTCCATCTGGTACCTTTGTAACCCCCTCCTCAGAATGTGGGCCGATGGAATTCCCTGGTCTAATTAATGAGGAGAAGCTTGCAGACGGCCCAAAGGCCCGCGTGTGTCTGTCTCTCTGTGTGCCACCTCGCACTGGGAGGGCCCCTTTTATTGAAAAGGGAAATTAGATCAACGCCGGGCCAGAATGCGCCGGTCGGCAGCACCGCCAAACGTCAGAGCGACGGCCTAAAGCTCAGCTTTTCTTTGCTTATAGCAGGGATGCCCACACTTTTTTTGACTTGAGAGCTACTTTCAAAATGACCGGCTCAACAAGATCTACACATACATGAAAAAAAAATCCATTTCAAGGCCCCCAAGAACCTTTGAAATAGTGGCGATGGTGTTACTTACTGTTATAGTGTTTAAGAATAATGCACTTATAATGAAAAATAGAGGGGGAGAGTATTCAAACAGGGGTTTGAGATGACAGTTTGTGATGTTGAATGTAGTCTCTTGCACCCAAAGCTAATAACTTTCATGTTTTTGTCCACAATTGGGAAAGAGAACTGGCAAAACGTTTGTCAAAATAACAATTATTCTCCATTTTCTAATTGTGTGGAATCTTGAAATTGCGTAATTCAGATGCTTAAATATAATTTAACTCTTGAAAGCGGTAAAATGAAACCAAATGGACCCGTAAGAGTCCATTTGGTTTCATTTTAACGCTCTCAAGAGTTACAGATCTATACATTTTAGGGGAACTGTCATGTGATCTACCTGCATGGCCTGTGTGATCACGATCTACCTTTTGGGCAGCCCTGGCTTATAGCCTCAACATCGCCGGTAATGTATGGATGCTTCACCATTTTGTACTGCTCAACTGTTAAACGCAACTTTTAATTACTGCAGGTTTTTAAACCCTGAGGGTTCTCTTTCTTTAATTTATTTACAGAATGTATTGGATTTTTAATTGCTATTATGCATATAGAATGCGGACATGCCATGGCTATGATAAATGGATGAAATGCACTGAATAATGTCTAAGCGTTTAATATACATATATTTATACACAGATGAATAGAAAGTGTTGGTGATAAGGCAAAGTAACACAATACTCTACATGCATGCCTGAAAATAGAAGATCTACCAGCTTACTGCACTTTGTTAACTAGGAGCTTGTAGATCGTTTTTTTTCCTACACAAATGACCATGTAGTGATTGTGTCATGTCAGGTGCATGTTATTATTGGCTTCAGAATTCAAACATCAACAAAATTCTATCTGTATATACTGTACAGTATGACAGATGAAACAACTATTTCAGCGTCACATGGTAAGATTGTCCCTTAAATATGAACGTAGATCACCATATAATAAAAGTACCATATGGCAACCATCTCACATTTCTGAACAAGTCGTCTTACTACCAGTGTGCTCTGTGGTTGATGCCTGGTAAAGGTAGCTTCAAGTCCAATGCGGGTATTGGACGAATTGGATGGATGTATTCCACACCTGTACCTTAAATGAAACCCAGTTGACTCTGGAGAAGCGGCCGTCGCAACACGTGGCACGAGCACTCCCTGACACACGTGATTAGTTTTAACTTGTTCCAGTCATATCTTCAAATTTTTGAATGCCAACGTTGCTTTGATTTTTTGACATCCGCGTCACATGACTATAGGACTACCCTAATGTTGAAGAGCAATGCAAAAAAATGCAAGGCAGCCATGTGGCACATGATGTTTACAAGATTGTCGATCAGTCACTAAATCTGACACTTTTGGTGATCAAATATCCAAATTCAGCTATATAAAATGATATCAAGTTACTTGGCCACCCTCTGGACTGAAATGAGTGTAGGGAGTTTGGTGCAACTAGATGCTAGATGCATTATGAAGGCATATATTCGTGAGTGCAGCATCACTCCCGATGCATCAGAAGTATGATGCATTTGGGAGCGAGGCTTCATCAAGGTATGTTTTGAGTTCTAAGTGAATGCAGGGACTGCCTTTCCTGATCCATGTTGATGATCGTGTCAAGAGACAACAGAATTGGACGTTCTTGAAAGAAGGAAACAAGCAAGCACTCAGTAGTTCAGTAGTTTTAAGTCTTATAACTACTGATTTCCTACGCGTCATAGTACTACTTAGAATCTAAGTAGTACTATGATGTGTGCAGGGTTCTGGAAGGGATTAGCATCGAGGAAGGCCCAAGGCCCGAAACGTCTGCTGCTACCTGTGCGTGCTGCTGAGGGGAACCCTTAATAAATCAAGAATCCCAAGAGGATAGAACGTGAGTGCTGGTATTCTTTCATGCTGGCTGTACAAAGTCTGTAGATCCCATTTACCCATTCACACACCAATGCCGACAGAAACCATGCAAGGTACTGAACCAGCACATCGGGAGCAATTAGGGGGTTAAGTGTCTTGCTCAGGGACACATCCACAATGATGCAGAAAAAAAAACAATGATAAAGGAGATGGGAAGGTGGAGAAAGAGAAAAACAGAAGGAGAGCAGTGTACCGGTATATGTGACATTGGCTCTCTGGAGGTGGGACCATCATGTAGACATGCACAGTGTAAAAACGCTGAGTGTTCATATAACTCAGAGTCTACAAATGCATTTGGAATTCATGCAGACACATCCGGTCCATGAACGTTTCAGCCATGTTTTTCCTTCTATCCCCAACCAGGCATCGCAGGCCAGCACATCCTGCTTTGGTGCTGGTGGGAGAGCAAGGCCGTGTGGGGGCACTCCTGGCACTTAGATTTGCCAGCACTGATACTTTGATCTCAGCTTGTGGATCAGTTAACGGAGAGGCAGCAAGCCCTGAACATGGCTGGGAGAGAATCACTCCTGTGCACACACAAGAACCCCTGATCTATTGGGCAGGCCATTTCCAAGCCCCACTTCCTATTAAGATTTTTGTTTGCTTGGTTCTTTTTACGCATACAGTACTTTATATCTGAAATACAGGACGTAAGACAGTCCTCCAATCAATAGCTGGCTCTTTGAACTGCAACTGCATTGGAAATAAATTCGGCCGTTTCCTTAATGTACTTACAAAACTAAGGGTGACAGCCAGGCCTTGGCTGTGGTTGTTGCTCCTACACTGTGGAGCATGCTTTATATCTGGCGAAAAACTGATGATCGAGTCAGTGGACTGTTTTATAACAAACCGCTTGTGGTCCCTGAGGCTGAACTAGTTAAAAGAATACAATTGCTTCATAAGCATTTTGTTTCTTTCTGCCTATTATCTCTCCTCTGTCAACTTGTGTCACATGGTGGCAGTGGCTCAGGGGTAGAGTAAGTTATCGGATGTTTCAAATCATTTTAAATACAACTGTATACTGTAAGCACACACTCATTTGGGCTGTTGCCATCATCATCATGCATGCCATCATGTTTAGTGGGGCAGTCAGGGCATTTAAGCCCCCCCACAAAAGCCCAGGCCTAGATCCGGAGGCAGAGCCTTCATTCGTATCATTAGCAACACCTGACGAAGGACAGGAAGCAAGGAAAAGGCCCAATTTCCTTCCAACATGGCTGCCATACATAGAGCCTATTCCCTTCCCATGGGATACAGGGAAGCGTAATGACACTCTGGGCATCTCGGCTCACATACTTTCCCTCAGTAACGGAGCCCTCTTGCAAGCCTGTTGCGGGTGCCCCTGTCCCGGTGGTGTTGGAAGGGGAAAAGGTAGAGACGGAGCCAGGCGGTGTGGTGGGCACGTGGAGGGCATCTGTGACTGGCATGGGGCATAAGAGCTCTTTCATTCCCCCCCTGCTCCTCCGAGCGCCACAGGGCTCACATACGGCTCTGGGCACCCACACATGTCAGGAAATGCTGTCTCTGTGATCTGTACGACCAGAGTCCGGCTAATGCACTTGTGACATTTGGACAGGCTACATTACGACAGTACAATCCTGACAGTTTAACCGCTCGCAGCCTGGGCGTGACAGTGTACAGCAGGCAAACCGTTTCAATAACACAAAATTGGAAAATAATAGTCTAATAATGATTTTCAACCATTTTGGTACCAGTATGTATTCAGCATTTGAGCCACGGACGACCATTTGATGACATTTTAGCCCCTCTATGCAAAACTAAAGATTTATTTTACTTTTGTCCACAATATCAGGCTGGGTTTCGGAAACAAAAAAGGCAAAGATAAATCAAATATTCTTCTATATCCTCTAGTTGTGTATAGATTTGGATTAATTCAGGTGATGAATATTTTATCTCTTGAGAGTGTAAACATGAAATCCAATGGACCTGCAAGGGCCCATTTGATTTCATTTTTACACTCTCAAAGAGTTCCATCTGCTTCACCAACTTTCCGCCATTTAGCCTGGGGACCGCCTGGAACCCTTTCAAGGACCACTGTTGTTTCCTGGACCACTGGTTGAACACCACTAATCTACATGAATATATTTTAATTAATTTATTTTATTTTATTTTATTTATTTATTTATTTATTTGGGGTTTTGCTTTTAGGTTGTATGATCTCTATTACACACAGAAAACCTGAACTTTGAACATCAAGTGGATCTTCTGTGATCTGGAGTTTTCTGTGGGGGCTTGGAGGACTTTTGAGCTGCAATGAAAACAGGCCTAACAGTGGAAACAGTGACATCTGCTGACAAATCCCATTGACATGTATGGGCTTCGCAGAATGTGACATCACAAGCAGCAGTTAAATCAGAACACCTGATTGAGCTAGAAAAACACAGACCACAGAAAATCCATACTCTATACTAAATGTGAAAGGGTCAGGCTTTTTGGGTGCAAACTGACATTCCCAAAATTAAATGTTTTCTAATGTAACAATACCTTTAAAAAAACACACCTGTTTGAAATGAGAGGTGCAGCAAATTCAGTATTTATAACCAGCCAGATGATGTCTTACGTTTGCTACCATAATCAAACGTTAAAGTTTGTTGTTGGGTTATTTTCGCTATTTGTCGCACAATAAATTATATATGGCTTTAGTGGTTAACTGTTAAGGGTGTACAAACAGACCCAGAAGGCTTCAGAGACGCAGGTAATTACATGTTTTGTTTTAAAAGGCTGCTTATTCACTAGTTGTTCTACTTCACTCATTACACCACGGTTGCGTTAATTAACACTGAGGAATTTCAAAGTTATAAGAAAACTTTCACAAGAGCAAAAGTAAGGAAAAAAAACATGACTTGGAAATTGCAAAAGGAGGCGAATGCTTTTTGGTGCTTTCTCTTTTTTTAAATAATAAAACTCTGTAATTGATTATCTAGTTGGGGCTTGAATTATTACGTGCTGTATTGCTGTTGGCATGTGTTGACTTTTTGAGAACATTCATCATCCTCTAAAGCACTGCGTATTAAACACAGAAGCCCCCCCCCCCCACACCCCCAGGCTGTCTTATTAGGCAAAATTAGCTTTTCACCCAGTTAAGACTAATAATAGCAGCATCTCAACAGCTCCCAACTACCCTCTGCTCCGCTCCCTTTCGCTCTGGGGTAAAATAATTGTGTTTTAATGCGCACATTTAGAGCAATAATTACAAAAACAAAGCTCGCTATAGAAATCCGTCGGACAACGGTGATAAAAAAGGGGGCATTCAATTAGCATAAAGCCTGGGAGTGTCTGGTACCTATGGGCTGTAATTTCCCTTAACCACCATCCACGGCAGTTTAAAGACGGGGCGCTACGGGAGAGAACACACTGGGTCCTGCCCGGAGGCAGCTATAGCTACAATTTATGGGTGTACTTTGCTCATTACACCAGGGAATAATCAGCCTCTTAAAACAAACCTGTAATTTCCTGGGCCTCTGAAGTCCACAGGACTGTTTATCTAATTTAAACAGGCAGCGCTCATCTGCCAGACTCGCCTCTCCTCTCTCACTCATCTCCCAGTCTCTCTCTCTCTCTCTCTCTCTCTCTCTCTCTCTAATATCTTCTAGGCCCAAAAAGTTCTCAAACTTTTGGGGCCGTGCATCCCTGTTACCTCTTGGTCTACAGTCACACCCTACCACAAAAGATGCATAGAGACATATTTCCTATAAATATGCACATATTACGGCCTGAATATGGCACACAGTATACTGTAGATGCAGCATAGGCTATACTCTGCATGTACTGTAGTACACTTTATTTGGCTTATACTTAAAATAAAACCATAGCACAAACATTTAAGCCTTGCCGTGCATTATAGAGTGAAATCCCTTAATATTCCTCGTAGACTCAAAAGGTATTCATATAAAGACGTTTACACTGTGGACAAAGCCAACGATCAAATCATTAGTATGGATAAAAAAACACAGACACCGACAAGTGGCCGTTGATAATTAACAGAGGTTTAAAAAAATCAATTATTGTATGCCTGGAATGCAGCCATCAAGGATCTTGGTGAGTCGTGACCCCAATACCTTTGATTCTGTGACGAAAGATAAATTATAACAACGGTATGAAAAGAGTAATTACGATTAAAAATTATGAAGGTTTTATGGTTATGATACACCAGGATCCTCGACAGCTGGAATCCATAGGGTTAAATAATTGATATAAATATTTTTGTAAGTCTCCATGGGGGAAAAATGAATGGCTGATTTCTCTGTGGGTCCAGAATGTCCCAGCCGCGCGCACACACACATGCACGCACACGCACACACACACACTAATGGCACTAATCCCATAGCAAGGGATTTATGGATGGGGTCAAGTGAATGTCAATGGTGTCACTGAAAACAAAAATAGGACATACGGTAATTGTAAAGATTAACTTTTCCGCTTGATTCAGAGGGAGTGTCATTTCAAAAGCTCTGCACACGGCAATATCATATGCACACACGAACACAATATCATGACACTAGGTTCTGAATCTAGATCAACGCATCATGTCATATTTTTTTTTGTGTGCAAGGATTGCCGTTATAAGTTGTAGTCACTGGTACTACTTCAGTGTGGCATTCTTTTTGCAGCAACAGTACAGTACTGTAGCTTGGAATAATCTAGCAAATTGTCCATAATTGTTGTAGCCAGGCACTGGTGCGTGCAAGGCCACCAAACACCATCATTGAGAGCAGAAACCCAACCCTCCGTTCAGTGGAACAAAGTGGGAGAGAGAGGGGGGAGGCTGGGGCGAGTTAAGAACGAATCAAAAGGCGAGCGATTTGGGACGCTCAAGGGGATCAAATGGTGGGTTTATTGCGGGTCTGGAAGCCCTGGGGCTGGGTGGCTATGAAAGCCCTGGTCTGTGTGTGCCGTGCCTACCTGGGCCAGGTCAGGCGAGACAGGCCTGTATGAGGGGAGCACTCAGAAGGAGGAGGCCTTGGAGGAGGCCTTCACACCGTCCAACACACCCTGGGAGGTCATCCGTCCATCCCACTCCACTGCCTTAGCATACTGCTGCACCACTGATGCTTTACCTGCACAGGTACAGTGACTGCTCAGGTAATCTGAGGCTGATGGGATCACTCTGAAGCCTCTCTGAAGATAGGATCTTTTTTTTTATTCATGTCACGGATCTTGTAGATCAGTGGTTTTCAACCTTTTGGATGCCAGGGCCCACTATTTATTCAGAATTTCAGCCATGGTACACCATCGGATGACATTTTAGCCTCACAGACCCCAAAAAACTAAATATTTATTTGTGCTTTTGTTCATTTGGATTTGGATTTGGGAAACAAAACAGACAAACATACAGATCAAAATGAACATTAATCTTCAACATTCTCTAGTTGTGCACACTTGGGCTAATTCAGATGATGAATATTTTAACTCTTGAGAGTGTAAACATGAAACCAAATGGACCCACAACAAGGGTCCATTTGGTTTTATGATTACACTCTCTCTTTTGCCTTTTTACTATGTTGAAAAACATTTTTGAATAGTTCAACTAGCCAAACTACAGTGACACATTGTGGGCTTGCTGACTGGCCATTTGAACTATTAAAAATCCTTTTCATGTAGTAAAAAAATAGCAAAGAAGTTTAGGGATAAGGGGTTTGCCGGTGACGAAAATGGAGCCCTTAGTTTTTAAAATACTTGCTCTGAGGAACAAATGCAGGTGATGACATGAGTTACGTGTGTGTGTGTGTGTGTGTGTGTGTGTGTGTGTGTGTGTGTGTGTGTGTGTGTGTGTGTGTGTGTGTGTGTGTGTGTGTGTGTGCGTGTGTGTGTGTTTTGACTGAAAGTAAGTCAAGCCAAAAAGGATATCATTCATAATTACAACGCTTAGTCAAAGCCAACGCTCCCCACAGAGACAGAACAACAATGGCCTTAATTACATTTTTCTTCCCTCCAACCCCGGCTCAAAGTAAAAAAAAAACATGGATGACAAATCTGGCATTGGGATTTGGGCTCATGGCTACCCCCTGTGCCAATTTCACTTCTTTTTTTGTTGTTGCCGGTTGCCAAGACAAATCATATTAACATGTTACCAAAGAACACTAAAACCTTTTGGCTTTGCATCAGCCCCACCGGTGCCAGTAAACTTCATTAATGCTTTTAGGAAACCTTGCCTCAGTTGCAATTATAAATAAGTTCCTTCATCGGGACCGCCGTCATGGGTGGGCCGGCGGCTGAGCGGGAGGGGGGTGGTGGTGGTGTGGAGGAGGCGGCTGGCGCGCAGACAACTGATCACTACCCTGAATGGGGAAAGCAAGCCTGGGGAGCCGGCTCAAGTAACTGCTTTGTTACTGAATAAATGTCGCAGGCAACAAAGTTCACAAAGGCCCATTTGTCAACATGTTTACACCCCCCAAAAATGCTTATAACTAAAGCACTGGTTTTCAACCTTTTTGATACGAGGGCGCACTATTCATTCAGCATTTGAGCCACGGACCACCATTTGATGACATTTTAGCCCCACAGACCCCAAAATTTCGGAAACCAAAAAAAGGAAACATAGATGAAAATTACCTACATTCTCTAGTTGTGTAGACTTGGGCTAATTTGGTTTTAACCTAACCTAAATTAGATTTAACTCTTGAGAGCATAAAAATGAGTTAGGGTTTGGTCCATTTGGCTTTATTTTTACACTCACAAAGTGTTACATCTGTTAACCAACTTTAGCCTGGGTTCCACCTGGAACCCTCTCAAGGACCACTGGTGGTCCCCGGACCACTGGTTGAAAACCACTGAACTAACGGTATGGTCGACGGAATCCAAAAAAAAGACAAGTAGTGCCCACTGGGAAATGGAAAGTAGCCTGCGATTCACTAGTCCTGCCCATAACAAAAACACAACCTGGGTTGGAGTGCGAGCAACATGTCATGAACGCGGTGCTCTCTACAGAGCCAGTAGTGTAAGGAGAGATGATCAGGAGCTGCTCAATGGCACAATACAGCACACTCACATGTATTCACACACAGTGTTGCCAACTGCAAAAATCCAAAATGCACTAGTGGCACTTCCAAAATGTCCTAGAATGCGCTACAGCAGTGGCTTTCAAACATTTTCATACCAGGGCCCACCATTTATTCTGCATTTTAGCCACGGACCACCATTTGATGTTGGGTTTAGTCTCTGAGAAATAACTGGAAAAATGCTGGTCAAAATAGCAATGTCCTAAATGTGTAGATTCTTGAAAATTAGGTTATTCAGATGTTTTTGAGATCGTAAACAGGGTCCATTTGGTTTCATTTTCCGCTCAAGAGTTACAGATCTATAAGGGTCCATGGTTACCAATGGTCCTTTCTCGGAAGTAGGAGGGCTCTATCATAGGAGGAAAATGGGGGGGAACAATGTTTTTTTTTTCTCTGGCTCCTGTCAACCAATTTCACCCCGACTCACCAGCAAAAAAGCACATCTACCAGGAGTTTTTCACTCATTTTTGCACTAGAGGGGTCTGGAAAAAGGCTAAATATAGCGACAAATGTGCCAAGTTGGCAACACTGTTCCCACACCAAGGCCTCTCAGTTCTACCTTCCAGCACAGCTGATGAAGAAAAAGAAGAAGAGAAAAAGAATCCCCAGGCTGCTCTCAGTAATTAAATCTAGCTGAAACCAACAGGATACAGAGTTCACAAGGAAAATAATAATAATAATGTGTTTCTCAAATTTGGCAACACGGACAGTTTTTTGCTCAGCCTCCTTATAGACCCCAGAGGCATGTGCATGCAGGCACAAAACATATTAATTTAGACTTAAATTACATTACCTCATTTATTTGCTTAGCAAACACTCCCAAACCAGGGAAACATGCACACTCTCCCCCAGCCTGCAAATTGGAGATCCACTGAGACTGGTGGAGACTGGGCTATATTTAAAAAATTATATATATATATATATATATATATATATATATATATATATATATATATATATATATATATATATATATATATATATATATATATATATATATATATATATATATATATATATATATAATGATAATCAAAGAATGTTTAAAACATGCAAACAAACACCTTTGAGTAAATGGGAGATGTGTACCGCAGCCATGTTCCTGGTGTACTCCAGCATGAAATTAAACAGATGGTGCACCACATTATTATCCTGAAACCACCCACATTACAGCTACAGTACATTGTAATTATACTAATACTAAGGCCTAGATGTGATTTTCACTGAAATTGTATCACATTTTAGGTTTCAAATCTAACAAAAAGCCCTTACTGTGAATCATCTCTGACTGAGAGGGAAAGCATATCACCTGCCATACACAGTGAAATCAGTGTTAAATTTGACCACTACATGCATTAATGAAATTACCCAGGGATATTTTCTTTGGTCCACTACTATTTTCTCTACACTATTACTATTTATTCAGAATTGGAGCCACGGACCACCCTTTGATGGCATTTTAGGCCCACAGACCCCAGAACTAAAGATTTCTTTTGCTTTTGTCCAGAATTCCAGGCTGGATTTCAGAATTTTGAAAACAAAACAGTCAAATAGAGCCCGACCGATAGAATCGGTCTATGCTATCGGTGGTCACATCGTATCGCTAAAATTGTCACCGATAGAATTTTTAAAAGTACACAGTGCACACGACTAGTTGCTACAGTGTTTATCGGTCATATCGGTGGGTCCCCCTTCTATCGGGGGTCATATCGGTGGAAACATGTCCATTTTCATTCCAGATAAAAACAAAACCTTTATCGCTTGCAAATCGGTTATCGGTGGTTGTATACCTCTATCGTATCGGTTATCGCATCGTTCCCAAAATTCCAGATCGGTCGCGCTCTACAGTTAAACATACAGATCAAGATGACCATTAATCTTCTACATTCTCTCGTTGTGTAGACTTGGGCTAATTCAGATCGTGTAACTCTTGAGAGTGTAAACATGAAACCAAATGGGTCTATTTGGTTTCATTTTTACGCTCCCAAAGAGTTACGTCTGGTTAACCAACTTGTCATCATTTAGCCTGGGGACCACCTGGAATCCTCTCAGGGACCAATGGTGGTACCCAGACCACCTGTTGAAAACCCCTGCTCTACAACAAATATCTTCAGCAGAAATAGCTGAAAACAGGCAAACACGGTGACATCTGCTGGCAAATCCTAATTGTCTCCACCAGGCCGAAGGCATGGTGGAGAATATGTTTTGCCCTCCGTCCGTCCGTGTGTGTGTGTGTGTGTGTGTGTGTGTCAGTCCGTCTGTTACCAGGAAATCTCCGGCGCCGTTAACCCGATCGAGACCAAAATTTGCACACACACTCCCTGGATGCCAATGATGAATCTCTACACCAAAATTTCCAGAAGAGCCCATCATAGCGCCACCAGGAGGCAGATGCTTGCATTTCTTGGGGCAAAAATCTGTGTGTGCGTCCGTCTGTTACCAGTTAATCTCCCAAACCGTTAACCCAATCGATGCCACAATTTGCACACATACTCGCTAGATGCCAACCATGAACCTCTGCTGCAAGTTTTCCACAACGGCATGTTATAACGCCACCAGGAGGCCGATTAGTGGCATCTTTTTACAAAAAATTGTGTGTGTGTCTGTCTGTTACCAGCTAATCTCCCAAACCGTTAACCCGATCAATGCCACAATTTGCACACACACTCCCTGGATGCCAACCATGAACCTCTGCCCCAAAGTTTCCACAACGGCATGTTATAGCGCCACCAGGAGGCCGATTTTTGCCATCTTTTTGCAAAAATATATGTGTGTCCCCGTCTGTTACCAGCTAATCTCCCAAACCGTTAACCCAATCGATGCCACAATTTGCACACACACTCCCTGGATGCCAACGATGAATCTCTACTCCAAATTTTCCAGAAGAGCCCATCATAGCGCCACCAGGAGGCAAATGCTTGCATTTTTTGGGGCAAAAATCTGTGTGTGCGTCCGTCTGTTACCAGCTAATCTCCCAAACCGTTAACCCAATCAATGCCACAATTTGCACACATACTCCCTAGATGCCAACCATGAACCTCTGCTGCAAGTTTTCCACAACGGCATGTTATAACGCCACCAGGAGGCCGATTAGTGGCCTCTTTTTACAAAAAATTGTGTGTGTGTCTGTCTGTTACCAGCTAATCTCCCAAACCATTAACCCAATCGATGCCACAATTTGCACACACACTCCCTGGATGCCAACCATGAATCTCTACTCCAAATTTTCCAGAAGAGCCCATCATAGCGCCACCAGGAGGCAGATGCTTGCATTTTTTGGGGAAAAATCTGTGTGTCTGTCCGTCTGTTACCAGCTAATCTCCCAAACCGTTTATCCGATCGCTGCCAAAATTTACACACACATTCCCTGGATGCCAACCATGAACCTCTGCTCCGAATTTTTGGCCAGGGCCTATTATAGCGCCACCAGGAGGCCGACTTTTGCAATTTTTTGGCAAAAATCTGTGTGTGTGTCCGTCTGTTACCAGCTAATCTCCCAAACCGTAAACGCGATTGATGCCACAATTTGCACACACATTCCCTGGATGCAAACCATGAACCTCTGCCTCAAATTTTTCACAACGGCCTGTTAGAGCGCCACCACGAGGCCGATTTTTGCCATCTTTGTGCAAAAATCTGTATGTGTGTCCGTCTGTTACCAGCTAATCTCCCAAACCGTTAACCCGATCAATGCCAGAATTTACACACAGACTCCCTGGATGCCACCCATGAACCTCTGCTCCAAATTTCCAACTCTGTTATAGCGCCACCAGGAGGCCGATTTTAAAAACATGACGAACAGCAGGCAATTTACATAAAATCTTTAACACGCTAAAATACTAGGCTGAGAAAAATATTCTCTCTAATATCCACTCTTTTCACAATGGCTTGTTACAGCGCCACCAACAGGTGAACATTTGCAAAACACATTTTTGGACAAAATGTCTCAAATCATCTAAATGCTAAAGCCATACGAAGAAATGGAACCCTTTTAACATTGGCATATTATAGCGCCACCAGGAGGCCACAACCTGAACTGGCCTGGTGGAGACCTGTGCCCAGAAGGGCACTTTTCTAGTTTGATATATATTGGATTTGCAGAATGTGACATCACATTCATTAGGAAATTCAGAGCACTTGTTTGAGCCAGACCACAGATAATCTAGTGAATGTGAAAACGTTGGTTTTTGGGTGTGCAGTTGAGCTCAGAAAACCTAAAATAAACAAAAAAAAAAAAAAACTATATGAACACCCGGTAGAGTGCAAACTTGCGCACAAGCAGGCAATGACCTACTTGTGCATGAGCAGAGCGAGCTAAAGGTATACATTAGTTAAAAAGGTATTTTACTCATGTCACCATTACCCATCACCTAAATCAGCGAATCGATCCGTAACCCTGACTTACAGATCACCGACTGCCAAACACAGCACATCGATCACTTCACTTGTGCCCACTCCGCTCATACAAGTAATAAGAAAAAGTAGAATACATTTTTCAATGTCACAATTCCTTTAACATGACACATTGTGATATGTGAGCTTGTATATTTTCCTGAATAATAACCATTCTGCCCCCCCCCCCCCCCCCCCCTCAAAAAGCCTGTCTACTGTACTTGGTTTTGATGTGCCCTGGCAGGGTATTGCTAATTGTGACAAAATCTGAGCTATAGTTATGACACAATCATTCAGGGCCTGTAAACTCAAGTCTCAGTGTAAAACAGTGGTTTTCAACCAGTGGTTGCAATTGGTCCCCAAGCTAAATGATGGAAAGTTGACTAACCAGACTCTATTCGAGAGTGTAAAAATGTAACCAAATGGGCTCTTGCGAGTCCATTTGGTTTCATGTTATATTACACTCATGTTAATTATACTCTCGAAATATTCATCTTCTCAATTCCCAGGCTACACAACTAGAGAATGTTAGAAGAATGTTAATGTTCGTTTTGATCTGCATGTTTGACCAAATCCAGCCTGGTATTGTGGACAAAAGCAAAATAAATCTTTTTTTTTTTTTTTTTTTAGTTTTGGGTCTGTGGGGCTAAACTGTTATGAAATGGTGGTCCGTGGCTCAAATTCGGAATAGTGGGCACTGGTATAAAAAAAGGTTAAAAACCACTGGTGTAAAGGATATATAACAAGCCTTGTTGTGAACATGGCGATGGGTTACACTCATGTCTCGGCATAGAAAACAGAACTGCCATGCTTCTGTATCGCATGCCTCTCTCACGGGACAAATTCCTCGCGTGCCGCAAAAACTGCAGCACTTCCTCTCACGTTTAACCCGTTTCAGAACGGACGTAATATTTGCGTGTAGGAATGAAAATGAGCCTCGCCACAGACAGCGCGAGCACTGTTAGAAGGACTTTGTGAATTGAATTCACATGGCAGACGGAACAGGAAAAAAAGTTGGGATTGCTTTGGACTTCTGTTCAAAACCCAAATGAACCTCACATCCTTGTTAGATAAGGGTCGCCGCCAACCGCCGAGCGCAAGGGGCTCACTGACAACCTATTAGGAGCTTTTCATCTGGCGTGCGGGGGCCTCCGGAGGGCCTCCCCGAGCCCAGAGACGTGCATATAGGGGCCCAGGGCCGGATCTAGAGCGGGGGCATCCTGCCCACCCAATGAACGGTAATATCAGTGGTTTTCAACCAGTGGTCCGAGAACCACTAGTGGTCCTTGAAGTTAACCAGATGTAACTCTTTCAGAGCGTGAAATTTACACTCTCAAGAGTTAAAATATTCACTATCTGGCATAGCCGAATTCTACACAACTACAGAATGTAGAAGATTAATGGTCATTTGGATCTGAAAAAAATAAAAATAAAAAATCTTTTGTTTTGGGGGTCTGAGAGGCTAAAATGTCATCAAATGGTGGTCCGTGGCTCAAATGCCGAATAAATAATGGGCCCTGGTGTCAAAAAGGTTGAAAACCACTGCTTAATTTAAAAAACTTTGGAGTTGCCCACCCTGCCATTCTTCCTGCCCACCCTAGTGGGGCTGGCTGGATCCGGCCCTGGAGGGGCCCATGAATGGGCGAGCTGTTCGAAGGGGGGGAATCCATCTCTAAGAGGCCGGACGGACCATGCTGTCTCCTCGCCACTCCATCACTCGGTGACCCTGTCCACGGGCCACGCCAAACCAATCAGCAGAGAGGCCTTAAGAAATCAGCCCTATACCTGTCCCATGTGGTCTGGGGGCCGTCAGTCCAGTCAGAGACTGGGAGGAACGCCTCGCTGATAGGCCAGGGCCGTGACAACCGGGAGCAGGCCTCCGTTTTCATAGGGGGGCCATTAATCTTTCTTCTCTTCTCCCTGTGACACTTGAACCGGAGGAGCTGCCCATGCAGACATGAAGAGCAGCCAGGGCCGGGGCTCCTTCTCTATATGGCCTGATAACATCTGATCTGGGGTCTGATCCCCCCGCGGCCCCCCGGAGCACCCACCACCACCACCAACTCACACAGCTACTCAACAAACACATGTACGAGGTATACTGGTATGCAACACACACTCACACACCACCTCGACTTGTTCAAACTCACAAACATGCAACTTTCTGAGATTGATGGAAAAGGTGAAACCTGAACCATCTCTGTTAACCCCCCCAGTCCCCTCATACATTATTACCATCACACAGACACACAAGCACATATGCACACACACATTCACTAAGTTACGCCACCTGACAATCTCCTTGATTGTAGTCAGATGTAAAACAGTGAGAGACTTTACTGAAACATGCTCCTTCATGCACGCACGTATGCACACACTCACACACACCAGAGGCAGCTTTAAGAACCACTCCAGTCTTGATGCTAAACTGTAAAACATTTCTGGAAGATGAACGCACCAGAGGCAGTGATGGCTGACAGGGAATTCAGAAAATGTCACTATACATAGCTATACCCAGAACAAAATGCAAAGTGTGTGTTCTGGGGGCTTTTGTGAGGAATTATTGTCCCTATTAGACAGCGACAGTTAGAGACTGTGTGAACACAGAGATAGAGAGGAGGTGAGCGACAAATGGTCCGGCTGACGGGGAATAGAACCATGATGTCCCTGTTCGTGCCGTAACCAGACGGCAATCAGTGTGTCATCTTACGGCCTATTCATACTCCATTTATAGGTGATACCTGCCAAAATCTCCAACATGACGCCACACCATGTTGATGAACGACCAACACATCCCCCCCCCCCCCCCCGAATAACACATAAAACTGCAGAATGAATCAATAGGCCTTTATCACTGTGTCACTCTCAAGTGCGCTACCCATAGCCATTGCACAGAAGACCCTGGTTGAGACGTCAGTCACCCAAGCGGGGATTTGGGGGCGGGGGGTGCCATCCGAATTTGGACGGCAGATATGAGCCGATCTGATTTGATCTCACCAACGTGTCGTGCTGGATAGAACAAATGAAAAGCGGGAGTGGAGTACTGGAATGGAGCGAATTAATCACAGCCTTTAATCGTCAGATTTCGCCATAGTCCGATCTGATCTCGATCACGTTTTTTGGCTCATATCACACCGATATCCGATCTCCATATCGGATCGCGGCATCCCTAGGCCACGGCGCAGCGTGGACGAAAATCAAAGTCTGGGGGTCAAGGCTACCTTTAACTGACCGAGGCGCACCGGTTCATCGGGTGTTATTTCTTACATGCAGCCTCTCCTGAAGTGCCCAGATATATTATTTTATCTGCAGTATTGGGTAATGCGCACTACGCAACTTAATATATTACGTAATATATTTAAAAAATGCAACAACTTGTAATATTAATATATTACTTAAGGAAAACTCTGTAATATACTATACCTTTCTTGCTGCATTTCTGCATTACTTTCTATATTACTTTGTGGTCAGGCCAGATGTGTCGTCCCACCTGTCAGATTGTCTAATTTTGAGATCTGGCTCACAGACTAAGAACCTGAAAGAACTGAACTGGTTCAAGCCTGGTGGAAAAGAGGCCTTAAATTTGTACTGGTATTCACACATCTACGCCAGTGGTCCCTGAGAGGATTACAGGTGGTCCCCAGCTAAATGGAAAGTTGGTTAGCCAGATGTAACTCTTTGAAAGTGTAAAAATGAAACAAAAAAATATTCATCATCTGCATTAACCCAAGTCTACACAACTAGTGAATGTAGAAGATTAATGGTAATTTTGATCTACTGTATGTTTGACTGTTTGGTTTCCCAAATCCAGCCTGGGATTGTGGACAAAAGCAATAGTTTTAGGGTCTGTGGGGTGAAAATGTCATCAAATGGTGGTCCTCTTTTTTTCTCAGTCATGATTTCAAATATATCTAAGTGGCCCAGCTTTACTGTACAGTAAGTACACCACTGGCCTACACAATATTTAATTGATAATGAAAGTAGATTTTGTGTAAAATGTAATAATACTAATAATATATGACACCTTTTCAGACAGTAATATGTAATATAAATATATTACTTTAAAATGGGGGTAATAGTTAATAGGTAATATATTAGAAAAAATGAAGTAATATGCCCAACACTTTCTATCAGTGTCTTCTTTGCAGCCGCATTGCTGAGAGTTTTTGTCCCGGCCTCATGCGTAGGTATGGAGGGGGTCCATTTAACTTTCATGGCAGTCATCTGTCCAATCTGCTTGGTGCATGGGGTGGGGTGGGGGGGTCGGTTGGTGGGGGGGGGGGGTATGGGGACAAAGTCCCACTGATGAGGATAAGCAGAGAAAGGGGACATAAGACAAGCTTGGGGGATTAGACACCTGAACTCTGAACGTCTGGCGCTGAGCTACCTTGACATGAAGTGAAGAGAAGAGAAGAGGTCGGGGGTGGGGGTGTGGGGGCAGCGTGGCAGGTGGGGGGGTTAGACGGGGTCGCGGAGCGCTGCTCAGCGGGGCTTAGGAGGCGCGTGGCCCCCTTCTCTTTTAATCAAACCCTCCCAATCAGGTCAGATTACAATGGGGTAAGCAGCTTGCGCGCATTGTGTGGATAATATGCCTCTCTCCTGCCATGTCTGCCCAAGGACCTTTCTCCTCCCGGAGGACAGCCAGGCTACGCAGGCTGAAGGAGACTGCGTCCACTTGCAGTCAACTTTATTTAGAAAGTGCACTTCAACCAAGTAGGTCGGTTATGAGAAAGGGCTTCAATGCAATAAAATAATGGAGACCCCCCCCCCCCCAAACAAAAAAACAAAACAAAACAGGATGCTCTGTTGGAAATCAGATTTCACACACTTTCACACTTTGATCCACTTTCCAACGGTTAGGAACCAGATCAGTTCAGAACCTGAGCCAGAACTTAAAAATTGGAAGGTTAATTATGAATTGAGTGTGCAAAGAGATACCTATATTTAAAGGGATATTTTGCTTAAATAAAAAAAAAGAAATTATATCATCTATTCTAGCCCAGCCAGTATTTACATTACTTCATTTTCATTAATTCATGATATCTGATACGCATTTTAACTGTATACAAACCCATCATAACTTCATACATACATTCATCAAAAACAACCCAGCGTTTTTCTGGTGACCGATATTGTCCTCCTACATGGAGGGTGGAGGGGTGGTTGCTTTTTCATTTACTGTTTTCTTTTATTTATTATTGTATATGTTTGGCAACGAGGCTGCTACATTTTCCAAAAAATATTTGAAAACTGTAAATGAAATTCTTCACATATTAGATTGACAGTCACCAGAAAGTCACCAGCAAGAAGATTGGGTGTTTAATTAATTAATAAATCTATTACAGTTAAAATGAAGTTTTACGTTCTAATGGGTTTGTAAGGGAGGATATTTAATTAAATACGCCTTTATATTGTTTATATTGTCAATATAAGTATATTGTTTATATTGTCAATATAAGTACATGAATCCATGATAGCCTTTCATAGTAGTAGCCTTTACATATTTGACTGCTAATTCCATTTGCATATTTAAACATAAAAATATATAATCGGCTTTGTATACGCAATCAACTTGGGAAGTTTCATGGTGATAACAGTTTAATATAGGTATGGTTATGCCCACTCATTATTAACATTCTAATTTTTGAGATCTGGCTCACGGACTAAGAACCCGAAAGAACTGAACTGGTTCAACCCTGGTGGAAAAGACATCTATGCCAGGGGTTTTCAACAGGTGGTCCGGGGACCACCAGTGGTCCCTGAGAGGATTCCAGGTGGTCCCCAGCTAAATGGAAATTTGGTTAACCAGATGTAACTCTTTGAGAGTGTAAAAATGAAACCCAAAAATATTCATCATCTGTCATCAAATGGTGGTCCATAGCTCAAATGCTGAAAAATCAAAAGATTGTGTGCTGTGCTCATATACCTGTACACTCTACCTAAATGACTAACTCTCAAGCTCTAGTCAAACGACACATCTTCTGATTTCTCTGTTAGGTGTAGAGAGAGAGAGAGAGAGAGAGAGAGAGAGAGAGAGAGAGAGACAGAGAGAGAGAGAGTCTTATCTGTTTAAACTTCAAACTAGGGCAGCAGAGAGACGTACACGAATGTCCACGCATTTTCTGGACGGGCATATTATGTGGCAGAGAGAGGACAGGCAGACATTCAGACAGACAGACAGACAGACAGGCAAAGAGAGATCTTGGATTTTCGCTCACTTCAAAGCTTGGGGGTGGGGGTGGAAGGGGAGGGGGGGTTGACATGGATCTGCAGAGGTGAATGAGAATCAAGCAAGCGCTGCAGACCCCTTTAGAAGTCAGGCTCAGTCTCTTTAACCCCCCCCCCCCCCGACACACACACACACACACACACACACACACACACACACACACACACACACACACAACCCTCTTGACAAAGAAGAAAACACGAGAAAATTCAATAATGCCTTTGAGAGGCAGGATTACCTGAGCAGACGCCTGCACCCTACCCCACCCCTTACCTCCCCTTCCTCCCTCAATCTTACTCCTCCAACCGCCCCTACCCCAACACACGCACACGCACACGCACACGCACACGCACACGCACACGCACACGCACACACACACACACACACACACACACACACACACACACACACACACACACACACACACGCAATCCTTTCTCACTCCCCCTGGCTTGGCTAAAGACAGCCCTCCAAAAAATGCACATCAAAACTTGCCCCCCCAGCCCCCCCCCCCCCCCCCCCCCCCCCCCCCCCCCCCCCCCCTTTGATGCCATGGCAGGCAATTAACCCCTTGAGTCCAAAAATTACAGATTGCGAGAGGACGTGACACATTTCGGATGGGTGGGGTGGTAAAGTGTGCATGCGTGTTGTTGTGGAGGAGGTGGTGAGGGTTTGGGTTGGGGCTGGGCCGGGCGTGCATTTGTTTGTCTTAAAGCAGGCTACTTTCTTTAATGAAGCCATGCGGTGGCAGGATTCGAGACAACCCATTTCTGTCAGTTTTGAAAAGTAAAGTAGGCTATATAACCCTCTAGAGGAAGGGGCTGCGCTCCACCAGAGGAAGTGTTTGCACTCGATTATTTTGTACTGCCTGCTCACTTCTGAGGAACAATGCCGCAATACAGGGGGGCGGGGGGGAGACAAAGGCAGCCGGGCTCCCTGCGAATTATAATTAAGTCGTGGGCGCAGCCAAACAATGATGAGGTCTATCCCGACTTGGAGTGTGTTTGTGTGTCATCCTCGCATCTCTCGTCGTTGTTGTTGCTTTGCATGAAAAATAATTAGGCTGTGTTAGAAGCCGAGGAGCCGGATGGAGAGATGATAGATAAAGCCTGACGTTTCCCCCTGACTGATGTACACTGATAAGGCGCATTATACGTCGCTGGGTATTAACACGGCCTGAAAAGACGCATGCAGCTTTGGCACAGCGAGATGATTCACAAAACGATTCCATCTCGGAGTGGGAGTGCTCACTGAATTGCGAGGCAGGTGTGTGTGTGTGTGTGTGTGTGAGACAGGCCTCGGCGAGTCAGCCGATGACACCGCCGCAGCGGTGTGTCGGGACCGGTGACGAGCGGCACAATGATGTGACAAGAAGGCAGGGGCGGATCTAGGCATGGGCATGGGGGGGCAATGCCCCCCTAAATACCCAGTCTGCCCCCCCAAACACGATGCCATGCAAAACAACCCAAGATATTTCAAATTAAAGTGCTTATATTTAAAAAGATTTGAAACACTACTACTGCTACTAACTAACTACAGCTGTGTCACCACTAAACCAACAGCATTTCATCATTGAGAACAGAAAACTCTCTGAGTCAGACCTTCAGCTTTATGCATGCTGCGTGTCTGTTGCAATTTCAACACTAACTGATGTTATTATTACTGATGCTTTACTTGCCTAATAAAAGTCCTGTAACCGAAAATGTTCTCTTGCCCCCCCCCCCCTGATACCAGGGCCCACTATGTATTCAGAATTTGAGCCACAGACCACCATTTAATGACAATTCCAGGCTGGACTTCAGAAACAAAACAGTCAAACATACATATCAAAATGACCATTAATCTTCTACATTCTCCAGTTGTGTAGACTTGGGGCTAATTCACACGGTGAATATTTTAACTCTTGAGAGCGTAAAATGAAATCAAATGGACCCACAAGGGTCCATTTGGTTTCACTTTCCATTATTTAACCTGGAACCCTCTCAAGGACCACTGGTGGTCCCCGGAACACTGGTTGAAAACCACTGTTTTAGGGTGTTATTAGAGAAAGTTAGAGATGAGTGTTAATTGTTTTACATTACTTTAGTTTTAGGGATTTTAGCCATGGGAGGGGGCATTTGAGCATGTGGACCCAAATACTGTACATGTTTGTTTACAATATTTTAAAGTGATTTCTTGTTTTGTATCATCTGCTACAGTCCTAATAAACCACAGGAAATTACATCTGGCCACAAACGATCTACTGAATGTGACAAACTGCCATATTGAACCTCGCAAATATGGACTGTGTAAAGTGTAGTTCAGGGTACTTTCCTGGGGTTTATTAGGACTGTAGTAAAAAAAATAAAAAGAAATCACTTTGCAATGTTGTAAACAAATATGTATTTAGGACCATGTTCAAACGCCCCTCCTATAGCTAAAATCCCTAAAACTAAAGAAAGCAAGGAATGTAAAACAATTAACACCCATTTTTTACTTTCTCGAATAACAATCTACATTAATGCATTTGTTTATACATTACATATAGTATATTGCCAAGCCACTTGATTACACTGCTATCTTTTAAACAAGGATACTCAGATACTGTGACACTACTGGCCTGGTCTGCACTTGTGATTCAATAGACGGACTGCATCCTTGCTCATGTTCCTTGGCTATAACTGCACAATCTTGGGACTCTTAATCTGACAGAGAATTAAGGAATCTGATCTCCTCAAGACATTGTTTTGGTGTGTGGGTTTGCTGTATTGTGGGGGTGGGGGCTCTCACCAACCCTCCCCTGGCAAACACACAGATTACACAGTGATTATAAGCAACTCAATATTGTATGACAGCCTCGTCCACGTGAGGGACTTACAATCATGTTTCATTAATTCAGCTTGAATGAAGCCTCATTTCAAGCATTGAGGAGCTTAAGATTTATGTGAAATTAATAACATAACAGATGTCTTCACATTCCTGCCCCTCTGGTAAGAATAAAAGGGGAAACGGATTCCTCACTGGAAAAATAACAAAATAATAACAAAAAAAGAAAGAAAAAAAGAGCTTAACCATCTTTTAAGACCGCCAAGGATGCTATAGTGGTACCCAGGAGTTCAATAACAGCCACGTTCAGTTCCAGAGGGAAGAATAGATGGCAGATTTATATAAGATGAACTGATTTACCACGTGCACTCTGCTTTAATGTGGGAGCACATCGGGGACATTTCAAAAGCCCACAATCGCCCAGGGACCTTGCTGAATCATTGCACGCATAAGGGCCCCCTCTCTCCCTTGTTTTAATTGCCATGACCTGACATTACTGTTCATTTATTCGTTTTCTTCTACAACACAAAACACATCTGTGTGTGTTTTGAGACGATGTCTTTTTGCGCGCCTCGCTGAAGCTCAGGGAGCCGTGCAGGCACAAGCTAGCCCCAGGCCAAACCCACTGTACTCCCCTTTTCCTCTGCTGGTTGTATGGTTGTCTCTCGGCATAGGTGGCACACAGGGATGAATGCTTCACATCCTCACCTCGCCGTGTTGCGCAGCGCGGCCCTCCCCAGGTACTCTGCACCGGGATGCTCAAACAAGAGGCAGCTGGGAGACGTCATCTCTCTCTGCTCTTCAAAGCGCAGGGAGAAGATAAATCATTCAGGCTGCGCTTTTGTTCCAATATCCCCTTTTCCACTCTCTTTGTTTTGGGAAGACTAAAGCATCTGGATGTGACAGTGGAAGCTGCGATTTCCTCCACAGTTTGTTTATGGAGCTCAATCAACCTTAATTCTTCAAATTTGAAATGGCACCCCGTTGTCACAGGTGTTTAAGACAAAGAAGAAGAGGAAGTAAAGTGGTGCCGTGAGATCTCAAGAATGCGTGCAAAAAGGTTGTTATATAGTGAACCTTTTGATTTCCATTCTATATGTAAAACAGCGATTTTAGACACATCACGTTCAGTTTGGGCCCAGAGAAGTCTTTTGGGGATTTTCAAGTTTTCCCTGCCAGAGTTTCTGTGATATAATTACAGAAACTAATTAAGAAAATGCTTCACCAATTGTAAAAACATTACTACTTATTAACAAATCCTCTCCCACAAAGAAGGAATTAAGAAACGGCTAATGCAGAACTGTCTGATTTGCATGTAAAACTATTTGTTAATTCAATCTGTGAAATAAAAGCAACACAGCGCAAGAGAACAATAACAGCTGGATCAGAGATGAAATATGATTAATCAAAGTTAAACCGACAGACTGACACAGATCGTGAATACATTAAATGCCATTTGAGCTGAGACTGATAGTCGTTTGCACTGTAATTAATTTAATCACATTTATTCTGCTTCTCTGAGTCGGATGAACTATGAAGCCAATTTTTCCTTCCCTTCTCTTTGTCACACAGCCATTGAAGAGCGCCTCTATTTATTCATGGTTATTCAGCCTCGGCCACTGAAGTGAGCTCTGTGTACGTCTTTGTTAGCGGAAGAGGCGGCAGAATTCCCGTCGCCGCCTGCTGGCCTGCCCGCCCGCCATCCGGCCAGGTTCAGTCGTTTAACCGAGAACACAATGAAAACAGAAAAAAACAATAAGGGAGGAAATCTGAGTTATTAAATTGGATACTGCGCTAATGCATAATCTAACTTTCATCTCAATGGATCCGCCGCAAAGTCTTTGTTTAGCCAGGGAGACGAGAGCCGCGCTCCAATAATTGAAAAACGAATTCAGATTTTTATGAGAGCTGCGGTCTATGCAAAAGTGGGCGGACGGGGGCGAGCGTGGTGCAGGGGGGGCATTAATCTTTATAACATTATTATTTTTTCTTCATTTCCAGAATGACAATTGTCTGCCACATAATGGGATGAAAGTGAGTCTGCTAATAAAGTCTGAAGAAGAAGGGGAGCTTAGAGTGTGTCAATCAAATACTCATCTAATGGTGTCTAATTCGGTGTGAACTCGGCGGCACCCTTCCGCTGTTCTCGCTGATTTACGCATCAATGGGCACGTCGGCCCCTCAAGCTCCCACCGAGAACACAGCGGGGCTGAATAAAACAGTGCATTGTGCTAAACTGTCTTTTAATCTATTCACTTTTAATGCTTGGCTAATGTTCAATATGTCTGTTTTATAATTACCACCCAGACAACAGCAAGTACATCACTTCACATCCATGCTACATCTGTGCTACATCTTTTAGGATGTTCACACCACAGAAGTTGTTCAAAAAACGGGGGAGAAAAAGTATTAAATAAGAGGCGGCTCTCTGCACACCACAAACGGGCCAAAAGAGAAGGTTTTAATCCTGCAATTCATAACTTTATGTTAACAAACCACAATATCACTAGTGCGCCAGATATCGAGGCGCTCAAAAGTTCAAGATTGACACACGTTAGTGTAGGTCATGGCTACGCTACGCCAGATGTATGCATGCAAAGTGGTCTGACCCGTCCCAAATCAGCCATTTCCCGCGTGGCGGGACAGCATCATATTATGACGAAGTAGCCTACAAATCAGGCTGAAATCAGGCAGGGCAGAGGTGTAGGAGTGAGGGAGGGAAAGCATGCCCATGACAAGGTGTTCATTTACTAATTTGAGTGTGTTGGGGGAGGGGGGGTGCTGGAAAGGCCCCGTCCGTGCATTTGGTGGTGATTGGGAGGGGAGGTGAAGGCCCTGGAGGGTTTTGATCAGGCGCGTATTTTAGGCCGGTGCCGCCGGTGCGGTGCACCAGGGCCCAGGCCCCTTGGGGGCCTACTGAGAGGGAAGGGGGGAAAAGAAAAGAAAGGCTGCTGACAGCGGGCCCTGCGACTGTTATGGACCTGTGGCCTGGTCGTTAGGGGGTTAAACCTGAGAGTGGCCGGGCCTAGCAGTGGGAGGGGTAATGATATTGTCCAATCAAATTGGTACCTGTGAGCTGTCACTCACGTGTGAATGTGTTCTGATGTCAGTTCCTCTTAAAACAAATCAAAAAAAAAAAAAAAAAAGTGTCAACTACAAAAAAAAAAGCGCGAGTGGATTGAATTGAAGCATCGGCGTAGCATAGTGTCATGTTCAAGAAAAGTCATGAAAGTGGTTCCAAAGGCGAATGGAAAGAGAGCAGTCGGCAGCGGGAAGCGTAAATTAAGCTAAAATGACCAAATTGGACAAGTTTGTATCAGTATCGGCTCTCCTGCTGCACCTGCAGCCCCACCCGGCACCGGGCACTAGCAGCTACCCCAGATCCTGTCTCACAGAGCGGCGACACGCTGGACTCGAGTTGCCAATGAGTTCAGCAACACAACCGCCCTGTGACAGTTCTCCACGCGGCCACGCACGGACACAGTGTCGGTGAAAATGAATGTCCCCGCGCGCGGCGGCCGCGTTGCAGATAATGAACCCCGAATCCCCAGCACAGATCGAGGATTATACGACATGACACCGCATACCGATAAGACAAAAAGCTTTATAATAGCAACTAGTCCGTAGGCCTGCCGGACCGTTTCTCAGAGACAACAAAAAAGTCTTTCTCTGAAAAATACATCTCCACTACCCGTAAAATGACCTTCTAATGAGTGAGTACACAGTCAATTCATTAATGCGGTCAGTTTGCTGTCTTTGTAAATCATGTAATGTGCTGTGTTCTTGATGCTTGTTGCTTATACTGTGGAAGTGCATACCAGCTTTGTTGGCGTTGGATATAATGTGAATGTGTGAGTGTAATAGTTTGGGGACATCATGTTTGAGCCCAGGTCAGGGCAGGCTGTTGGATATTAGTAATGGTGGAGGATAGAGATAGAGCTTGGCATCTGTCCATGTTGTTATGGTTCTGAAAATGCTGCGTGCGTGTGTGTGTGTGTGTGTGTGTGTGTGTGTGTGTGTGTGTGTGTGTGTGTGTGTGTGTGTGTGTTTCATGGCCATTTGCCAATAAAGATCAATGAAAATGAATGGAATAATTGTGTAGCCAGGCACGTTTGTTAGTCTACTGTATACAGTATAGCTGTAGTGTGTGTTTGTGCGCGCACATGCGTAAGAGTTGCTCGTTTATGGCAATGATAGGGGCCTACAAAATATTCTTGCACCAGGGCCCATCCTCAGCTCGTTTCGCCAGTGGAGGTTTTTGATCCGTGATGAGATGATGGGGGTAGTCTGGGGGGAAGGGCACTGGTGGTGGTGGTTGTTGAGGAGGGGGAACGGTGGGACGGGACGTTGGCCAGCGTCCAGCACTAACTGTACTTCTCCCCAGTCTGACCAGCAGCGAGGACATCCATCTCCCTCTCCGGGCCTGACACCCCGTTCGTTCCCACATTCATTTGTCATGTCCCCAATCAGCCGGATGAATAGAAACACCGCGACTGTGATGGATGGCGTTTCTAATTAAGACCAAAGAAAAGATCCGCCACAGCTCAACTTGAGGCGCCATTTTCTCTCTTTTCTTTTTTTCTCTCTTCTTTTTTTCCTTCTTCCTCCCTCACTATGTGTGTTCATCTCATAACAGTGAGTCCCACCCCCCCTCTGATCTCACCCCAACAACCTCTCCTTTTTTTTTCTGGTCCTTTTTGCCAGTGGCAAGTTTAATGTCCTGTACGGCCACTGTCGTCCTGCTGTAGGTCATCTGCCAGCAGCGACGGGGTGGGGTGGGTCTGGGCAGGGCAGAGAAAGCGTGAGCAGGAGTGGAGCCCGGTGGGTTGTGATTTGGGTGTGTGTGCGTGCATATGGGTGTGTGCATGGGAGTGGGAGGGGGGGCTGGGGTTGGGGTTGGGCATGGTGGGGGTTGAGATTGGAAGAGAAAGCATTCTGGTACCCAGGACGCTTTTGTTTGTTTGTTTGCCGTGTTTAAAACAAAGAGCGCATGGCATTGAGAATTCCATCTGAAGGAACTCCCCTCAGAGATTAGCTATTCAAAGGCATGCAAATGACATCGCCATGTGCTGGTTTACAAGGGGCTTGTGTTCATTTTGGATCCGCTTAATTGCTTCATTTCTAAAATAACTTCTCTGTTGTTTACCAGCACAATACCACACATAACGGCGGCGTACAGTCGAGCTGGAGAGCATTTGATGCATTCCTTTTCCGTTCTATCGTTATTTTTTATTTATTTATTTATATTACTCATGCATATCTGTGCACACTCTTTCACTGGGTGGCCTGCGATATGTTCGGATTGTTTTTTGTTTCGTTTTTAAGAATGCGTTTGAATAAATAAAATAATAAGGGTGTGTTCTGTAGGTGAGGTCTTTTTGACAGCTAAAAATCACATTTGTAGAATAATGGAATTAAAACTCACCCATGGTCTCTTAAAATGTATAACTTGGGCCACGTTCAATTATGCACATGAATACAGAATGGATCTCTGAACTGAATTATTTATTCAATATAGTATGTGATAGATTCAATAATTACACTCAATTCACTAATTGATTCATCATCCTCCCTCATTAACCACTTTCAAATATGGTGTCCCTATAGTTCAGTCCCCATAGGTCAGGCCTTTCCCGAAAAATATCAGATCTACAAGCTGACAACATGAGCCACACAGCACTGGCATATGAAATATAGTGCCTCATGGCAACAATAAGGGTTGTGTACACAGGTTTCCAACAGGTGGTCCGGGGACCGCCAGTGGTCCTTGATAGAGTTCCAGGTGGTCCTGGAAAACATTGCCATTCATTCTATAGTGATTACAGCCTTTAAAACCGTTCCAAACAAAAGGAACGTGACAATGTATACTCAGAACACTTAAATTATGTTAAATTGTGCTTTTAAGTAAATTGAATTGACATGATTGTACATGTTTGAGGGTGTGCATGCTCTTTACACTGAGATCAGCAGGTAAACCACAGTGTCCATCGCCATGCTTAGCCATAGGGGTTATACGGTACAGTAGGCCCAGCGGTGCTCATGTCCGAGGGAGTCGATCACCTCTGGAGGTGCAGAAAAGTCCAGATTGAATTACGACAGGGAAGCACCATATCTGTAGAGATCAAGTCATGCGTGACGCTTAAACATGCAAGGTAGAGGCCGCACTGCAGGCAGGGGCCCCGCGCTTTGGAGAAATCATTGAAAAGAATCAATTACTGTAAATGCATCAGGGTGCAGTCATGCATGTAACACATGACATATCTTGGCATTTCATCCCGGGGTTGCCCATAACAACATCTGAGCTACCCATTGTGAGCCTATGGAAGGCTTGCCAATATTATTGTACACTAATAACCCCAATACGTGGCACATACATGGCTAAGGCGACACCGTGGGAGAAATCGTTAACGCGCCACAGAAATCTGTCAAACAAGTAATATCGGTCGACAATGGACGTCCGATTTCCCATATCAGCTGCAAAATGACACAGCTGCACACATTGCGGATGTTTTCAAGCATTAATGAAATGGGGTAAAAAGGATTCAACATTTCAACTGAATGCCATTTTTTGGGAGCAGCAAACAATGCAAGAGTCCCATCTTTCCGCCAACAGACAGGAACTAAGCCCCTCAAGCCCCTCAAAATGGACCCCACTATTTCCTGAATATGAACTTGTAGTATGCACAACGTAACCCGCTTTACTATTCGTCCCAGCCCTTCTTCAGCATAATATTAAAAGGATGCCTGTCTAATAAGATAAACAATGCTTAAAGCAGACTCAATTCAAACTCAAGTCTCAAACTCAATTTGCCTTGGGGCCACTAGAAGCAGAGCCTGGTTGAGGCCGGGCCGCAGCCACAGCGCGTCACATGGACAAACGTTTTTTGCCATTTCAAGCCTATTTTTTCGCCATTTTCGCCTTCATTTCACTTAAATTTAAGTAGATTCAGACTCACCAATGTGGGATAAAGAGTGTGTGCATATGTGGTGTTGTGTCGCACAAAAGACAAAAATAACATTTCTATAATAATATTTCTATTCCTTTCTATTTCTATTCATTCCTTCCTTTGATATACCACTGTGCTATCTGTTTCATTCAGTAGCACATAATAGGATTATGATAATAACTATAACTGAACAATATTAAATGAACTATTTACTGGACAATAGAACCTACAAACAATACAAAATAACCGGACCAGCCAACCCATCAACAAAGTGGCTCTGATTTGATTGTGATGGCATGAATTACAACCAATAAGGAAGCAGTAACAAAATCTTTACTTTAGCTATCAATTTATATTCCTATTAAAGCCAACTACAGCAATTTTGAACTTATACAGCCCCTACAAAGCAGCGCCATAAAATAAATAAAATCAAAAATATAGTTTGTCAGTGTCACTCAGAAACTAGTCTTGCAAACATGACACTAGTAGACCATCAGAATCGCCACTTAGGCCCAACTAGCAGCATTAGTTTCCCAATAGTTGTCATGTTTTACACATGCCTAAATAGGCTTTTACAGTATTTATTTGCGCTAACCTCTTTGAAAACTATATCCCCGTTGCGCGACGTCTCATCTTTGCTGGCAATGCTGTCTGCAGTGGTCGCGCAATGGGGCTTTGAAAATAATTCAGCACTTTCGGTTTCTGACCCCACAATGTCGCAACTTTTCTACTAGATGGCTATGATTCTATCCAGCGCAGATGTAAGCCTGCCCTGGAGCAACGACAACACCGTTCACTACGGGCAAGGGGGACACAACAGCTCGTTTTAGGCTACTCACCTTAGCTCAGCGTGCTGCTTTATAATCCATGCATCCGCCCGTATCGGGCTTTAGAAAACTGCTACGCTGTCATTATTTACCAAACCGAACGCAGTCCTTGGTAAAAAGGCAAAGTTTTCTTTTCCCTACGTGTGTTTGTAAACACGGAGCGGTGGATAGAGAGACGCCATGACAGGATCTCGCCCATACTGCAGCCAATGGCGTCATTGCATTTCCTCAGATTGACAGTTCAGCGACAGAATGAACTAAACTGCACGGGGGGAGGGGCGTGTTTCAGGGTGCAGATCCGGTTCCTCTTTGCTATTCTGTGCAAATGGCAAAGCCAGTAGGCGGGCTTTAAACAGGATCTCAGTAATGAGCAGTCAATAGTAACAGACTGTTCTCCCGCAAATGCTTTGGGCTGCCTGGTCGGAATTTGACGGGGGAACTCGCGGCCGTCGCGGGCCGCATTAATATTAAACGTTCATATTAAGGTGGGGGCCACAAAATATCATCTCGGAGGCCGGAAATGGCCCGCGGGCCGGCAGTTTGAGACCACTGGCTTAAAGCATTATACTTTCCCTATATAACTAAAATAAACAAATGGCATCTTATTTCTTTCATAAATAGAGAATATTTCACTCAACAGGAACTGCTCCTGGTGCAGGATGATGATGTCACGTGTGATCTAGCTCTATACAATATATGGATGAACATGCTCTGTGACATCATCATCCTGCAACAGGAGCGATTCTCTATTTATGAAAGAAATAAAATATTGAAGGTGTTTTTTATCTGCATGTTTTAGTTATAGAAGGCAGGTATAGTGTTTCAAGGCATATTTGTCTTATTGGGATCCTTTTAAGACTACCAACCTAATGCACTGTTCACTGGAATATCACAGAATTTAAATCGCTTTTGCCATGTCTTGAATAGACACGCAAGCAATGATTATTACCATGAAACAAGATGGAAAGAGGGATTAGAGATGCTCTATGGGCACCATTTAAGGAATGAGTTTTTTTTTTTTTACAATTATAACCAAGTGTATGCAAGCTATCTGAAGTTCTGAACCATTTGTTAACATGATGAAGTACTTCAGCATCTCTTGATGGCATTGGGATGCCATCACAGATATTAATCGCTAAATAAAAGTGTTGTGATTGTCCACAGCAGTGGTTTTCAACCAGTGGTCCTTGAGAGGGTTCCAGGTGGTCCCCAGGCTAAATGAAGCAAAATTGGTTGACCAGAATTAACATTTTGAGGGCGTAAAAATGAAACCAAACCATTTGGTTCATTGATCTACGTTTGCTTGTATTGTTTTCCGAAATCCAGCCTGGTATTGTGGACAAAAGCAAAAATAAATCTTTAGTTTTGTGGTCTGTGGGGTTAAAATGTCCTCAAATGGTGGGCCGTGGCTCAAATGCTGAATAAATGGTTGAAAACCACTGAGAAGGGCTTTTTGAGAGATGCATTTCACACCCGTCTGAATGCTGCCCGTGTGCAGGAATGGCCGCCCGCCCCTCACCCTCCTCCATGACTGCATGCATGTGTATGCTTAGGCTGACTTTTTTTTGTTTTGTTTGAGGGGCATTGCCTGATCGTTCATTACTAGTGCACGTCTGTCAAGCCAAACAATGACTAGACCGCTCAAAATTGATGACTATATAGAAGTGCATATGAGCAAAAAAAAAGGGCTTTCATTTAGTGCCCTACTCTCCATGTAAGGAGGTGACAGCGATGATGGATATGACACTATACACCAGATTTATCTTGGAAATGGAATAATTATGCATTCAGTGCATGGCTGGTGGTCTGTATTTATACTGATAGGCTAACGGGGCAGTCGGAGGGGCATATGCAGAGAGGGGGTGGTCGGATAGCCAAACCCCAGAGGTCTTTTAGCCCCGGCAGGCAGGCCCCCTCGGAAATCTTCTCCAAGTATCGGAGAATAGATTTCCGTCGGTCAAGGTTAAGATGCTGGCGTGGCCGTATGCAAAGTGGCACTCCGGCTAAGTCACCTCCACGGGGACGCGCAGCTCATTGCAAGGTGACCCCAGAGCAGCTAATGGTGACTAATATGCCTGTAGAGGGAAGATCGGGGTCGCGCCGCGCCCACCCCACTTACAGGAGACCCATGTATAGACACCGGCTCACAACCAGATCAATAACCACGCATTACAGATTCTTCCATCTTTCTTTGTTCCTCCCCGCAAAAAAATATCTGGCACAGAGACATGTAATGTGGAAATAATTCAGATTTTCACCCGGTGCCCTCTTTTTTTTTTTTACACCGTGGAGGAGGGACCTAAAACACACCGGCATGTAAATGCTCCACGCGCTGTTTCAACAGAACGACTTTCCATTACAAGTTCTCAGTGCGGCTGTTCTGCTCCGGGAAACTGAACAAACAGCTTTTACATGCAGCGCTGGCTTTATAATTGACTGTGCATTTCCTAGACATCAAAACAATCTGAGTGTGCCAACAGAGGCCTCGGTCTGCAGTACTCTGCAGTTTACCCCAGCTTCACTTCAGAAAGGGTTTTCTCTGTTTCATCGTGCCGTTGCTGTTGCGTGGAAACCTTGTATGCGCAAAACAATCAGGAAATTGGAAAAATATACGTTTGAGTGGATCCAGTGTAGTCCAGTGCTGGCGGAAGCCCTCCGTTTCATTGGTTAAATATTCACAAAATCCTGAATTCTCAAATTCTCATTAATAATCTTATTCATTTATTCTTTACTTTCCCACGTGATACAAGGTTTCTGTCCGACAGCAACAATATGTAGGGTACGTGGGTGAGGCAGGGAGTGGGGATTGGAATCAGAGTATTTCGTATAATGTTCAAAGAATAACCCCCCCCCCCCCTCCTTTTCACAAGCATGAGGCATTATCTTTTCTTACAGGTATCCATCAGCTTGCTGTCAATCCTGCCGGCAGATTTCACACACCACTGGCACCCTCTGTCTGCTTGCTTCCTGATTGCATAAAGACTTGCGGTCCCACGTCGGCGCGCACGCATCCAGTTCTACATCCACCCAGACATCTTCTCATGCAAGTAAACGCACACGCCATCAGGAGGATGGAAAACAAAACAAGATGTAATCAACATCAGGGAGCCATCTAAGGACAGGGTTGAGAGAGGGCTATTCCAAGTAGCTCAAGCGCCTGGCTTCCCGATCCGGAACGATTAGCCTACACTACACTAGCCTGATACGTTCAATGGCTGCTCTGGCGTTATATACAGACACTCGATGATCACTGTCAGTCAACAGCATCAGACTAAAGGCCTCTGCGCAATGCACACCAAACAGAGCTACGCTTACTCCTGACTATAGCATACTGTATGTAAGTAAGCCTTGTCGAGCCATGATAGGAGGATCCTACCCCATGGGGTACTCCAACATGGGCATCCTGTTTCTGCAGCATGAGGCAGCTTGATGTACAAGTACACCCACTGGACATGACGCTAGTATGTTGCAGGGTCTTACCCCCAATCCAACCCATAATATACCGGTACTCAGTCACACTGTCCTCAGTATACCTGACGAAGACCACCTCAGGCCGAAACATAGTTTTTACCGCTTTGTTGTTTCCAAAATTTTAGAGCTTTTAAAACGGTGTGCAGATCTGTTCTCTCTACTACAAGTCACCATTTAGTCAGAAGTTGAGTATTCAAGTAATTAATGACTAAAACTGGAAAGTGGCTATAATTCTGATATATTGTACTCAAGTTGTCGTCTCTATATGATTTTTATGAGCTGAATCCATTTCTGTCATATGCATTGTGCCGAGTCACCATTTCGTCGTAAGCAATAGCCATACATCAAAGAATGGCTGCTCTCACTCCCTTCACAGTAGGTGTACAGTAGTGTTGTAGGTGTCCTACCAGAATGATAACCCCCAGCACTCTGCATATGGCAGAAATGTATTCTGCACATAAAAATGATGTAGAAACAAGAGAAATACAATTTATTAGAATTATAGTCAATTCCTGGTTTTAGTGATTAATTATTTTATTGATTCAATTTCTGACAAGATGGTGACTTGTATCACTTGGTATATGGCAGAAATGGATTCAGCACATAAACATCATATAGAAACAACACGAATGTGATAGTCATATCCATTTTTTATAACAATTAACTATGCTAATTATCCGATTTCTGACTAAACGATGTGTGTGGTGTATCAGTAAGCTGCTTGTGGGCATGTTGACATTCAGTCAAGAACTGTATTCAAGAATACTTTGTACAGGAATTTGTACTATAGCTAAGTATTTCCAATTTTAAACACACGCACGCACACGCACGCACACACGCACACACACACACACACACACACACACACAGTCAAACGATATTGTATGGCATGGCCTCCACCCATGAGAGAAAAAAAAACAAATCAAGGAAAAAAGTTCAGAAATTAGATTGGCATGTTTAACATTATTATTGTTATTAGTCTTATACTGAATGTATTGCTTAAAAAAAGTCATGATTTACAGAGATCGGTGTGTGTGTGTGTGTGTGTGTGTGTGTGTGTGTGTGTGTGTGTGTGTGTGTGTGTGTGTGTGTGTGTGTGTGTGTGTGTGTGTGTGTGCGCGCATGTGCACGTTTGTTGGGAGCTCAAACCCATCTGGCAGATGGATTTCATTTATGATCCGGTGTTTTTTAGGATGTGAGGAGGGGGTGGGGCGTGGCGATGCAATGCTCTGCCTTTGATCAGCTGACAGGACACAATGCAGCTGTCCAGGGCCCTGTGCAGCGGTGCAGGGGTATTTACCTGGCTCCTAAGTCAGGTATCACAGTCAGGGGCCGAGCTCCTTAAAAGTCGTCTTTAGCCCTCCTCCTCTGGCTCGGCCTGACACGATTCATGCGGCGCTGCCGGGTGTGGATTTGGGTCCCTGCTGTGTCGCCTCGTCTTTTATGTCAGCCTGTTTATGAAAATATGGAGATGCGCTTTTTTACGCGCTCGCGGGGTGTTCCTTAAAGCGGCGATACGACCTCAGCTTGATCCCCTGACGAGTCAGAATCTAGCTCTCGATGAATCTCTTGTAGCACACTTAATACCCCTAAGAACACGGAGCGCAAGGACCCCTCATCTCGGTAACAGAAAAGGAATTTGAGAGCAGATTAATATTATGAACAGTAATATTCCCCCCGCGGCACCTGCATGCACTGGGGATTACAGGGCTCCGGGGTGATTACCGGCAGGGGAAGAGAGGTTACTAGTCTAAAAAACTTTTCATCTTCACCCAGGGCACAAGAGCACACGGGAGACACAATATTTTATGTGCACGCATGTGGAAGTCTGTGTCTTATTATGTTCATCACAGCAAGATGTGTCTTGTTTCTTCAGATAGGTAGCGTAGCGTGTCACGGGCTATGACTCGACGGCTGAATTTTAAAACTTGAGGTATTTTCTCTCTCTGGTAGGCAAAATACAAGCCATACCGTTTGCCTCAATGTCTCACAGAGGTTAGTTTCATACCATTTTAATCTATGTAATAATACATGCACTTGTTTTGTTTCTGAGCAGGGACTGCATACAAGCGTTTGTAAAAAGGACAACTTTCAGTATTTTACTCAGTTGATAGGAAAGTGTATAATAATGCTTGACTACTTGTGTTACTTGAATTATAAAAAAGGTTTGTAGGTTGACTGATTTATAAAAAATATATAAAAACATGCTTCTGCATTATTAAACAATCAATAATGTACCACTACAATACTTTGCTTAGAAAATATGATCCAGTTGTATTTAGAAACATAGAATACGCTCAATTCTATCACAAGCTCTACTATCTTGTGTCCATGAACGCCATAGCCGCCTACTAATAACAGATTAATGCATAAAAAAAATAATCATCAAGTTCACACCATCAGCATTACCTTTACAAAACAATCTTTACACCAGCCACTTAGTGGATTAGACTATATGATCTAATTTATTTCAGATGTCTGAGAGCATTATTATTTCAGTGAAATGAAACCACAGGAAATATACCGTACAAGGTGATGGGTAGCAAAGCTAATCTCCCACAGGGCCATGTGAGGAGGGATCCCTCAGGGTCTCGTGTCCGGACCACTGTACATATCCATTTCCATTGAGGCCAGTATGGGAGGGCCTGCCAGGCTTAGGCCCGGCTCACTTTGAGCCTCATTTTTTCCCTCTGCCATCGGGCAGACGCCGGGCCACGCGTGCGAAGCAAGTCCAGGAAATCGCCTCCGGTGACTTGTCTTACGACAGAAGACTCAGCAATTTCCTCAGCACCTTTCGCGTGAGGGATAACACACAGTCCACTCTGTGCCCATGTGCATCCAATAAGTAGGCCTAATGAAGGCCAGGCCAGGCAGGACGAGAGGAGCGGGGGTGGATGGGTGCGGGCAGGGGGCAACATGGGGCTCAAACAGGCCTCTCATGTCTGAAATTATCCAGAGGAAACTGGCCTGACACGCTGTTTGGCTGCTCGGTGGCGGCGTGAACGAAAAGAAACAACACTGTTTCCATTTAGAGTCTAAGACAGAATCACATAGAGACAGAGATTGCCCACATTTGTGGGAGAGAAACAGTGGGACATTTCCCCTCTGCAGACACGAGTGTTGACTTTGTAGAATGCCGCCAGGTCTTGGGGATCAGGGCGAAGGAAGGAAGGCGAGGGGTGCTGCGGGTGCTCCCCCCCCACCCCCATGCAGAGTCTAAGAGCTTGTCTGCAGTCCCCCAACGCTCCACTTCAAAGAACCTTCTGATAGGAGAGGCTATCTTAGCACTGGCTTCCTCCTGCGCTATTGCCAGTGGGCTGCTTCCGTCCGAAATGCACCCACTGGTGATCAATTAGAGAAACTGAAGGGTAACCGTGCACACAGCCATGAGTGCAAAGACTCCTACTGGATATGTGTTTGATGCTGTGATCACTGGCAGACAATTAGTAGAATGAATCACGCTTTGTAGAGCAATACGTTGCTGTGAGTTGGAAACACTTTCTATTTCTCGATTAATTGTTATATTGGACAAACATGCTGCAGCAAAGAGATCCATGAAGAGTTCCATGAATGTATAGCTTTGCAAAAAAGAGATTGTTTAGGTATGTTAGCTTGATAATTGCAATAAGAAAACTGAATATATCAATTTTCTGCAGTTGAAAATTAATCATTTCCCCATGCAGCAGAGGTATAGGCAATGACACGCATTAATGTTCCAAGGAGGCGTCCACATGAATAAAAAAGTATATTCTGGCCTTTCATTTTTCTCCCTAATTCAACCAGTCTTCTCCCTAATTCAACCAGTCTTAACACATGACACATTATTTCACAATGGCTCTAAACGCTCTGCTGAAGAAGGTGATAGGAAGGCGGACCACTGGAGTAATGGTGTCATTATAGTGCAGCAGCCATGTGCACACTCATGGGGTTACACAGTGCGAATGGACTGAGAAGCTGTTCATTTGAAACCACTGTCTTGAACAAGTTACTGTGCTGTTGTCATTGGTGATGTTAATGTCAATAATTATGTATTATGTCATATCAGTACCGTTGGCTAGAAGATTGACCATGTATGCCCTAGGTTATATACTTCAGACAATGGTGTCACACAGGCCCGAATGGCTTGCGTAGTGAACCAGGCACCTGCCTGACAGCAGTGAATCCAGATCCTGACCCCTTTTAGTTCCTATGAAAAAAATGTAAATAATAAACAAAATAAAACAATGGTTTTAAAAAAAAAAAGTAAAAATAGCTGATGTAGACTTACAGTATACTCTTCTGACAGACAAAATATGGACTCCAGGGCAAAAGTAATTAAAGGGTTCAAATCACTAAAAACAATATTGAACTAATGTCTAACACAACTGCTGTTCTAAATCCTTTAGACGTGTTGTTGAAATTATACTAACCTTAGCAGCTGTCGATGGTGACATAATCTTAAAAACACACACACACACACACACACACACACACACACACACACACACACACACACACACACACACACACACACACACACACACACACACACACACACACACACACACACACACACAGCTGATCGCAGTACGTGCAACTTGAAATGTCGTTTCACTGCCTTTTAATTTTCTAGTTAAGATAATTAAATTACTATTTAAAATCTAAAATCCACTTATATTTTTATTGCGGCCTCAAGTACTGTTAGCGCATCGCAGTTGGTCGGGCGGACCCCTTTTTAAAAACTTTGATTGGCTGAGTTGTGTGCAATTCACAAGTTGGCACCCGACAGAGTGCAGTTCTAGTTTTAGATTTTGCTGGGATTTATTTACCTGTCATTATCAATGTTGCTTCAGTTGTATCGGAGAAGGTAGTTTTTCCCTCTAATGGATTTCTTGATACATCACTACAGTATACAACCCTTCAAAGAGCATGGTTGCTGCCTCATGGACATGAATCAGGGAAGTAAGGAACCTTGAAGGCAGGAGTGTAGTACGACATCTAGTGGTTGAAGGCACTATAGCACCTAAAAAATATAACCTGACATAGGTTATACTTTACACTTTACAGGTACACCATGGAAAAGTGGAGAAAAGGTCATGTCTAGGGTTATGTCTAAACTCCCCAGCCCCAGTCTTTTTTTTCTAACCCACTGATTCCTAAGAACGACACTGAACTTCACAAATTGCTCTTTGCGATTAGAATAGAAATGCGATGCAGGCGCTGATGACGTCGTCTGGGAAATTAAAGGGCAAAGCGATCCAAAGGAGCCGCCACCTAAATATCATTTAAAGCCTCATGCGAGGAAACATCCCAATTGATAACCATGGAAATATATCATTATTGGGATAATGCCTCAGGATGAATTACTGTGCCTGCGAAGGCCACCTGGAGGGTGACCTGTGACAATTCCATACAACACCACCCCGGAGCCGCAGGAATTCATTTTCATTTCCTACATGGCTGCCCTAATCACCGTGTCTCTGTGACGGAGAGTTCATTGTGGTTGCGCAGATTCCAAATACGGTAGAGAGGGTTTGATTTGATGATTACTCACCACACTATGAAAGAGTGAGACAGATCTACAAGATCACTAAAAATAAATATCAAACATATCACACTGTCAACACTGTAGACAGTGTTATACATGATATTTATTTTAGATATCACAATATTTTCTGCAATATTTATTTTTTAGGATATGTAGACACATTGTTAGAGTAGACTCCAGTGTGCCTACATTTCCAAAAGACCAAAAGCAGATAAAAATCTCCTCAATGAGGACAGAAAACTATTACCAAACAACTACAATAACATTAAAGAACGCCAGAGTGTACTACTATCGTAATTTAGTTCACAGATTCGAATCAAACAAGGGGTTAAATCATTTTTACTGCTATCTCACTAAATCATTTTTACTGCTATCCCACCAAAATGTTGAATGTCTTACTAAAAATGTGTGGCTCCTTGATTCTCAGACGGACAGATGCAAATATATGGTCTAACATTAATATTTAATGCCATGCGATGTCAAACGACATAGCAAATCTATAAGCTTCTAGATGCAAAGACTGAACATATTTCTATTTTATTTTTGGTTTATTTTTTTGCGACAAATCCGCCGTTAGTCCATTACCTCCACAAATCCACATATGCTCATGTATTGCGACTTCACGTTTTGTCATCCATGGCTCGATACCACATATATGGTGGTCACACACATGTCAGTCAGACATCACCAAACCTTTTCAATATACATTATACTGTATATGGAGCATAAGTTCAATGTTCAATGTCAAAACAGAGAACAGCAAATGACAACAATTAGTGCCATATCCATCTGGTATAACCCAATGTATGACCAACAGTTAATATAAGCAAAACAACTGCTTATGGAATTGTTAACATTGCTATAAAGCATATTGTACTTCAAGCAAACATGACACAGTTAGCAGCTGTCTTCTTCAGTCAATATCACAACAGTAAATGTTACAGCACCATTTTATACTGTTAACACCTACTATAGTTCTTCCAGGGCTGTTTTAACAGAGAGGACTTGAGAAATGCACATGGACACTGCAGATGAGCTAAATGATATAAATGCACGAACAGAGATCCTGTAGAAATCAATACGGCTCCCTACATTTGCATTTGCTTTGATCGTGAGCAGCAGCGCTGGGAGATTAAGTAACACAGGCTCTGCCTGACAGGTCGATCATTAAGACTAGTTTGTAATCTGTCTGTGTGCGTCCACACGTCCTGCCTCACAGCCACGGGTACGCCTTGGGGGAAGACAAGTGTTCTACATAAGTGAATTTAGGAGGGCATGTGTAAGACAGTGGCTAAAACACAACGGAACAGTGTGCCAAGGTGAGCAGCGTCCCTGTGCACACAGTGCAGCAGAGGTTCTCAAGCGTAACTGGATCAGAGCCCACTTGGAAATCTTAACTGCTTGTGGTCTAGCCGTGCGTTAAGAGGTGAGATGGGAGGGCTGCATCCATTTTAAGTCCAGTGTGTTCCAGCAATGGAAACTAGTATTAAAGGATAACTTTGTTTTGCATTTGTTCTCAGCCATGGTTCATGCATTATCACACGACATCAGGTACAGGCTTTAGTTACATTCGATTGGTCCGACTGTCATTAGACTGACGACCTACTAGCCTGGCAAGACCAGCCTCATTTGCTGTTGCAACATTCAACTTATGTCCGACCGCATGTTGTCCGACTGTCGTATTTCGCAGTCCATTTATGTTTTTAATCTGCATGTGTATTCTGAAAATCACTGCTGTACAGCTATGGTTAACCACTACAGTAGCAAAAATAACAGCTTACATACTGTTACATTTTTTTTTAAATTTTGAAAATGTGTAAAAATGTGCACAATTCTAACTGCCCTGTTGGCCAGGTATTAGCTACTGCATCACTGAGGGGAACCCCTCCGTGGATTCATCCCTTTTATGATGAATGTCAATGTTTGACATATGACATTTAGTACACATTTGTGTACATCCGGTTGGTGCGTCTTCTAACATTCCACCAGCCACCACATCGTAGTAGACAATGGTATTAAAATCATCATGCGTCGCAGCTGGCCCACACCAGGTATGACATCAAATTCGAGGAAAAATAATCAGCAGACCCTTGTAGTTGTAGATTGACAGAATTTGGGTCATCACAGACAATGTCAGAGGGTAACCTTTGCCCCTCGCCCCCCACAGAACCGGTCTCCTATGTTTTATATGTCTGCATGAACAAGTATCGCTATGCTTAACCTTTTCTGTAGTGTTTTGGTGTTTTAAACATTATGTTATTCTTTAGCTACTGAAAAATAGCAGATCTACTATTTCTGCTGCTATTTTTGAAAAATTGTGAAAATGTGACGCAAATCTTTGAAGATATTATTTCAGAAGCAAATATTTTAACTCAAATATTTGCTTCTGGGAGATCCCTAGAACAACATGTTTTCAGATGGGGGTCCGCAGCCAAATATAGATAATTCTGGTCATCAGAAACTATAATCTAAAACTAGAATCTGAACTGGCATCAGAAACTAGAAGATAGCGTCAGAAATTAGAATCTAGTGTCAGAAACTAGAATCTATAGCATTAGAAACTGGAATCTCATGTCAGAAGCCAGAATCTAGTCAAAAAATGACAAAAATCGGTTAAATGATTTAGCACTATGATCAGACGACACCATGCAATTTCATTCACCACAATTCTCTCTCTCCTTTCCTTTTTTAGTCTTTCAAAAACACACACAACACAAACACATACTGTATGGCACAATTGCCATATGCGTACACACACGCACACAAAACAGTATTGCAATGCACAGTGGTGGAAATATCACTGTTCCTTCAAAGCTATGAAACACATTTTGCTAGATTACATCCTGATAGCAACCCTTATTTACTCATCTGTAATAGGAGAAACAGCTGCCCTCTATTCCAATAGGATCAGCGGATTAATCTTGGTGAGACGTAATACATACAGATGGTCAGGCAGGAAAAAATTAGAAAAATATGCAATATGAATACATTTGTCTTGCATAATATCAGATATGATTCATCTACGGGTAGAGATTACGGCTTGATGCATTGGTGTACTTAGCAAAGAGACAAAGTTAATTTCTTCATAGGCCCGAATACCCCTGCCAAGATCCCTGGGAATAATAATAATAATGATTATTCAGGGAATACCACATAAATTAAATTTAAGCCATCTATTTGGTTTGCATATTAATAGTGCCGGGGCTAGCCTGAGAATTGATTCATTCGCTGTCACAGTTCTATATTGCAGACACAATGCACTCGGCTGGATGTGTTACCGGCTGTCATGTGCCATTTATTATTTCACCCAGCCGTACGTATAGGAAACACACACGCACACACCCACAGGGACCGAGGATAATGCACATAATGTCTTTAGTCTTTAGTCTATAATTTTAGAGCTCGGCACAGGTACGTATCCCATATCCACAAAATGTCTTGTCCACCCATGCTGCAAATAGCACTCAGGATTATCTGACGAGGTCACTTATAGCAGGGCTTTTCAATTTTTTCATACGAGGGCCCACTATTTATTCAGAATTTGAGCCACGGACCACCATTTGATGACACTTTAGCTCCACAGACCCCAAAACTAACATTTTTTTGCTATAGTCCACAATACCAGGCTGGATTTGGGAAACAAAACAGCCAAAACATACAGTTCAAAATTACCATTAACCTTCTATATTCTCTAGTTGTATAGACTAGGGTTAATTCAGGTGGTGAATATTTTAACTCTTGAGAGTGTATACATGAAACCAAATGGACCACTGGTCCATTTGGTTTCATGTATACACTCTCAAGAGTTAAAAGTGGTCCACTGGTTGAAAACCACTGACTTATAGCATCACTGCTGCTGGTCACAAACAGTCTGCAGGACCCCCCTACTTCCTGACAATGGTCTTTTCCAATATCCTGCAAAGACGGAAGAATTGGGCTTGCGTGCCACCCGGCAGTTTGGGACTGTGAGGAACGGGGGGGATGGGGGGTGTGGACTACAGACCTGCCCCTATAACAGGGTCCAGATCACAGGCGTTAGCAATACGACGAGGCATTGCCAGAACACTAGTGCAAACGCAGCACATATCAATTGCTGTGCATCACACATCACATTCACAAAATACTCAATTTCTTCATAGTAAAGCCAACAATGGTTAACATACTGTAGTGTGGATCACGTTATATGTGAGTACAAGTGATGCAGTACCGGAAGTCGCCCACCCCTCCATCACACACTTCATGGATTAAAGACATCCTTCACTATGTTAAATTGGAAAGAATCAGATGTTTGCTTGGCGGCTCACTGATTACAGTCATTTATAGTTCGGTGGCGGATCAGATGGTGGATCGACTAGCATCATAATACTTCAATAGTTTGGTGAATATATATTTATATCTTTGTTATTTTATTTTTATTTTCTTTCTTTTTTTCCCTATTTTTTTTTTGTTTTTTTTTGTTTGTTTTTTGTTTTGTGAAAGTGCATCAAATTCTTTGTTCATACAGTTTCCTGTTTGCTTTCACTGTTTTACTTTTTGTTTTGTAAAATTAAAATTCAATAAATAGATGTGTTAAAAAAAAGAATATACAAGTACCAGGAAAAAAGCAAGAGTTCTTATCTTACAGGTGTGCAATGAACAATGTTTCGTTTCCATGAGGAGAATGATGCCACATGTTGAGGCTACATTCTACAAAATCTATTAAAACACACCCATAGAGACTACTTTGTGAGTCAACGTTGAACTCCATTCCAAACTGGTTGTAATATTTAATTAGAGAATTAAAAATAGATTTCAAAGGTGTGTCTCAGACAGCGAAGTCTGATTTATTTTAGATATACAACATAGCAGAAAAAATATCAGATCTCTAGCTTGGCTAAAGCCAGACCAAATTAGCTGTAGGCAAAAAAATAGCGTCAGCAGATATTGTAGGTCTGGAATAGCTCAATTGTACACCCATTTCCTACTCCAGAAAATTGGGGTGGCCAATCAGGACTCAGGACACAGTATGCCAGGGGTCTCAAACTTAATTCACCTTGGGGCCGCTGGAGGAAAAGTATGGCTGAGGCCGGGCTGGAGCGCATGTGCATGTGTGCATGTCCCGTGCATGGGACGTGCGCAAAAACAAAACAAAAGAAGCCTATCAAGCCTAGTTTTTCCCATTTTCGCCTTCATTTCACTTAATTTAAAATCAGGTTACAGCTGTGGCCTGTCACCTAGCCTTAAGTCCAGACTTTAAACAGCACGAGGACAGACAGTAAGGCTAACATTATAGTGATTAACTGTCATACAAATAATTGCAATTACCGGTAAGGATTTAATTGTAGACAGGACAGACACACTCATAAACAAAGTACCTAGGCCAGGAACCAGCCATCTTAAGCTTTGTCTCAACATTTTTTTCAGAAATAGTAATTCTGTGGTGGAGCACGTTGTGGGGTAATTTTTGGCTATTTTTGGCTGTGTTCCAAACAATGCAGTTGTACATGTAAATGTTTTTTCTGATTATGCTAAAATAATGGAGATTACCATAAATATTTGGGATTACCTCAAATAACGTTGCTTAGCTCAAATAATTGCGATTGCTGAATTATGCTAGGCCGATGCTACGTTATTACGACTTCACCGCCACAAGCAATACCGGTGAGTTGACGGTCGGTCAAGGTGATGTGGATGATGTGATCACTTGACTTGAAAATAACAAGGTGGATGGAGTCTGTGTGGGCAGTCGGTCCAAAAGTAAAGATCACATTGAAGAAACAAATCGGATCTCGCCTGCGGTCCGAACAGAAACCTGAAGGCTTGCTTTGTTACAAGGAGCAAAAGGAAAACAACAACCTCACTGTAATCCAAGTCTCTCAGACTAACAAGGTGACATGAGGTCAAAGTGAGAGAGAAGAAAAGAGGCAGCTTTATTGAATCATGCTGCCTCACCTTCAGAGGTGATAGCGGGGTTGTTATTGACAGGGAATAGGAAATTCACTTTTGTCTGGAATTTGTGACTGCAGGACCGAACCATAATAATGCCCTATTGAGCTTTAAAGGGTATTACTTTTTCCAGGAAGCAGGGGTCAATAGGGTGAACGCGAGGGATTTGTTTGAACCACTTCAGATGTGACATGGGGGGGAAAAAAAGGTACAAAAAAAGGAAAGAAACAACAAAAAAGAATATTAATACCAGCTGTTGAAATTTGCTGTTTGATGTAAAGTATGAATGCCAAAGATACACATCGAATCAAATCAAATTCAGCCTGTTAGTCTGCGTGCTAGGGCCACAAAGCAGATTAAGGCTGCTTACCTGGGTGTATTACACTTTACCCTGCATTAAGGCCCAGCCTGAGCCTGGGGGACGGATTTCAGGAGACCTTCGCATATGAGACTGATCACTCAGGCTCTACTCCGCAGCGAGGCGTCTGCTAAATATGTTATTAGCACAGCACACCTCAGGTTGAACGCATTAGTGCCAAGCAAGTGAGGACGCTGGCATAGAGAAACATCATCAACCTCCCTCCCATGTGGGGTGGGAGGGAGGGAGGGAGGCAGAGAGAGAGATGGTATGAATTTGATGTGCTTGGTGAATAAACAAAAACCTAAGAGAATTGGGTCTGTCTCTGTATGCACTACCCTGACAAAGAACGCGTTCACTTCACCGGGGGCATATACAGCACATGAGGAAGCTAGGAAGACACTTACAAGGTGTATGATACCATGTGGTGTTAATAGCTAGTGAATCTAAAAAATAAAACATGTTGGTCAGCGGGGGCGGGGGGGGTCATAACTGTAGGATTTTGGATACACAACTTCCATCATTTTCAAAGAGTGTAGTATTACAGTTCATCTGAAATTTTGCATGTTTAATCCACTAGCAGTGAGAGCATTAACATTGTCAACAAACTGCAGTGTAGTGGATAAAGTATATGGTCAAGTAAATACTCAAGTATTCAAAAGTACAAATTAAGGTATTGTCAGCCTGCAAAAAAACATAGGCCTAACCGTTTTCCTGCAGTTGCCATAGATCTAGGCTTATGAAATAGTTATGGCCGCTGCCATTGCCAAATTTGCGCCAATCTTTGATTGTTAGCGCTATTGTTTGATACGATCCTGATGCTAGCCTCCTCTTGCCAGCTGAGGGACCCCAATAAGAGATGGACCGGAAGTAACATACTGTGCAGCGATCTAAAATGTCCGTCCAGAAACATAGATTGAAATATGAAATATGATTTTTACATGAAAATCGCTGGCATTAGCTTTGTACTCTACCATTTTTTTTAAATGGCGGAATAAGCATTAAGACAAATACCCCACACAGTACTCAAGGGAATGTGTGGTTAGGCTACTCCCCACCACTGGCTTCATGTAATGTGTGATGATGTGGATCATAGCTACAGTACTGATCTGATGAGTTGTGCAAGACATATAGTAGATTATCGGCAAAACAACAACAACCAACTCTCATCGTGCTGAAATGCATTAATGAGCATTCCCTATAGTAGATAAACAGGCATTCAATTGTTCCAAAGCTGGTATGTACAAACTGATGATAGCTAGTACTAGTGTGTTTGCGGAGCTCACAGAGTCAGATGGTTGGTTATTCTTCCACAGACCTTTCATTCACTTACATCATACTGTATGCACTCATGTCTAGTTCACATCCCCAGCCGACAGCGCCCAGGTAAATCCCTGCAACGTGTCACTTATCAAGGCTATTCACAAGCCAGATCAGAACACAGCTGAAAGTGTTTTTTTTCCTCCTTATCTGCAGCTGTCAGCCATGCAGCCAGTGCTACATAAATACCACTCTGCATATTTTAGAATTACTAAAAGCAATTCAAGGTAGCTATTCATATTTCATGCGCATCTCAGGGCATACCTCTACATAATTTTTAAAGTCATTTTGTTGAAAAAAAAAGTGAGAAAGGCATCATCAATGTTTAAAATTCACAAGCTGCCCCATTGATATCAGTTTTTCTTTGTGTGAATAAATGTTTTGTGTGTGTGTGTGTGTGTGTGTGTGTGTGTGTGTGTGTGTGTGTGTGTGTGTGTGTGTGTGTGTGTGTGTGTGTGTGTGTGTGTGTGTGTGTGTGTGTGTGTGTGTCCATCTTGAAATAAACACAACGTGCGAAAATATAGGACTTGTGAGTAAACACCGCATTTACAATTACAGGCACTGAGAAAGTGTTGATATTAAGCCAATATATGCAGTTATTATTCTTTTGTGCTAGACAAAAAGTGAACTATGGTACGAGAGAGAGACAGACAGACAGACAGACAGACAGACAGACAGACAGACAGAGAGAGAGAGAGAGAGAGAGAGAGAGAGAGAGAGAGAGAGAGAGAGAGAGAGAGCCAGAGAGAGAGAGAGGGGGGCTGGAAGTGTGTACAAACTGTGACAGTAGTGAGTCCCCTACCTCCTGCTGTTGCCAGGTTCTGCCACAGAGTGGAGCACATGTCACTCACGCTGCCGCTGGAGTGGGCTGGCAGGGCCAGCCCCGTGTCCTATAAACACACACAAATCATTTACATGCTGTACTCATCAAAGGCAACTTCTTTCTCATCTCCACCGAGATTTGCCGCTGATCTGAGCCTCCAATTGCATCTCGCGGAGGAGCGTCACAGGCTAACCTTTTGCGGCTGCCAAGAATGTGATTAATTTTTTAAATACAGCTGTTGACCTATTATTGAGATGGAGAAGAGCCACGGGAGACACTCATCTCCTCTCCTCTGCTATAATGGAATGCATTATTGCATCAGTGTTTACAAGGCCCCGCTAAAAGAGAAACAGAATGAGGAAGAAAGTATTAAATAAACCAATTCGGCTTAATGTCGCTCTGGGCCTGGCGCACATGGAAAATGTCAGTCAAAAACTCGGCTAATCTTTGATTCGTCGCGTTTTGTTCTGGCAGTTTGCATCGGAGGAGAAATGTGACACAATGTGGAACAATAATTACCCCTGCAGCGTTAAAGTCCTCCCGTGTCTTAGTGGTGCGGCTTATAAATAAAATATGTCCAAGATAATGGATTTATGTTCAATAATTCATCATCAGAATGTTTCAAAGGGGGGTGATATAATATGTGTCACACTGTTCTGTAATACAGTGCTCAGCCAAATTAACTTATCTTGAAACAGATTTATTGACGTGGTTGTTGCCGCGTTTATTTACCCCGACAACTGTTGTTAAATCATTCTTGCTGAGTACATAAAACAAACAAGTTCCAATAGATTGATTCTAAAACCGCCTTGGTGTCAGTCTTAATTACTCACCGAGGCTAACTAACTACATATACAGCCAAGGAGGCACACGTGGAACAGCACTGTGAAAACTCTGCTGTGTGCCCAAAGCATTCTCAGAACCTCTCTGCTGTGACACACAACGTTAGAGGTAGGACTCAGGAGGTAGAGTGTCTGTCTAGGAACTGGAATGGCTTGTAGCTGGAGTGTGCGTTTACAGCTCAATGTGTGTGTGTGTGTGTGTGTGTGTGTGTGTGTGTGTGTGTGTGTGTGTGTGTGTGTGTGTGTCTGTGTGTGTGTGTGTGTGTGTGTGTGTGTGTGTGTGTGTGTGTGTGTGTGTGTGTGTGTGTGTGTGTGTGTGTGTGTGTGTGTGTGTGTGTGTGTGTGTGTGGGTGGGTGTTTTTATTACCAGTCGCATCGGTACAAAAATAAATAATCACAAAAAGAGCAGCCGATATATATTTCTTAAATAAATGCGTCACTGAAAATCCGGTAGATTGTGGTCATAAGGAGATGCATGTCTCAGATGCTGATATTGAAAAATATCTAAAAATGCCTGTACTTCATACAGAAAAAGTTCCTAATGCTGCTACAATACACAATGCGCGAATGGAAAAGCAGCATTGGATGGAGGGGGGAAAAATGTTACTGAAACAATTCAGCAAAATTGCTTCTTGCACTTCTATTTTATAAGCCACAAATGTTAATGCATTGCATTTAAAGGAATTCTTGTGCTGAAATTCATGTTGCCGTAAAAAAAAAAAGGGGGGGGGGGGATTGGTGATCGGAAACATTGACCAAAAGCCTGATCAGCCAATCTATGGGCATTGCTGTCATTTGCCAGTCAAGGCCTAGTTGCCATCCTTGATTTTTGTTTGCTAATCCTTCAAAAGATTCAGGATATACACAACCATGAACCCATGTCCATTCCTTCCCTTTCTCCTGGAGGAGGCACTGCTGACAAATGTGTGAAAGCCTCGCCAAGCTACCATATTTTCCGCACTATAAGGCGCACCAGATTATAACACGCAGAGAATAGAAGCTACTGCAGTCAACATAGAATAGATGCTACTGCAGTCAAACGATCCATATATAAGGTGCACTGTATTATAAGGCGCAGTGTTGCTTTTTGAGAAAATTAAAGGCTTTTAAGTGTGCCTTATAGTCCGGGAAATATGGCAATTATTAATGACACCTTGGCACATGTTGGTATGTCACATATACTTTGTCTTGTATTATGCGGACAAGTCATTGATATAAAAATGAGTGTCTCAGTGACATATGCGATTTATATAACATGTACACGGTGTGTGTTAAATCAGTTCTACTGATCTAACAACCGTGGGAGATTATGAACAAATCTAAATCAACCAGCATGCCAACAAAATAATACAAAAGACAAAGGTGATCTTGCAGTCTATGCTAGGAGACACCAATTTCCAACAACAAGCCTGCGGTGTTTCAAAGAAATACACACTTGCGTGACAAGTGTGCATTCTGTTTTCTGTCGCACGCACGCACGCACGCACGCACACACACACACACACACACACACACACACACACACACACACACACACACACACACACACACACACACACACACACACACACACACACACACACACACACACACACACACTTCTATCTAGAGGAGCCCATGCACTCAACAAGAGAAAAACACGAGAAAACAATTTGCATGCAAATCAAACTTTATCATCTTAATCTTGTTTTGTGTTTGTGTGTATGTCCCCACTGCAAATTTGCATTCATATGCACAAAAGGCTTTCACTTAACCGTAAACCCAAGTTTTACCATCTCAGCGTTTTTTTTTTTCTTTTTTTTTCTATTTGGAGAAGCAGCCCTGTGTACATTTAATGGGCAGCCATTGTGTTTTCCTCGTGGCTCTGTGAGAGATCTCTGTTTGTGTCAGTTGGTGGAGATGGCAGCATGTACCCCTGCATGAAATAAAGCCCTACTCCAAAGTGACAGGGCCTGCATAGTGTTGGCAAATGGATGTTAAATTCACTCTGCAGCCACCAACTGCAGCGCCAGCTATGAAAAATTAACTCTACTCAGGCTAAAGGGAAAGGGAAATTGCTTTGCTAGACATAACACAAAATCATGTTTGTGAGCTATCCATCTGTCAAACCTCATTACACACACACACACACACACACACACACACACACACACACACACACACACACACACACACACACACACACACACACACACACACACACACACACACACACACACACACACACTATCAGCGTCTATTCGCATACATTGTCGAAACTAATCCACAGTGAGAGCTGAAACAAAGAACTGTGTCAAAGTGAGTTTCATCTTATATACATCCTATGGGGCAGAATCCAGCAGGAAAGAAAGAGGATGCAAGACGCACTTCGGCCACCAGAGGGTGATAACTCACATTCAGATGAGTGGCATGTTACAGTGGTTTTCAACCAGTGGTCCTTGAGGAGGCTCCAGGTGGTCCCCAGCTAAATGATAGAGAGATGGGAACCAAATGGACCCTTATAAATCTCCTTTACCTCTTTTTAGCATATAAATGAAACCAAATGGGTCCATTTGGCATAATTTATACACTCAATAGTCAAACATTACTTGCAATCAATATAGCATGGAATTGATGTGAAAAATGTCAGTAGTCCTAGTGGTAGTCAATCAAATGCATGTCCGTGGTTCAAATGCAGAATAAATTGTGGGCCCTGGTGTCAAAATGGTTGAAAACCTACTGAAGGTCTTTAGAGCGAGAGCTGGTCTGGTATGGTTTGGTGGAAGCCTCCAACTTGGGTTGTAAATTCCTTATCAATAAAATATATCTAACATGCAAACTACAATAATGTGGGAAAAAAAGTTCTGTGTGGAAATGAAATACATTATAATTTACTCCCATCAAAGAATAAACAAATAAATAAAATCTATCTATTATATTGTCAACTCCCTGAGACTTTCCACGATGTGTCCAGCAGATGTCAACCTCCCACCCTAAATACATACAAGCATTATTTAGCTCTGATCAGCTCAGTCCTGGTTTATACTCAGTTCCTGTACCAGTCTGAAGTTATTATGATTTAGGTTTGCTACATTGCCTTAATAGTTAACTACTGCAGTGATGAACTGACCTGCCACAACCCACCACAAACCCTCCCAGAAAAGATATAGATAGCCTCGATATCCTGACCTGTATGCATCATGCATGCATTATGAATCAAGGGTGTGGACTTAGACTGTTATTCGTCTCAATTGCTCAATTGTACTTATATCACCATTCACCGGTTAATCAAATATCAAATACAAAATGGAAATATTTGGTCCTTTATCCGGACCTTGATCTGGACCTTTTCGTGAGAAAGTGGCCTGAAAGTATAAACAGAATTTGAGTTAGACCATTAATGACTTTTTTAGCAGCCACTTTCAGCTGCTTTGTCTTAGATTAGATTACCTCCCCTTGAAGAGGTGATGTACAAATGAAGATCTTTCTAGTTTATAGCACATTTAAATACTGTACACCAGGGTTGCCCAAAATGTAGCCTACATCGTGATCTACCAGTAGATCACACAGGCTGTGCAGGTAGATCACATGACAGTCCCCTAAAATATACAACTCTCAACTCAAACCGCAAAAATACTTTGTTTTCAAACGTCAGTAGTAGCACTTACAAGAAAACCCTTCCAATTCCCCCCATATATTTTTCATTTTAAGTACATTATTCTTAAACACTGAATAACAGTAACAGCATACCACCACTATTTCAAAGCTCCCTCTTTCTAGGGGTCTTGAAATGGATTTCCAGTGATGGGATTAGGTTGGGAGAACAGACACTGGATTACACAGTAGCTCCCAATTATTTTAAGTATTATTTCAATCCAGGCAGATACAAAGGTGTAGGCAGGAACATACCTTTACAGAGAGGAGAGCTATATAGTTCCACTGTCCAGTGAGTTAGTGCTCAATCCATGCATTTGACGATATGCTGCTATCTGGATCGGAAGGTCACTGTCACTAACCACCTGTCAGGGCAAAGATAGACATACATACAGTCAGTATCACCATGTGCTCTTCATGAAGGCATGTACTAGGACTGCAACGCTCATTCACTGATTATGACTCTTATTTAGCTATCACCTTAAAAAAGGAGGATTGCACCCATTTTCTATTTTTTTTTCCCCGAGTGTACAAATGTGAACCAAATGGACCCCTAGCGGGTCCATTTGGTTCCATTTGTACACTCAGAAAAAAAGGTCCTAAAAGAAAGATCATCAAAATGGTGAAACACAATTTGAAGTCATAAAGTTATGTTTCACCAAGTTAATGTTTTTTTTTCAGACCTCCCTTTCTAGGAAACACATGGAGGAACTTTATCATCGTGTCCACAGAGCATCTCTAAGGTATACTAATTTATGAAGTAAATGTTGAAAATGGGTGGAATTTGTTACACTTAACACTGGAAAACAATGGTTAAGTGGGAAAATGGGTAAAAATTTCAGTGATTATTTGACAAACCGATTAATCAATGAATAAATAAATAGTTGACAACTGATTGAATCAGTAATCGATTCGATTACGATTAATCATTGCAGCCCTAGCATGTACGCTTCCCATGTTCGCATAAATGCAGACCAGACTCTCTTCTTTAGTGGAAATCTAAAGAATGTTGGTGAAATGCATAAACATTGTGTTACAAAAGCAGTAAGCGTAGCTAAATTCCCGACCCAACACAACAGCAGTCCTCAGGTTGAGGGTGGTGGCCCCTCAATCACGATCAGTTGAAAACCCCTGCTCTAACCGGACGTGTTCTGATTGCTGATTGTTTACTTACGGTATTATTATGTATTCATGATTATGAGGTATGACTTGTATATATTGTAGAATTATTTAATAGATGCAAATTGCATATATTATGTAAATGAAGTAAACCATGTATATTATGTTATACCCTATACAAAGTGTTGTGAATTGAATTGACCTAACCCATCCTAAAAGGTTGAGAACTGATTTGGCTTGTCCATGTAACTTCCTCTATTTGCAAATTTTAATTAATGAAGACAGGAAAGGTTGAGGCCTAAATCACCCTTACATAAACATTATGTTGTAATTGATGTTGTATGATAAGAGTGCACCCCTCACTTCACACTTGTGTGATTTCTTTTATTTTATTTTTTTGCAAGTAGAACATTTTCGGAATATACAGACATACAGGTGGTTGGAGATGGTCTCCCTGTATACTCTGTCCTCCACTGCTCCACTAAAAGGTTTACTAATGGCATTGTCAGAAACATGATTTCAGATACCAGGTGAGGAATTAGATATAATCACTTTCCTGGTAGGACATAACCTGATTTGTATATGGCCTTTACAATCAATGGTAAATTGGGTTATGCTTGAAATATAGGCCAAAGAATGAACCCTAGTGAATCCATATGGAAGATTTTATATACTGTATGTAGATGTCATATATGTGAACTCTTGAAAGTGGCACCTTTCATACAAGAAACTTTACCAAAAAAATAAAAATACTATGGATCTTTATCCGTTTTGAATGTCATATAATTCTTATAAATTACAAAATTCTGTTTTATAAACTTCACTAAAAATGATATGGATCCTATATTAACTTTATTCTCTTATGAGGATTGTACAAAACGTTCCACTTCCAAAAGTTTGCATATATATTTTTTTTTCCCACAGAGGAAGCTATTCTGTCTGCCAGGTAGAGGAGAGCTTGGCAGGAATAATAATGCATATTATGGCTTATGAGGCTATATTAGAGTATTTCCATTTCATGTTATAATTGTATAAGCATGTTTCATGCTTATAAATGTAATACCAGTTAGTATCAACACAGGGTAAAATAATACATAGTTTAACCTGAGACCTTCCACAGTGTGTCCACCAGATGTCAACCTCCCACCTTAAATACAGGCTGCATTTAGCTCTGATCAGCTCAGTCCTGGCAAGGTTTCTACTCAGTTCATGTAGGAGTGTGAGGTTAAATATAATATGATTTGGGTTGGCTACCTTGGCTTAATTACTGTAGTTAGTGAAGAACTGAACTTCCACTACCATCTTGCATTTCCGTGTGTGTGTGTGTGTGTGTGTGTGTGTGTGTGTGTGTGTGTGTGTGTGTGTGTGTGTGTGTGTGTGTGTGTGTGTGTGTGTGTGTGTGTGTGTGTGTGTGTGTGTGTGTGTGTGTGTGTGTGTATGGCTACAAAGGTTGACAGTGAATTGTACACAGAACTGAAAAGTAATAGCATTACTTAGTTTGTAAGTTTAGACAGACAGACAGACAGATAGACAGACAGACAGTACAGACAGACAGACAGACAGATAGACAGAGGTGAAAGTACTATACATCTGTGACTAAGAATGGAATATCCTATTCTAGTGTTGCATAATTAAACCGATTTCAAACCTCCCAGTGTTAAGATAAAGAGTAAGAATAATATAATGCAGTTTAAGAATTAACTTGTAGAATTAAAAGGTATCTCCACTGTCATTATGGTGTTTAATGGTAATGGTACTCTGTGTGATACAAACAGTTGTGAAGTTAGTGATGTAACCCAAAACCTCGCCCAGGGGAGCATCCTGGTTCTAGCAAGTTGCCTGTGTCCAAAACAAAAGTTGACAAATGACAAGAGTTACCGTGTGCATTTAGCAGACCAGACACTCTTAATCCAGAGCGACTGGAAAAACATGAAATACATTGGCCTAGATTTTCGTCACCGCTAAACCCCTTATCCCTTAACTTCTTTGCCTTTTTAAACTATTTAAAAAAAATCATTTTTCAATAGTTAAAATGGCCAGTCTACAAGCTCACAACTGTCAATAGATTGGCACATTGAGTTATTCCAAAAAGTTTTTCAAAATAGTAAAAAAAAAATGGATATGGGGTTTAGGATAAGGGGTAACGAAAATGGAGCCCATCTGTTTACATACAGATTAGCAGAATTTACAATTTACTTTACAATTTAAGCATTAAAACATAGTAATACATTTGACATCCTATCTACTTCATATGCTATCTAAAATAAGTAGGTTGGTACTGCCAGTGCGATCGGCTGAGTCTGAAGAGGTGCGTTTTCAGCCGGAGGCGGAATACAGGATGTGAGTTTTGCGGTTCTGATTGCAATGGGAACTGCATTCCGTAGTTTTGGGGCAAGCAGGGAAAGAGTTTGGGGCAAGTGGAGTGTGGGCCAGGCGTTTTTAGCAGGGGTACTACTACCAACGTCGCTGTGTTGGCTGATCAGAGCGCATGGAAGGACTTGTAGGGTGCTATGAGACTACCAAGATATGGTACTGTCACTCACTCTCACAGTCACTCACAGTTATCAGACTTGTATTGATGGTGGCTCAGGGTAACCACAAGGTTGCCGGTTTGAAACCGTGTTCCCGCAGAGTTAGTGCTGATGTGTCCCTGACCAAGACACCCCTAATTTCTCTGCTACCTTGCATGGTTTCGCTGCTATTGGTGTGTGAATAGGATCTATGTTAAAGGACCACTTTTCAAGGTAAATTCATATAATAGGTCCTCACTAATGTGCATGATAAAATACCACTACTTTTTCTACTCAGTCTGTGTCTCACAGGAGGGCTGTGGGCAGTTCAGAAACTTCTTCCAATGACATAATCATTCCACCATTGGATTCCACCATTGATGATGTCATTGGAAGAAGTTTCTGAACTGCCCACAGTCGTCCTGTGAGCAGTGTTGGGACATTTGCACTACGTAACTTAATATATTACATAATATATTACGAACATGCAGTAACTTGTAATATAAATATATTACTTAACTAAAACAATCTAATATATTATACTTTTCTTTCTGCATTACTGCATTACTTTCAATATTACTTTCTGTCAATCTGTCTCATTGAAAATGTTCTTGTGAAATTATCTTGACAACTGCAGAAGTTAAATAATTACTTTTGTCATCAAATTATTTATTCAGGAGTGACGTTTTTTCAAGTTGATTTCATATGGATTTGGCCAGATAGCCAAGTGCACTTGCTTTATTGTAGGTATGCCACTTGCCTACACAATATTTGATTAATAGTGACACTAAATATTGAATTATATATTTTGTAAAAAGTTTTTTTTAAGTAATATGTAATAGTAATATCAATATATTACACTTGCTCAGACAGTAATATTGTAATATAATATATTGCTTTAAAATGAAGGTAATAATTAATAAGTAATATATTAATAAGGTAAAGTAATATTCCCAACACTGCCTGTGAGACACAGACTGAGTAGAAAAAAATAGTGGTATTGTATCATGTACATTAGGAAGGACCCATTATATGAAAATACATTGAAAAGTAGTGAAGTGGTCCTTTAATGTGGGGTCTTTTGCATGAAAGAGTTGGGGAAACATGTTGTAGGCTTCCAACATATACTGTAGAGTTGATGACGTAATAAAACGTTAGCTTGCAAGCTAACTGTTAGCTAAAGACGACATTTAAAAAAAAAAAAGAAAGAACATAAGACAGCACTACAGCTTTGCAGCAGACAAACTAGCTCTGGTCCAGAGCTCCACTGATTCTGAGTCTGACTTGCATTGGAGCTCTGTTGGTCTCCGTGCATTCGGCCATTACTGCACCCGACCAGCCTCTCTTCTCTAGTGGATATATAAAGAACGTTTTACCTACTCACCAAAATAAACACGTCTTGTGTCATTAGAAAGCCTACTTACCTTAGTGGAAACACTCTGAGCCCCCCACCACACGGATAAATTGGACTTTTTGGCCAGAACGCGATCGTTTTTCACCGGAAAAACAACCAGGATTTGCGCCCTCTACCGATATTGCCAATAGAAAAGTTCCATAGGAAATATTTTCCTTCAGTGAAAAACGATCGCGTTCTGGCCAAAAAGTCCCTTTTATCCGTGTGGTGGGGGGCTCAGAGTGCGACCACTAAGGTAAGTAGACTTTCTAATGACACAAGACGTGTTTATTTTGGTGAGTAGGTAAAACGTTCTTTATATATCCACTAGAGAAGAGAGGCTGGTCGGGTGCAGTAATGGCCGAATGCACGGAGACCAACAGAGCTCCAATGCAAGTCAGACTCAGAAGCAGCGGAGCTCTGGACCAGAGCTACAGACAAACTGACAGGCACACAGACATGTCTTTCCATTTACCTGGCTGGTAGCTGTCACCGCGGCTCCATGGGGAGAATGAAGACGTCGCCACTGTAATACGGTAATTACTTTGGAAACAAAGTTTCTGCTACAATGAGGTTTACTGTCTGTCACTGTAAGGCGTTTATTAACAACAACTCTGTCACTCTGCTCTAGTAGCGTTGTGGCCTAGTAGTGTACAGCAAACCAGCGGTTTTCAACCAGTGATCCGGGGACCACCAGTGGTCCTTGAGAGGGTTCAAGGTGGTCCCCAGGCTAAATGATGGAAAGTTGGTTAAGCAGATAAGATGTAACTCTTTGAGAGTGTAACCATGAAACCAAAAGGACCCTTGCACGTCATTTTGATCTGTATGTTTGACTGTTTTGTTTGCCAAATCCAGCCTGGACCAAAGCAAAATAAATCTTTCGTTTTGGGGGGTCTGTGGGGCTAAAATGTCCTCAAATGGTGGCCCGTGGCTCAAATGTTGAAAAATAGTGGGCACTGTTATGAAATAAAGGTTGAAACCCCCTGGCCTAGAGTCGTAAACACTAGGCGTAAACTCCATAGAGTAATAAAATAAACTCCCGCCTGCTATGCATATCCGCATCCGGGCAATACCATACCACTGTAGGGGTGTGCAGACTGAACCAATAACCCCTGTATATTAAAATACACCACGAACAACACTGTCGATACACACTGTGGTGTGTTCTCGTGATGCATCCATCTGTTTATTAAGGTATGGTACGACACAAAGCATTTCACTGACAAAATAAATATTATAAATAGTATTTGTCGTCAAAAAGGAAATATATTATAGTAGGCCTAGTTCACAAAACACTGGACCAGGCATAAAGTTGCACACATACTGTAACTGTTGTTTACAGAGCAGCAGTGTTGACAACCCAGTATCACATGTCAAAAGTCAAATAGTGACTTTTTTCCAGACCCCACATAAAGTCACTATTTGACTTTCCAAAGTCAAATAGTGACTTTCTGAAGAGGGCGTGGCTTTCCTTTTGTCTTGCAAAAAAAATAAAAAATGCATCAAAACAGTAGCGGCACTGATTCGAACCGCCAACCTACTGACTACTGGCCAACCTGCTTCACCTCCTGAGCCACCGCGCCCCCTGCTGATTTGGGCATAGTTTTACTGATAGCCTATTATGGTTAGGCGTAGTAAAACTATGCCTAACCCTAACTCTAACCCTAAACCTAACCTCAGTAAAACTATGCCTAAACTTAACCATAACCTTAGTAAAACTATGCCTAAACTTAACCTCAGTAAAACTATCGCTAACCTCAGTAAAACTATGCCTAACCCTAATCTCAGTAAAACTATGCTGAAATCAGCAGGGGGCGTGGTGGTTCAGGAGGTAAAGCAGGTTGGCCAGTAGTCAGTAGGTTGGCGGTTCGAATCAGTGCCGCTACTGTTTTGATGCATTTTTTATTTTTTTTGCAAGACAAAAGGAAAGCCACGCCCTCTTCAGAAAGTCACTATTTGACTTTGGAAAGTCAAATAGTGACTTTATGTGGGGTCTGGAAAAAAGTCACTATTTGACTTTTTCCTGTGATACTGTGTTGGTGTTGAGTGCACTGCTTTACATCTGTGAAACGTGGACAAATACGTGGTCACATCCAGCAGCTAGAATGGTTTCACCAGAGGATCTGGTCCTTCTTTCAGTAGTGTGATCTACCCAGCCAGTTGTGGACTGGACTTTCTCCAGGTCACCCAAGGCATTGAGACCATCGAACTGGCAAGGGCAGAATTCAACCAAGACAAGAGAGACCAGGGAACATGGACCTCTCACCTCGGCAAAATTTCCTGCAGTATTGGTGGAAGGACGTCGCCATGGAGAACTGCAGTGGTGGACCCGGGGGAAATTCAGCCCGGACATTTTTAGCGTGATTTGGCCTAGACCGGCCCACTACAACCAGCGCATATGATGGACCTATTTCATGTTAACACTCTCAAGAGTTAAAATATTCATCTAAATTGGCCCAAGTCTGATTATAAAATGTAGAAAATTAATGGTCATTTTGATCTGTATGTTTGACTGGTTTGTTTCCCAAATCCAGCCTGGAATTGTGGACCAAAAACCAAAATAAATCTTTAGTTTTGGGGTCAGTGGGGCTAAAATGTCATCAAATGGTGGTCCGTGGCTCAAAATTCTGAATGAATAGTGGGCCCTGGGATCAAAACGGTTGAAAACCAGTGCTTTTAATCATACCGTGATACCACCAGCCCCCTACTGGTCGTGGCCCACTGGGAGACCTCCCTGTAGCCTACGCCCGGCCCAATGGTCAATCCGACCCTGGAGAACTGTATATACTGTATATATATATATATATATATATATATATATATATATATATATATATATATATATATATATATATATATATATATATTGTGACGTTGCGGGTGATAGGGACGAGGCGAGGAGACGAACTTCACGTTTAAGACTTTTATTCCCTTGCCGCAGCAGCACAAAACTAACCCGAGGTTGAGGGTCACTGACTTCAAAAAGAACAACAACTAGGGTGGCTAGCCCAAAGCTACTCAACTCAACACGTGTGCTCCTCCAGAACCGAGCCACAACTTCCTCTTTCTCTTTTCCCAACCCCCACCCCGTACCTGTAGCCAATACCCAAACAGTGACACCTCCCTCCCCAGCAGCATTAAAGGAACATTTCACTCATTGTCAATGTCATTGTCACCCCCAGCGTTACTATATATATATATATATATATATATATATATATATATATATATATATATATATATATATATATATATATATATATATATATATACAGTATATATATATATATATACAGTATATATATATATATATATATATATATATATATATATATATGCACTATCCCAGCAAACACGTGCAAGTGGGCCCCACTTGGGTTTTGATATGGGCTTCTGGGCCTGGGTTCCGAGTGGGCCCTGCACCCAGGTTCCACTAATGTCCCACTTGTGTCAGCCCATATGGGCTAACACGGGTTTCTGACTGGGTATGAGGTGGTACCCAAATGGGCAATTATATGTGGGAACCATGTGGGCTCTACCTGGGTTTGCCTATATAGTTTAGCACTGGGATATGAGTGGGCGTTAAATGGGTTCCAGCTGGGCAAAATATATGGGACCCATGTAGGCCACCCATTATGGGCTCCAAGTGGGCCCTGCACCCAGGTTCCACTAATGTCCCACCTGTGTTAGCCCATATGGTCCAGCACGGGTTTCTGACTGGGTATGAGGTGGTACGCCAACCTAAGACGCAGTCAGAAACCCATGTAAGCCCAGATGAGCTAACACAGGCCTAGTCTGGTCCCTGTCTTGGATCGGAGTCTTGGGTGTGCCACCTGTGTTCCTATGAGCTTGAACTTGCATCTGAATGGGCTTCAAGTCCAAATTCAGGACCGATGTACAGTAGATCCAAATTGAAGTTGGTCCTGAAGGGATGTAAACTTGTTAGCTATATTGACATGAACCAGCTGTGTAAATACTGCAAACAAAACTTAAAATGTAAAAGGCATCTACAGTTTACTTTATCCAGTTTACGTTTTACCTGGGTGAAAATACAGACAATATCTTTGACAGTTTGACAAAATAAAAAGATGGAATTTGTTCGTAAGATTGCATTTAATTTCCACAAAAAGATTATCAAAATTAGCATTGCATAACAAAGTGCATAACAAAATTTAAAACTTTCACATTTTTTGTAAACAGCCTAGTGCAGAACACATTACTTTCAGAACCTCAAAAAAAAAAAAAAAAAAAAAGTGCAGACAATTTTAGAACACTCAATCGAGAACTTTCGAGGAAGCAGCTTGTCTTGGGGGGGGGGGATCCGGACAATTCAGAACTGTTGAGGAAGTCCGGACCCCCTTTGAGAACCACAAGTGCATAACAAGTAAAAAAGTCCATAACAAATTTTAATTTTGGAACTTTAAGAAACTTCAGAACTTTCGAGGACTACACTTAGAGAACCACGGATCTATTGCAGAACACACAAGTCTGAATACTTTCAGACTCGGAAACTTTTAGAACTTTCGGGGGAAGCAGCAGTCTCGGGGGAAAACAAAACAAAAAACAGCATTTTCAACTTAAAGGGATAGTTCAGAAATACTGTCCATTAATATAGTGGTGTCAACTGTATTCATTTATTGTCAGAGTCCCATGGTGGGAGTTCTGCTCCGTTTTTGGTCAATATCAAGACCATTGACAGGTGAGAGAGTAGAGAGAGTGTAAAGAGAGAGTGGCCCCAGTAAGACCGACAAAATGAACAGAAGTACCTGATATTATACCCAAACCAGAGCGGAACTCCCACCACAGGACTTTGGACATCCATTAATTAATGCATGCAATCCATTAATGCAGTTGACACCACTATATCAATGATATTATTCATACAAATAAAGTTAAAAAATCTGAACTATCCCTTTAAGATGAAGTGCCATATTGGGCAGGCTACTGTACCACAGTGTCCACAGTGTCCACAGCCACATTGTCTTCAGCTGTGTCACGCGCTCTGCACGCCCTGTTCCCACCTCGGTCCCGGGCCCCTGTGAACCACTTCCCAAGAGCCAGCTCTGCTGTCCTCAGGTTCACGTCCTGGGTGGCGTTGATGTTCTTTAGTCCCGCTAAAAGAAATGACAAAAAGACATTTTAGTAGCTGGCTCAACCAAGTACTCCATGAAATGGACAGTGTGTAGAACCAGACAGCAATAGTAACTTCTACATTAGTGATGAATCTTTGCTGAACAGAAAGGGACGATGGACAAAATTAGTCATTTTAACAGTTTTCTCAAAAATCTTATATTTCCAAATGTGCAAATGTGTTTTCTTGTAGAATAACAAAGTTGCATGTCAGAGCATGTTATTATAGCAAAATTGAATAAAAATACCAAACACTGACATTGCTGGTATCCATTTAAATTTGTTGTGAGTATAAGAACGAAGGAAGGTTTCAAGTATTTTTTATAATGAGAAATTAAAAAGACAAATTTACCATAGAAGACATCAAAAAGGGCCAGGTCTCGAAACTTCTTCTTTCCATTACGCCCAAAGAGGTTGAACTGGCAAGACAACTGGTGGCTCAGCAGGAAGCTCATCATCCTCTTAACTGCATCGTCCAGCGTCGTCCCTCAAACATCCGCAACCATGGCAACCTGAGTATGATTAGAGTCACAGGAAGTACGAAGAATGAACACCAATTCTGTCTGTGTGTGTTATGCTGGAAACATGAACCAATTTAAAAGTAGCAAAGAACTAGAACTTCACTGTCAAGAGCAAACTTGTACTACTTGTAAATGAGCAAAGCGAGTGAGCAGCATGATGTGTAGTTAGAGTGACAGGAAGGAGGTAAAATGACTGAGGAAAGAAACAGCATTCAGTCATTACCTCCCGTTGACAGGTAGGGAGAGTAGAGAGACGTGTGTGTGTGGGGGGGGGGCTTATTTTAACTTACAACTGCCGCCCTGAACTCTGAGTTGCACAGCTTCGTGTTCATGGACTGGAGCTCTTCCTCTGTCTGAAGCGGAAGGTTTGCACCCTCTGGCAGCTCCATCAGAGACACATCCTCTTTTTTCCTCAGCAGGGTGTTCAGCATTTTTGAATGCATCTTCTGTGTTAGCTTTACGTCTTCGGCAAGTGGGTGAACATCTGACGTTGTCCACCATGTGGCTGTGAAGCTGCAGTAGGGGTTGTAGTAGGCTCACTGTGGCTGAATGCACCTGCGTCACTTGAGATTGGGATTCCACCGCTGCGGCTTGTTGGAGGCCCCGTGGGATGGCTCACTGGAGTTGCGGAGAGGACACTCTGACTCAATGCTGGGGTTCTAGTAGGCTGGCTCTGCCTGGATGTACTTGCGTCACTCGAGATTGGGATTCCACCGTTGCGGCTTGTTGGAGGCCCCATGGAACGGCTCACTGGAGTTGGGGGGAGGACGCTCTGACTCAATGCTGGGGTTCTAGTAGGCTGGCTCTGCCTGGATGCACCTGCGTCACTCGAGATTGGGATTCCACCGCTGCGGCTTGTTGGAGGCCCCATGGAACGGCTCACTGGAGTTGGGGGGAGGACGCTCTGACTCAATGCTGGGGTTCTAGTAGGCTGGCTCTGCCTGGATGCACCTGCGTCACTCGAGATTGGGATTCCACCGCTGCGGCTTGTTGGAGGCCCCATGGAACGGCTCACTGGAGTTGGGGGGAGGACGCTCTGACTCAATGCTGGGGTTCTAGTAGGCTGGCTCTGCCTGGATGTACTTGCGTCACTCGAGATTGGGATTCCACCGTTGCGGCTTGTTGGAGGCCCCATGGAACGGCTCGCTGGAGTTGCGGGGAGGATGCTCTGACTCAATTCTGGACTGGGTGATCCTGTGGAACTTGGTCTTCCTGGATATAAATGTACATTTAAACATTTTAACGTCTCATACCATCATTGTTTTTCTTTTGTTTACATACTGTTCTGCTTAGACTGTTTACATACTTTCGGTGCTCGTACGATCCGGTGACCTGTGACTCTTCTGCTTTTTGGCGGGTGGGTGGCACTGGGATGGCCTCAGGTTGGGAGGAGGTGATGGAGGAATCATATCCTCATCAGCCGTTTCAGAATCGCTCGATGTGGAATCCATCAACCTTTGCGGTGGCCTACAGTCAGTTAAGAACACACACACAAACAAAAATGTAAACAAACATTAGTTCTCAACACAGGGTCTAGGTCAATGTCTTTATCATCATGCTAGTATGCTGTCTTCGTCAGTTTAGTATGTTATAGTTTTCTTACAAACTAAGGAACTATGGTCAAACTATTTTGTGCACTTAAATGGTTAGCAGGTAGTGAATTGGTCGTAGGCCTAATTTATTGGTATTCACATACTCAACTTTTTTTTTTTTAAATAGTGTCTACTCATGATTTAAACTGTTGGTGTGTCAACTTTAGAATTCCTACTTTATCTAGTGTAAACTCTAAACCAGTGGTTTTCAATCTTTTTCAAGCCTACTATTTGTTCTCCACAATTAAGGGGAGATAACTGGCAAAACAATGGGTCAAAATAACAGTTCTACATTTTCTAAATGTATACATTCTTTAAAAAAATTAGTAAAGATATACCGGTAATTTAAATCTTGAGAGTCTTAACTCAAGCCATGAAATAACTATATAACTAGAAGTCAGTCGCCAACTGAATGCGGCGCCCTACACTGTACCTGGAGTGATGGACATGTCGCCCTTGATGATCTTGACTGGTCGATTTGGACGGTTCTCTGCTGCGATGGTCTCCATCTCTGCCAGACCGGACAGTGCGGCTAGAGTCTCTGGACTCCCAGCTGGACCTATTCCTGTGGTGACTGCCCCTGGAGCCATGGCTGGATCTAGACCTACAAGATTAGTTTTTAATACAAATACGGTTCAATGCCCAGGTGAAAGGTAGCTTAGGCAAGTAGACAAGTAAGAATCCTTATGTGCACCTTTATTTATTTTTTTAATATCAGTAATACTCACTGGCAGCCTGTTTTTTTGCTGGACAGGGCCTTCGGTGGTGCAGGGAGCGAGGGCAGCTTCTTCTTCCCCAGGTCGTCCTCATCAGATTCTGTTATAAAGCAAGACAAAACATGAATAGTATACATGTGAGTGTTAACACATTTCATCCTACTATAAAATGTAATGTAAAAAACAATATGGACAACAATGCATCCCCTAATCTTTTTGTTACATGGCATTGTGAGGCCCATTTTCTCAAGTCCTCTTCAAAGCTGACAGCCACTTCAACATCACTAAATTCTCTGACTGTGTCAGAACTATCCGGGGTGCCAGGATTGCTGCTTGGAGTTACAAGAACATTGTCCATAATCTGAGTCCCGGGCATATAGTCAGTCACTATCAGAATGACTTTCAAGCCCATATTGATCAACGTCATTCACGTAGAAACTCCCCCTAATCTCACTAGTGTTTTCGCCAAACTCTTATGTAAACAGCCGAAATCTGAAAACAGACGGGAGTCTACATAAGTTTACTGTTCTGTTTATATTTTAAGTGATAGGGCAATTTGATGTGCTATGCTTTGTACCTCGTTTGGTTGGCTGTCTGGATGGGAGGGACAGAATTCAGAAACGCAGGTTGTAAGGCAGGGACCCCTTCACAAGAGACAGAGGGAGATTAGACAACCAAACTGCTTGTGTGTCTACAGTATAAGTTTAGATCAAAGGTGCTTCACCATGATTTTAAAATTCAAATGTATCATAAATGTTGCCTTTTGATAGTGTTTATACACTCTGTAGCCTAAACAACCACCCATAATTATTTTTCATAGTTTCTCTGGGTGCTATTAGCCATATGCATTAGAATATGCATGATCTGCCTGGTTTGAGTATCAGAACACTGTGACATTACACAATTGGATTCCAGGCAAGAACCCACAACCACATTTGGACCGGGACCCCACCCTGAAAAGCACCTGTAGCGAATTGTAGTTCAGTTGAGATATTACATTTAGTGCAGTGGTTTTCAACCAGTGGTTTGGGGACCACCAGTGGTCCTTGAGAGAGTTCCAGGTGGTTCCCAGATAAATAATGGAAAGTTGGCTAACCAGATGTAAATTTGGCTAACCAGATACAGATGAAACCAAATACAGATGAAACCATGTTTACACTCTTAAAGAGTTAAAATAAAGAATTAATCATCTGAATTAGCTCAAGTCTACACAATTACAAAATGTACAAGATGAATGCTCTTTTTCTTATCTATGTATACCTGTTGTTTGCCTAATCCAGCCTGGAATTGTGGAGAAAAGCAAAAGAAATCGTTAGCTTTGGGCAGCTAAAATGTCACAAAATGGTGGTGCACGCCTCAAATGCTGGATATGTAGTGGGACCTGTTATAAAAATGGTTGAAAACCACCAATTTAGTGTATTCAATTTCAAATATTGTGAAAATAGCAGATCTATCGATGCATTGTGAGCTTGAAGATCTGCTGTTTTCACCTCCTACATTATTCGACAACAGAATGGTTCATGATACAAGTCTTAACAAATGGTCAATTTAATGTCACCTGGGGACCCTCACATTTGTCCCATTTTATGTCATTACAGTTTTATAAAGGGGGACAGGAGATCTCGGGCCGCCGCGAACTCGGACCGAGCAAAACTGCGGAGATCTCGGCTAGGTGGTGTGGAGAAGTCGGCTAGGTGGTGTGGAGAAGTCGGCTAGGTGGTGTGGAGAAGTCGGCTAGGTGGTGTGGAGAAGTCGGCCAGGGGGTGTGGAGAAGTCGGCCCATTAGACATGCATAGGCACCTTTATCACTGCATATCATAGACATGCATAGGCACCATTATCACTGCATATCAACCATTATCAGGCCATATACCAACCATCATCAAGTCTTTTATGCTTGATATGTCTTGCTGTTGTGACAATAGACATGTATATAGGCACCATCACTGCATATCAACCATTATCAAGTCATGACAATAGACATGTATAGGCACCATTATCACTGCATATCAACCATTATCAAGACATATGCATGTTCAATAATACTGGTTTACTCTCAACTAGAGTTGAATAATTAAATGTTTTATCTTTACCAGAGTTGAATAAATACATATTTCACTCTTTACCAGAGTACTTTAAAGTTATTGAAGTAATTCATGTAAATCTATGCTTCAGATTGCAGTAATGTGGCTAAAAGGATACATTCTATGCTTTAGGATACAAAATGATTGTTTTGACTATAGCAATGGCTAACAGGTTGACACATGCCTGAACTCCCAGAGTTGAATAAATACATATTTCACTCTTTACCAGAGTTAAAGTAATTAGACAATAACACATATTTAAAACAGTTTGAAACATTGTGGATGTGTTCTTCCAAACTGCAGCAGTATTAGGGTTGAGGAAAGGAAACGGAACTTTAGACAAGAATAATGTAATAATCACTTTTATACACTTTGAGCTCCCAAGTATAATGTTACATTATACTTAAACATCTGAATTACGTAATTTTCATTTCCCAATTGTGGGAAACAGTACACAGCAAAAATTGGAGAGTTAAAATTTCAGGGTTACATATTTCAGAGTTGATTTCAACTCCCAAAGTGTATTTCAACACCTTTAGAGTTAAATTGGCTTCAGTGTTGGAGTTATTTCATAGAGTTGATCATGTCAGAGTTGTCTGGAGTTAATTTTACTTTAAAGTTATTGAAGCCATTAGCAAGCAATTTCACCTCGGGTCCAAGTGTGAACATACCCTCAGCAATTATCAGTCAATCACATCACTTTTGCTGGACCAGGGAAACAAAGCAGTCAATTCACTAGGTCAACATGACAATTAATCTTCTACATTCTGTTGTAGCCTTAAAAAGAGCACAATAATAAGGATAATGATATACAAGGGCCTAAAACAGCTGACACTAGCTCACTAAGTAACTAACTATTCCACAGACATGGGCCGACCTCTCCACTCCCCCGGCCCGACCTCTCCACAGCCGTGGCCCGACCTCTCCACTCCCCGGCCCGACCTCTCCACAGCCGCGGCCCGACCTCTCCACAGCCGCGGCCCGACCTCTCCACACGATTCGGGCCGACTTCGCGGCGGGCCGACTTCTCGTGCGACCTTATAAGGTCCCAACATATATTCATATAATGGTATACAAAAAGGGCTACTCATATTAATAGATGTGGATGTGGGTCTCTGTCAATAGTGTGCATGATGTGCTAGTTAGCTTCAGTTCCATTAAAATAGACGGGGTTGACTAGCTTTGTTAGCCAACTAGCTTCGCAATTTCTCGTTTTTTCCTGATACAAGAGTTGCGGGATTGAGGCAGGGCCGGATTTAGCCAGCCCTACTGGGGTGGGCTGGAAGAATGGCAGGGTGGCAGGGTTTCAATCGTTTTGACACCAGGGCCCACTATTAATTTGGCATTTGAGCACAAGGACCACCATTTGGGAACATTTTATCCCCACAGACCCAAAACTAAAGATTTTTTTTTGCTTTTGTCTACTATTTCAGGCTGGATTTGGGAAACAAAACAGTCAAACATACAGATCCAAATGACCATTAATCTTCTACATTCTCTAGTTGTGTAGAAACCAACTGAAACCAAATGGACCCGCAAGGATCCATTTGGTTTCATTTTCAATGAGTTACATTCTCTCAATGAGTTACTTCTGGTTAACTGAGCGTAAAAATGAAACCAAATGGACCCTTGCGGGTCCATTTGGTTTCATTTATACCCTCTCAAGAGTTAAAATATTCATCATCTGAATTAGCCGTTTTGGAATGTATGTTTTGCCTGTTTTGTTTCCCAAATCCAGGCTGGAATTGTGGACAAAAGCAAAATAAATCTTTAGATTTGGGGTTTGTGGGGCTAAAATGTCCTCAAATGGTGGTCCGTGGCTCAAGTCCTGAATAAATGGTGGTCCCTGGGATGAAAAAGGTTGAAAACCACTGATCTAATGCGTGCTGAAGCCCTGTTCATGCAGCCCAATAGGGACAAACGCATTGTCGTCGGAGTTGCCGTAACTCTGTCTATACTCTATGGCTCTGGCTCAGCCTTAAGAGTATAGACAGAGTTACGCAAACTCCGTTCACTTCATGGGGCCTGTCTACGGGTGTCCCTTCTACATAGACTTCTATTGAGAATGGGGACAACAAATACGTAAAAAATAGTGATAAGCGCTCGGTTTCTGGTCCCTCAATGTCGCTATTCTACCAGAAAAACGGGACACGCCAATTAGCCCCGTCTATTGTAATGGAACTGGAAGTTGCCGAGCATATGACGTGCACAATATTAATACACGACAATAATCGTTTTGGTTGAATTTGTTTTGCCCGCCAAATCTCACTAAACAGCTAGTTAGCTTATAGCTATCTCTCAGCCAGCTAGGGCCAGTGGCGGATACGGGGTGACGTTAGCTAAACCAAATGGACCCTTGCGGGTCCATTTGGTTTTATTTTTACACTTTCAAGAGTCAAAATAGTTATAATCTGAATTAGCACCACACTGCCTACACTGTTTTGTTTGCAAAACCAAGACAGGAATTGTGGACAAAACCAAAATAATTCTTTAGTTGCTTTGGGTGAAAATGTAATCAAATGGTGGTCTGTTGCTCAAATGCAGAATAAACGGTGGTCGCTGGTGTCAAAAAGGTTGAAAACCCCTGTGATAAAGGATCATCATCATCATTATGTATTGTAAAGACTATACATGCAATACATGTATGTTTTGATTTAACAATCGTTGCAGGCTGCATTCTATATTCCCCGATGCAGCAGACATTCGCCAGGTTGCGTCATGGTTAGTTTTGTTTTTTCTCCCATTATTTGAAATCTCAGCTACGTTTTCTCAAGGACCATTCCCCGGAGCCCGGACCATTGAAAATCCCTGGTCTAATTATAGTTATATCGTGAAGCCCTACTTTTGTTGTCTGTAGGAAAAAAATACTACTAATAAAATGAACTCAGTTGGGCCATTTCGTCCCCCTCCTTCTAAACATGAAACGGCTGGCTGTAGGTTACGTGTAAGTTAGTGCAACTAAACATCATGAAATAAGATCCTTACCGGTAAACATATTGCCTCCTCTTCTGAACACCTATTCCAGTTTTGACTAGATGTTGTAGTTCCTCCATGGACGAGGTCCAGGCGGCCGGCTCGAACAGCAAAAGTGCGGGCGCCCCTCTCCTGGTTCTCTCAGTGTTTTTAATATAGTCCATCCGCCGCCCAACATCAAGCAAAACTCCCAAACACAATGCCCAAATGATAATACACTCTATGCCACACTCCCGCACCGAGTCACCAACCGAAAGTCACCTGCCGAAGTGGTAGAAAACCCGAAGCAAATTCAAATTTGAAATCGCGTCTCTCTGCAGTTAGCCTAGAGCTTCAGCCTACCGGCTTGCAGCGCGTGCCCGTGCTTCGCGCCTGGTTACAACGGACTGTGATTGGCCAGTAGCAGTCAGCTGACTTGCATTCAGCCAACTGCTGCCCGTGTTGATTCAAATAGTAAATTATTATTTACTATTATTTATAGGTTATGTATGGGTTGGCCATAGGTTAGAACTGGGCATGCATGTCTGGGTACTACATGGGGTTATGTGTGGGCGAAGTGGGCATGGGTTAGAAGTAAGCCGCCACATATAGTGTGGAGTCAGTCAGTCATGACAGAATGGCATTGTATAAAATAACCCAGAGGTTCCCAAACATTTTCATGTCAAGGACCCCCAAAATTACACCAACCATTTGAAAAGACATGCCATGGACCCCCCACCCTCCCCACCCCCCACTACGGCTCTTGTGATTCTAAACCAGGGGTTTTCAACCTTTTACCAGGGCCCACTATTTATTCAGCATTTGAGCCACAGACCACCATTTGAGGACAGTTTAGCTCCAAAGACCCCAAAACTAAAGATTTATTTTGATTGTGTCCACAGTATGGATTTGGGAAACAAAACAGTCAAACATACAGACCAAAACGATCATTAATCTTCTAGAGGTAGTGTAAAAATGAAACCAAATGGACCCTTGTGTGTCCATTTGGTTTCATGTTTACACTCTCAAGAGAGCAACTTAGCTGGGGACCACCTGGAACCATTTCAAGGACCCACACGTTGTCAATTGCTGGTTGAAAACCACTGTTCTAAACCCGTTTCATTTCAAGGTCGCCCGTGACAGTTTCACATGCATCACAGACCCACCATTCAATGGCATTTCTATTTCTGAGACCCCATGTCATATATTTGTAACATCAATGTAAAAACCAAATGGACCTGTCAGGGTACATTTTGTACACTATCAAATTACATGGGCTTGTTTTTCAACGGAAGATGTGGCTTAATTCTCTCACATGAGACGGCAATACTAATCTGCTCCTCATCTCCTCCTGCTGCATGGATAACACCATGCTAAAAACGCCACTGGAAACAACACCTTCTGTTCAGTTTCTACTTCTGAGCTAAATGTGTCAGATATATGTCTATATTTGCAATAACTCCTGTTTCTATTTTTTCTGTGTAAACGTTCGAACTTGTTGCGCAGCCAGCCATTGTTGTCCAGCCATTGTCCAGCAATTGTTGGCTCCCTCATTTTCTGATTTCTAGTATCTTCCTCATACTCTGTGTCAATGAGAGCGATTCCAGACTCAAATTGCATGGAGGAAGGAAGGAAATCTCAGTGACTGACTCCACGCCATTTGACACTGTGGCTCGCCAGAGTAGTTAGAAATGGGCACCCTTGTCTGAGTGCTATATAGGTTATATGTGGGCTATGTGGGCATGGATGAGAACCAGGGGTGGACTGGGAGCTCAAAACGTACCGGGCAATTTTGTCTCAGAGCGGCCCTCAGAGCGGCCCTCTGAATCTTTGTGGGGGCTCCGGGGCCCGAGCCCCCATGAGAATTTAAGACATAAGGGGCTCTGGGGCTCGGGCTAACTCATTTGAAGAGGACAGAGGGCCGCCAGCACTGATTCGTGGGCCGGTTTTGTGCAGATTTTTTTTATTTTTTATTAAAACACGACATTAACGGCCCCCGGGGGGGTCGGCCCACCGGGAAAATGCCCTGTATGCCAGACTGTCAGTCCACCCCTGATGAGAACTAAGATTGGGCAATAAAGATTTTTTTTTCAATCGCCAATCATCAGTGCAAGACCTGGTCCAAGAAGGGCATTAATAAACTCAGATCTGTTTGTAGGTCGTACCTTGATGGCATTCACTCAGTTGCAGTGGCAGATACTTACAAATTAGACATTTTATAACAGAAGATATATAGGGCATATATGGTATATATGTCCACTGTCTCTGGTCTTGTGTGAAACTGCACAGCTATTGGCATGATATTGTTGCAGAACTCTCGATTATTTTTGGTGTATTTTTGGAATAATATTCTTTCGTTTTGGATTAAGGATGCAGCTCCTTCAAAGAAATCCTGCTATAACATTACACTGGACTGTATTCCTTGTGAATACTTCACGTTTATGTTACATTCTAAATTAGACACTTTTTTTTCTTACAAAATCTGGGATCCCTATTTAAACTATATCGGACCTACACTGTCTGCTGCAGTACTTAAAGGTTTTCCCTACCAATCTCAGGCTTCTTGTGGACCTGCATCCTTGCCGCTCTCGGTCTCTCTTTCTCCATAATACTCTCTGTACCTTTGATGGCCGTTCTGTTGAGTTGCCTCTATGTATCTTCCTTGTGATGAGAAGCTACCCTGCCAATACATGCCATGCTGATACATGTCCTTACTATGTCGCTCCACATCTGTCATTTTGATAAGCTTTTTGTTGTTGTTGTTGTTTTTTTTTTGTTTTTTTTTTTACTTTTTTTTTTTTTTTGCTTTTGTTCATATTTTTTGAAAAATTAATAAAGATACTTTATTAAGCCAATCATCAGGGCAAAATTCGCCGAAATGGTCACGCTGCTCGCGCATCACAAAAGAAAGAGCAAAAGTTCTGACATGATGTGTTTAGAACTCCACCTCCTGTCTCTTAATGTTTTTTGCAATGCGTTGTGAGCTTGGAAATTTGTAGCACGACACGACTGTCTGGACTCAGTGCTGTGCCGTTTACAACATGCCCTTGATGCTAAAGCCAGAGCCATTTAAAAGAAGAATTGCCACATTGAGGGGGCAGAACAAGGATATAGGGAGGGCTGCACATAACTATTTTGGTCTGGTACTCAGTGGAGCACCAGGGGATGTTACCTGGTGCTCCAAAAATGCGGCGACCCATATCGACCCGTATCGGCGATCCATATCGCCGCCCAGGTCCAAATGGAACCGTTACATTTGTACACCATCAGAAAAAAAGGCCATAAAAGAAAACATATTAATGTGGTAAACACAACTTGATGATGTCATCAAGTGGTGTTTCACCACGTTAATATTATTTTCAGACCTCCATTTCTAGGAAATAGATTGGGGGAACACCACAACATGATGCATGTTAATGACATAACATGTTGGAAATAGGTGGAATGCCCCTTTAATGCGTTTTCTCTCTCTCTCTCTCTCTCTCTCTCTCTCTCTCTCTCTCTCTCTCTCTCTCTCACACACACACACACACGCACAAACACACACACGTACAAACACGCACACGCACAAACACACACACACACACACACACACACACACACACACACACACACACACACACACACACACACACACACACACACACACACACACACACACACACACACACACACACACAGCCCGTTGCGTTCAAGATGAAGGGGGAACGCAACGCAACAGGACTAAGCGACATTGTGCATCAGCAAAGACGTCTTTTCTGTGCAGTCTTTTTGGAGATTGCGGTGATGGAACACCAAAATAATTCCTCAATGGCGCTTGCCTCTTGGACATTTTGATGAGAGTTTAGCTGTAAGTTAGCAGAATAATGTGTCAGTGTGGGCTAGGCTACTACGACTAGCATGGATCATCGTACGAGGAAGAAACGCGACTTTTCAGATGCCACCCGAAATAAAGCAGCGGGGTTGGGAAGGAGCGCTTGTTTTATCTGCCGGCTACTACTAGTAGGGCGGGGCGAAGCATAGTTTTACTGAGGTTATGTTTAGGGTTAGTTACCCCATAAAGCACCGTCTAACTCTAACCCTAACCTAACCCTAACCCTAAACATAACCGCAGTAAAACTAGGCTATGCCTAAACCTAACTCTAACCCTAAACTTAACCTCAGTAAACCTATGCCTAAACCTAACCTAACCCTAACCATAACCTCAGTAAACCTATGCCTAAACCTAACCTAACCCTAACCATAACCTCAGTAAAACTTCCTTCGCCCCGCCCTACTAGTAGTAGCCGGCAGATAAAACAAGCGCTCCTTCCCAACCCCGCTGCTTTATTTCGGGTGGCATCTGAAAAGTCGCGGAAGAGACACACTGCTTTTGGCAAGTGTCAGTGTTGCCAACTGCCAAAATCCAAAATGCATTAGTGTCACTTCAAAAACAGACTCGAATGCATTAGGAAAAAATGAATGCTCTACAATGAAACCAAATGGACCCTTGCGCGTCCATTTGGTTGGGGCCTGGTTGGTTGGGGTCTGAAAAAAAAAGCTAAATATAGTGAGAAATGACTCAGGTTGGCAACACAGGCCAGTGCACACATGTGTCCACAAGACACGGTGTGATTGGCCAATGGGGGCAGAGCCATCTAGTTGCGACATTGAGGGGTCAGAAACTGAGCACTCAAACTGCTATTCATGCAACCTGAATAGGGACAACTGGAGTTGGAAATACATTGTTTACAACGTAGAGGAGCCGCCATTGGACTGGCCCAATGAAGTGAACGGAGTTGGCGAGATTCTATGTATACTAAGGCTTCTGGCCATAAACAATATTAATTTTTATTATGAGCCCCATCTGTGGTGCGCAAAAGCGTTCCCCAGCCCGTAAATGACAGCGCCATGTGCTTAATTGACCGCGGTGGCGCACCGGCGTACCATCTGTGTGCAGTCCTGGATATAGGCCTACTGTATACACTACAGTATGTATATTAATCAGACTTTAACTGATTAATTGAGAAAAATTACTTACAGAAACAATAATGCAATAAAAAAAACTTTAATTTTAATCCAGAGGGTAGATTTATGACAAAAGTATCTCACAGGGCACAAATAACATTCCTCTCCATGGCTGCTCTGTCATCACACTCCTCCACCCTCTTGACTGCTTCTGTGTATGAGATCTCCCCCTTTCTGCCCTCACCTGCTTCACCTTTACCTCCTTTGTGTACCTTATACACTTTGCGGAATCAGTGCTGTCCTTCACAATGCAAACACTTTGCTTTTTCCTCCTGCTCTATACATTCTTCTTTACATGACTCCTTCCCACATTGCTTCTTTCTCGTGCATACGTTGCAGCATGCCTGTACTCATAGCAGCAGTCGCACATTAGTGGTGCTGGTTCAGCTTCATGAAAAAGCTCTAAATCCACTGACAGTGATACGTTACTTATCACTCCTTTCTTTCTTTGTTCCAATCTAGGGCAAATTAGGCCCGAGCCCGACCCTAAAATGTCGGGCCTGGTCAGGTTGGGGCAGAGTTTGAGAACTCTAGCGTGTTGTAAACAGTACAGCACTGACTGCAGACAGTCAGTCGCATCTGTGTTCTCAACATGTAGGCCTATAAACCTTTATACACATAAACAGTGCAAACAGTGTGAGCAGCGCGACCAACTGTAAAGTAAAGTCTAAGGAAATTGGACCCATTCATCATCCATTGGCGATTTTTGCCCCGATGATTGGCGATAGAAAAAAATATTTATCGCCCAATCTTAGTTTTAGCCCACTTAGCCCACACATAACCTATATAGGACCCAGACATGAATGCCCAGTTCTAACCCATGCTCACTTCGCCCATTCATAACCTATATAGGACCCAGACATGGATGCCCAGTTCTAACCCATGCCTGCTTAGCCCATACATAACCTATAAAGGACCCAGACATGGATGCCCAGCTCTAACCCATGCCCACATATCCCATACATAACCTATATAAGACCCATACATGGGCGCCCACTTCTAACCCACGCCCATGTGGCCCAGATATAACCCAAAAGGTACCCATAAATGTGTGCCCAGTTCTAGCCCATGCCCACTTACCCCATACATAACCTATATAGGGCCCAGACTTGAGTGCCCAGTTCTAACCCAGGCCCACTTAGCCCATCTATATCCCACAAGGGATCCACCGAATTTGCCCAGTTCTAACCCATGCCCACCTTGCCCACATAGTACCAACATGGAACCCAGTATAATTGCCCAGGTCCAGCCCATGCCCACCTCTAACCCAGACAGCCCACACGTTCCCTATATGGGGCCCACTTGTGCGTGTTTGCTGGGATATATATATATATATATATATATATATATATATATATATATATATATATATATATATATATATATATATATATATATATATATATATATATTAGCGTTAAAGAATATAGCTGGGGTTATTATAATTATTTTGATATGAGAATGTCATGAATGAATGAATGAATGAATGAATGTATGCATGTATACATTAATGCATGCATGCAGTACAAGTCAAATACAACTACAACTGAAATACTAAATATACACACTAAGCATTATACTTAAGGCCACCTTGTTCATTTCATTTAGAGATGTACAAAATAGTGGCCTCCTGCATCAGTCCCACTAACAAACAGCGCAGTGACGCCGTCGTACGACGACGTATACGGATAAAAGAGCGCGCGCGCACACACGCACACAGAAGCATAGAAGCAGTGGAGCCATGGACCAGAGCTCACAGTCACACACATACAGTACACGCACGCACGCACACTGGAGACTGCGCAGTGTTGCTCACAGAGAGCAGAGAGAAAAAGTGCGTGTGCAGCAGAAAACAGAAGTGACGGAGAAACGGAGCAGGATGTCCCGTTAGAGAACAGCAACTAGTTCAGCTCAGCGTGCAGACAGAACGGACGGCATCGTATCTAACCCATTCCCCCCAAATCTGTTTCCAATCTGTTTATAACAGCCATGGGTTGCTTAACGATATTTAGCGTGTTTTTGTTGCAATTCGTCGCTTTTCAGAAGAGCTCCGCTGCCCCCTCGCCTATTATCAAGTTTCCCGGAGACGACACCAGCCCCAAAACAGACAAAGAAGTTGCCCTGGTAAGTTAAGGTTTTGCATGTTGTTTTTTCCCCTTTCTTTTTACGAATCATTTGCACGTGCAGTAAGTTCATCTGTTGATCGATCAGATGGGAATTACACCCATTTTCAACGTTTTACTATAATTAATATATCTATATGTTATGTAGACATAATAATAATAAAAAAAACATTCTGTCTGTTAACTAGAAATTAAAGTCTTTGTCTTAGTCCCCCTTTCAGGGTGTACAAATTCCATACAAACTCCGATAAAAAAAATGGGTGAAGTTCCCCTTTCCCATTTCCGTGGTTCACCATGGAAATGGGTCAATGGACAAAACAGGTTTAGGGTAGGCCTACTTTGGTCAGGCTTCAACAGAATGGAACCCCCCACAAAAGCTGCACAAATGCACAGTATATATACATAATATGTATTTCTAAATGCCATTATCTATTCTACACATTTCCCTTTCAGCACTATTTGAACAAGTTCTATGGATGCCCACGGGACAGATGCAACCTGATGGTGCTAAAGGACACCTTGAAGAAAATGCAGAAGTTCTTTACCCTGCAAGAAACCGGAGAGATTGACGCAAAGACGGTGGAGATCATGAAGAAGCCACGCTGTGGAGTACCAGATGTGGCCAACTACAACTTCTTCCACAGGAAACCCATGTGGCAGAAGAAAGACATCACCTACAGGTCAGCACAACACACCATTAAAACAACACAGCCCACACAGCTCACACAAACACACACACACACACACACACACACACACACACACACACACACACACACACACACACACACACACACAGTGACGCACAAACACACAGGAGAAAATACAGCACAACACACCATTAAAACAACACAGCTCACACAAGCACACGTGTGCGCGCACGCACATACACACACACACACACACACACACACACACACACACACACACACACACACACACACACACACACACAGGAGAAAATACAGCACAACACACCATTGAAACAACACAGCGTACACACACGCGCACACATACACAAAAAACATGTACACACAAAGAGAACATACATTTCACAGGTTTATGGGGTTAAATGATTCTCTACCACTGTACAGGGTTGGACCATCATTCTCCATGAACCACATCATAACCAATCAAATCAAACCAAACAAACCAATCAAACTAATCAAACCAAGTATAAGTGCATGCAGGATCTGTTCAGTTCTAGTTAAAGTTAAAAAGTAAAAAAAAAAAAAAAAAAAAAGCACTGCATTGTGAACGTGTAGATCAGCTATTTTGATCTATTGAACTGAGAAATAAAAATAACACCGTGTGAACTGAGTGGTGCATTGATTGAAACAGCACCCCCTGTTGGTATGATTACCATAATGACAGTGACATTGACAATGATGTGACGATTTGATTGGCTGGGCACAGAATGATTGCCCCTCTCTTCACACAGGCGTTTGTGAAACATTTGATGCAGACAGAAAATTGATGAATTACATTGATCCAGGAGCACCTTTTAACTATTTTTACATCCTTTATCTAACTGCATGTCTCAGCTGAGCACCTGGTTGTTTTCTTGCACTCTAAAGTATGATCCTGTTTGTCCCAGGTGGCTCACATAAAAACGCTGTCAAACACACAGGTCTGAATCTCTTTCCCCTAACCAGTGTTTAACCGTGTTGTTCCATAAACTGCTGAGCAAAGGAAACTATAAAGAACTCCCCCAGAGTCTGTTTGCTTTGAGAGATGGACCTCAGCTATGCCCCCTGATTTCTTTACACCCAACCCCCATCCACACAATCTTTGTGTTTGAATCGTTTCTTGCTATCATCAGCATTCCTTCACAGCCGGTCTTTGATCTTTTTTTCCCTTTTATTTTTCCCCTCCATTTATTTGAAGTTTACAGCACTACCAAATTGTTTTATTTATATGAGCGTTTTTTCCCTGGTCATATGTGGCCGCCTGACCACTTTAGCCTGTCTCTGTTTGTCAAGGAGGGTAGCAATGCTAAGGAAAACAATAATAACTTGGGGATCTCAGCTCAGCCCATGCCTTAAGAATCCACAGCCATTCTTGTTTGTGGTTGAACTCTTTCAGCCAAGATTCTCCCCAGATGACTCATAGTCTACTAGTAATGACAGTAGTGTCTACTTGTCTGAAGATAACAGTATTTTTACTGCATAGCTGTGTTGATTATATTGTCTCTGTGATCCTGATTTTATTCTCCATATAATATCAAAATAATTGCCTGTCACTGTCTTGAACAGCGGTGCTGAAACAGTGTGCCATAAGACAAGTTTAGGTTTGATGTCGTGACAACTACACATTAGTACCTTGGTCTTGAGTTTGGTCTCAGTCTTGAGCTTCTAGTTGTGTGACGTCTGAAGGTGGTGAAGTATTTAATTCAAATGACATGGAGTGGAGGATGGAATCATGTGTGCATTTTGACCCCTTTGACTTTGACATCCCTGCATGTGTCATCCTTCAGAATTCTCGGACACAGCCCAGATCTGGATGAAGAGACTATTGACGATGCTTTCTTCAGGGCGTTCAAAGTGTGGGCTGATGTCACTCCACTCACGTTCACACGCCTTATGGATGGGGAGGCTGACATCATGATCAATTTTGGCCGCAATGGTACAGTACAACTCCTTTTTTCCCTTTTGGCATAATGAACAAAAGTAATTCACTTGCTTCATGAGCGTGTCTCCACCAGGCCGTTTGTAAGTCTGTTGGGGAATAGAGAAATGTTACATGTTATCCATCTGCGGCACCCCCTATTGTCAGAAAATAACAAATTATTTTTGTACAACTGTGGGGATGAGGGTACACACTTTGAATAGCATAACTCAACATCTGCGATTAAACATGGCTCTACCTGCGGCCTTGTACAGCACAGTCAGTATTTGTGTGCATGTGTGTGTCTAGTCATTCTGGCTGGCAAAGGTCCCTTTTTTCCATCTTTTTAGTATTTATATCATATGGAGTTTCACATAACTTTGGCGGAGCACATTTAAGACAGGTCGTTGCAGGATAAACTCCTATGTCTTGTGCGGGCTGTTATGGACAGACCTCCCACTTCTCCACGGGGGAATAGGAATGACATGGTGAAACTCTGAGATTCATTGGTATTCCCCACTGAGACTTAACGCATATTATAGGAACCCAGTGCCAATAACTCTGGCAAGTCATTTGTAAACCACTTATTCCCTGGAGGAAGGGCAGTAACTATCAGGCCGAACCATAAGGAAGAAAGCGGTTCTCAAGTAGACTGCCTGGTTGAAGTTTAACATTTATTATGTTATTATTATGTTCTTAAGACACTACTCCCCCTCCCACACAGAGCCTATATTTTGGACAGATTTGGGACATGGATGAGGATTATAGTCTTTTGAGAGGAAGGGGTTACCGGGGTCATTTCAGTCAAGGTATCCATTAGACAGTTATCATAACACCATGGTACTGCCAGAGGTGTCTGTCTGGCTACAGTTAACCATGTCTGGAAAGACAGCCGTAATTACAATGGCACACAAGTACTGTAAATCAAGCCACCTTGGAGGAACTAGTAGAAAAGACCTCTAAAAAGGTTTATTAGAAACGTTGAGAGAATGTCAATATATGTGTTACGGTTGTTAGCATTTCCACATGAAATTGGTTAGTTAAATTATTTTTATGTTAGCAGGAGTTAAGACATTTTATGTAATAATAATAATAATATCAGTCTTGACTCTTGGTGCCGTTTACAATAGCATCTTTGTCATTAATTAAGCAATGTATAATTATAATGACAATGGAAAACCTGGAAGGTTCCATACCTTCCACAGTACATTGGTAGTAGCTTTTCAGTATAGGCCGACTTGTTTTCCTAGTATGGATTTAATATAGAAACAAGACTAATAATAAGGCTAAGTTAAAAGTTTTGGTCTATTCAAACATCCAATAGAAACAGCAATGGTTCAGCCTATTCAACCTTCATTGCTATCTTTCTGAACAAGAAAAGCTTCTGATCTATTTGGTATTTTTTCAGAGGTCTTAATGTGTGCATTGTGTCACCAACAGAGCATGGGGATGGCTACCCCTTCGATGGTAAAGATGGCCTCCTGGCCCATGCTTTCGCCCCAGGACCAGGCATTGGTGGAGATTCACACTTTGATGATGATGAGCAGTGGACCCTGGGAGAGGGTTCAGGTACCAGAGAAACGCAACCTATGTCTTGGTATTGAGAAAATGTAAATTCATGTTTGCACTGAAATGGAAAGGTGCTAGTGTATCCAGGTGTATTCTAAAGCCTCTACTATTGCAAGTGTTTGTTTTAGCCTAAACATTCCAACACAATTTTAATACGATACATTGCATCGAAAATATCCACATTATGTTAGGAGATCAAGTATCTATTTGCAAACACATGGGCTGCCCACCCTTGAGTGGCACCTTTCATATAAGAGAATAGTTAATGTAAGATCCATAGTATTTCTCTGTAAAGCGAAACATATATAAAACATATATCATTTTGTCATTCATAAGAATTATATGACATTAAAAAAAGGTATAAGATCCATAGTATTTTTGTAAAGTGAACCATATATAATTGTGTAATTTATAAGAATAATATATGACATGTAAAACACATCGTATAAGATTCATAGTATTTTTCTTGTAAAGTGGCTTGTATGAAAGGTGCCACTTTCAAGAGTTCGCATATAAGGTTTAAGTGAAAGTGCTCTCTTATCATGTAGTTAGTAGTAGTGCATAAGTCGGACAGTTGTAAGACATCTTTCTTTCTGAACTGTTCTTGGCAGTGGTGAAGGTGAAGTTCGGCAACGCAGAGGGGGAATTCTGCAAATTCCCTTTCTCCTTCCAGGGGAAAGAGTACACCAGCTGTACGAATCAGGGCCGCGATGATGGCTTCCTGTGGTGCTCCACCACTTATGACTTTGATAAAGACGGCAAATACGGATTCTGCCCCCATGAGTGTGAGTATGGGTCACTGGTCTGTTTCCTGTTCTAATGCGGAAAAACAATATTCTGATTTCAACTCAACTTTATTGTCACATCACATGTGACAGGTTTGGGGTTACACATTTGTTTATGTCTGTGCATGTACACAAATGTGAACAAATTAGAAAACTATTTTTGAGCCTGAGATGTAGTGGTGTTCAAAGTATAAAAAATGGACATACTCCCAAACATGTAGTTAGAATTTAGGCAATCAGCAGAAGCTCTTAATCCAAGGTATTTTACAGTGAACAAGAACAAAACATGGTAATATATCTTAAAATAGTATAAAATAATGAAAATGTATAAATACATAAAATAGTCATTCTTTAGGTTCTTGCTATTACTGCTCTGAGCTAACCAGTTAACAATAATGTAAGAAGACGTCACTGAAACATCCTGCTTACAAACATTTGACCACAGTAACCAAAAATGCCAATTATATAAGGAATAACAAAAAGATCTTTCATCTTAACTGTATAACTTATGACAGGGCTTAAGAGGTTTACCAACTGCAGCATTGCAAGGGAGCACATTTGCAGTAGCCAGGGGCAGTCAGACCAACAACTACAGTACAGCAGCTTTAAAGTAACATGCTCAATTTCATTGTATCTGAACCCGAGAAATGTTCAGTAAGTTGGTAGTAAGAAGCTGCTTTTCCTCTGATGGCCAAGTGCTACTTCAAATGGGATTTATTTGAAGTAGTTCTGTTTATTTTGGAGGGGGAGAAAATAGGCTGGAATAACTGCCAGGAAAGCTATGTTGTTGTTTGGAACCGCATATGGAATTTGCTCATTTGCAAGGTACTGTCCCACTTTGAAAATACTGGGATTTGTCTAACATGTTGTTTATCTGCGTAAAGTTGTTGTCCATGGTAGTGCTGTTATCAAAGGCTCATTATGATCTGTTGCCAAAGTACACATGTAGTGGGTTGTTGGAAATGATGTAAACAAAAGTTAAACCAGTGAGTTTGTGTAATGCGATAGGATAATTGGGTGAATATAATTACCTGCTATTTCTATTCTTATGGAACTGAAATTTAACAAATTCAGCAGCTGTATCCTTATGTAGCCAACACAGTGTGTGTGCATGTGTGTGTGTGTGTGTGTGTGTGTGTGTGTGTGTGTGTGTGCGTGTGCGCGTGCGTGCGTGCGTGCCGGTGTTTCTCTGGGGTAAACCACAGAAAGCACAGACCAATCAGTACAGAACTCCTTAGCTTACTGGCAGTGAACTAACTTTGAATAATCACAAACCTGTTTTATACTACTTAAATGAATTGTCAAATGGAAATCTGATTTAGTTGAACGCTTACCCAAAGTTGAGTGTATGACACAGCCTGGCCTCTTGAAGTCCAAAACCCAAACTGGAGACACACTATCCCCATTAGAATAAACATCTGCTTTCTTTTCCTAGCATGTGTTTGAAGGTCAAAAAGTGGAATTGCAGTTGCAGTTTCATCCTGTACGGTTTCATCCTGTGAGTTAAAAGGATCCCTGGCTAATAAGACAAATATGCCTTAAAACACAATACTTGCCTTCTATAACTAAAACATGCAGATGAAACATGCACCCTAAATACTTTATTTCTTTCATAAATAGAGAATCTTTCACTCAATAGGAGGTGCTCCTGTCGCAGGATGATGATGTCACATGAGCATGTTCATCCATATATTCCATAGAGCTTGATCACACGTGACATCATCATCCTGTGCCAGGAGCAGTTCCTGTTGAGTGAAATATTCTCTATTTATGAAAGAAATAAGATGCCAATGGCGTTTTTATTTTTTTATTTTAGTTATATAGGGAGAGTATAATGTTTTAAGCAATGTTTATCTTATTAGACAGGGATCCTTTTAATATGTAAGGCTGATGATATTAGAAATTAAGATGCAAAAAGAATATCAGCGGAAAAACTTATACTTGTTGTATATTTATTATAGTATAGGGGTTCCCAGTCTAAGTGGGTTGAACTACAGTGTTTAAACCGTGGCTCTACAAGAGGTTAGCCATCTATGAGAGGGTCTGTGTCTGTCAGTCTCTGGAGATTGTCAACGTAGTCTTGACATACCTTGCTTTGTCCATGTGTATATGCACAGTGCTGTTCACCTTGGGTGGAAACGCCAATGGGGCTCCGTGTAAGTTCCCCTTCAACTTCCAGGGGAATAAGTACGATGGCTGCACCACTGAAGGCCGCGACGATGGCTACCGCTGGTGTGCTACCACTGAGGACTACGACCGTGACACCTCCTACGGGTTCTGCCCCGAAACCGGTAGGTTGGAGGGCCTACTGTCTGTCTCATGCCTCTCACTTGTATACGTGAGATTATGTTCCCTGTATTACTGTATGTGACAAAGTGACACGAAGCGACACAAAGTGTCAAAATGTGTCTGCCAACTCTGCACCAATGACACATTACAAATTATTCTATGTTATGTTTATATGTTTGACAAATTAATTCTAATTCTAAGACCAGCTTCTTGTGGAAGTTCCACACCCATTCATGGTTCATTTGCACTGTTTTGCTAGTAAAAAAGCTGCTGCATGGAAACCCTAATCCAATAATTAAAATCACTATTCACCATTTTTACTATTTAAAATCGTATTTGTGAGCTCATATGCAAATAAAAGGTGTATATGTGTTTGCAAGCTACGTGTGTGCATACCTGAGGGTGTGCCCCTGTGTTTATTTGCTGTACGGTGCACAATGCTCCGCCATACTGGTTGATAGGAATGTTCCAGCTGCGGTTTTCATTCTTGCTAGTGGTTTACTGAACGGTTGTAAAAGTATTTTACTGTGCAAAAGTGCTGCTCATTTTCCATTTAGTCACTGGGGCTGGCTGCTCTGGAGTTGTGATGCTGGAGAGAGTAGGCCAGAGTCAGATAGAGAATGAGATATTAAATGTGAAATCTTTCAAGTCCTTTCAAGGTCTATTTGATCGCTTTATTATGACATTGCTGTACTTCAAATATACAGGGAGAGAAAGAGACAGAGACGGAGAGACAGAGAGAGAGAGAGAGAGAGAGAGAGAGAGAGAGACCAAGAGACTAAGAGAAAAAGATGGATAGGATACAGCATGTACAGTAATAGTACTGGGATCTGGTTCTAATTGCCTGGGATTGCATCTGTGCTAGCTACGTAGTTTTGAATGAGAAAACGGCAGAATATCACGAAACCAGATTTTGCCAAACAGAAGATGATCTGTTTGGGAAGGTTGGGAGTTTCCCATTTTGGTTTGGTGCCCTGAATATTAGTTATTGATGATGTGGGCTTTTGCATGCTATAATGGCGCAATTTCCAACATCTGCAAGTATTTTGCAGAGCAATACATAATCAAAACATTCTCTTTTGGTGAGCACTGCAGCATGAACAGTAAAAAATGGTGACTAATCTGAACATGTCTCTGAAACGTGTGACCGGGTGCCTCCACACAGCCATGTCAACCGTGGGAGGGAACTCAGAGGGAGCACCTTGCCAGTTCCCCTTCACCTTCCTGGGAGACACCTACGACGCCTGCACTTCCTCCGGACGCAGTGATGGCAAGATGTGGTGCGGCACCACCAAGAGCTACGATGACGACCGCAAGTGGGGCTTCTGTCCTGACCAGGGTAAGAAGAAGCATTCCACCATGGGTTTAAAATGCATATAATGCACATCATCTCCCAACCATTTGTTATGAGAAACTTTGAGTGCCAGGCGGGTGGAATTTTCCAAATAAGACAGGAAATTAGATCATCACAGGAAACAAATTTCAATTTAATTTACGGTAGGTTACATTATATAATTGACTTGTTTTTGATGTGAGAGTCACACCAAAACCAAAACCAGAAGCGCCATACATCTGGCATTCCAAGAGACTGACCATCACCACTGTGGTACCAAGTACAATGTGTTAGACATCCCAGTTAGGATTCTGGAACCCTTTCCCAGTTGTTCTGTCATCTGCCATTTAATTGCTTTCTACGTGAAGGCAGATTTTGTAAAAACAAAGAAAGTTCAAGAAAAAATCCTCCATAAGCTGGGATGCAAAATTAAGATATTTTAACATCTCTGGCACAAATATGCAATATCTGCGAAGGTAATGTGGTTGATTAAAATTAATATATTTTTAACATATCTGGCTAGGGATGCACCGATCAGGTTTTTTGGGGGCCGATCCCGATCACCAGTTGTTTTTCTCATGAACAAGGCGATACCAGTAAGTTATTACAGTATGTCAAAACCCATGTCAAGACCGTTCCTTTGTGTGTGGGAAAGAAGGAGAGAATGTTTAGGACTGTCATAAAGATGCAAAATCATATTCTACTTATATATGATTCACATTATACTATGTTGTATTTAAATGGTATAAATAAAAGATCAGTTCCTCCAGATGAGGTAAATTGCCCATCACTGAAGGGTAAATCTTGGTGCATCTCTATCTCTGGCACAAATATGCAATATCTGTGAAGGTAATTTGGTTGGTTTTATTTCCAGGCTACAGTTTGTTTCTGGTTGCGGCCCATGAGTTTGGTCATGCCCTGGGCTTGGAACATTCCCAAGACCCTGGTGCACTGATGGCTCCAATTTACACCTTCACCAAGGACTTCAGGCTGTCTAATGATGACATCAGAGGCATCCAGGAGCTCTATGGTGGTGAGACTAAAATCTATGTTTAACCACTTAAACCCTGAATGTGGAGTGTTCTGTCCATGGTACATTCAAGTCACTTTACCAGAAAAAGCGAAACTATAGCCTCACAAGCTGTTACAACCCATTGGGAACATGTAGATCCGATACTATTGTCATGTGTAAGTACAACGAGTAAACCTTGCCAGACCGCATGGCCCAGGAGCCTATCTCCAGTTTCTGTACCACAATGTGGCTTGATGTCCAAGTACCACCATTACACATGAGTCGTCAAGTGCACTGGTTCCGAAACTTCTTATCCTGTGCCCCAAAAGAGAAAAGTGATGTCTTGATGGGATCCAAACTAGTGAGGAGCTAGTGTGTCACAGAAACTTTCATCAAACCCTGACCTCCCAATCTCAGGGCGGGTACTGTAACCACAAGGTCACTAAGCTGTCATCATCATCATCATGATCATCATGTGTTATAAAACTTAAAATGTGTGCTCCATGGAAACGGACAGTCTGGAGACTAGAGATTGCAACATTATGTTGCTCCCAGCTGTTTTGGGTTTGGGCGTGCACAGGCAATTTAATCTCAACACAAAAATCATGTCTGTGAAAAAATGTTTAGTCAGGCAGGTTTTGTTTATATGGCAATAATGTTAAGTCACTTCTGTTGAGCAATAGTGGATTTTTATCTCTGTGAATTAAACTTGATATCAGGCACAAAAAAGTATTTTTTTTCCACAATTGTGATTATTTGCATGGCTGGGAACACAAATAAGTATGAAACAAAAACGATATTGTCTAGGTGGAGCATGATTGTATCTTTCAAGTTGCTAATATTGTGCCCATTGTATGACTGATAGGTGGTGGTGGAACCAATCCAGACGAACCCCTGCCCCCCACCCAGGGTCCTGTCACTCCCATGGACCTCTGCACTGAGCCGGTGGTGTTTGATGCTGTAGCACAGATCAGGGGAGAGACATTCTTCTTCAAGGACAGGTAGGCCTAACATAATCAGCAACCTATACTGTAGTAGATGGTTGTTTTTATGTAGACGGTTGAGCTAACTAACTGTCTGGCCCAAAATCCTGCCTCACTGACTTCTGCCAGTCAACTTCTGTGTTTCACATTGGTACGATTGATGCAGGACTACCGTGGCCTGCACCCCCCACCCCTTCCACAATTTTATTTTTGTTAAGTGCCAGTCCTTTCTTTACACAGGAAGGAACACAGAATTACAACCAAATGTAACATAGCAAAACAAAGAAGTGGGATTTCACAGGCCAGATCATAGCCTAATAATTTCCACAGGTGGTAGGTTTATTGTTGTATATGCTTGTAAGCTTGTGTTTACTGGGCTGGCTTCAAGTCGAAGAAGAGGCTTTCTTTGTCAATCTCTCTCAGTTCACAAAGCTTTGGTCTAAATGCTTCCTGACTGTACTTCCCCCTTAGGGAGTTGAGCTTTGCCAGCCACCACAACAGCTGAATTCTTTTAAATGACAAATCGTTTCTGATCAGCTCTAACACAAGCAACAGTGTGACTACTGTCCTGAATCACAAACCCTATCACTTTTGTAGGAGCTCCTTTTAACTAGTTCTTAAGCAGTGTTTCCCTGATAGTGGGTTAGGATCATAAATCTTTCAGGGATTCAGGCATTCTATAAATAAATAAATAAATAAATAAATAAATAAGTAGCCTAGTATTGAAGAAGTTGTGAAAATTCTTCTCCCTCACAAGAGTATTTACTATTTTCACTAGTTTGGGTTGCAGGGAGACATCAAGTTTTTCTTTTGGGTCTCAGGCTACAAAGTTTGCAAGCCACTTTCATAACAGATTCCCACCTAATTTGGAGGTTGGCAGAGTTGTAGTAAAACTGTCATGTCCACTGCGGAAGCGCATCCAAAGCAAACAGGTCAGCAGACCTGTATACAGAAGAGTGAAGTCATTCACTTTGAGACTGGCCTGCATACCCCTAAAAGACCCAAGTTGTGAGTTGGAAGAAAACACCAATCCCACACACAGATTGTCACTGTCGTATGGAAAACCTTGTAAGATACCCTCAAGACTGTTACTTTCCAGGAAATGAGGGGGGAAAACTATAACCTTGTCCAATATATAATTATTTAGTCACATGCTTGTGTTAATAGCCTTAATTAGAATTAGAATTAGAACAATTACATATTTATTAAAATTAGAATTAGAACAACATACAGATTTGACCACATTCTTATTCTATAGTAGGCATAGCATAGTCCTGGATATCAAACAGAACACAAGGATGAAGTATTACCCTCATTAAATGTGCAGTATTTTTTTGGTTTAGGCTTTTAGGTATAGATTGTTTTTGCTTTACTCAAAGCATGTTGAAAACTTCCAGTGTCTAAAAACACACACACAAAACAATTTCTTAACTTCACTATATTTTCACTGCAGGAACTGGATTTTCTGCTAATTCAGGGTGAGGCATTGTTCTTTGCAGCTGGACCGTTGTGGACAGATGTTTAACCACTTAAAGCCCTGTAGAACTGGACTTGAGTTACAACTATTTCTTCCTGTCTATACCAAATCTAAAAAATAGCTGACCCTGAACCTCACTGTAGATTGGCTATTTTTGCATGGTGTTCCCGCAAGAATATGGAGATTGGACGGTCAACTGCTTAAAGTATCCTGACCTAAACCACTGGTTTTAGTGGTTCTCTTGATGTGAGCTCTGGTGTTCTTTTTTATTTTTAACTGAAAGTTATTTAAAATAACATGGCTTTGTAGAATCGCACAAGGGTTTTGCGTGACAAGCTATCAAGCAAACTGTGTGATCCCTGCTATGAGACGTGAGAAAATAGGGCCGCCAAGCACGCTGACCCAGAGGCACCGTGCAAAACGGGGAGAAGAGAAGGAGTCTGGAGGCAATAACATTCCCCTTTCCAAAGTCAGAGATGAGTAACGTTTTGGTGCATTGGCTGTTGCTGGAACTGACACTTAGACGGAGATGTAATGAGCTGCCTCAAGGCCATGTCAGGTCCTCTGGCTGTAGAGCAGCAAAACAAGTCAACTTTTATATCGGCAGATAAAAGCCAGTTGCACTTTGGGCTTCAGCAAAAGTTCACCGGCGTCTGTGCTGTTGTAAATTAAGAACATGCAGGATTCCCCCCTCTCTGCATGTTTATGTCTGGACAAATCTGGACGTGACGAGACAAATAACACTGGAAGTTCTCACTGAGCTCAGCATAAAATACCATGTATGTCTGTCTGGAGGCTTTAGTGGTGAGATGGGGTAACATTTGCCAGCTGATTCTGTTGCCTGCGTTTATTCCTGCAGGGACAGAGTATGGGTTACATGTACGTTGTACTTATAGCAAAATACGGCTTTGGCACAATATAATGTGCTTAATTAACAATATGACAGTTTGAGGCACTGCTCTAACAAAACTCACAGGTAACCATATCCACAATCCTGAGCCTGTCATAATAGGCAAACATATACCGTGACAAAAAAGAAAGAACACTTATAAAATCACCATATATCTTGTTATTATCAATGCAGTTGCGTTGTAAGGTCGTGAATGAGTTATTTTCCTGTTGAAGTGATTTGGTATAAAGGAGACGCCTAGTACAGACCCCTGGGTGACCCTGGTCAATTGAGCACTGTATATTTTTAAATGGTCAGACCACGAGTCACATCCTCCTACGTAGGTCTTGTCTACTCTGCCAGACACGTACCGTAAGTAGCAAGCTGACCCATCATTTGATGGTGGTGTTTTATGTGAAAGGGGTTGGAAAATCGTCAGTGGCTGACACTTGTGGTCAGAAGACAAAAGTTTGATTTCCTCTCCTGCAACTATCATCCAGTTCTCTTGATTCCATGTGACAAGAGTTGAGCAAAAAACACAAGGTTTGAGTCTCCATATTTTATTCATTATCACAATTCACAAGTTATCTCTGTGATGGGCAGCGTTTTACTCTGTGTAAAATAGGTCAGTGGAAAAGAGTTTGGGAAGCTGCTGTTGTTGTGCAGCTGTGTATTGGAAATCCGGGCAAGATGGGTCTTGTTCCGCTGGCGTCGGCAGCCCTGGTCCTAACGAGGACCAGATGCTCATGAATCAGGCCATTGTGGCTGACTAGGGCCAGTGAAGCACTTGTACTAACCCCCCTTTCCCCTCCCTCCCTCTCTCTCTCTCTCTCTCTCTCTCTCTCTCTCTCTCTCTCTCTCTCTCTCTCTCTCTCTCTCTCTCTCTCTCTCTCTCTCTCTCTCTCTCTCTCTCTCTCTCTCTCTCTCTCTCTCTCTCTCTCTCTCTCTCTCTCTCTCTCTCTCTCTCTCTCTCTCTCTCTCTCTCTCTAAATGGTCTGCATTTCTATTGCACCTTTATCCAAAGGGTTGTGCAATGTGCATTTCACCCCATTACACATGCACGGGAGAGTCAACCATGCAAGGCACCATTCTGCTCATCAGGAGCAGTTAGGGGTTCAGTGTCTCTCTCAGGGACACTTTGACAGGAAGTTGACGGACTGGGGGACCGTCCACTTCCTAAAGGCTCTTCTTCCTGCTTCACTGCTGCCCTTGGTCACTCTCTGTCTCTTTCTCTCGCTTGCTCTCTCATCATGCCCTCTTCCCCAAGGGGTGTAGCGCTGTTTGTTTAAGTACCGGAGTGCACGTATGATGCGTACGCATGCGCGCCTGCTTGTTTCAAAGGTTATGTAACCACTGTGTGGTAGTAGTCGTACAGTACAGTCGTTTGGGTTAGAGCCGATCAGAAAGGATTTGTCGTTTTAAAATAATTCAGCTGTTGTGGCGGCTGGAAGAGCTCAACTTCTTAGGTAAAGCACAGTCAAAAGGAGTTTACGCTGTAGCAAAGCTCAGTGCTTTGAGAACTGAGAGTCTGACAAAGAAAGGCCATTCAAAAAGGAATGGTAGACTGGCTTAGTTAGTAAGTTCATAATGTTGAGTATGGAGATGACATAATTATATGAACATGAAAACATTGGTGGCAGTATGCTTCATTTCCAAGTGTAGGGTATTATCATGGACAGGGTAACAAACAACTAATCATAATAAACACTAATCAGTACTAAGCTATACAAATATCATGAAACGTGCTGCTTGGAAAAAAAAAGTCTCATTACTAACTTCCACTCATTCCTTGCATCCACTCTCCCTCTTCCAGGTTCCTCTTCAGGTCAGTGAACTTCAGAAGCAAGCCCAACGGACCCATGCTGGTGGCCACCTACTGGCCAGACCTGCCGGTCAAGGTGGACGCTGCCTACGAGAATCCCGTAGAGGAGAAGACCGTCTTCTTTGCAGGTACGCAGCAGATGATAAGTTGATTTCATTCCAGAGCAGTGATTCTCGCCCGTTTGTAGCTTCTTGAAGGAATCCCAGTCTGATGTGCATTAGGGGGCCACTATCTGAAATCTTGGGACCCCAAACTGCTCTATAAAACCTTGTGATCATTTAACCTAGATGTCAGTGGGGGACGCATTGGAACCCACCACATTGACCTTCGGGGTCCTGGGCCACACTGGGTTGGAGTCTACATTTGCGTCACAGACTCATTTTTTGGGGTCATGACTTGATTACATATGTCAGCATTTACTGAACAGAATACAAAAATAAAAATATGAAGAAGAAGAAGAAGAAGAAGAAGAAGGAAAAAACAACTACCGTATTCACTTTGCAGATCCTGTGATAGACATCAACTTTCTCTTTTGGGTCTCTCACTAAAAATATTGCGAACAAAGTACTGTACTGAAGGATCTAGTTGCTTTTGCGTCACTTCAAGCTCTACGGTGACCAGAGAAACAGCTATTATTCCATTTCCATGACTAATGGATGGCATTCCTTTTTCTGTTTTCTCCTGCTGTAGTGATGGTCCATTTATAACAACTGTATCATCAGGAGGAGTAGAAACATTAGCAGGATACGGTTGTGTGTGTGGTGCTCACTCTTGGACATTTTGAGACATTAGAGTTAGACTGTGGTTATTACCAGTGGTTTAACATACATGCCTTGCATCGCAGCATCATGACAACCTTTCCGGACTCTTGACTCCATTTACATAATATCTTTTCCAGATTGTAGGACACAGAGCTGCTATACTGTATATTATCCAGCATATAGGCTCAGAGTTGGCTGAGCAGACTCGCTACATAAATTGAAAATATTATTCTCAATTTTGAACATTTATGTTGTCAGTCTTTCTAATATTTGCACACACACACATGCATGCATTCATTTGTGTATTTATTTTGGTTTTGATTCAGTGTCTCAATACCTTTGTCTTTATCCCAGGCAATGAAATGTGGATTTACAAAGCGGACCAGCTGGAGAAAGGCTACCCCAAGAGCATCTCCTCCCTTGGACTACCTAGTGATGTACAAAGCATTGACGCAGCCCTCAGCTTCAGGAGAAATAGGAAAACATACCTGTTTTCTGGGGACAAGTTCTGGAGGTGAAGAGCAAAGTCTGAATGCATCTCCATAAGCATAAAGCTTGTTTGTTGTCCAAAGTCCAGGCCGGCATTGATGATGTTATCATATGTTATTGCTGCCCCGGGTCGTGCCTGGTTTGGGTTAAAATGATTGATTTGCACTGAACTATAAACCACAGCAGCTCCCGCAGCTCTTAACACAAATACACAATTTGAGCATGCCCTTCCTGTAACTCTTACAAGGAAGTGCATTTCCAATGAAGAGCATGTTTGCTTGTTGAGTCCCATGTCTACATACTGTATATAGTAGACACATCAATAGGCAGTGAGGCACTTTTTTTGCAGGTTAGAGGCATAGGGGATGAATGAGAGTAGATACTGTATGTCACTGAGGTCCACAATACCATTAGCTGGTAGAGCCACCCACTTACTATAACTAGAGTTATTAAATACAATAAATATGGTAATACTCATTGAATCAATATACAAACCCATGTTCTTCATGATGATCTCTTAGGTACAACGAGGATAAAAAGAAAATGGACCCTGGGTTCCCCAAGCTTATCGCTGACTCATGGAATGGAATTCCAGACGGCATAGACGCTGCCTTCAGTCTGAATAGCATTGGTAAGAAGACATTTGTTTTAAGCTTTTAAGCTGTCTATTTGTTTTAGCTCCAAGTCAGGACATCTTTGTATATCTATTTGATGTATAGTATATGGCCATAGTTATAATTTAAGGGTAAATAATAAAATGTATGCAACAAACCTACAGTAGCTACAATAATGATCCTGCAAAACAGATATATCCCTACGATGTTCCACATTATTTCCATGGCATTCCACAAAGAGTATCAGGTCTTATACCCATCTTGGTTGTCAGTTTATTAGAGCAGGAGTGTTTTTCCCAGATCAGACTTCGGTAAGTAACACTTTAGACGAGCAGAGCAGAGTGAAAGAGCAACCATGAGGAAATTACCACTGGAGTCTTCTGTATGCATGGACTGCATTGTCTGTGCCCATTCACCAGCAGCAGCCTGGCATTCCTTACCTTGCAATACAATAGAAATACAGTCGAGACGCAATAATTAGTCAAGACTATGCAATCAGTGAGTGCATACAGTATTTATATACACTAGTATCCTATTGTTGGTCTTAGAAGATGTAGATCAGCTACTTTTTGCAAGCAACTCCATCATGCAACGCAGTACAAGTTAACCATTACTCACTAGTATGTTGTTAGTGTGTTGTTGCACACAGTTTGATAATGTGTCTGGATACACAGATTGGTTCTGATCACAAGTAAATGATGACAATAAACCATAAATTTAGCCTTTAGGATCAGTGCTGTCTGATTCAGTTTTCTGCCATGACATGCCTTGTTTCCCAGCTCAGGCTGACCTAGACTAGCCTCTTCATCATATCTGGCACCATGCCTCCAACAACAACACTGCTCATATACCAGAATTCTTGCATTGCCTTTGCCATGCAGCCAAAAATGGACTTTTCAGAAAGACTTGGTTGCATAGCCAAGTCCTTCTGAGAATAAAAGAAGCTCTGAAGTCAAATGGCCCTGTGTTGATTTGATATTTGAAATGAATATTGTATTTAGCCTAGATTTCTTAATTCATATTTCTCAATTCACAGTTTGCAATTCACAATGCAATGTGGAACTGGGAATTACATATTATTTTGGTTTACTTTAGTATTGATGATTGTTAATCCTACTGATACAATAATACCAGTATAGGGGGCACGGTGGCACAGTAATACAATAATACCAGTATGAATGCATATTGCATCCGCAGAAGGACAAGGACGAAACTTTGACATGTATTTTTCACTTCTGCTTTTTATAGCACCACCAAGAGGCCGATCTTTGTAAAACACATTTCATATTAGTCCTTTAGTCTAAAAATCCCCCAAATCGTTATAGTATCTGTATAGTCATGTGCTCAAGACATATCTGTCCGATATTTTATATTTCATCCTAATTGTCTATAAATGGCATTCAAAGTTTGCCTGTTTTGAACAAAAATCTTTAAATCATGAACACAGCGTGCAATGTATGTGAAATTTGTAACAAATTTTCCTATTAGGTGGACAAATACAACCACACCCTTTTCACCTGTTATAGTGCCACCAACAGGTGGATTTTTGCAAAACACATTTTTTGGAGAAAATGCCTCAAATCATCCAATTACCATCAAAGGTATAATAAGAAATGGCACCCTTCTCACATTGGCTTATAGCGCCACCAGGAGGCCACAGCCTGACCTGGTGGCGACTTTCTAGTTCTTTCGGTGTAGCTGTGAATATGTAACAGCAATGTATAACCAAACATTTGAGCTAAAAGGGTAACACAAAAATGTCCTGGAGACTTTTTCCCCGGTGTGGTCTTATGTATTCAATGTATCGATATAACATAAAAAGCACATGTCATTCTATATCAGTGGTTTTCAACCAGTGGCCTGGGACCACTGGTGGAAAGTTGGTTAACCAGGTGTAACTCTTTGAGAGCGTAACATTAAACCATTTTACACTCTCAAGAGTTAAAATAAAATATTCTTCATGTGAATTAGCCCAAGTCTACTCAACTAGAGAATGTAGAAGATTAATGGTCATTTTGATCTGTTTTGTTTCCCAAGTCCAAGTTTCCAAGGCAAAAAAAAATCTTTAGTTTGGGGATCTGTGGGGCTGAAATGTCCTCAAAGGGTGGTCCACAGCTCAAATGCTAAATAAATAGTGGGCCCTGCTATCAAAAAGGTTGAAAACCACTGTTCTATATGAACATACAACCTGAAGAAGAACCCCTCTGCTGGCCCATCAGAGGGGCTATCCCCTGCCATAACCCCTGCTCTGTGAGACGGTATGCACAATTTGGTTGATGGCAGTCTACCAGGGATTTTTCCATTACTGCTCAGGCCATTGCTCCTGACATACATACTGTAAGCGTAACGTAGCACCTCCCCCACATGGTGAGAAAACACATTTATATAGAGAACTTCTGTGCCCCCTCCACAGTGGCGCCTCTGTACACTGCCTTATATTAACATTTTGAAAAAAACAGGAGGTCCAACTTTGTGCCTGATTTGTTTCTGTTTTTTCTCAAATGATGTCATATGGCCCATATATTGAAGACTGATTGTACTGCAAGACTATACTATAAGGCAGTGGTTTTCCACCTTTTTGATACGAGTCACGGACCACCATTTGATCACATTTTTGCCCCACAGACCCGAAAACTGAAGAACTTTTGCTTTTGTCCACAATACCAGGCTGGATTTGCGAAGCAAAACAGTCAAAAATAGATCAAAATTCTACATTCTCTAGTTGTATAGACTTGGGCTAATTCAGATGATGAATATTCTAACTCTTGAGATCGTAAAATGAAACCAAATGGACCCGCAAGGGTCCATTTGGTTTCATTTTTACCAACTTTCCATCATTTAGCCTGAGGACCACCTGGAACCCTCTCAAGGACCACTGGTGGTCTCCGAACCACTGGTTGAAAACCCTTGCTATAAGGCATATTATTTTTGTCAAATTCAAACAACCGTTTGTTCTACCTTATTTACACAAGATTAGGCGAGATGAAAGAAATATAAATCCAGCGTATTTGAAGACGTTATTATTTAGGCAGAGTGATCTGCATCAAAGGTTTCCAGCTTTAATGTGAAATGCTTGCTCCTTTTTTCCCACAGATTACAGCTACTTCTTCAAAGGTGCCCACTATTTCAAGTTGGAAGACAGTAGCCTGAAGATTGTCAAGTTGGGAGAAATTACAAAGGACTGGCTCGGGTGTTAAACATCGAGGAGACACAGAGCCACTGCCGGCTCTTCCCTGGATGACCTTTGGCCTCATGAGGACCCTGCCATGGAATCGCGCACAGCTAGAGGTCACCAAAGAGTATCCTGTTGCTGGGCTTTCAGGCCCTGCTGCCCCCTTTGCTCTCATGAAGGGATACCCCCACCCCCCCAGCCCCCCTCCGCCACTCCTCCAGTGTGTAATATTAGGCCCTAGCTTGGCAGAAAGGCAACCCAGAGGCCTTCTACACAGGCTGGACATATGCAACGGGATATATTGATGTATTGTTGTGTGATATTGCCATTTTATTTGTTATGCTGATGCAGATTCGTTGTTTTGTAGGGTCATCCCCAACCCCTTTTGTTTTACTGTTTTTGATTGTTTTTATTTTTTTAAACTTTTGTCATAAATTCAGACATCAGGTATGTCCATACTGTGCTGTGACATATTGCCTATTATGCAAATTTGACTCCCAAGGGCTGGTTTTGCTCCGTATGAGGGATATGTGTTGGCTTAGAATTACTTCTAATGTCCACAGTGTATAAAGTGTGTTTTCTTTTTATAAATGCCATAATGTTTTATTCTTAATTAATTGTTTCATTGTTGTGAAATACATTTGAAGAAAAAAAATGACTTTGCACAATGTCTCTCAACCGAAGATGGTGCTTTAGAAATTGCTAATTTGCGTATTAGTCCTAGTTAGGCTATTTTATAATCTGTATATGTCAGATTTATTTTTACGTCAGAAGTTAGTATTCATAGGCACATGTTATTCTTCATTTTGGCTCGCACTTTGTATAGAAATATACAGGGGGACATGCACAATATGGAGACCCAATTCATTTTCATGGAACCTCCATATTGTATTTTCCTTCAGTAATGAAAGGTACAGAAAGGGCACAGGTTTGCCTATAGAGGCTGTATAGGTTTGCTGCATGATGGAATCATGAACAGAGTACCAGTAGTATTGTTTGATAATCATTTTATATTCATTTTTTTCCCTTGAGATGTTACTCTGCAGTCATTTAGTGATTGTGTTGTGTTTTGTTGTTTTGTTTGTTATGCTTGTGCACTTTGTCATTCTGTCAATAAAAAATAATGGTAAATATTTGTGTGTGTGTGTGTGTGTGTGTGTGTGTGTGTGTGTGTGTGTGTGTGTGTGTGTGTGTGTGTGTGTGTGTGTGTGTGTGTGTGTGTGTGTGTGTGTGTGTGTGTGTGTGTGAGAGAGAGAGAGAGATCTTTGTTTAGTAATTTTATGAAATTGCGCCATCTTATGGACATTTGTTGACGCAATTGAATCAAATTCAGTTCTGTTGCCATGGAAACATGTCCATATTGCCCAGTAGCCTACAGATAAAAATGTATAGCCTGCGGTAATTTATTTTTTGTTTTAGTCAATGGATTACAGTCAGACAGTGTACGCAGCTTGGTGACGGTCGAAAACAAAATTTTGATATAATTATTAATTTATTATAGTCTTATTTCGTTACCAATACTAAATAAATACATAAATAAAACAACTTCATCACCTAACATGTTTTTTCAAGCCTGGGGTCCCTATTTTGGAAAGAACTATTCCCACACCGCCCATAGCCCTGCCATAGTCCAGAAGGTCGAACTTAGTGTTGCCACATAGTGTGAAAGAAACAAGCAATCATTTCTATGAAAACGATCCCAAATGAAGCCTGACTGACTGCTTGGCAATTTGCAAATAGCAGATCTGGCATTAGCTTGTCGAGATGCTACTTCCAGTGGAATACTCTGAAACATTTTAACAACACTAATCTTGTATTAAATGTCCGGGGGATATAATATGCCTGAATAGACACATTCATTTGGCGGCGTGCTTGTCATAAAAAAAATGTGAGAACCACGGACAAGCTCAAAATAAACCACACTTTCGAACCAAGCCCTCAACAAAATTCGCAACTACAGATAAGCAGCAAGCCCAAAGTCGCCTATAAAATGCTGACATGGCAACAGCGGCCGAACTGTGATTGGAGTCAGATGTCAAACGCGTGTCCACGTTTAGCCTGGTTGCTTGGCAGCCATACAGCCAATCACAACCGCAGCAACCCACCGGGGCTATGGGATATTTACAGCAACTAGACTGCCCTGGCTTACTGGCTAAAACCATAACAAGGAATCAAAGATCTAATCGTCCTCTGCTTACGGTCACTGATCACCTCCAATGTGAATGTGATGGTTGTCAGCGACGTAGTCTAGAATGGCGACAGGCGGGGGATTTGCGTCGTAGTAGGAGGATGGCCGATGGCCGTATGATATAAACCCACAATCAAATCTAGAAACCCACAAAGAAAGAGGGAGTGGGGGGAGAACAAGGCGACAAGAGCAAGCTCAGCATTTGGAGCCATGCCGCCGCAGAGGGTGTGCGCTCTGCCGCGGCAGCAGTCCCTGCTGCTGCCCCCTGTCATCAACCCCTTCATACAGGACACCAAGCTGTGCAAGGCTGACATCATTAAAGTGAGTGTTATTAATAATGTCCGTATACACGATCTTGTGGTTGCAGCAGGGCCAGTCTATTAAAGGGGTATTACACCAATTTCCCGTGTCTGAATAAAAAAAATCATTAACATGGTGAACGATCACAGTTTGATGACCAAGGTGTCATTCACCATGTTAAAGGAGAATTCCACCCATTTCCGTCATTTCACTGTTATCACACCTTATTACGTTATTACGCCTTATTACACCACAGCACCTTAGAGATGTTGTGTGGACATGATAAAAGGTCCCCCACATTCTGTGAAAGAAAATCATTAACATGGTGAAATACATCTTGATGACAGGTTGTGTTTCATCATGCTAATGATGTTGGGACCTTTTTTCTGAGAGTGTACAAATGGTCAATCCATTTCGTTCACATTTGTACACATTCGCACATAACAGCTCTGAGGTGTATTAATGACAAAGTAAAATGTTGAAAATTGATGGATCCCCCTATAAGACAATCAATAGCCCAACACCCAAGCCTATAATTCCATACTGAGGGTGCATGTAGTACAATATCACACATAGGTATCCTAGTAGTGCACATTGTGTGGCAAGGACTTATAGCTTATAGCAATGGGGTATAACTGTACAATCACTGGCATTCCTTTCGCAAAGCCTGTGTGTGCGCCCCACACCAATTCATCTTTCCTTTAAAAAAACATAAACAATAGGGCTGTTGTTGGGTGCTTTCTAGAAATCCTTTTGGTGTGGGTCTTTAGCCTAGAGTACACTAATCGTATGCTTATTGGTTCTGGTCTGTGCCGCTGACTTAACAGCCGTCGACTATTTATGTCATAGGTCAGACTGTATCGTTCTTTACATTGTGTCTGTGGCTGAATTCTGTCATGTTGTGGGGGGTGTGTCACGACCGTGCGCGCGCGCGCGTGTGTGTGTGTGTGTGTGTGTGTGTGTGTGTGTGTGTGTGTGTGTGTGTGTGTGTGTGTGCACGCGTGCGTGTGTGTGTGTGTGTGTGTGCTCCCATTCTCCTCTGTAGTGTGTTCTCCTCGGTATATTCCTGGTCCCGGTTCGTGCCATCCTGTGTGCCCTGGTTCTCATGGTGACATGGCCGGTGGCTGTCATCATAACCTTCATGCATCCAATGAGAGGAGCAGTGGAGCCCATGACAGGCTGGAGACGGTAACTATAAGAAAGATGAATAAATGCCCACGGCCAACCCCCAACAAATCTTTTGAGAGGGATCCACAAACACCCCTGAAAAAAAACAACAACACTCAAACTCACAGCTCACTCAACTCATCAAGACCACCTAGCGATCAGAGTACCCGGGCATAACTGTCAAATACAACACGCAGACAGGGAGCAAGGCGAGAATGAACCTTCTCTCCATATTCATACTCCAATTGCAGTACATATCTATAGTAGCATTTACCGCTACTACTAAAAGATTACATCTTAACATCATGGAAACTACTTAATTTCAAAACTCTTCTGAAATAGCTTAACAGGAATCAGTAAAGATAGCGTGTTTCAACAGGAACAGGGGATGATGCAAATGCAGACTGAAATTCCTGTGCTATATCACCAAATAAAATCAGTCAATAGTATCAGCAGTGTTGCATCAGGCTGTCCTGGTCGGTTGCTCAGCTGGTTTGTAGGCATACCGTAAGGCTGTACAGAGCTGATCGTACACACACACAACCCCCAGAAAACGCAATGTCCTTTTCACATAGTCTTATTTGACCTCTTCACAGGCGGAACAATGTATATGTTTCAAATTCTTTCAATGCCCAGTTCCTCAGTTTCATGACATTGTTGAGCTGTGCCTTGAAACTACTGTTGGAGTGTTTCTGAGACCTAATTGCCACACCGTGAGTTTGTTCTAGTAACTAAAGCAAGGCTTTCTTCCAAAGCAAGAAAGCCAATTGTTGAGTAATGCAGCCATCTGTAGACCTCACTGCATAGTTTTACTGACACAGTTAGAAAATGTGTGTATAATGTTTATGACAGCATGGGAGGAGAGCACTTATCTGAGTCAAGGCCTTATCTGTTGACTATTTTACTGCTGCAACCAGCTCTTAACATTTTGTGTTGACATTTAAAGCTGTACTGAATATTTGTACTGAAGTTCTATTCACAATAAGAGATGTAGTGTCATTCATGGTTTCAAGACTGGCTAACTGTGGCCAAAACTCTGGTCAGGACAGTGTTCCACTTCCTTATTTTCTCTTGCAGGTATTTGAGGAAGTCAAAGCTGAAGTGAGAAAGTTCATGCACTTGCCTACTTAATAAAATACATGCGATTACCACACAAAGCTTTGCTTGAAGATGATATGAAGGACGCAACTATTGCTTCCGTGCCAAGCCATGCCATTGCAGGAAACCCAAGTTATTGAAAAGACTTGATTCAGTTTATAATTGGCACATTAAACGGACAATCTAGAGGTATTTACAGTACAAAGAGTAAGGTTGGAGTAAGTCTTGTGAAACATAGTCATAGTCTTAGGGTGGTGGCATGGCCGTAGGCGTCGTCTTGTCACCACCAGTGCTGTGCGAGAGCATACACCCAGAGGTGTGAGGGACGTGGTGTCGTTCTGCATCAGTTTTAGTGCTGTGAGATCGCAGTCAGTTCCTCACTGGCGGGGTGCCCCATGTACTGACTTAAAGATGAAGCCCATGCCACGCCACATTAAGGACAGACCTAATCACCATCTTCTGAGTCTGGTTCATAGACAGTGGTGGCATCTTCTTCCTCTACCTATCCTGCCCTGCTTATCCCCACTTTACTAATGAAGCAGGAAGGCCTTGAAAGTGCACTCGATGATGTTGTCCTCCTCTACTTTGTGAACCATGGAATGGCAAACAGGCTGCTATTGCTTTAATATTGCTAAAGCATCTAACAAGTGTTTTCTTAGCGATTGATCTATGGGTTCCTTTTTCGATTAATCAAGTAGCATGTTTTTTTATTTATTATGTAATAATTGTGACGGTCACAACAGTTCATCTTGGCTGTGGTTCCGGTTGACTCAGGTTCATGTGTCGGAGAGTGATGGCGTTCTTGGGAAGAGCCTACTACTTCAGCATGGGCTTCAGAGTGGTGGTGAAGGGCAAGCAGGTGAGCAGCCACGAGGCCCCCATCCTGGCAGTGGCCCCACACTCCACCTTCTTTGATGGGATCGTGTGCGTAGTGGCGGGCCTGCCCTCCACCGTGTCCCGCACCGAAAACCTGGCCACACCCATCTTTGGCAGTGAGTGTTGTCATTGTTATTCCTTTTCCTATTTCCTGATTTTATGGCTTTTGTGGAAGCGTAACTCTGTTGTCAAGGTTTCAGCAGAAGTGTGACAGAATGGAGACAATTGTGGCACTTTTGTTGTACATACATAAGAAGCATTTAGGCCCGATGGTTATTGTTTAGGTACAGCCTGTCTTCATTATATCATTTATAATTGTATTATGACAGCAACATTAATGACACAACAACACTAACTATTGTCTGACTCCTATCTGCCTAATAAATTGCTGATTGATCCAGAATTCCATGACAGATTCTTCTCATGCATAGCTTTAAATAGGTTCAAAACAAAATAATTGTGATTTTATGACTTGACTGTGTGCCTGGGTGTGTATCATCTCTCGCCCCAGGGTTTATTCGTTGCCTCCAGCCAGTCCTGGTGTCCAGAAAGGATCCAGATTCCAGGAAGAACACCATCCGAGAGATCACAAGCAGAGCCAAGTCAAACGGCCACTGGCCACAGGTCAGACTCACATGCACACACACGTACACAAACAGCGATTACAGAGTCTCATAGAACCATGTAGAATCTGTCCGGAGGTGCCATATTTGTGCATTTGGACCTGTATTAATTTGCTGCCTTCAGAGTACATCTTGTTGTTGCTCAGCATCACGTAACCCTGGACTGCCACAAGCTTTGTGAACCCCTCGTCTTCCACAATGGAGATCAGCTGCATATCCATGGCCATCCTTTTGACACTCAGTCAACCTGGGCACACTTATTTTTGCCAAGTATTAAGTAGGGATTGGACTGATGTCGTCTCCACCACTAGCATCACTCAACATCACTTAGGTGTTTCAAATAAAATAGATAAATAGAATTTCATAGAGTAAACCAACTCACTATCATAGTTATACTGTACATACAACCACATCTTGTGAGAGATAACCTCTCTGTTCAAATGGCTAGATTTTTTTTTTTTTTTTACATGATTACGACATTTGTTAATGTTTAGCGTTTAAACATTTAGAAGTTACACCCGTAATTGCACCATTATCAGCTTGTTGGAGGAAATGGTGTGGTTGATTCTTGTTTAAAAGGAAGGAAGTGGTAAGAAAGAGCAGTTTGAAAGAATGACGTAAGCAGAGGTTCACAGTTAGTGATTATTTTAACAGATAATCTATCTGAATCTAAACTCGGCCTACAATACATTTTTCACATTATGCCCTCTGTCTTCTTCCTGATGAGCAGGTTGGTGGCGTGCATGGTTGGCTCTGGGGTATGAAAGTATACCTGCCAGCAATTAGGCTGTGAAACACAGGGAGATTTTGTGAAGGTATCAGCAAATGGCCTATCCTCAACAAACCATATGTATGTGTATGTATATATATATATATATATATATATATATATATATATATATATATATATATATATATATATATATATATATATACAGTATATATATATATCCCTTCACAATACAGTTGCTCTTCAAAGACTTAAGAATTAAGACTTAGAATAAAAGGATAATAATAAAATAATAATAATCACAACATTAGGAATTGATTCAATTTAAAGATTTCAGCAGCAAACTGGTTTGAATGAATGCAGTGTCAAGCGACACATGTTCAACAAGGTTGTTTGTGCATGCTTAATACATTAAATATGAATAATGTAGGTGTAAACCCAGGGGTGGTCTTTTAGATTCTTACTTCAACAATGTCAGGGTACAGTAAGTTCTGAGTACAGTATTGTATCCCAGGACCGCTGGTGGATGACCTGGTTGTCTCCTTTCTCAATTTAGTCAGCCTATTTGAATTTCACCCATTCATATTTTTGCCAATACTTCAGATTCTAGCGATAGAGACTATCGAGAATCAGAAGTATTATTCTTTGTTTTCCAGGTCCTGATCTTCCCTGAAGGGACGTGTACAAATCGCTCCTGTCTTATAACTTTCAAACAAGGTATGTTTGTACAGTATATTCCTTAATATTAATATAAAAGCTGTACCTGACTCGGAGTGAGCTTTATTCGACACTTAATGAAAAGCTTTACAGAAGAGGAAAAGATAAAAGAAAAAGAAAATAAATATATTTATACATATGTAGACATACAAATATGCAAACAGTCCATGCTAGCACCGAAAGGGTATAGGCAGAAGCCGAAGCTTATTTATTCCTAACCCTTTTGCTGTAAATACATTTTACAGCAAATAAAATAATAATTGCAAAAATTGGAGCCTGTAGATATCAAAACAAGAGCATAAGAACACAGAGCACGAAGATGAGTAATGTCCACAGAATTAGATAAATACATGCGATGTGGTTCATCAACCACAGAACATGGTGTGGTCGGATGGTGTAGATATCAAAGGGGACAAGTTTCCATATCAACAAACACAGACTACCAGTCTGGTTGGCAAATCACTTAAATATGAACCACTCAACTTTGCATCATACTACTGTCTATCAAATAGGGAACATACTGATCTACAAAGTCACACCTTGGAACAATGTGCGCTTGTATATTTAACCCTAAACCAGCATGTTTCTCTGTCATTGTACCTCAGGTGCCTTCATCCCTGGAGTCCCAGTGCAGCCTGTCCTCATGAGATATCCCAACAAGTTGGTAGGTACAACACGCCTGCAGTGCACTGTGAGTGAGCTGGTACAACATTTATTTTCAGTGTGCGACACCTGCCTGCACACAACTACATTGATACTAAATTCTATTGTTCATTTGCACAGAGAAAAACTGAATAGATCAGATTTTATGAACAAAAATGATGTGATGTGTGTGTTTTCCTTTTCTGTCTACCAGGACACGGTGACATGGACATGGCAAGGCTTCAGCTCGTAAGTGTCCACTCTGTCTGTGGTGTAATTGTTTGGACCTGATGCTTGATGTCATTATGTACATAAGAACACTACCGTATACAAAGACAAAAAAGTCGCCAACATGTATAGACTCAATGTTTTCACATATCACCTATTTAACAGATGTGAACCACCAGTCCTTACTGGTACCAAACATGGAACATGGAGCCAGTCTTTTTTTGGCTTCAATCCCCAAAGTCAAGCCATTACAGAGAACTCATATAGCATTGTTTATTCAGCGCTAATATTAGAGGAAGTGGCACCACTTCCCGAATCCCATGCACTTAAAATGATGAAACATACTGCAGCAATGAGGAAGGACTTTGAAGTTCCTTGTTAATGGCATGTCACGATGCAAAAACCTTAATGTTTTCGTCAGCATAGCTAACACTACAGCATTAACACACAAAAAAACAATAACCTTTGGCCTCTTTTCCAGTATATCACTAATCATTCTGTTGCTCTTGTTTTTATTGATTTCATTATTCAGGAGGAGTCTCCTGCTTCTTACATTGTCGCAGCTCTACACTACTGTAGAGATTGAGGTAAAATGCAGCATTTCTACCAATATGTGTTTGTAAGCATGGCCATAGAATAATATTTGCAGTTGCACATCCAGTTATTGTTGGTTTCCATGTCCTACATTTTAGAAAAGTACCGTACTTTCCGGGTTATAAAGCGCACCTGAATATAGGCCGCATCGGCCAAATTTAGCGAAAAAATCAATTGTGTACATATACAAGACGCACTGGCCTATTAGCCGCGGGTGTTTTAATGGTTAATTACCATATGTAAGGGTTCTTGCACAGATGAGATTGTCGGCAACGAAATGCTGTTTGAGAAGCATCCTTTTTATTATTTAAACGACTACAGAACTGCACGTGCTGTATGTAATTAACGCTAGAGCCATAGACCAAGGACGGATCTAGCATAGACATGGGGGGGGGGATGCCCTCTAGACGCCCTGACTGCCCACCAAACATGACGGAATGCAAACAATGAAAACTTCAAAGATATTTCAAATCAAATGCTTATAGCAGTAGTTAAACATTGACTAACTACATTTGTGGCACCACTAAACCAACTGCCATTTTCGGCTGCACCCCCGATTGAGAAATATTACATCCAGGCCTGGCCATAGAGTGTAGCCGGAGATGCGCAACTCCGATCACTTCATGAAACCAAATGAGCGCTTGCGGGTTCATTTGGTTCATGAAAAAAGGTAGCCTACCGTACATCTGGTTAACCAACTGTCCACCATTTAGCTGGGGACCACCAGGAATCCTCTCAATATTTAAGACGCTCAACGAGGCGTCTTTATTGCCGCCTCCACGGACCCCCTCCTATTCCTGATCGCGCTGCTGCTGCTGCTGCTGCTGCTGCCGCCAGCCTTTCTAAACCCGTTCGTGGATGTTTTGACACTTTTCCACGCAGTCAGGATCCACTGGCAGACTTGAGAAAAAGTTGCTTTCAGCATGTTGCTCGCGCTGGTGCTCCGCGCGCTGGCGCCGCGGTCCGCGGAGCTCATGGCGTCTCCGCCGCGCTGGCGTTCCTCGCGTTGGTCCGCCGTCTAACCATTGATTCATTGATCCCAAGGCTACGTGCAGCAGATAGATTTCCTTATTTTTCAACCAGCTCGACTGACTTTAGCTGCGTTATATGTACTTCTTCGTTTGCTTTCCATGATGCATTTAGTAGTGTCTGTCTTAGCGAACTGCCTGTGCCCTGTCCCTCTACATTTCCTGCTCGGGCCGGCTTAAAGTTGGGGTGCATACCGTGCATTTAGACTTAGAACGCCCTATAGTGTTTGTTAGCCGTAAACATCCATACATTGGCCGCACCGCTGAATAAGCCGCAGGGTCCAAACAAAGCACGGGATAAAAGTCGCGGCTTATAGTCCGGAAATTACGGTAGTCCATATTGAATGAATGATTGCCAGTTAAAATCCCGAGGCTGGCGGGGGGGAAACTGGACTGGGAAACTGCTAGTAATTAAAAGGTGCATGCAGTGGTTCAGGAGGTAGAATGCTAGAGCTTTCATCTTGAAATTGGAAAGTCCTGGATTAATCTCCCCTGTCCTTGTGTAAGACACTTAACCAATTCTGCTCAGAGTGAGCAAGTTGCTGCCTTGCATGGTTTCATCTGCTGTAGTGTGACTGGGTGAATGCAGTGCACATTATGAAGTGCTTTGGGGAAAAGCACTTTATAATTTAACAATTTACAAGTACTCCGCCCTCCCTCCCCGAACAATTATCTCTGAGAGGTGCCATAATCTGCAATTGAGCAAGGCTTTTGATGTTAATGTATGAAATCCTTTCCTTGTAACCCTGGTATTCCCCCAGAGTTACAAGGAAATGAGAATTGGCTTAGATGCTTAAATCTAAGCAGTCCCTCATGCTTCAACGGGGGCTAAATGGGAGTTCTATGATATAGTGTTATTTTGGAAACGAACGGCATAATACAACAGGTAGTTCCGAGGAAGAAATCCGATTGGTTGAAAACGCTCTCTACCCGTGCTTCATCACCAGCATCACTGCACATTAACAGCTGTAAAGTGTTGCAGCATATGTATGCAGAAATGTTTGGTCATATTGGCTACATTGGTAATTGAAATAAATAATATGTTTTTAATCTAATTTATTTCAAGTATATATATATACTGTATATATATTTTTAAGGGTGTAATATAATAGCAATATTACACGCACACAGGATGTGAGTTACAGACATTATTGGCTGTATGGAACTACTTGTTTGTGTTTTACCACAAGATGATGAGTTGTTGGAGGCTTTATTTGTACTGCTGTGATCTGTTTCTCAGTTCCTTCCACCACAATTCCCCACTGAGGAGGAAAAGAAAAGTGCACCGTTGTTTGCCTGCTCTGTGCGAAACACCATGGCTCAGTAAGCACCTTCTGACCTTGTTTGGACGAGCATCTAGATAATGTGTTAAGTTCTTGTAATGTTGTTATGTTATCATTAACTAAGAATAAAACTAAAAGGGAAAAGGTACTTTTATACAGACAAGAGACACCTGTTATTATCCCTGAAACTAATATAAAACTACAATAAATAAACTAAAAGGAACAAAGTAAAACAAAATCAATTGAAATGGAATTGCATGTGAAATTGTCTTAGTTTTAGCACTATTCTATCATAAATACTGTCATTCTACCCTTTTCAACACCGTCCCATCAATGTATACTATCCTGATAATAGCTGACAAACAAAATAAAAAACAAAACTTGTTAATACTTTACTAAATTTAGTTAAGTTAATACTTAACTAAAACCACTTACCGATAATATGTACACATAAAACTAAACCATAATCTAAACTTTAATTACTGTGATATGTTGTGATGCAGAAACTCACAGTACATCTAATAATGACGATAGTCCTCACTATTCAGTTTATGAAGTACACATCACCACCCTGCCCATACAGATGACTTCCACATGCACCGGCATGAACAACTACTGTCTCATATAGAGGAACGTCAAAGTGATGTCGAACTCACACATCTTCCTTGATTGCATATAACGTGAGTGGGCAGTTCTGCACAACCGTAGGCCTAACCAACTCAACACCAGGCACTGCACTCCCTCTGGTGTTGTGGAATGTGTGAATCAAACTTGAAGCCAGTGGGGCTTCAAGTTCTCGAGTCATGTGTATCACACACACACACACACACACACACACACACACACACACACACACACACACACACACACACACACACCAAGACTTGGTGCATTCATAGATAGATAAGGGTCTGTAGATGTAGGCTTTATGGGATGGTATCGTTGGCAGTCAGGTGGAAACGTTTCCAAAACTGGATAAAATTAAGCGTGTTCCAGTTGATTAAAGTTAGTTATTATCTAGTCTCAAACTCTAGAGTCTACCGGTAGCAACATTAGCCAATCATAGCATGCCACATGATTGTGAGAATATGGATTGAGCGTTTTTGCCACTTTTCTGTGACAATAATACTATAATGAAGTAGGGTGTGAATTTCTGGGGAAAGAAAAATAATCCATTAAAAATTGAAAATAAGGGAGATACATGGTTTCTCACCCGACTGCAACAATATGTGTTATACTATTTGTGTGTCTGTCTATCCATGCTCTTCTAATGCGGTTCTTGTTCAGGGCCCTGGGAGTTCCAGTGACAGACCACACATATGAAGACTGTCGCCTGATGATCTCTGCTGGGGAGCTGACACTGCCCATGGAGGCTGGCCTGGTGGAGTTCACCAAAATCAGCAAAAAACTCAAGTATGAACCAGAGTTGGAAATCAAATGTTACACAGCCTCACTGTTTCGAAGAAGAAAAGGCTTGGCTTATTTTGCTGCTGTCCAAATTCTGTGTGCATTTGAAATCCCTGCAAATACACTTGTCTTGCCAAGTTGCCATAATTTAGAGCTACATTGCAGTTCATTCATTGCCTGACTTGTGTAGCATCATTGACTTTGAAACATAACCCTTTGACCACTTTGAATCTGGCAACCTTACTTTAGACTAACGCCATTATGGGCAGAACAGCTTCAAAACAATTCAATGCAAATCTAATAAACAAACAAGCAAATAAGCTGCTAAGTACACTAACACAATTGCAGATGTAAAAGCTTGCAACATGATGTGAAATGGATGAGCTTGTCGGTCAGCTATTTCATTAATCAGAGCATAAGTGGTTACATGAGATGAATGTGTTTCGACTTGTTTTCGGTTGCTTTGGGGAGACATATCAGAGATCACAATATCATATCACAATAATATACTGTCTCACAATAGGACCACTGAACATGAATAGTGTTCTCTTAACATCTTTTTCACACAAGAATGTTGAAACAAAAAAAAATAACATTTAGCTGACAACCTAACACCTACACCCACAATTCCCTCAGATCCTCACTTCAAGTCATTGTCCTTGCTCTCCCCACACAGCCTGAAGTGGGACAACATGCTGTCTGAGTTGGAGGGCTTTGCGTCCATGGCCTGCTCCTGTGAAGGGGGACGTATCAGCATCCAACAGTTCTCTAACTTCCTGAAACTGCCAATCACTGCAGCGCTGGAGGAGCTTTTTGCTCTGTTTGACCGGGTGAGAGATACCAAAGCAATAAGCCGTAGTACTAGCATGTACCATAGATTTTACAATTGGCCAAGAGGCTACCCACAAATTTGTAAAATCAATGTTATACACACACATACACGTGAGCAAAATACAGTATAAATATAAAATGAATGCTAGCAACCCATTTAGACCTGATGCCGATTCTAAAGGTTTTATGAAACCTTCAAATTAAACAATATATGGTGCTATAATGATACACAAGAGGAGCATGAAATGTAGCGGTAGTTCCCTCTTATGAAAGTTAAAATAATGGATAGGTTAACATCAGGTTGAAATTTGCTAGTTTAACCACTTACTATACTATACTCTGATTGCGTCCCCTGGCCCTCTATACTATGGGTCTGCTATATTTCCCTCTACACCAAATGTCTTTGCCCTCCCCAGATTAGGGACTACAATTAAGTAAATGGATTTAACCTTTTGATCTTGTCCAGGATGGAGATGGCACCATAGACTTCAGAGAGTATGTGATCGGTGTGAATGTTCTGTGTCGTCCTGCCAACACTGAAGAGGTTCTGCGCATGGCTTTCCAGGTATTTTATTTTTATTTTTATTTATTCTTTTGTTTTTTGTTCTTGGAAATGCCATTTTTTTGCATTGCATCTGTATTTTTAGAAATCATAAATCTTCTATCCACCTGCGTAGAGGCACTCTTTAAACCGACTGTTGGAATGACCACATTTCCCCTAGGAAGTCATAAATAATTTATTTCCGTGTCCAGACAATTTCTTGTCTGGCCCATCCCACGTGCCAGCCCCCTGAATTAAGATAATAAATTCATTGCATTACAGCCAGCAACGCATAAAGGTCCTTTCAAAAGGGGCAGCAACAGCATGAACACCGGCGCTGTCGCCTGGATCAATGACAGCTCTGCTCCAACTCTGCTCAAGAGTGGTGCCACAACGTAAATGGAAGCTAAGGGCTCCATTCTGGTCACCACCAAAACCCAAAGTAAAATGGCCAGTCTACAAGCACACAACATGTGAATGTAGATTGGCTAATTAAGCTATTCAAAAATGTTTTTCAAAATAGTAAAAAAAAAAAAATGCAAACAACTTAGAGATAAGGGGTTTAGTATGAGAATAAATTGGAGCCCCGAAAGCTAAACAGAATCAGCTCTGGTGAGTTTCAGGCATGTGCATGAAGCGAACATGCACATAACTGTGCCCAATACATTTGTGTTGTTGCCCCTGGACTTCTCCGCACATACAGAAAATTGAAAATGAACTACAGGCATGTGAAGTCACTGTACATTTGGATAAGACAACAACCTGACCTAAATAGCTAAAAGAAATCTATTGGCGCGATTTTCGTTCCACACATTGTCCCTAACGTTACCCGAAACCCGCAGCGAATTCCCTTATTGGTATTTTCGTCACATTTTCTCTTCCCTTAGCCACTATTCTTTATGCCGACACCGTTATTTGTGACTGGAGGTGTGGTCATGGGCGTGTTTGTTGCGCAGTCCCTTAAGTTGCTAATTTCGTCAAATAGATTTGGGAACTAGATAACGCCATCTCAGAGCACCCGTTAACCGATACGAGAAGGCAGAGCCACGTGCGCACGGTGCGGGCGTCTGTGCGCCTTGGAGATGTCCACGACTCCACGTGGAAAGGCGCCAGTTCAATTCATCTCCTTATTTATGGATTGTCCTATAAACAGCTGTAGATTGCCTGCTGTCGGTCACTTCCTTGTGTTTAGGTAATGTACAGTATATAATATAATTAAATACATTAATTAACTTGTGACGCAATGCTGTAAATTGCAAAAAAAATTGGGAATTCGCGGCAAAAAAGACGTTTTTTGATCATTCATTTCTTGGTCAATTCTGGACCATTTTTTACATTTCAAAATGCAGCGTGACGAGAAAAAGCTTCTCTCTCAGATGCTGTATAGAATATGTTTTTTGCCGCGAATTCCCGATTTTTTTTTTTTTTTTGCCATTTACTTTATAACATTTCGCAGACTTGGGATAAATGCACGCCACATACAGCAAAAAAACAAGGAACATTTTTTTCAACATAACATGTTGAATAGTAAGAAATGATTGAGAATTGACCGAGCTATAATTGTTTGAAAATGAGAGCTATAATCTTTGAGAATAGGCTACTCATGCATGTGTCTGTCCTAAGCCCTGCGTGCTTAGGAGGGTCAGGCTTAGCAGTAGGGATAAGGGAAATAGATATGGGATGAATTAAAGGGAATGGCAAGACCAACACGGATTGGATGGAAGCTAAAAACGCCCAAACCACACCTATGCATAATTTAACGGGTATAGGAGGTGTTTAAGGGAGATGGCATGGTTACGAAATTATCAACTTTAGTGTGGGAACGCCTCTTCCCCAAAATCGAGCCCTATATGTTTTCATCTATATGCCAACCTTCTCTTAGTTCCAGTACCACGCTTTATAAAAATATTCTCATGTTTACAGTAGATCAGGGGGGTGAACCTTTTACATGTTTGTATAGTGCATAGTTTGTAGATGAGGGCTTTGCTCTGATTAATGTTCAATATCAAATAAACTAAACACATTGGTATCTTGAAAGTCTAAGGTAACTCCGGATTTTCAATAGATGTGTAGAAGAACGGACTAGAATTACAGAGATTAGAGGTTTCATCCCCGACAGCAACAGTATTAAAATATTTTAATGTTTGTGTTGCTGTGTGTTATCTGACAGTTGTTTGACACAGACAAGGATGAGAGGATCACGCGGGAGGAGTTTAAGGCCCTGCTGCGCTCCACTCTGGGTGTGTCTGATCTCAACATGGCCAAACTCTTTAAGGCCATCGATGCTGATGGCTCTGGCTTCATCACCTTTGGTGTGTACACACACACACACACACACACACACACACACACTACGCACAGTTCAGATCACTGGTTCTCAACTTGTGGGCCAGTGGGCCGCCCAAATCATTGGCGAAACACTTACGATTCTAATGATGGCGCTAATATGAAAAAGTGAAAACAATAAATAAATGAGAACTTAAAGTATATTATGTCTGTACAGTTGTTGGTTTCAAACCGCAACATAATTGACTATTCATTAATCATAATTTGTATCTCCATACCTCAGCTGCGCTGTGAGCTTGTACATCATATATTTTTGAATAAGTATTTTTTTTTTAAATTATTATTATTATTTGAAACAAAGAACATATTAGCAAGAGAGATGTGATGAAATAGGTGTGCTTCAATTAATTAAATGTAATGCTGTGAAAAACAGAAGGTGGCATTCGGCTTTGCTTAACCACCTGTCAACCTGGTATCCGTATTTCATTGCATGACATTATATGCTAAAATAATAATAATAAAGTTATTATAATGACACTGTCTTTGTCTGTGCGTCCTGCTAACAGCTGAGTTCCAGGCCTTCGCCTTGAGTCATCCAGAGTATGCCAAGCTCTTTACTACATACCTGGAGCTCCAGCGATACCAGGCCCTCCAGGAAGCCGGCACAGACGATGACGAACAGGCCAGTTACGCTAGCCAATCAGAGGACAAACAGGAAGACAGCACGTCCGATAAGAAAGATGACTGATGAGATTTGGGAGGGAGTGGAGACATGGGAGTTCTTTTGCTTTTTTGGACTGCACTGAATGTTAGCTGGCCGTATCTGTTGCATGGAGATGGACAACTCAAACAGTTATTTGCACTGACTTTTCTTTTTTTTTTCTTCTTCTTCTTCTTTTTTTTTCTTGAGAAGCAAATCTACTGGCTCTTAGCAGCGAACCTCATTGTGTATATACAGTATATATAGGCAGGTGCGTACTTGCCTTTTTATCATTATTATCATGATGTTTGAGTGCCTTATCAAGATTACCAAGAGCAGTTGTGCCACATGCCAATGGTATTAGAAACAGATGTCTCGAGTCTCTGTTAACATAATGAAATGCTAAAGGACAAACACGTTGTGTGTGTTTGTGAGCAGGTGCGAAGTTGATACCCACCACCAGGCACCCTGGGGCTCAATTCCTGCATTCCCTCACGGAAGAAAAACATGCTGGGGAGTGCGATTATTATTATTTTTATTATTGGTATTATTATGATCTCTGTCATCACACTTGCGAATCCTATGGTTTGGACTAGGGGGCTAGGGGGGTGAGCATGTATTAGTGCATGCATTTACATAAGTGAAATTCCTCACTGGTGAAGAGAAGACTTCATGTGTGAAGATGTGTGGTTGTCTATACAATCACAACTGTTTCCCAAACGCTGGGATACATTTTTATGTGTATCTTCTATTTATTTCTTCCTACATTTTTGTTTTTAATTATTATTTACAAAACCAAAAAGCTAAAATTATAGATTTAAGAAGTAGCGAAAATAGCCAATCTACATTGAACTTCTGTTAGTTCTGATATTTTCACAATAGTTTAGGTTGGAGACAAACATCTAATTTCTCTCTTGGCTTCTTGAGCTAAATTGTTTGGGAACCACTGTTCTACACACAGTGACGGAGACTATTTTGAAATGGATTTTAATAGGATTAAACATGTAGGAACTTGATGTACAACTGGGAAGAATGTTTCAAAAAGTTGGGTGTCAAGTTATCTGACAAGACACTGTTAAATATTGTGACTCTGTATTATACATTTTAGCTTGTATATTTTTAGATCTTAGCACACTGCAATACGACCTCATTATTTCTCTGTACACTGTGCTTACCCTAGCATGCAGGACAACAGCCAGACCTCTAGCTCTGTATTTCTACAAGCTAGCCATGTCGGTATTAACAGTCTGCATTGACTGGAAGTTGAGATATTTCTAAACCTCACATTTTTATATAAACAAAACATTTCACTTTTTTAATGTTGGAAAGTCCTTTTGACAGTATGTTGCAGAATGAATTACGCTGCACTTTCTTTTTTTCCCTTTAATTTTCTTCTTTTATGTTCTTTTTTTTAAGATGCCCGATATGGCAACCTCGCAGTGGTGCGGTATGGAAATAATGTCTGCAAAGAGCGTACATGCTGCGTTTTCCCCTTTTTCACCAGCGCTCAGGGACATGGACCTTGTAAGACGCTGGTATAATTAGCTAAAGGTTTTGCTCTGCATCTGTATCTATTTGCATTTCCATTGAAGAAGAGTGTTGTTGCTGATGCAGCAGTGTGTCTGCGCGGCGTTAAGTCGACTAACGCAGAGCAACCAGCTGAAAATAGGGCAATTTGTGAGCAAAAAGGCAACAGTGTCTATTCACGAGAGCATATTCCAATGGGGGTATGCCTTCAAATTATCTTGGCCGCATTGCTATTTATTTAGGATGCGTCGCAATTATGATTTTGTTTTTGTTAACACAGCAAAAGTTTGCTTTCTTGCAATAAAACAAGTACCATTTTAACTCTCTGTTTTTGTTTGTTGTATCTGTTGTGATTTTGTTTATCACAGTATGGAAACTTGTAATCAGTAGGGTTTTTTGTTTTGTTTTTTTAGAATTTTAATTATGAGGTGTGAATGCTTGGCATTGAAGATTTATTCCTCCCCGCTCCTGTTCTTCAAACGGCCACCAGGCGCCAGCAGTTCTCCATTTATTCTATGGACCTGCAACACAAGTCAAGTCCTGAATGTTCATGGTCTGTACAAGTTGGTGAGTAAGCAGTGACATTTACAGGAATGACCCCCAACTTGAATATTCAGAGGCAACGGCCAATATTATTTTATTGAAGGAAATGCATTGAGAAAGGAAAAAATAAATAAAAAGGCCTCAAGAGACAAAGAAATGTGAATTTATATTGCTGAAGTTGCTCATTACAAAGGCAAATGGACAAAATAATAGCTACTATCCATACATATTGGTCGGATTGACTATGTCTATGGTTTTATGTCTATGGTTTTACCGATTCGCACGGGATAAGTATTACCCCAGGACCTCAGGTAATTGGAAATTACCCCCCGACGTCTGTGTTTCACAAGGGCGGATTCGCACTGGATAAGCGATGTCTGTGTTTTACTTGAAATTACGGACATATGTAATAGGGCTGAAGACCTACACACACTATATAGTTAGTTGCATTACCATATGTTTATTAATATTATATTAAATGTGAAAGTATTTATTATATAAAAGAAGTATTAAAGTATTTATATTCATTATGAAAACAATAAAATAATTCTGATTCTGATGCCGGTGAACGTGATCACATTGCGTCCCAGACCATCGGATGAAGTGGAGTTGCATATCATTTATAATATCACATCTTTATAAGTAAAGAAATAAGTTTGCACCCTGGTTGCGATAAACTAAAGAATTCTAACGAGTCGAGAGTGTAGCGGAGCGAAGATGTTCTAATCTACGTGCCCGTTTCGCGTGGCGGTGTCGCGCACAGTAAACGCAGATAAGCAATCCCAGCATGTATCGTGATGCAATGCTTTGTGGCATGCTGCTATACAAAGTACCGTATTTTTCGGGCTATAAGCCGCTATTTTTTTCTTGTGCTTTGGACCCTGCGGCTTATTCAGCGGTGAGGCCAATGTATGGATGTTTACAGCTAAAGTCAGTCGAGCTGGTTGAAAAATAAGGAAATCTGCTGCACGTAGCCTTGGGATCAATGAATCAATGGTTAGACGGCGGACCAACGCGAGGAACGCCGTTGCGGCGGAGACGCCAGCTCCTCGGAACGACGGCGCGCGGTGGTGGTCCGCGTGGTGGTGGTCCGCGCGGTGGTGGTCCGCGCGCTGTCGTTCCGAGGAGCTGGCGCCACCAGCGCGCGCACCATCAAGGCAAGGAACATGCTGAAAACAACTTTTTATCAAGTCTGCCAGTGGATCCTTACTGCGTGGAAAAGTGTCAAAAAAAAAAAACATCCACGAACGGGTTTAGAAAGGCTGGCGGCGGCAGCAGCAGCAGCAGCAGCAGCAGCCGCCGCGGCCGCGCGAGGAGGAGGAGAGGTCCGTGGAGGCGGCAATAAAGACGCCTCGTCGAGCGTCTTAAACATTAAGAGGATTCCTGGTGGTCCCCAGCTAAATGGTGGACAGTTGGTTAACCAGATGTACGCTAGGCTACCCTTTTTCATGAACCAAATGGACCCGCAAGCGCTCATTTGGTTTCATGAAGTGATCGGAGTTTGCATATCTCCGGCTACACTCTATGGCCACTGGCCAGGCCTGGATGTAATATTTCTCAATCGGGGGTGCAGCCGAAAATGGCAGTTGGTTTAGTGGTGCCAAAATTGTAGTTAGTCAATGTTTAACTACCGCTATAAGCATTTGATTCGAAATATCTTTGAAGTTTTCATTGTTTGCATTCCGTCATGTTAGGTGGGGCAGTCAGGGCGTCTAGAGGGCATCCCCCCCCCCATGTCTATGCCTAGATCCGTCCTTGGTCTATGGCTCTAGCGTTAATTACATACAGCACGTGCAGTTCTGTAGTCGTTTAAATAATAAAAAGGATGCTTCTAAAACAGCATTGTTTGAGAATTGCCGACAATTGAATGCCGAATAGGCTACTAAACAAAACTACGGGGTCCTAAATAGTCCGCTACACCCCAAATCGAAAGGTAATACGAAACACAAAACAAAAAAAAACTCCATTACACCCCAAATCACCGAGGTGGTCGATTCGCACGGGATAAGTATTACCCCTGGACCCCGGTGTTGGCTGAATTATGGTAGGTAATTTGGCCTGTAATAATTACAGGCCAAATCACAGACATGGTCGATTCGCACGGGATTAAAAACACAGACGTCCTCGGTGATTATTCCATATTACCTGAGGTCCTGGGGTAATACTTATCCCGTGCGAATCGGGCTTATGTCTATGGTTGTATTGATTTTGTTCTGCTTTTTCTAAAAACCCAACATTGCATATGGCCTATTTCCATTAATGAATTGGGCAGTGATTTTTGCCTTTGCCATATTAGGAGGTAAATGTTAGTCACTGGAAATAAAGATGGGTGTTTCAATTAATCTATCATGGTTAAAATGGAGTTTGGAGTTACAATGGGTTTCTATAGCAAGGGTGTGGTGCAGGTAAAATGAATAGCAAATATCTAAATCATATACATTATGTCATTAACTCAAGACCCGGGCTGAATCAGGCTCGTTAATGGGTTTATCTTTGGCCCGTGGGATGATATTGAATTAGTCATAGAACTGGCCCTCTGGTAGCCTATATGTGATGCACTATGAGAAGAAACTAATGCTAATTGTTTGAACATGAGATTTAATAGAGCGTTTCCAGTTTTTAATGCAGGCAGTTTCATGTTTACATTTATTCTGCTATGCAGGAACATTGATTTTTGAAGGCTGCTTGCCTGGGACATCCTCAGAACCTGTGCCTGTGTGTTGAAACACAGTCCGGCCCTCAGCTGGTAGGCCTACCAATTTTCCTATTTTGAACCGCTGTCTTTTTTTACTTTAACATCCCTGATCTAAATACTGAATCAAGTAACTTAAAACTGTCTGGGGTTTCACATAAACCTAAACAAGGAAATGACCACATTTTCTTTGTAAATATCCCAGTTTAAATCATGTACACAGTTTATAAATGAAACATGGGACAAATTATTACAATTATTACATTATTATTACAATTGATTGATTCAGATTTGGTTCCTTAGGTTGTATGCATATTATATACTGTATGTTATGGTGACGTACAGCTCAGAGTACAGCCCAATCAATGTCATGTTTTTGGGAGCAATGGATGTTACATGTTTTGGGTCGATGTTTAATAATCAATAATGACGGTGCTGTGGGCAGTTCTGACCAAATGATGATGTCCTCCAATTTGAGCAGGGGACGGGGTTTGTCTTGAGCTGAGGTGGGATCCTTAAAAAAGGCATGTGGGCGACGACGCCCTTTACACACCCACCCAACGCTGTTGCTGCTGCTGTTTGTATAATATTAAACAACTCGTTATGTAGCATTTATTCGTTAAATGGTAACTGGTGCATTTATATAGCGCCTTTATCCAAGGCGCTTTACATAGATTGTGCATCACATTCACCCATTCACACACCCATTCATACACTGATGGCAGTGGAAACCATGCAAGGTACCTACTAGCACATCAGGAGCAATTAGGGGTATAAGTGTCTTGCTCAGGGACACATCGACACTACCTCTACGGGAGCACGGGATCGAACGGGCAACCTTGTGGTTACCATCCGGTTACTCTACCTCTGAGCCACTGCCGCCCCCGCTGACATGGACAGAGTAAAGCAGTTGGTAAGCAGCAGTTTGAAGAAAAACTCCAGCCTGACAGAGATTCACCCATGTCTTCTGCCTGAAATCTTGGGGGTCCGACAGGGCGGAGGTCCGACCAGGCATAGGAGTGCACTCCTCCAGAACAGTTCAAACTGCCTTGAATAGCCTGCGCAGGTTCCCCTCCCTCTCCCTCTCTAACTAACTGTACGGCTTTTTGCAAAAGAAAGGAGGGCGACCAGAGGGGTGTACAAAGAGCGAAGCCCCAGGCCCCTGCAAGTGCCGCAACGGCCTGCTTCCAGAGGACGCACGGCTTCTGGAAGCGTCTCTTTCCATCAGCGCCTGTATAAAACAACATCAAGACTTCTGTACGCAGTGCAAAGTGAAGTGTGTGTGCAGCTTAAAACTCATCAGATGGTGGTCTGTGCATCGCCAACATGTAGACCAAACAGCACAAGGCGGTATTAGTCTGACATGGTGTTGGATTATAGGCCTAAACCCTAAATGCTATAAAACTTGTAGGCTAGATCAGCACTCAGTAGAGCATTGCACTGTGGCCTACTTGTGCGTGAGCAGAGCGCTGACGCAAGTAATAACATGGACTGTAAATTACTTTTCTTTCCAGGTTCACTGACCGACCACATCAGACATGTCTGATTTGACACACTCCATCTGATGAAGTATGCTCAATACTTTAGGTACATCAGGTAGCCCCTAGAGACCTCACTCTCTCTCTCTCTCACACACACACACACTCATGCAGGCAGAGGAGCACAGGATGAATGATGGAGAGCAAAGCGCTTCATTAAAAGCCTGCTGTTAGACTGTGATTACCAGCTGTGATTATCCACCTTCAATTTGTTTTAACCTTTTCAAAGGTACCTGGCCCCATTTCATTTTAATCACAATTGATGAGATGGCATGGAATCAATTAAGTCATGCTGTTGCCGCACTCGTTCTTCCTCCCACCCAACAACACTGACTGGCTCTCCCTCCCCCTCCCACCCCGTCCGTTTACCCACTTTATCTCTTTATTTTACTCTGTCGTATGATAATAATAATAATAATACATTTATTTATATAGCACTTTTCAAAACATGTGTTACAAAGTGCTGTACAGCAAATAAAATACAATATAGTTACAAATAGAACAGCAGCAGCAGATAGAAAGAGGTAAAATCAACAGGATTAATACAAGTTAAAATGTGAAAATAAAAATGCAGCTAAAACAAGGTAACAGGGTCATAAGAAACTCAAGGGAAGGCTATCCTAAATAAATATGTTTTTAAAAGTGACTTAAATGTTGCCAGAGAACTGGCCTTTCTAACCACCAGGGGTAGGGCATTCCATAGTTTGGGTGCTCTTGCAGCAAATGCTCGGTCACCCCTGGTGACTAGCCGTGTTGTTGGGGTTTGTAGGAGGGCCTCTCCTGAAGACCTTAAGGTGCGAGTTGGAATATATGGGTGCAGCAGATCCTTAATGTACTCAGGCGCAAGGCCATTTAGGGCCTTAAAAACTGTTAAAATAATCTTAAAATCAATTCTGAGGCGTACAGGCAGCCAGTGAAGAGTGGACAGGATGGGAGTGATGTGGGTATATTTTCTAGTGTTGGTCAAAAGTCTGGCAGCAGCATTTTGCACCAGTTGTAGGCGGGAAATGGATTTTTGAGTTAGGCAAGTATACAAACCGTTACAGTAATCTAGGCGAGATGTGATGAATGCGTGGATGACCTTTTCTAAATCTGGACGTGAGAGTATGGATTTTATTTTAGCAATGGTTCTGAGCTGGTAAAAACAAGACTGAACGACTTTATTAACATGAAGATTAAAAGAGAGATCTGAATCAAAGTAGACTCCAAGGTTTTTGGCCACTGGTTTCACAGCGCTTGAAAAGGTTCCGAGGTCGTTTTTTAACAGTGTGGTGAGGTTGTGGGGGCCAAAAAGAACTATTTCAGTTTTATCTGGGTTAAGTTGAAGGAAGTTCTGTGACATCCAAGAGTCGATGTCAGCAAGGCAGGCCCTAAGACCATCCAAACTGCCTAAGGTTGGGGATTTGACCGGGACGTATATCTGAGAGTCATCCGCATAGCAGTGGAAATGAAGGTTATGCTTGCGGATGATGTGACCTAACTCCAACATATAAATAGAAAACAGGAGTGGTCCAAGGACCGAGCCCTGAGGAACGCCACAGGTGAGGGGGGCGGAGTGGGAGGAGACGCCACCTGAGACGACGGAGAAGGTTCTATTACTCAGGTACGAACCCAGAAGTTCTAATGCAGTTCCCTGAATACCAACCTGTGACTGCAGCCGAGCTAGTAGTATGGAGTGGTCGACTGTGTCGAAAGCTGCACTAAGATCTAAAAGTACTAGTATGGCACAGTCGCCAGAGTCTAGCGACAGGAGGAGATCATTTGTTACCCTAATGAGGGCGGTCTCAGTGCTGTGAAGGGCCCTAAATCCTGACTGAAATTGTTCAAAGATGTCGTTTTCATTCATGAATGTGATTAATTGAGAGGCAATGATTTTCTCTAGGAGTTTAGACAGAAAAGAAAGTTTGGAAATGGGCCTATAATTGTCTAAAACAGATGGATCTAAGTTGGGTTTCTTCAGTAAGGGCTGAATGATGGCTTTTTTAAAAACAGAAGGAAAGGTACCAGTAGAGAGGGATGTGTTTATGATAGCTAGAATGTGGTGCGAGACTGAGGGGAAGGCCTCCTTGAGTATTTTTGTGGGAATGACATCCAGTTGACAGTTTGAAGATTTCATTGAAGCAATCATTTTTTCTAGGGACTGTAGGGAAACTGGTTGGAAGTGGTTAAAAGAGACTAGGATGTTTGGGATAATAATGGGACAGCTATTGTCAGGGGTTATGTGAGACCTTATATTCTCAACCTTGCTGATGAAATAGTTGAGGAACTCTGCACATTTTGCAGTAGAAAGTTGGGTGTTTTGAGCAGGAGTGGGATTAGTGACAGAATTTAATACTTTGAACAGAGTCCTGGGGTTATGGCTGTTATTGGAAATAAGGGTGGAGTAATAGTTAGATCTTGCAGTCCTGACAGCGGTCTGGTATTCTGACATGAGAGACTTTAGGATTTCTAAAGAGACTTGGAGGTTATTCGCTTTCCATTTTCGCTCAGCTTGTCTACACCGTTTCTTTAGCGATCTGGTCTGGTCATTTAGCCAGGGTGAAGAGTGTTTAGGGGGTTTGACTGCTTTGAGGGGTGCTATGGAGTCCAGGATGGTTTTGGAAGCATTGTCAAAATTGTAGATCAACTCTTCTAGATTCTGGGAGGGGTCAGGGGGTGGGACCGAGTTCGCAAAGATCTCATTGAATGAAGCGGCAGTCGAGGAGTTAAGAATACGAGAGAGGCGGGCTGGGTGAGAGGTTTTGGAGGTAAGGTGAGATAGAGGTAGGTTGAAGAAAATGGCTTTATGGTCAGTTACACTATTGGGGAAGGTCAGATATTCAAGTATATTGGGGGAGACGCCACGTGAGAGGACAAGATCTAGCGTGTGCCCTTTAGTGTGGGTTGGTTGGGAGACAGACTGGATGAGGCTGAACGACTCTGTAATTGTAATAAAATCCTTCACAAGAGGGTGGGAGGGGCAACATACGTGGACATTGATGTCCCCCAGGATGGCAATTCGATCATATTTAAGTGTTATAACTGAAAGGAGCTCAGAGAACTCGTCAAGAAATACAGGTCCACTCTTTGGAGGTCTATAGACAGCAATACATAGTAAGGGAGCCTTACAGTTAATTACAAAACTCAGCATCTCAAAAGACTTAAAGGTCCCAAAGGAGGTCACAGGGGAGCATTTAAAATGATTTTTGTAGATGACAGCTATTCCACCGCCTGCACGGCCTGACAGCCTAGGTTGGTGAAAGAAAGAGTAGTTTGGAGGGGTGGTCTGAACTAAAAGTACTGAGTCTGAGCTATTAAGCCAGGATTCTGTCATGATAAAAAAGTCTAGGTTGTTATCCTTAATAACCTCGCAATAAATAAATGACTTATTATTGAGAGACCTGACATTCAGCAGCCCAAATTTAACAGGAGTGCTTGAGGTGGTGGGAGGAGGTGGTGCTAATTTGATGGTAATAAGATTATTATAATTGATAGAGCGTTTCACGTTAGTGTGAGGTCTATACCTAGTAATGGTTGGAATGTTATTAAGGCAGGAGGTGGAGGTATGGATTATAGAGTTTGGTAAAGGGTCTAGGGGGGTTGGGGAAATAGTACAAGATGCGACGGGATCCATTTGGTTATGGGTAAGACATGGAGGGGTAATTGAAAAAGTCGGATCGGGCCGCGATTTATGTCAGTAATTAAAAGCAAAATACTTAATATAGTTATCCCGCAATACTCTAGTGCCGTCACTGTTTAAGTGTACGCCATCTTGTCTATACAGGCTATAGATGCGCCAAAAGTAATCAAAGTTGGAAATGTAGTCATAACCAAGAGCAGCACAGAAACCATGCAGCCAGAGATGAAAGCTGTATAGTCGGCTGAACTGTTCGGCTTTGTTGGAGAGTGTTGGCAGGGGGCCAGACACGATGCAGCGCTTCCCCAAGCCATCTACTGTGGAGCAAAGCCGCTCCAGATCAGAGCGCATCTTGGTGGAGCGGCCGCCAGCTCTGACGTCATTTATAGCCACGTGTGTAACAATAATAGAGGCGGAGGGGTAGAGATCAACAACGGCTGGTGTCGTACGCCAGAAACAGCCGATCTACAAGCTCACAACGAGCCACGTCCGTGCGCTTATAGATGGACTGTTTTTCCGCCCTGTAACACCGCCATACGGAGGGGCATAAATCCTCTCCTCTGAGGTTGCTGTTGTGTATTTCTCGGTGTCCATTTCAGCCCCCTTGCCCCGGGGTCTGATCCTGTCTTAGTAGATTGTGGGAGTTATGCGTTTGTAATCTCATTTGGTCTTCTCAGGTCCTGTGAGAGTGAGGAGGCGTTTTTGTTTGTGCACAGAGAGGCTTGCGTGCAGCCAGGCGGCCTTCAGATGGATCGAGGCGAAGGGGAAGAGCTGGACGGAAAGGTCAGAGCCGACAGGCCGCGGCTATTAATTGAAGCAACCTATAATCGAGGGCCTCCAAGACCCCGAAAGGTAACTTGGTTCTCAGGCGAGGTGTAACATGGAAATGTGTCTTTCGGTTTACAATGCTAATGCAAATATACAGTATATATATATATATATATATATATATATATATATATATATATATATATATATATATATATATATATATATATATATATATATATACTGTATATATATTCTTTACGTGTGTGTCGCACATCTGGAGAGGATGATGCCGACATGATGCCGGTCTTGTTTCGCAGACTAAAGAACGGTTGCTCCGTCAACTATGCGGCGCCCCTGTCCTGTCCATCTCATTTCACTAACGCCAGATGTCCAGGTGATAGTCCATTATGCTTTTCAGCACCTGGTCCATTTGACCACACTGTAACAGTGTGCGTACTTTCCAGGTGCCTACTCTGATGTTGGCCCTGGTTCCGAAGATCGGGGTCATCGTGGGTCGGGCTTCCTACCGAATTTCACCCGGCCCCGTCATACTGTAGATAAGGTTGTGCCGTCTCTTCTTCATCACTATTTACTGGAATGGCTCCCTCTCGTCGTTTCTGTAACATGCTTTGTTTTACGGGGTGTGGTTGTTAACCTCACGCCCAACCTTTAACCCGGAGGACCAGTTGGATGCAGTTTAACGTCATACCCAGGACAGACTGCCAAGGGAGAGACCAGAGTGTGTGGCGATGGACTGGATGAGGAAGAGAGGGAGGCCAAAGAAGACGTGCGAGACAGACAGCCAAGGAGGACCTCAGTGAGATGGATGTCAGCTGGCATGGAGCCGGAAGGGTCGCCAGAGACCGGAGAAAATGGAGGAGACTCGTCACCCAATGTTCCAATAGGAATCGGAGGAACTACTTTTTTACTATTTTTAAAAACGTTTTTGCAATAGTTCAATGTGCCAATCTATTGACACGTGAGCATGTAGAATGGCCATTTTAACTATTGAAAAATGCCCTAAGCGTGCAGCTGTACTGCTGGCTGTCGGTGTGTCCTTGACTAGTATAGAGTATTGAGCACTCCACTGGTCCAGTGAACTATCGAGTGGTCAAGGACACACATGCAAGCACTTAATCATTCATGACACTCCAAAGTGAGAGCTTGTGTGACCCTTTGTCCTGTAAGCGTAGAGACCCCAAAGGCTCTGCATGTATATCATGCATGTGTGTACAGTAGGTGCATGTACATTTTTTGTCAACTCAGCTGTTCTAATAATAGGGGTTAGGATTTTGTACTGTGCATGTGTAATGTGGACGACTTATTTAAATTTGATTTCAATTAAAATGACTTTATTGGCATGAGAAAACATATGATTACATTGCCAAACAAAAGGTGGGACAATGCAATCAAAACAAAATGTGTGTACAATTGAAAGTCAGAATCTACCAAGATCACACACTGCAGTAGCCTGGCTCAGCCCTGAATCAGCTTATTTTTTCCCTGTGATTCAAGGACTGGCTTCCCTGCCTTTGGGGGCCGTTTGTGCGGGTTAGAAATCCAATCCCAGCACTTGATTGGCCAACAGCCCTGTCAATCACTTCGACCCCAACGTCTTCTAGGGGTCTTAGGGGTTCATATGAACCAATCACCGTTAAGACTGCCATTTTGACCACGCCCATCCCAGAAACTGCTGTGGTGGAGATGGACTTCAGTCTGAATAATGAAGTGAAACGAAATGATATTTCAGGCTGAGGTCAGGCTAACAATGCAGAGGAATGAGGAATGAGGAATCATTTGGGGGGGGGGGGGGGGGTATGTTCTATTTGATATCCTTCTCCTATCACAGCAGCTCACAAATTTTGCTGCTTTGTTTGCACATTGTTGTACGTCACCCAGCAGACTGGGTGAGAGGCTTTTTCTATAGGTGATAGTAAATCTGTTGGAACTTTGTGTCTGATGTCTTGAAATGTAGCTCAGTTTCCACTTAATTTTGTGTGCAGTGGGTGCCACTGCATAGTCTTTCTTCTCTCGGGAGACAGGTATGCCTAATATGGCAGCCTTTCTCCATCGCAAGACTTGCGATGGATTATGTGGTCTTGCATTTGTTGTGCTACATCAGGGGTTTTCAACCAGTGGTCCGGGGACCACCAGTGGTCCTTGAGAATGTTCCAGGTGGTCCCCAGCTAAGTTGGTTAACCAAAAAGGTTGAAAACCCCTGTGCTACATGAATATTGGCCTCTCGTATCTGAGAGGTTAGACACTCCTGGTTCCTACCTGGGTATCAGAAGGTCACCTTTTTTCACCCTAAAGTGCGCCCCTAAGTGTCACCCTAAGTGCCAAATGTCCCTGAGCAAGACACTTAACTGTTAAACGCTAAATGCTCCCCAGGCACGTATCTCTGTATGGTGGCAGCCACTACTTAGGACAGATCAAATGCAAAGGACAAATTGTACTATGTGAAAATACTGTAGCCAATACCACAACATCAGGAGAGGACACAAACCTGGGTCTCCCGTGTGGGAAATCTGCCCTTGGCTATACAGGGGAGATATTTGGTTTTTGAGCTTCAGGCTGAGCTACTCCATTACATTCACTCCCCCCGGGCAAACTGAGCCCAGCCGGGTCATGGCACCAATTAAATACCCAAGATTTGAATTGTCGAGACATTTGGCTTTTGAATAATACAGTATGTGTCATGCTCTCTCCTCCACATTGAGCTTCTGTTTCTCTAATTATAAGATAAATTATAATTCAAGGTTATCCACAGATGAGGCCTGCGGCGGCATCTCTATAAAAAATTAGTCAATCAACTTGACTAATTTAGTTGGAGGCGACTTCTTCTTAAGGATCTTAGGGATGCTTAATTGTGTAATAAAACTTTGACATTGAACAAAGTGCACCTGTCAATATTCCAAGAGCACTTCTGTTGTTTTGTGTTTCTCTGCCTTGTTTGTCTTGACCCTTGGGTCCCCCTCGAAAATGAGATGCTGCATCTCAAGGGGCTGTCCCTTCAATAAAATCACAGAATTCTTCAGTAAAGGGAGTTCGAATCTTAAGAAGTGGAAGTGGTCCCACACAGCAGAACATTGATGCTCCCTGGTTCACAATTATCTGAATGTCTCTGGTCTAAATTGGTGCTAAATTGGTACTAGAGGTAAATGGTGTATTTATATAGTGCCTTTGATCAAGTCACTTTACCATAGTGCATTACATTCACCCATACATACACATTCATACAATTATGGTGGGGGAAACCATGTAAGACACAACCAGCATGTTGGCTTACATGGTTCAAGTGTCTATAGTTTTGAACAACCAACCCACGGATCATTAACCTGCTCTACCTCCAGAGCCACAGTCGTAGTACGTAACTTATTCTATTCTCCTGTGGCTATAACTTCATCAACAAGTCATCTACAGTACTCACTCTGAAGTCAGAACAACGTATTTAGTTTTGCATTAGACCTAAAGACTAATAGTCTTTTTGGATAACCCCATCCAATAAGCCCATCCAACTGATCACGCTTGCATTAAAGCAACCAAAGATATGTCACCACCATATCTTGCTGGTCTCATAGCACCCTACAAGCCCTCCCAATCACTCAGATCAACCGACAGAGGGAAGCTGAGAGTAACCCAACTAAAAACACCTGGAAAACGCTCCACACGCCCACGATCTTCCAGGACCAGCAGCATGGCCCTGAGCACGGGTGAACATTGCTATGAGAACAGCAGCAACAACAGTTATTTAATTTATTTCTATTTTATTTTATTTTATTCATTTATTTATTTATTTTCATTCATGATCGAATCCTTCCTTGTTTGGGGTACATCACATGAAACTATGGAAGGCTATCCATAGGCTATCTGGAACAACGAATGTTCCAACTAATAACATGGCACCCCCCACCCCACACACACACACACACACACACACACACACACACACACACACACACACACACACACACACACACACACACACACACACACACAGCTTGCGTGTCTCCCACAGTTGACGTGTGGAGTCTCAGAGTTCAGCCCTGCGGGGACGGCCTCTGAACCGTATTGTTAACGTTTCCCTTGTCATACAGAATGACACCTTGTTGATCTTCTCTCTTCCATTATTTTGCCAGGACAGCGATTGTTACTTGATTTCCTGAGTGATGGTTGGGGAGAACAGTGGGGCATCTGGGTGTAGGGCAACGTTTTTGCTCTGTATGCTGCTCTCCCAGGTTTGTTTTCACGCTCGTTGTTATTATGGGCGGGTTTCACGACTGATGCCTTGAGCGTCAGTGATTCTCTTCCAGATGTCTGTTTGAGAGAAGTTCGCAACCCTTTTCCTGTGTCATAATTCAAGGCTGGGTCAGTGGGAGGTTTTGAGGGGGAAAACCCTGCTGCTTTCATAATCATGAATTGTGTTGGAATTGTGTTGGCTTCTGTGCAGTCAAACACACCAACGCAGATGTTGATTTAAACTTTGTTCTTTGGTTCAAAAAGAAAGGAGTTTCTTTTTTTATATAGCCAGGGATGTAGTGGAGGGGGGCACCCCCCATTTCTCTCAAGTCTAAATTTATGTTGGGGCAAAATGTTTTTTGACTTGTCATTACCTTTCTGGCAACAATTATGCATTGTAAATCCTGTTTCTATATAGATCTGCAAGTTTTATATACATGTTTTTTCGTATTGCACACATGCTCACAAATGCACATGCATGTTCGCACACACACATTATGGGCGTCCCCCCACTTCTCAAAGTAGCACTATACAACACTGTATAGCCTATGCCAATTAATGTGCTCCTGGGCCCCTGGATCACATCCTGAGAACAATGGACCTGCTTCTTCATGCGTGAGTTTACTCCGTTACACCTGGCAGGGGGAGTTTCCTTCGTTGGACATAGTGCATGGAAGGAACACATCATTCCAACCAGTTCCTTTTCCCTCCATCAGTTCAGGATTACTGCATGTTTTTGAGAGGGTATATCTACCCTAGGGTAGCAGGGTACACAGGAAGAAAATTGCAAACTCCTCAGAGAAAGGCCCTTTCGCCAACCCTACCTCGGGTATGGGCACTTATGACACGGAGTAGACACACCAGCATCCAGTGTCCCCAGAGGGAATCAAACACAGGACCTTCTAGCTGTGAGGTGGCAGCACCACTGTGTGCCACCGTGCCCCAAGGAAAGGATTTTCAGTGGAGTTGTGTGTCAGAAAATGAGGAAAGCTAAAGCAATGAGTTGGTGGTTGAAGGCTTCTGTGATAACTTGTGTTGTTGTGGGTTCTTGAAATAAAACGCATTGTTTTAAACAGTAGACTTTACTTAATAAGAAGAAGAAGATCAGGCAAGTTACAAATAGGAGCAACAGTTCTGGTGGGCTCTGATATTACTGAATGAGGAAGCAGCACAGCACCTTGGGGAAGCTCTGTACTGGTCAATACAGAACAACACAATGCAGCCATGAGTATAATCAATCAAGCAAGTATGACTTGCTCATATCATTACAGCTTCATTTAAAAATTACCCAAATGTAAAATAGAATCATAGAAGATATCTCTCCAATTGAGTCATTATGGGAATTCATTACCCCCCCCCCCCCCCCCCCCCCCCCCCACACACACACACACACACACACACACACACACTGATCACCTGCCAGTGAGGAGCCCCCACCGGGAGGACATGGAACATTTTCCTACACCTCCCATCCAACACCCTGCAGACAGGGAGGTGACGCCCTCCACTAGACGTATTCATAGACGCTTGACAAAGCCTGATGTGCCATGGTGAATTTGAACCCACAGCCTCTGCTATGGATTGAGAGTGCCAGGCACTCTACCAATGTGCCACCCGAACACCCTGCACATCCATATTTTCATTCCAACCGGAGTTATTAAGTAACCCTTCCCTTCTTCTGCCTCAGCTTTAGGTCTCCCTACATTCTGCAATCTAAAAAAGAAGTTAAAGCAAACAAACATGACATTATTGCCTGCTTTTCTTACAAGCACAAGATACGCCATTGCCTTTTTCTACTTTGTCAAATGTCAATCAATCAGCTATTCATGTGTATTTATTTAATTATTTTCCCCACAAGCCTGGCAGCGTACAATTATGCCTGTGGAGAAGGCTATAATAAAGCCGGCCTATCAATCATCATCGTGCACTGCTTATAATTCCCAGCTGTGGTTCATGTGAGCGGAGTTGGTTGTTAATACTGCCCCGGGGGTTAGTGGATTCGATAACATCTGTGGCCACATGCTAAAAATGCGTACACTTGGATGTGAAATATGATATATGAGATGTGAAATATGATATAAATGCTGAATGATTATGATAAAAGGATCCACCAGTACAGTAGACCTTCCTTCCTGTACTTACTGTACGACCCATCCAGCTATTAGGATACTGTCCCTAACATGCATGTAGAGTAGACTACAGTATTTTGGTGTGAGTGGAAAGCGATGTGAACATGAGTAGAACCGTTGGCGATTTTAGGGAGGTGACAAGGGGGCACCTCCTGCCCCGTGTTGGCCAAAAAAGGGGGAAAATGTTTATATATAGGGAGAACAAATTGTCAGTTGTAACTTCAATTGTTCAATTGTAACTTCATACTCATTCATACAAAATTATATTTTTCATTCCATTCATGCTTTGTAATGAATTCTTTATAGTATGTTCCAAAATAAGTAAAGAAAAAAGGGAAATACATTTTGGAACATACAGTACATGTTGTGGACAAAACAATTCTGGAGAGATAAACTGGCAAAATGTTGGTCAAAATAATAATTATTTTACATTTTGTAATGGTGTAGATACAAAAAATGTAATTCAGGATTTAACAGAAAAATTTAAATTAAACCAAAATCTTTCATTTCAGTTTATGCTCTCAAGAGTTACAGATCTATATGCACCCCTTGCTGGGAGAGCCTAAAATCGCTTATGATTAAAACTCCATACAAAAATTAAATGCACCAACCGGGGGACTTACAACTGGATAGCTGCTCTTGGTGGGAGGCAGCAGTGCTACCACTCTGAGCCAGTGTGCCATGCACACCCATTTTTATTACCCCATTTTATTTCACAATTGAATGAGAAGAATGTATGCATATACAGTATTTCTCACAGGGGTTTTCAACCTTTTTTATCCCAGGGCCCACCATATATTCAGCATTTGAGCCACGGACCACCATTTGAGGATATTTTTAGACCCACAGACCCCAAAACTAAAGATTTAATTATGAATTAATCTTCCAGTTGTGTAGATTTGGACTAATTCGCATGATGATGTTTTAACTCTTGAGAGTGTAAAAATGAAACCAAATGGACCCGCCAGGGTCCATTTGGTTTCATTTTTACGTTCTCGAGAGTTACATCTGGTTAAACAACTTAGCTGGGGACCACCTGGAACCATCTCAAGGACCACTGGTGGTCCCCGGACCACCTGTTGAAAACCCCTGCATATACAGTATTTCTCAAAGTGCTGTTTGAAGCACAACAGAATGCATATATGTGTATATTTGTTGCTAACCAAGGGGCGTGCGCTCTTCATCATCTTCATCACCATACATCACATCCCGTGCTCAGTCAATCAGCTGAGCACATACAGTACAACCCGAATTCCATTGAAGTCGGGATGTCGTTTAAAATGTAAATAAAAACAGAATGCATTGATTTGCAAATCGTTTTTCAACCTGTGGTGAATACACCACAAAGACAATTTATTTAAAGTTCAAACTGATAAACTTTATTGTTTTTTGAAATTATACAATCTTTTGTAAATTGATCCCTGCAACACGTACCAAAAAAGTTGGGACGCCTTCATAAAAAGTTGGGACAGGGATATGTTTACCACTGCTTTACATTCTAACATTGCCTTCTAACAACACTCAATAAATGTTTGGGAACTGAGGACACTATTTTTTGAAGGTTTGTTGGCGGAATTCTTTACCATTCTTGCTTGATTCATTCTTGCTTGACCATTCTTGTATGACTTAAGTTGTTCAACATTTTGGGGTCTCGAATGTAATAATTTTTGCTTCATAATGTGCCATACACTTTCAATTGGTGACAGTCTGGACTGCAGGCGGGTCAGTCTGGTAGCCGCACTCTTTTATTATGGCATTGTCTGGTGAAATAATCAGGGACGTCCCTGAAAACGATGCCAGCATGTGTTCCGAACTTGCCCCAAAACCTGGATGTGCCTTTCAGCATTGATGGTGGCTGTCACAGATGTGTAAGTTGCCCATGTCATGGCCACTAACACAGCCCCATACCATCACAGACGCTGGCTTTTGAACTTTGAGCTGGTAACAATCTGGATAGTCTGTTCACTCTTTTGCCCAGAGGACATGACATCCAGAATTTCCCCCCAAAAAAGTTGAAATGTGGACTCATCAGACCACAGCACACTTTTTCACTTTGTGTCTGACCATTTCAAATAATATTGGACCCAGAGAAGGAATTTCTGGTTGTTGTCCTGGCTGTTTTCAAACCAACCTTTCTGATGTATGGCTTTGCTTTGCATGGTAGAGTTTTAACTTGTATTCACAGATGTAGCGATGAATTATGTGAACGGACAATGGTTTTGTGAGTGTTCCTGAGTCCACACAGTAATATCCCTTACACAATGATGTCAGTTTTTAATGCAGAGACACCTGAGGGATAAAAGGTCACGTAAAAGGTCAAGTATTCGGTGTTGGTTTTCGGCCTTGTCGCTTTAGTATAGAAAGTTCTTCAGATTCTTTGAACGTTTTGATTATATAATGGACTGTAGATGATGAAATCACCAAATTGAATGCAATTGAATGTTGAAAAACATTGTTTTTAAACCGTTGGATGATTTTCTCACAGAATTGTTCACAAAGTGGTGAACCTCGCCCCATCTTTGATTGTGAATGACTGGGATGGTCCTGTTATGCCCAATCATGATATTAAACTGTTTAAAATTAACCTGTTTACCTGTGGAATGTTCCAAACAGTTGTACAAACAAACTCATATACTGTAGAACACATATACACAATGCTGTGCACAGGAGGGGCTAATGCCCCTCAAAAACAGGCTCCCAGAACATCAGCCAAATCCCTAAAGCTTAACCAATTGTGTGGGTGTAACCAGGGAGTATGAGACTTAACACTGCTGAGATGCTTAAGTCTTTTCAGATGTAATAGAAATTAAAAACATACATACAAAGAAACGTGGTGAGCTACAGTCACAGCAATAAAGCCTCAAGGGTTTGCGGAACAGAGCAATTGCTGAGGTCCTGCTGACTCAGTTAGCATTAACTACTATTAACTTGATGAATGCAGTGAAATGTGCATCCCCACGTTCATGAGATTCATTGTTCATATTCCCTATCAATATTGCCATTTGAGGTTGAAAAGTGGTCATGGTTAGGGTTTTATAAATGTTTACCCAAAGAAAGGTACCAAGAACAGAAGAACAGGATGTTTTGATCCCATTGTTCCCATTTTTTGAAAAGTATTGTGTTGGACAAGATCCCCACAGCGACTAATGTGTCACAACACGATTCTACTTCACACTAGATCCTCAGAAACCCAGGCGTTTTTATTTTCCAGGGAGGAAAAGTTTACTTCACAACTACAAACTACAGTAATATGCTTTTTAGGTCGTCTTCCACTCACTGAAACTGTAATAATTTCTTAATTTAGCTATGGGGTGGGACTTACCTCCCAATTAAACAAATTAACACTTTTACTTTCAAGAACTTTTGGTCATTTTATATTCTAGTCAGGCATATGTGGACATGCCAGTTTTGCTTGTTGCTTGATTTACTATACCTACAGTTGCTTGATTCAGTATTTAGATATTTTCACATTTTAATTTCCCTGCCCCCTTCCTATACAAAAATGTAACATTGACCTCCTTGTTAACCATGTTTGATTTATTTTTGTCTGGTAACTAGCCTCGACACCCAGGCTTTCAATTTCGCCTGTGATGCACAGAAACGAAAAGTAGGAGTAAAACTTTGGTGGGCGTCGCTCATGTGACGTAGCACAGCAGTGGAGGGGCAGGGGAGAGGCTGAGGATGACCACACGTCGGTGAACTCAGCTCAATCTACCGTCGTGGCTGTGACGGTACATTAAGCTGTTTTTCACTGTTTTGTTTTCATTTATTTTTAATATGTATATATACTGTATATTATTATTTAGTCTTCTGTCTTCTCCAACCTCCAGCCTTCCAATAATTACTCACCTACTGTACTATTTTATAGTGGGCGACAAGCGACGGAGCCTCCAGTAAATTATTACATGGACGGTCATCCTTTGGTCACTAGGTCATTCCACTTGCTGTCAACTAATGCAGCCTGGAGCTTGCACAAAAATGTAATTTACCCACTTCTGTACAACTACTGATGTGACAAATACTTGATGGAATGTCATTCGGAGATAGCCAGTAAACCTGAGAACAGAGAACATTGCAGTGCCAACGTTACACTGAGGCCAACATTGTTTATTTTGTCCTCCGAGAAAGGGGAGGTGGGTCGCACGACAGGTTGCAGGAGAGTTGTAGTTTATTAATTTCTGCTTACATTTCTTTGTACTTTGCAGTAGATGAGTTCATCTAACTCGACATCAAATGGTCTGTGTCTAAAATACAGAATAAATGGTGGGCCCTGGAATGAAAAAGGTTGAAAACCACTGCTCTAAAAGACAACGTTTAAACCTTTGAAGTGGTGGGGGAAGATTTGCCAACACAATATACTATAGTATAATAGTAGTATATAATACTATAATATTTAGTATAAGATAATGTACAGGTATAATGCGACATGGAAACCATGATAAGAACAGAACAGAATGAGCAGGAATACACTTGCATCTCATATCATATTGATGTCAGTCTTTCTGGTGCAGCATACAGTCACCATGTCATGGTTATCAATATGCTTATGTAGATAAATGTGTCAGACAGCTGAGGCTTGTCACTACACTCAGTAGGGGACTCAATTCAAACTCTAACCGCAGACTTTGCGGCTCGTAGAAGATTGCTTTAGGAATGTGACAAAAACTACAAAATCTCAACTCTTTCAAGGCTTCACGGGCTGTGTATTGGATTTGAAATTAAGTTATTATTTGGGTGTATAGGTTACTCCTATAACAGTGGTTATGCTATAAGGATAATAAAATAAGCCCCATGGGGACTTGTTTCCATTGCCGTCCGACTAAGATTCAATCTGCTTATCTTATTAAACTTACAGCATGTTAACTAATGCATCTTATGTATAAGTGAGCAGATACATGTACAACCCCAGTTCCGTTGAAATTGGGATGTCAATAAAAACAGAATGCATTGATTTGCAAATCGTTTTCAACCTATATTCAGTTGAATACACCACAAAGACAATATATTTAATGTTCAAACTGATAAACCTTATTGTCGTTCACAATCAAAGATGATGCGAGGTTCACCACTTTGTGAACAATTCTGTGAGAAAATCATCCAACGGTTTAAAAACAATGTTTCTCAACATTCAATTGCAAGGAATTTGGTGATTTCATCATCTACAGTCCATAATATAATCAAAACGTTTAAAGAATCTGAAAACTTGCTATACTAAAGCGACAAGGCCGAAAACCAACACCGAACACTTGTGACCTTTGATCCCTCAGGTGGCTCTGCATTAAAAACTGACATCATTGTGTAAAGGATATTACTGTGTGGACTCAGGAACACTCAGAAAACCATTGTCAGTTTACATAACTTGTCGCTACCATGCAATGCAAAGCCATACATCAGAATGGTTGGTTTGAAAAACAACCAGAAATGCCTTCTCTGGGTCTACTATCATTAGAAATGTGGACTCATCAGACCACAGCACACTTTTCCACTTTGTGTCTAACCATTTCAAATGATATTGTACCCAGAGAAGGCATTTCTGGTTGTTTTTCTGGTTGTTTTTTTATACATTTAGAAACAATGTGAATTGGGACATTCTGCAGATTGAGTAGTTAATGTACTATAAAGTAGGGTTTGATGCCAACCGCCAGTCATTTAGTACTTTAGTACTAACCACATACATTTTGAACCTGTAGCCTACTTAGCAGACTATCACAGCTCCAGACAGAGAAGACCAGCAGCCATGCTGTCGGCTGACAGCTTCTCTGTGAAAGATCGAAACATTTCAGTCCTTGAATTTAGCCAAGCAGATGCTCAATCGTGATTCATTTCACATCTACTCTAAAGCTTGGATAAAGCAGGACTACGTAACTTTTTAAACCACTATATTAGCACGGTATGTGCTACAAACTTTTATAGTTACACATTTTAAGTGGTTTTGGGTTTCATTCCCCTTTAAGCAATAACAATCTTCCTTTAATACATTTCCCTGCTAGGGTTGTATTAATATATATGAGATGATTAGTTTCATCCTGGCTTTTGCCAAGACTGGCCAGTCACAGCACATCCTCACCAGACTCTCTCCTAAATGATTTTTGTCCACTGGCCACTGATGCCCCCCAAAAACATGCTTTAAAATGTTATCAATATGCAGTCCCTATCAGGATGTAACAGTTCCCAATGGGGGGGCAGTAGAAAATGGTATGGGGGCAGCTTCATCGCCCGTGGCGCGAAGCGACATGGGCGATGAAGCCACACCCATACCATTTTTGGCTACAGGACTTTTATTAGGCAAGTAAATCATCAATAATTAATAACGTCAGTTGCAACAGACGCACAGCATGCATAAAGCATTAAATCAATGATTTAATGCTGTTGGTTTAGTGGTGCTACAATTGTAGTTAGTAGCAGTAGTAGTGTTTCAAATCATTTTAAGTATAAGCACTTTAATTTGAAATATCTTAGATTGTTTTGCATGCCATCATGTTTGGTGCGGCCCCCCATGCCTATGCCTAAATCATCCACCCCGACTATCAGTCTGCCCCCCATGTGCCCCCATCTTCTTCTTCCTCTGCTTCTTTCATTGTTTTCATTAAAAGCACAGAAAACTTTTTCTTCTTAAAACACACCATGTGTGCGGCAACGTACTCTGAATTATACTTGGCAAAAACATCTGATTAAATTAGTAAAAAACTCTGATGTGATGCATCATGGTTTAAGCTGGTTCAAATGCCTAGACCTTGGTAAGTAAAGACATGTGGGCGAATGCATGGAAAACAGAGACGTTGAAACCAGTGGTTATCAACTTGTTGGCTGAGGATCACTGCTGGCCCGGAGGGTTATTGTATACAAAAATAATAATAATATTAAAGTGACAGGGTATTGTTTTTCTTTAAAACCTGTCCATCTGTCTATCTTCAACTGCTTATCCATAGTCACAGGAGCAACAACTCCACCAGAGAGCTCCAGTCTTCCCTCTCCAGAGCAACACCTCCTGGGGCCTATTTCACGAAACATGGAATATTAATCTAGGATTTAAGCCAAAACCAGGCTTATGAAAGCCTGGTCTGTAAAGCCTGGTTTAGTTCCGTTCCACTAAAGCCGAGCAAGGCTTAAAATGGGAGGATTTAGCAAGCCAGGATAGTCAAGTCTGGTGAAGAGCACAGCTTGGCTTTTTCTTTATAGACCCCTTTGATAGAAGGCAGAATCAGTGATCCTTCTTCTTCGTGGGGTATTGTGGCAGTTTGCATCCATAATAGTTGCATTACCGTCTCCTTCTGTATGTCTTACTTAGTAGAATATCTTAACTCTATCTCATAGGCTTGCTGCTACATTGATGCAATGACTTAAGCTTCTAAGACAAATACTGATGCTATAATAAATATTTCCACACTCACTCAACAGGGGCCACAATGCATATTACTGTCATTGCAAAAATAGAGCTTGTAGATTGTTTTTGCTGTATTTGAATTGAAATCCTGAATATTTTTTGGCTATTTTTAAATTTGGAATCCTTAAAATTTCATTTTTATTATTTCCAATGCAATTATTTATACTGGTGCTTATGTTTAACTTTATGAACTTTATTACACAGTACAGTGTGATAACATACAGTGACTACAGTACAGTACTGTGCTGTGCTATACTGCACTGTGCCATACTGTAATGTACTGTACCATAATGTACTGTACCACACTGTTTTGTACTATACTATAGGTACTGCATGGTTCTTTGATTTTAAATACAGGGTTTAAATTAGTCATTTAATGGCAATGTGTGCCAATATGTTGTTATTTATCAGTGTACAATATGACTGCAGAACTATAAATATGGCAACATGAACCCATAATAATTGAATTAAGTGTTAAAACTCATCGCAGTGTTAAAACTCATTACACAGTAATGCACAGTAAAGACATCAGGATTAGGTTAAAGCTAGATGTTAGCATAGAAACTAGAAGTTTCCATATTAACTAGTGTGGCATTACCTTCATGAAACCAAATCAAGCCTCAACATATCCATGGTTTGCTGTCCAAGTTAATATGTCAAGATTAACCAGTTTTCATGAAACCAGTTAATCACTAATCCAGGATAAAACATACCAGGATACCTGTGAAATCCTGTCTTAATCCCTAATCCAAGTTTGGTGAAATAGGCCCCTGCTGGATCCTGGGTGATCCATTGAGTTGTGATCCCTACATCTGGGTCTTAGACTGCCTCAGGGTCTACTCTCCTCCCAGTGGGACTTCCATCAACAACATCCTTAGGGAGATGCTCGAGAGGCATCCTAACCAGATATCAGAACCACCTGACCTAAGCTGTGACAACAATAAATAGCGACGGTATAGTCGGTTAGTTAAATTGATGCAAGCCTGGAACACAATCACTTGGCCTTTAAATAATAAACATGCTCAGAAAATGCCTGCAGTGGGTGGGCGGTTTGCCAGTGAATAGATTTTCTAGTTCTTCTATTAAGTAGCAGCGATCTTTGGGTTTTAGGATTACTAGCAATCACAGCTCTCTATCTAAGCCGGGAGGAAAAATGGCTGAAAATTGTGTGTATTAGGGGCAATTTGGCCCATGTGATGGCTCTGTCTCAAATTATGCAGACTCCACCTGTCTTATCTAGGTGTCCTTATGGTTCTATATTTATGTCTTCCCAGGTGTTTGTAAAACAAACAATGGCAAGTGTAAATTTCAATTCTATTTATTTTCCACATGACTGAGAGACAGACCTTCCGGCTGTACTGTATATTGAGCCTTCATCAATGTGAGAGGTTGCCACTGTATGTTTCTTTTCAAAGGGTGGTGATGCACATCAACACCACTGATCACGTCGCGACCACACCTGCAGGTTGATTGCAGACTGGGAGTGGCACTAGCTCTCACACTTCTCTGTCAATATGCAATGCATTTTGTCAATACATTTAAGAAGTACATAATACAAAAAACAATTGCAAACTCTTCTCCATGGAGGAGTTTCTCATGTGTCATCAGCCCTGTGTAATGTGTATATTAGGCTTGTTCCTCAGTCAGTCCTGTTGGTTTGGTCATGTGTCACTGCATTAGTTAGTTTGCATTTGTGATTATAGTTGTGTTCACCTCCTGTTCATTTTGTAAAAAACATCCCTTTGAAAACCTAGAGGGACAGGTGCATTAACTGGCCCTGTAACCAGTGTTAATAATGACAGAATACAAGATGCCACACACTGTCTTCACCTATATGGTAGCTACAGTAAGTCACAATCATCCTCGTGTACAACAAGCAACAGGTAACAGACATCATCACTGGAGGTTATGCAGGAACGCCTACTGGGCTGGCAAAAAAATACTTTCTGGCCGTGACTGCCCATACCTCCAAACAGAAAAGTCCTACCTCAATGCAGGACCTTTTCGCTGTATCTTCATATTAATAGTTCCTCACTAATGTACAATGCCACTATTTCTTTCTACTCGCTCTATGTCTCCTAGGAGGGCTGTGGGCAGTTCAGAAATACATCTTCCATGCACATCATCAACGGGAAATACAAGCTAATAGAAACTGCAGGCTTTCTATTCGTGAAAAGTTGCATTGCGAAAATGGAAGGTTCGCAGATAAAAAATTATCTGCGAACAATGATGCACTCACAGCCCTCAGCCCTCCTGTGAGACACAGACCGAGTAGAAAAATGTGGTATTTTATTATGTACATTTAGTGACCAATCATATGGTTGAACCGTGGTGAAGTGGTAAGTTAAACTCACTTCACTCGCCCTATGGAGGAAGTCAGAGGTGAGGGCCAATCGGAGACACATGCCAGTCTGTCATGTAGAGGGGACAGCTCATAAAGGCTCATAAAGGTGCTATTGTTGTTTATTGTAGTAAGTAAATGATAGAAAAAGACACATAAATACATATTTAGCAGTCAATGATAATAATTTTAAAGTATACATTGGAAATGTGAAATAAAAGTCAATATAACGAGTAATAGGAGCAGATGCATATCATTAGCTAACACTTCAACCATAAAGTGCTACAATATATTTGCACTAATAAAGCAATATTATTATAATATTATTAATTAATATTAATATAATATAAGGGTCTGCCTTAAAACAAATAAAAAGCAATCAATGTAAAAAACAAGTGGGCTATTGAGTACGAATATATAATGTATACCTCTGTTTAGGTTTTGGTCAATGCTGGGATGGCGGTGGTGGCTCAGAGGTAGGGACTGGATGGTAACCACAAGGTTGCCAGTTTGAACCCAGGCTTCCCCAGAGTTAGTGTCGATATGTGCTGGTTTCTGCTGCTATTGGTGTGTGAATGGGTGAATGAGATCTATATTTAAAGCGCTGCCTTGGATAAAGGTGCCATTTACTATTATGCCTGTCTGCTCTGCTTTTGGATCCCCTCACTACACCAGCATGTGACATAAATGCCACACCATAGTACCTGTAGTTTTTATTTCAGAACTAGGCAAAACATCTTGTCATTATGTCATATCTGACATATCTGAATTCAGCATATGTCATTATATACTTGTATGCACCTATATACTGTATGTACAAAAAGGAAGGAAAAAAGAAAGAGACAAAGTTATCCTATTCTCTTTCCTATAACTGGAGTTATTGAAAGACATCATCAAGGTAATCATGGGTCTCATTTCTAGTTCTAATGACATAGTAAGATGTTGGAGGATTTTCCCAGGCATATTTTGGGGTGAGCAACATTGAATGCAAATGCATAATTTGAAAAAAGTGTCCATAGCCGACCATAAGTTTAGGCTACTTGGCTTGGCAAGGTATAGAGGAAAGGAAACCAACCACCCAAATAACAGAATCCCGCCTTGTTTACCTGTTTCTTACCCTTACCATCACGTCAATTATTCAATCTTCTCAAGCAAAAGGCCCAAACACAGCCCTCGAAGGATTCTATCAAAGGAGCGCTGGAGAGCTTTAAAGGGGACACTCATTGACTTTAATGGGATGAACCCATCAGCCATATCTAATAGAAATCGTTGCCTTCAGCGATGAGCTGGCGTGGGATTCAATTACGCGTGGAACACAATGCTTTTACCGCTTCTTAGAAAACTCTAATTCAATCTATTTAGCCAGGAGAATAAACAGATAAATAAAGTCCAAATTAAAACATTTTCAACCATACAAAAGTTTTCTTAGAAAATAAAAAAACAAAAAGTAGACACTTAATTTGATGTTAATTTTGATTTCCCCCCCAAAATAAATAAATAGACATGCCAATGTGTCACTTCTTGTTCTTAACGCGACCCTATGCTGTTTTGTCATCACTTTATGTTGGGTTTTCCAAAACTCAGAGCCTTTTGGAATAGGCCTATGCAAACTTCACTTCCTGGGGCCAGCCCAGTGCATGGCGGTTCTGCTACATAGAATGGGGGACAAGTCCTGGACTGGAAGTAGGCAGAAAAAAACAGCCAGAAATGCATTGGACTCACAGACCAGTTTTAACGATCTTAAAACCCTTTCCTCCCTGTTTTGTACTAGCCTAACATAAACATTGCCAACTTTTCAAGACTTTAATACTTTAAAACAGTTGGCATCCCTAAAATAGCTCTTCTGACTCCAGCTTGTCCCTATTCAGACTGCACAAAACGAACAGCGCTCTAGTGGAGTGCTCAGTTTTCTGCCCACTCAATATCAAAATTCGAGTCTAATCTAGCCAACTAGATCAGTGGTTTTCAACCATTTTCATACCAGGGCCCACAATTTATCCTGCATTTTAGCCACGAACCACCAAAATGGACCCGTAAGGGTCCACGTGGTTTCATTTTACGCGCTCGGGAGTTAGATATCTATATAAGGGTCCATTTGGTTAACAACTGTCCATCATGTAGCTGGGGACCACCTGGAATCCTCTCAGGTACAACTGGTCGTCCCCGGACCACTGGTTGAAAACCACTATGACTATAGCCTACTAGATGGCTCTGCTGCACTAACGCCCTAATGTGCGTTGGTCCGTAGCGGAGGTGTAGCCTGGCTGTGAAAGGCTCTTGAGTCTATGAGGGCAGACAGAGAGCGAGATAGAGAGAGAGACAGCACCCTGCACTGGCGAGCTGGAACGGAGGACACATGCATGCCAGCCCGACTAGCCTACCACATGCAGCAGAAAGTGTTCAATAGGCCTTAATTATATACTATCACGTGGAGGAGGCAATCAGGAGAGAGAGGAAACGGATCCGAATGCTCACATTTGATATGAAGACTGACTGAGAGCAGCCGGAGAAAGAAGGCGAGTCTTAAAAGTTCCTTCAGGATGGGCAGTCTCCCCTCAGACGCATCTGGACCACAGCAGCGACGGCTGGAGACGTGTCCCTAAAGCTTTAACAAGTATGGATCTAGAATATTTAGAATCACTTTTAATCACTTTTTTTTAGTAACGATGATTAGCGATGGTTAGCAACTTTACTTTCTTTTTAATGCCAGTGTTGACACTGATATTTATTTTTTATTTGTATTTTCTTCGGACGTTTTGGAGCAGAGCTGCGCACAGTGCGCGCTCCGACGTTCTACATTATGGACTCCACCACACACCTGCTGTTGAGTGAATTATGATGGCGGCGATTTGACCATGTAGATTTTATACTTTTATTATTGCCTCTCCAGACTTGTCTTTTTCAATTCGGGGATGAATATAGAGTACAGTACCATGTCCATGGCCATCCTACGGTGCCAATTCCGTGCGTAATTCGCGCTCGGGTGTATTTGCTGCCTAACTGCAAGTGAACGTTATATTATTTATTCCACATTCTATAGGAGTGGTTTTCAACCTTTTTGATAGCAGGGCCCACCATTTATTCAGCATTTGAGCCACGGACCACCACTTGAGGACATTACCTCCACAGACCCTAAAACTAAAGATTTCTTTTGCTTTTGTCCACAATACCAAGCCATTCTATGTGAGCCCATGTCTCTGGTTGTGTGTCTCTGGTGGGCTAATTCAGATGGTGAATATTTTAACTCTTGAGAGTGTATAAAATGTTTTATGCTTTCAGGGAGTTACACCTGGTTAACCAACTTTCCATCATTTAGCCTGAGGACCACCTGGAACTCTCTCAAGGACCACTGGTGGTCCCCGGACCACCTGTTGAAAATCCCTGTTCTATAGCATTTGCTTGGCCTGGGGACCACCAGTGGTCCTTGGGAGAGTCCAGGGTGGTCCTCAGCAGGGGCGGATGTAACAATTCCCAATTGGGGGGCAGGAGAAAATGGTATGGGGCGGCTTCATCGCACCCATTCCATTTTCAGTTAAATGGTATGTGTGCAAATGCAAATAAAGCATCAATAAAAATGCTGTTGGTTTAGTGGTGCCACAACTGTAGTTAGTAGCAGTAGGCCTAGTAGTGTTTCAAATAGTTTTAAAATATAAGCACTTGAAATATCTTGGGTTGTTTTGCATGCCATCATGTTTGGTGGGGCAGACTGGGCATGCCCATGCCTAGATCCGCCCCTGGTCCTCAGCCTGTAAGATGATGGATATTTGGTAACCCAAATGCACCCTTATAGATGTTTAGGTACTGGGAGCGTAAAATGAAACCAAATTATGGCTTCAAACTTTCCGTGTGTGTCTCTCCCACTTCATTCCAGCTCATGTATGCGGAGGTGTCGGTGCAGTTCCCTGGGAGGAGAACAGTCGCTCATGCGGCAGCAGGAGTCCACGTTGTGATCCAAACCCTCGTGGCCGTGTAGAGCGCGTTAACGTTAACGGGCCGGCTGGTGCAGGCCAGGGGGCCACAACAAGGAAACATGAACATCCAGGTCCAGCCAGAACACAAACTGTCGTCGGTGGCCCCGCTGAAGCAGTGCAACGTGGAGAAAAAAGACGTGGAACTGATACTAGTCAAGGACCAGAATGGAGTCCAACAGTACACCAGCTCCACCATCGTTCCGACCCCGCGGTCGGGTCCTCCCTCCTGCCCCGACGGGGGGGAAGAGCGCGAGACCTGGGGCAAAAAAATCGACTTTCTGCTGTCGGTCATTGGCTTCGCGGTGGACTTGGCCAACGTGTGGAGATTCCCTTACCTGTGCTACAAAAACGGTGGAGGTGAGTTGGCACGAGCCCCGGGGATGTTTGGAATACAAATAGTAGCCTTTCATGTAACTATGTGCAGGATACACATAATAGCCCAGCCTAGTATATGAAGGTGCAGTAGGTTCACTATAGGTTGACCAGATGATGCCCTCCTTAGCGTGTATGGGACGCATTATTTCAAGTCCCACTTATTGAGACCCTGTCCCACATTGTGACCTGGCAGGCATCAGTGATCATATTCTCTAATAGTTTTAGGGCTCCATTTTCGTTAACTCCTAAACCCCTTATCATTTTTGTACAATTTTGAAAAACTTTTTTGGAATAGTTCAACGTGCCAATCTAATATCTTTTTAATAGTTTAAAAAGGCAAAGAAGTTAAGGGATAAGGGGTTTAGCGCCAACGAAAATGGAGCCTATAGTCCCCTAATAGTTGGCTAAATCTCTCTTATTGTCTCTTTTCCTGCTAGATGTGTTTAAGTTTGGCACAAAAGCAAAAAAAGTATTTATCTATCTAAAAATAGCACTGGTGGCCAACTGCAGATGGAGAGGTGCACTATTCACTCCAGATAGGCCACATTGCACATGCACTGCATGTCGTATCAAATATAGCCGTGCATTTTGAGCTTGTAGATCTGTTATTTTTCCTAAAATTTTGAATTGAAATCCTGAATTATTTTTTGAAGATGACATCAAGATTTTAGTCGTAATTCGCCCCATCCCATCACCCCACTTGCCCCACACATGCAATTGAACGGTTTGTAAGTGGTCATCTGAAGGTTCCCTTCAAAGGATCAGCAATGTTCTACATTTAGATTAAAATGTTCCCATATGGGGCAAAACATCCGTATCGTCCAGTCATTGCAAGCTATTTTAGATTTCCATGTCATATCGCTGCACACAGGCTCAGTTATTTTAATCACATAATAGCTTTAATTGTATAAACTGCATTTCACATGCCTTAAAAAGAAACCACTTCATTCCACTAGAGGTTTATTGTCATTGCATTAAAGTCAGCTACTGTGGAGAAGAAAACCTTTAGACAGGCACAGGTTTGATGTTTAATATCCTAGTCACTTTGTAGCACTAAAGTCTTTAATACGTGACCATTTAGCCTTTCCATTGCTGAAAGGGCTCAGACTCTGATATTGCACTTTGTAAGATGTTCTGAATACAAGTGAACAGTGCTCAAAAGATTAAAATTATTATGTAGGCTAGAGGGAAAAAAAACTGTTACCCTGCACATGTATCACTCATGCATCTACAAACTGCACTTTCTTGAAGACAATTAAAAGTCTCTAAATTCTCATCTATCTTGCATGAGATACAACGGTGGCACAGCATTAGCCTAAAATCAAAGTTTAATTTACTGCTAGGCTACTTACCAGAGTGTATTGATTGCAAAAAAAAAGAGAGCTAAGAAAGCAAATTGAACCGAGAGCCATTTCTAATTCTCTGCATCGGGAGTATGACAGTTCAACAAGAAAAACGTGCGGTTTTAATGAGACTTCTTGTGCCTCGGGCATGCAGCAGTTGTGACAAGCTAAGTGTGAATGTGTTGGTGGGCTGCCTGCTGTGCTAGTGTGCTGTGCTGCGTGCACGTCACTTCATGTGGTGAAAATAAACATTGTGAAAGGTCTGCTCTACTGTGGGGTCAATCGTACAACTGTGTGCAATTGTGTGATCCGTTTGACCTTCACATACTGTAAATAAATGTATTTAGAAGGGTATTGAGCTAATGTTAAGTGTGACATACTTTATGTACTGTAACTCTGCCCATGTAGCACGTGGCATTAACCTGCAGAAATACCGTGCCTTCTATATCGCTGTATGTTGGTGTTTTCATTGTTTGTTTTGTTTTGATGCGGTCAGCCGGGGCGCCCAATGGAAGGTACTTGAACTGGTTGGAATAACGTATACCTTCCACGCGCTACGTCCAACCAGGGAAACCCCCCCCCCCCCCTGTCAGGTGAAAAGAAGGCGGCACGACTCCTCATGCATTGAAATTATGTTTTAATTCCGTAGATGAGGACATTCATTTCCAGTATGCTATACTGTATGTACAGTAAGTAATATGTAATATGTATTTGACCATGTCCCTCCAACACAAAATATTTTATAGGCATTCTGCCAGTGGATTTTATATCAAATATACAGCTCCATTAAAGTCTGATTTCCCACAATGTATGGAAGTGAATAATATTTGCAGCGCAATGTTGCAGTGCAACATTGCAACTTTTGGCTGTCTTTAACACTGAAGTTGATATTCGACCTGTATGGTCCGACTAACACATTGACATTTTAGACACGGCAACTCGCCTACCGTCATCGCCTCGCCTACCGATCTAGAGACAATGCCATTGCTAGTATTGCTACATCAGTAAACCCCAAGCTCCCACACTTTGAGAAAGACGAGGTCCAGTGAGTGCTGCTGTTCATACAGGGTACATTACAACTCAGTGTTCATTACCATTATCACCCGCATACTCATTCAGACACCAAGCTAAAAATGGTTCTGATCACAGGACCCCCCCTTCCCTGTACAAGTGTACAAACGCCACAGTAATAGGCTTGATTACAAACTATGATGAAACAACATAGAGGAGGGAAGTGGACATCCAAAGAAAGATCTAATATCTAACTACAGGAGGCTTCAGAGATCATTCTCTCATCCAGATCGGGACAATGCAGTGGAGAGGTCCTACTGAAATTCTCTCCTGGGCGAGGAGAGATCTTCACACCTGTGTGAACTGAGCAGTGCATACATGTATTGTTATAGTTACCATACTGCACTGTGCTGTGCTCTGAACTGTATTGTAGTGTGGTGTGGGATGTGCCCAGGGGATTGGCCCAGTTCAGGCAAGCCTGTGTAGACAGACAAATGCACCATTGGATGTGATCTCCCCCATCAAAGCCCTGTCTGACAAATGCTGTGTCAGCAAAGCTTGTGGAATCATCAAGGATCCAAGCCACCCGGACCGCAGACGGTTTGAGATGTTGCCGCATGGAAAACGGCTGCTCGTTTTCAAACCTACTGGCAATAGTCCGCAAAAAAGCTTCTTCCCTTAATCCCTCGTGCATTCAGGTACATGAACGAACAGACCAGAGCTACAATAGAACGATCCAAGGCAAAGGAAACGCCATCAGTGAAATGTCCACTTGAGCTCCAGAATGCCAATGTTGTGGTGAACATTCACGAAAAAGTCATCTCCATGTTCAAAGGGTGTCACAACGCAGCATGTTTGGGGCTTGAAGATCGCCTAAATTTGGTGAAGAGATCTGGAGTAGACGAAAAAAGTCAGAGCACAGTTGTACACAAATGTCGCCCGGTTGGTCTTCAAATTGTTCATTCTGTTGTTTCAGGTGCCTTTCTGATCCCTTATCTCCTATTCCTGTTTATCGCGGGGATGCCACTGTTCTACATGGAGCTGGCCCTGGGTCAGTACAACAGGGAGGGGGCGGCTACCGTCTGGAAGATATGCCCCATCTTTAAAGGCAAGTTACACACACACGTCACACACACACACACACCCCCCCACACACACACACACACACACACACATACACACGTTCATGTACGCAACCACATGCACACACATCTGGCTCTCTCACCTCTCAACCTGTGCCACTCACGTGCACTTTCTTCAGGGTCTTGACCTTATGTTTTGCTCCACATTTGTTCACCTATCCCTTCTGCTGGTAGCGGCCAGTCTGTGTGTCGTGGCTCTCCCATGCTCACTTCGCCTCTCCATGTTTCATGATCTTTATTTCTGCTTGTTCCTGAAACCTTTAGTCTTCTACTACTTTACAAAATGCCACACAGTCATGAGTGACAGGTTGCAGGCATGCGCGCACAGTCACACACACACACACACACACACACACACACACACACACACACGCACACACGCACACACATGCATGTACGCAGGCACACACACACACGCATGGAGAGAGACAGCCATTCTGTTAGGGACCTGTCATAGAAGATTTATGTTGTAAATCCCGGAGTGTTTACTTTTGCTCGTTCTCTGGATTGGACTACTTCTGAATCTGAGTCATATTTATGAAACTGAGTCATGTTTTGTTACTCTTGACTGCATGGTAAAACCTGATGTGTTCATTTAACTATGAGAGTGTATAATTTATGAGTATGTGCTGCTTGTGCAAACCCTGGCAAGGCTTTTGAGATTCTCAAGTGGGCCTTGATCCACAAAAGGTTGAGGATTACTGATATAAACCAGTGGTTCACAGATCCACCAAAGGGTCGTTGGGGGCGTTCCAGAGAGTACATAGTAAAAAGAATTAGAACCCAAATGGACCCTTATCATACTGCAACTCAGGGAGTGTACTTGAAGTTGAATGAACACCAAAGATTGTAGATTGCGGGTCCCAGAGGTCATGGTATCAAATTAGGGTCTGTGGTCTGGCTAATCAAATGCTGGGGGGATCTTGAATGTAAAATGGTTGTGCTTCACTGCTTGCTCTCTTATGGGGCCCTTGACATACAGTATCCTTTCTAAAATAAGGTCTGCAGTAGCCTGGCTCCAGCCCTGAAAAAAATAAAAAAATAAATAAATATTACCTTATTTTATTCCCCTGCGATTCAAGGACTGGCTGTCTACTAGTTGAAAATCCAACTACAGCATCTGATTGGCCAATAATCCTGTCACTCAACAGTGTCAAACAACAAACATGACGGCCGCCACTACCCTTACTATTCTGATTTCTGATTTCTGATCGGTTATGTCAATTTGGGGGGGTCTGGACATGAAAATGGATTAGAACCCCTGATCTAAACCACGGTGTGGTCCTCAGGTGTGGGATACACGGTGATCATCATCGCTCTGTACGTGGGATTCTACTACAACGTGATCATCGCCTGGTCCCTCCACTACCTGTTCTCCTCCATGACCAAAGACCTGCCCTGGCTCCACTGTGGCAACCCTTGGAACAGCGTCAACTGCACCGACCCCAAGGTCATCAACTACTCTTTCCTAGGCAACGAGTCCTACTCCAAGTACAAGATCACACCGGCAGCCGAGTACTATGAGTAAGTAGACCCTCCGCTATTTGAATCTGAATGCAAATACTGTCTGCGTCTGTAATATTATGGTGTCTCACAAATTAACCCCAAAATGATGCAGAGCATCTCTCTCCATGAGAGATGCTCTTACTTCGCGCTCTGTGAAAATAGCCAATCATTGTACAACATTTGACAGAATTGCAATGTTTGTGGTTCGATCCCTTGGTTACCATGGTTACCTCCGCCATCAGTCTGTGAAGGTGTGTATGTGTGTGTGTGTGTGTGTGTGTGTGTGTGTGTGTGTGTGTGTGTGTGTGTGTGTGTGTGTGTGTGTGTGTGTATGTGTGTGTGAGTGTTGAATGGGTGAATGCAATGCACATTGTAAAATGCTTTGCATTAAAGGAGCCCCCAGTGATTTGGGCGATTTTGGGGGGCCGGGGAAATGGTGCACCGCGGTAACAAAATATGCACATGCTCTACAGTGGGGGAACCCACAACAGGCCAACAGCATGTGCACCAAGGCCCGCCTCGCTGAATGCTGATTGAAGGAAGCCCTCGGCTTCCCTGACTGGATGAAGGCTTTGTCTCCCAAAGCCCACAATGAAACTTTTTTTGGCACCTGTAGTTCCCTGGGGATAGGGAAGAACTCCTTATATGGTTATCACACTCTATAGTAGGAAGGATTATCACAACAAAAGAACAAAACAAGTGATATTTCAATGGAAGTGGAATCACTGACTATACCTGTACATTTAAAATCCTTTAAAGGCCTATAATTCAGGCTTAAAAGGATCCCTGTCTAATGAGATAAACATCACTTAAAACATTATACTTTCCCTATATAACTAAAATAAACAAATAAAACACCAATGGCATCTTATTTCTTTCATAAATAGAGACTATTTCACTCAGCAGGAACTGCTCCTGGCGCAGGATGATGATGTCACATGTGATCTAGCTCTATGGAATATATGGATGAACATGCTCAGGTGACATCATCATCCTGCGACCGGAACACCTCCTATTGAGTGAAAGATTCTCTATTTATGAAAGAAATAAAGTGTTGAAATAGTTTTTATCTGCATGTTTTAGTTATAGAAGGCAAGTATAGTGTTTTAAGGCATATTTGTTTTCTTAGCCAGGGATCCTTTTAACAACATGTCGCTGATGTCAGGCAGAAACCACTTATCACAAAAAGCCATATCCAATCCTCTATGCCACATAGAATCCTTTTATGTTTTCCTGTAAATTAATTCCGTAGTTTTTTTTTTTTTTTCCTTTTGTTGTTTTCTCCTCGTCCTCAAGTAAAGCGTCTTTGAGATGTTATTGTCTCCATCAAGAGACCTGACTGTTCAAGAGACCTGTCCAAGAGACCTGTCCATCCATCCGTGTGTCAGACGGTATGTGTGAATAGCTAATCTCCGGAAACCATTGGCCCGTGAACAGATAATCCCTGGCACCATTGGCAAGATCGGTGTGAAACTGTGCACACTCCTGGATGCCAGAGCCTGAGAATGCCAGAGAACGTCTGCCCTACAGAATCTTACCAAGCATCACACAAAACTCAATCATACAACGTACATTTTGACCCAAATGTAAATAAAAAATCTGATCTGCACTCTCTTTAAGGCGATGTTTAGACACATTGGGCTCGATTTTGAAGGTCTTAAGTTAGGTCGTAGGAGGTAGAATTTAAGACGAGCGGGCATGGCAAATGACTATGTGCTATTATGAACTTCATAACTTTGACTTTGCACCTGGTCTAAGGCGCTAAAATGGCCCTAAATTAGTCATGGGTGTGTTTAGGGCATCACCTCCATCTACCCAATCAGCGTGGTCCGTTTCCCTTCCCTTTCCCTTTTAACAAGTCACATGATCACCTTGCCAAGAGATAAGACACAAGAGTTAAGAGATAAAAGCTAAGAGGCCAGGGGTCTCTACAGCCAAATCTTTTTCTCTATGTAAAAAATAATTTTAAAAAAGGAGTGTATAGCCCAGTGGTTTTCAACCTTTTTCATATCAGGGCCCACTATTTATTCAGATTTTGAGCCACGGAACTCCATTTGATTTCAGGCCCAGAGACCCCAAACTAAAGATTTCTTTTGCTTCTGCCCAGGCTTGATTTCGGAGAAAACAAAACAGGCAAACATACAGATCAAAATGACCATTGTTCTACATTCTCTATAGTTTTGTAGACTTGGGCTAATTCAGATGATGAATATTTTAACTCTTGAGAATGTAAACATGAAACCAAATGGACCTGTACGGTGTGTGTTTGGTTTTATTAGGTCAAGGTTCTTAATAGCGTGAGTGCATAGCACCTGGGAATTAACCTGAATTAACATATGGATGCTAATATATGAGGGGATGTCTTAGGTCTTGAGTTTTGCATTGTGTTCTGCTGGGTGCCAAGTTCAAAATAGCGATTTTGCTTTTGAGCCTCCCGGTAGGTCTTATTTTGCCAGTTTTATGACGTGTGTCTTTTGTCTTATAATGGAAGGTCTGGTATCTGGGATTTTATTTGTTTATTTAGTATTTATTGTTTGATTAGTTAAAAGACAAAGAATACTTGGACCCGGCTACCACTACGCTGGTGATAACATTGACTGCATACGTTGTAACGGAAGCTTGTGGTTTGTAAGAAGCTTTGTAGTTAGGGAGTTCATGCCTGGCATGCATTTTGTTTTTGTCTTCAGGGTGGTTCTTAACCACTCCTCAATAGTTGTGCCCCAGACATTAGATATCAATCTAATGGGCTGGCTACTGCAAGACTGTAATGGAAATATAACATTATCAGATGCTGATAATGTTAGTCTTTCTATTCTAAGCATTATTCACATCAAAGCATGAAGCTAAATCTATGCAAGCATGTACTGTTAATTAAAATAACAGTGGTCAGCATCCACGGGATGTGAGACAGCTCAATCTAATGTGTTACCATTGCCAAAGGGATCGACCTGTGTTTAATTAACTACAATTAACTACAATAAGGATGGGTGTTACTGTTAAGGTTAGGCCTAATGTGTAAAAATAATTGTAAACAGCTCTATGGGTACAGACCATAAACGTAAGGCTTTATATAGTTTACCCACACGAACACCACAGGCGATGAGAACAATGAGCTGCTGGAGTGTGTGTGAGAGTTTACAACTTTATGAATGGCCTTGGGGGGTGTGTGTGTCGATTGCCGGTGCATGTACGACAATAGGTATTGGAGATACCGGACTGAATCGGGGACGGGGACGAGTCCGACACTACTGTACCATTAAAATAACAAACATGGGACGGCGCCACTGTATATACAGTACATTCACTTTGTATAGTTCTGTGAAGGACAAAGCGGTAAGCGATTCCTGTGCACACGTGTCTGTGGAAGAGGGGGGGCTTTGTGAAAGAGGCTGTAAAGAGAGTGTTTAAGGTCAAGTTTAAAAAAAAGAGCTGTAAAAAAGGGGTGTTCTGTGGTGGACAGATCTGGTCCGCAGGTCAGTGCAAAAGAGTTGCATGTTTCCTCTCTATTCTCTTTCTTCATGTCTATTTTTCCCATTCCATTTGCCAACGGCCTTGCCATTACTTTGTCAAATCCCTCTACGTCCACCCATGAGCATTTTGCACTATAAAAAGGCCTACAGTACAGACAGATGCAGTGTTTGAAGCTCAGGGGGAAGAAGTCCAGCATCCGTTTTCACATCAAAGACAGTCTAGACTGGATCTACGGCATACAGAGGAAGTAGTCTGAGATGACTCGGAGGACAATAGGCTCTTTAAGCTGCCACATTTTAAGAACGCTAACCCCTTACCGGAAGTATGTCTACTATAACACAATCGCTGTAGCTGTGAAAAGCATTAGGCAAAAACAGCCATCCGCAATGGAGATGGGTTACCATGGTGACGCGTCTATGCACCATGTGTCAAACAGGCATCGTGGACACTATGTTGTAAAAGTAGGTTCTGTTGCAGTAGGAACGACTGCTACGGCAAGCAGGTTTGTCTATCGAGCACTGATCGAGTTCCTGTTGCCGTTGTAGAGACATCACCGCCCTAGGCTTAAAGTCCCTATTGTGAGGGTCAACTCACGTAGCTTTCCTTTCCCCTTGTATCCCGTCTTGTCACATTTTGTCATCAATCATTTCTCTATTGTATCCTTACAGTTTTGAACATTACAGACATCACATTGTTCTCTTTGTACACTATGTGTGCTGATGAGCATTCATGCTTACTCTGAGCTTGCATTTGTAAGTCGCTCTGGATGAGAGAGTGTGCTAAGTGCCTAAATTGTATATTACAAATGCCTCATCTTCAGCTCATGTGCGCAGTAGCAGAGCATAAACAAAGCATGCTGGCCATTATGTCACATGCGGCTAAGCATGGAGATTAAAGATCCTCCCCGTGCCTGCTGTGCCCTCTCTTGATATCACAGAATTTTCAATGATTTCAATCATTCGCAGGAAAGAGAGTGAGGCAGGATTTTCTGACTCTCAATATGTGATTCCTACACTTTGGTTTGGTTAGTCCAGACTAGAGATTGCAAGGATGGGAAGCCCTTTTTGGGGTTTCACCTTCCAAGACTGGAATTCATTTTATGTACAGTACAGACTAAATGGATAACATAAATAAAGTAACATTTACTTTACCCATTTACATATCAGGGACCTTTAGTTAATTTTATATTTCTACACCACATATTATATTCTTAATTCACTAGAGTTCACTTACACAACAGGCTTTGGGTAAAGAAAAAGTTCACAAAGTGACTGTGTTGTGTGGCGTGCATCAACGTATAAATTAGGTATTATGTCGGTGATGGGGAGTGTGAGTGGCCAGGCTGTTTTCACAATTGAGTTTAGTAGAGCGTGTAATGAAAGGAAATTGAGTACAGGTACCTTAATGAGACTTCGAGACTACTAGTATGACTTCATTTCGCCAAAACAATATTTCTCATCATACATGATATAGCAATATACTGGGTAGAAACAAGCACGTAAACAAAAATAAATAAAGAGGGATATGTGAATTTCTTGTTACCATGTACCACCCCAAAATATAGGCAATCTACACAATCACGAATAGACAGAACAAATTGCTCCCGTACAGTAACTTAAGTCTGTTTAATTTAGGCTTTGCGTCTTTGCCAATTTGTTCTTTCTTCTTCTCTAAACCTAAAAAAAATGTTGTCGAAGTAGCTTCCTACAAAAACATAAAAATATTCAAACAGTGCTGTGCATCATCACATAACGGTAGCTGGTACTTTAAGCACCTCTTTGCTGGCCTTAATGTTTGTCCACTATCCTCTCTGAAGTCTCAGGATGTGCTGAGCCCTCATTAACTACAATCAGGCTTTTAATATATGACACCTTTCTGGATTTAATGGCTCAACTGGCTAAAAGACAGGGTAGCCGTGTCCTTCTCCATCCCTATCAGAGGTTATAACTCGTTTGTTCACCTTCTTTCATCCTCTGTCCTAATTGGGCGTCTCAGGAGAGGCCCAGACAATAGAAGTGGTCCCTGCAGGCCAAGTGCCAAATCACAACAAATTCTCAAGACACTTTACATGTAGAGCAATGTAGAGCACTTTACATGTAGAGGACCGACGGGTCCCGAGCAAGCGATTTTGCGACAGTGGTAATGAAAAACTCTACTTAAGTGGAATAAATGTCAAGCTAATGCATGGACAGTGCAGTGAAAGCCTTGCAGCATTTTCTGAGCTATTTGAAGCTTGGACAGATGTTTTTTGTCTGTGCCCTGACAGCCTATACATCCAAACAAAAACGTCCTGTCAGATAGCATTAAACAATGTTAATCTCACTTTGCCACACACTTTATTCAATTATTTATATGTACACTATATATATATATATATATGAAATGATACCCAGTAGGGCTGCAAAAAATATTCCATATTCGAAATAATATTCAAATATTAAAATGTCAAGAATATTCGAATGTCATAAATGAAAGGTTGAATTTAAAGTAAATAGTAATAAAAATGCTCTGGCCACACAAGCTAAACCGTTATACAAAAATAGGCTATTAAGATAATTATGTATCATGATTGATGATTCATAATTATGAAGCATGAATCATGGTCAGGACAGAACGAATTGGTGACGTCTTGATTATGGACACAAATTCTGTCCACTAAAGGCGGACGTCCCTGGATTAATCAGAGAGTGTCAGATTGAGGCCCATTCAATCATAATTAGTCAGATCTGGCCGAGAATAGTTAGCTATAGCTTTATTATTTCAACTGATGTCCTGGATATGACGTAAAGATCATCCCCATATGGGCTATGATCTGGCCTAGTCTTGAACGTTATGATGACGTTCTCCTATACTCCAGTGACGTTCAAGACTAGGCCAAACCTTAGTCTGACCTCAATCTGACTCTGATTCATCCAGAGATGAATCTTGATCTGGCTTGATCGAGACGTCACTATCATCCCGGTCCTGACTGTGTTTGCTGGGTAGTAATTAGGAATTAACCATTATAAGACACACTCAGTTATATACAAAGTCAAATGGTGCACTGCCCTGATCTTGACTGAATTTGTGCTATTTATATAGTACAATCTTACAGCGACCACACATTATCTACTCAGGAATAAAAAAAAAAATCTAGTTTAAATTTTGATTTGTCGGAATTTTCATTGCCACAAGTTGTAAGATTATAGACCAGAAACTTTAGCTAAGTGCCAAACATGAACTGTTTTTTTTGCAAAATGTCCATCTATTTTTTGCAGAATGTCCATCCATTTTGTGTTGCGAGTATGAAACTTGTAGATCTGCTGTTGTCAAACGTTTTCCCAAGACTGCTGGAGTTTAAGTGGTTAACTGTGCCCTCCGGACAGCTTACAGAGTGATTGATTCTTGCCTTGTATTTATTGATTTCCTGTCAAATGATAAGCAGCCACAGCCGTTTGGTATTTAAAAACGCTGTGCTTGTTTTGATGTGTCCCTGTACGTATAAACACTGACATCCGCCTCGACCTCATAATTCAGAACTAATGCACGTCTGATCCCATTTAGGTCTTAACCTCATTTCATTTCTTCTATAAAGTTAGATTGATCTCATTATTGCTAATGCCACCTATGAATTTATTTGTCTGACCTCAATTAAATTGCCCCTGTTTTCACAACACCTTTTTTTCACATCTTTGTTTCTGCTAACTCGATCCTAACTCCCCGTTTTTCACTTTTGCCTCCAATGAAAATTAAAAATGATTTACACCAAGCTGTTGGCCTTAAAAATAGCTATTAGACTGTTGTCTCTGTGGAGTCCCAAGGTCCCTTTACTCTGTGAGAACACTTTGACTTCCATTTTAAAAGGCCAAATCGAGTCCAGCAGTTTGGAACAAGATGGGCACCAATGCATGTTTCCTGCTGCCATGCTATAATTAATTAATTTGCAATTCATTCTTGCTTAAACCTTGAAGTCGCTCCAGTGAATAGTGTGACTGGCTCTGAATTTAACACAATGCAGATCATAGATGAACAGTGAAGGTTGTGTTCAAGGACGGCTAGACCCTTGTTTTTTAAACATGCAAAGTCACAGAGGCAGCAGGCCAAATTCCAGACTGGAACTGGAACCAAAGCTTCAGGTGTTTTCTCTCTGGCGAGAGTTTGATCTCCTGGCCAGCGTCTATCAGGCAGCTAGATTCAAAAGCCTTTGGCTTCCTGGAGAGAATCATCCAAAACTAAAATATCCGTTTCAGTCAAAAAACTCAATCATGGGGCCATTTAATATAATGCCATACATCATGATAGATGGCAGCTTTATCTCATCAGCTGGGCAAGTAAAACAGCTGTTGACCATTATAGCCGTCCATGATGTTTTGTTATTTTGTTGGACTCACTTATATTACTACACAACTGAATTGTCTCATTAAGTGATTTGACCACAAGGGTAAACTAGTAACAAAATATTACTTTCTATGAGCACATCCACTCATCTATAGCTTCATTGTGCCAAGAGTCTAAGAAATGTATGACCTGACGTTGCATTGTTACCACAGCAAAGAGTCCATATTTACCATGGGTCATCAATATGTCTACACAGACATGTCTGTGGAAAAGGCTTTGTCTTGTATGTGGCACATTTTAGTGTTTTGCCATTATAATAGTCTTACTTTGATCATACTGTGTGACCCAATTATTAAAATCCAGTCTATGCATTACAATCCACTACTAGTAGTAGTATTTTAGACTAATTGAATACCTTAAGTTATTAGCATAATTAACAATAAATGGCTAAACCAGCTTGTATACTTATAGTGTCTCCAAATCTTAAAAAAGTAGAGCATTCGTTTCTCACCCCCTGAAAGTTGACTTATTAAATAAATCAACTTTCAACAAGGGTGAGAAACGAATGTGTCTGGACTCTGGAAGATACTGTACGTGGCAAAGGCTGACGGGCTCGGGAGTTGAACCCGCGGCATGCCGTCGGGCTGGCTTAGCAGCCTACGTGCCCAGACGACTGAGCCAACTGTCTGGGCCTTCAGATGTCCTTCTGATGGATTTTTCTATGCAGTCAATATTTCTATCTTCCAACAAATCGCTTAGAATGTGACCCAAAGGACCGTACACTATTAATAACTATGGTGAAGAGACTTTTCTTTAACCCCGGCATTTACAATGAGTTAAACTATGTATTTTGAAGACAGGGGATATTTTAGGTTTGTTTTGAGCTTTGGTAGGGCGTTGAAAGAGGTCATTCCACTTAGCCAACCAAATGAATAATGAATATAGGCCATTACGCTGATCATTGATTAATATTAAACCAATCAATAACTCACATTGACTGAATCTCTAATCTTGCTGGCATTAATTTGCAGGAAACACAGCAATTAAATACATATTGAACCAACACTCTTATCTTATCCCTAGAGAGCAATGCATGTGCATCCACATACACCTTCGAAGCAGAATTTCTCTTCTTAAAGTATTTTTTGTGTTTTTGCCCTCTACTCTTACTTGTCTTGATCTCTGCTATTGCTTGGCATACTATGCAGTCTTAGATCCGGCTTGTGTCTCGCATGAGCAGCACAGAGATCAGTGTTTCTTACTTCCAGATGGGTTGTAAGGTAACATCTTAACCACAGTTTTGTTATACCTTAACCTAATGACAATAAAACCACATGAAGCAACAAACAAGCAATGATAAAGATATAGAGCAGACACTCAGCGATCTTGTTCCAGATGTGCCCTGGCATTAGCTTCAGTTAATGGCAACTCCAAAATTATTGTGCAGCCAAAAAAGCTTTACAGGCCTGCCTTTGTCCAGATTGAGCTGATGATAGCTGAATATATTTAGTCTCTTTTATATTAGACTTGCTTGTGTTTGCCTACAGCGGTCCCTTTTCTCCTAGTCATACTTCCTCCCCATTTTGTGTTTTGTCACTGCTGTTGTAATCTACCGATTCAACTACCAGTGAAGAGCAACCAAAAGGGGAATAAACAGCATGTTGAATACCGGGCGACGAAAACATTTGGGACACTTTCCTGGGTGTGTTTATCTTATGTGGTTTTAGATAGAAGATTTTAGCTGTGAGGTTCATTGCACCAAATCATTATGGGAATTTTAGTTCAGGAAGTAAGGCCCCGTCACAGGCTCACTGCTAAATTGGCAAGAGTGGCGCTAGCTGCTGACTTACCAGCAAAAACATGGCTATGTAATGTGAATCAAGCAGCCTCTGCCCGACTCATTTGTAAAGTGACATTTTTAAATCTGCTGAACTCTAAAATCAGGCTGGAACCCAGGCTATTCATTAACGATTTAGTAGACCACCTTCAGACAACTGTAGGATACAACATACTGGTGTTTTATTCCCTCAAGCTCAGCCTGACAATGACCCAAACTGTGGGTTGTGTGTTAAGAGATATTTCACTTAAAAATAAATAAATAAAGAGGATTAAAAAGGTGATTATTCAGCCCCCTTCCTACACAAACACATAACTTAAAACTTTAACCATAATAGATTAATTGAAACACCCATTTTTTCTGGTATTTCCTCCTAATACTTGTAGCAGACCCAGCTGGCAATAAGGAGTTGAAGCTAAACTGCTGATTTGACCAATTTATTTAGCATCTCAAGCATGAAAATTGAAAAGAAAACATACCATACACAGCAACAGATAGCTAAATACACATTGCATCAATAATTTCATAGGTTTACATTTCCTAAAACTGCATCAACATAAAATTGCACCCATCCCATTAGCTACATTTGATTTCCAATAATAGTACAATCAATGCATCCTGGACTATAATTCCATCAGTCCACCACAATGCACATTAAACCATTCAGAAAACAATGCAAATCTAAACAGCCGTGAACAGTAACAACAAAACATCAAACACAATAATACCTTCTTCCCCCCTTTCCAGCCAGGCACTAATTCCTTTTTGTCCAACTCAAGTGTTATGTCCATTTTAGGTCGATTATCATGTTTCTTTGTCCATGTTGATGGCACCAAACATTTCTACATTGCTTCTGTAACAAACATTTCCTCCATGCTGTCCTCCACTAAGGAGGCCTTAAATAGCCCTATTGTGGCAGAAGGAATAACCTAGCTTCTGCTTCCAGCCACACACTTCAAAATAAAGGTCTAGCCTTCCTGGGTTCCATTACAATGCATGAAGGGGAATGGAATTTGATTGACAGTTTTCAAGTATTTTTATGTATGGTGTATGTTGATTTGGAAAATGTACCAGCCTCTGTGCCATGCTGGCGGGGACTAAATACTAAAACAATATTTTAAAAATAAATGAAAACAGTCATTTCACGTATTAGGAGGACAATATCAGTCACCTGTTTTCTTTTCTTTCTTTTTTTGATGAATATATTATGGTTAAAATGAAGTATGAAGTTATAATTTGGTTTGGGTACAGGGCAACTAAAAATAATAATATCTAAATACTGAATCAAGTAATGTAAAAACTGTATGAGGTGCTCACATGAGCTAGTGTAGATGGTACAGTATATTGACCAAACTTTTTTTTAAGTGAAATATCCCTTTAACTCAAGCCTTCTTTATCTTCTTTTTTTCTATCACTCACTATTTGACAGGGGTTATGAATCAAATACATGAATGCATGGATATAGTAAAAACACTGTTATCCTTAAACCAAAGAGCTCTTTGGTCGTGGTACTTAGTGGTCCGATATACATCCTGCACATTTAATGAAAGCATTACCAAACACTTTAATGAGAACACATGGTTTCCATAGATGCTGAATCGTGAAGCCAGTAGTATTTTCCTTAATGTCAGGAATAGCCAGAGTTGATGAATGACCTTCATTAAACAGTTCTTCTTCACATATAGGGACTAAAAAGATTGCTACGCTTAATTTCACTTCAATCTCATACACAATTTAACACATTTGTTGAATGCATTAGTTTTAAGGAGAAGGAGGAATACCTTTTATCAGGACAAACACAGATTTATGCAGGCCCCTTTATAGTCAAATTCACGGGCCGGTTTGTGCTGTGCCGAATGAGATTCAAATAAAACAAAAGGCCAACTTTGACAGGAGGGAAACCATTCCCGTGAACATTCCAGTCAAAGTACAGACCATTCTAGACCCTTGAGACAAAGGCATTTGAAACCTCTTTGTATATATTTTTGGTTTTAACGCATGACACACTTTTTCCTACTCGACGTCAATGGCCAACTGTAGGAGAGAGGAGTGTGCCAAGGCCTGGAGTAAACCGATACCAACCGACTAGCAACGTTGTGTGTTGGGATAGCATCATAACCAGCTCACCGGGACAGATAAGACTGACTGTGTTTAGAGTAACTGGGCCAGAGGGACCTGGATTGATGTTAAAGGGGAGCTTTTCCTGGCACCATGCATGTTATCAGATAAGCCGTGATACTGGGGGGTTTGGGTATCAGTGGATGCATTTCTATTACAGATTTATTTAATCTTGTGTTGTTGTTTTTATTCAAATCTGTTCCAAAGTCCATTTCTGCATGTTATCTTGTTCCCCTTTTAGCATACTTGTCTACTGAAACATCTTGTTCTTTTCCAACTTGCCCCCTTCTTTTGTGGCGCACAGAACAGCCGCATGCTGTTACAGGATGTTCCCGTTGTGTGCTCGCACCTCTGTCACCATTCTTATTCATTTATTGTCTTTGTCCACTTTACACTTTGTGAATTAACAAATAATAAATTCCTTGCTCCCAGAAATAGCATTTGGATAAAGGATCTCATCCGTTTCCACAGTCCCTCATGGGGACAGTATATCTAGACACAGCTCCCGATGTCACTGCTGTGTAAGCAACCTTCAGTATCAGATCCAGATGCATGTTACTGAACATAGTGGCTCACAGAGTCCAAGGAGATCATCTGCAAGTTTAACACCACATGCTGGGAGTCAAATGGAGTGGAATTTGGATAGATAATCCAAAATCCCTTTACAGTAAAGGCTTCATCACTCTGTCGAGGGACTGCATGATTTACTCACTCGATTTGACAGTTGCTGCTTAGAGAAATCAAACTTCATTATGAAGTTGTTATTTTTCCAAGAATGAAGTCCAATACGAGATGCGCAGCAGTATTGTGCTGTTGTCAATTATTGTGTTTATTTTTCCATAATTTATAGAGTCGTCCTCCTCCCGTTGACAAGAGCGTCATAAACTGGCATGACGGTGTTTAACTAGAAAAAGTTCCCTTTTGGGAATAGGTCTCAAAAATGCAAAATGTTTAGGCAACAAGCTGTGTTATATTGTACATACTGGCACAAAATGCGCTACTCCTAAAAACTTCAGAAGCCAATCAGGATGGATCATGAGAAAACAAAACTTGATCTCATGACATGTGTACGGATTTGCATGAAACTGAGATAACATCTGAAGCAGTAATATTTGAAAAAAAAAAAAAAAGCAGATGTGAAAACGTTCAAGTGGCATTTCTTCTTTGGCCTAGTGGGAATGTGCATGCAAATTGTCACAAAAATAACACAATGTGTTTGTGATTTGCAGCATTTTGTTTGAAACAGAGCAGTCCTGTGAAATTTGGAAACCAATTTAAGGATTTAGTCTGTAAAATCTGAAAAAAAAAAAAAAGTTTTGTTGAATGTCTCTAGACAAACTGTGTACCAGTTTGTGTGATGTTTGGAAAAAAAAAAGTTTTTCAGAAGCGGCCTCCTGGTGTCACTATAGCATGCCACTGTGTAAACTTCGGGGGAGAGGTTCAGCAGGTGTGGTTGTGAACAACAAACGTTGCCAAGCAGAGATTAGCTGTCCACAGCCGGACGGACACACGGACACATGAATGGAGACACTGACGGACACACTGACAAACGGACGGACCACATAATATAACATACTATCTCCCCATACCTTTGGCCTGGTGGAGACAATGACATACTGTAAATCATTAGGTAAAGTGCAGAAAACATTTTTGTATTGACGTCTAATCTGAGTTACTGAGTTTGATTGCGTATGTCAACAAATGTCTGGATAAATTGATTCTAGATGCTTGAAATGTGAAGCAATTTAAGACAGAACTTAGCTGATTACAAGCTGCCTGTACAGTACAGTACAGTACAGTACAGTACAGTACAGTACAGTACAGTACAGTACAGTACAGTACAGTACAGTACAGTACAGTACAGTACAGCAAAGTGAGACAGGTAATAGGATCATAAGAAAGTCGAGTGGCCAGCTCTCATTGGCTGTGCGCAGTGTGAGGAGCACTGATTTACAGCAGTGGACATTGAACACGCAATGTCTCGGAATTGCTGTGGAGAAGGGGAAGTTGCGGTTTGTGGAGTTTCACACTTTATTGAAAACCATGTTACTCCCATAGGCCATGAATTGAAAAGGCCCGTGTATAACCTTCTCCCCCTGATATTTGGTTAGGTTTGGTTAGGTTTAGTGCTTCAACATGGATAATTCTCTCCATTTGAAGGGAAAGAGCCTCCAGAACAGAGAGTCCCTTGAATCAAGATGTCACTAAACACAGTCAAGGACTGGGACGAATTAGTGACGTCTTGATTGGGGCCAGAACAAAGCAATCCAAGACTAGTCAAATCTGGCCCCAGAATATCAGCTGATTTCAACCAACATAAATCCTGTCAGTTATAGACAGACATCCCTGGACGAATCAGAGAGGGTCAGATTAAGGCCAGACTAACTTAAATCAATCACATCTAGTCAGATCTCACCCCAAATAAGCCCAGAATTATTTCAGATGGTGAAGACATCCTGGAAATGTTGTAAAGATCATCCCCATATGGGCTGTGATCTGGCCTAGTCACTGGAATCCTCCAGTGACATTACGGTGATGTCCTCCAGCGACTCCAGTGACGTCCAAGACTAGGCCAAATCACAGCCTGCTATTTGAGGATGATCTTTACGTCATTTCCAGGACGTCTTTACCAATTGAAATAAAAATAAATCTAAAGCTAAGCTATTCTGGGCCAGATATGAATAGTCATGATAGACGTAAGTTAGTCTGGCCTCAATCTGACTCTCTCTGATTCATCCAGGGACGTCCGTTTTTAGTGGACAGGATTTGTGTTGGTTGAAATCAGGTGCTATCCTGGGACAGATTTGACTATTCTTGGATTGCCTTGATCTGGCCACAATCAAGACGTCACTACTTTGTCCCAGTCCTGTCAGTGTTTACTGGGTAAGCTAGCAGTGAAATGTTGTTGGGAATTGTTCTGTAAACTGTCCTACATTCTACAGTAGCACAACATGGAGAGAGCATAACTTAGCGAATGAGCTCACAGTGAGAACCAATATTTAGAGATACAGTATGAGACAGAAGACGAGACACCATTATTTATAGTGTGTGACAGTTAAACACGCTCCCACACTGACTGGGAGGACGTACAGCATGCTGCTGAATGAAGTGTTGAGAGGCTACTGTGTTTATCCTCTGTTCACTACCGTATCGAGCCCGACGGGGACAAACCACTGTGTGTGTGTGTGTGTGTGCGTGCATGCATGTGTGTGTGTGTGCCTGTGTGGAGAGTAATCCATCAGCGACGATGAGCCTAATCGCAAAATGGTCACAACCAGTTTCTTACTGGTGGCGACCAGATCATGGGTGAAACTAGTACTGCTAACATTATTACTTTTCTCTGTACCGAGTAATATAATGAGATTACATACAAAATAGTAATAATATTACAGTTACTTTTACTACTATTACTGTTTACTTTCATCAGGCTGGAGCCCAGGGGTGCAGGTAAAAGTTCCACTGTCCCCTCTTGTCCTTGCAAGTCTGTTCCATCCATTGGTCCCTAGTGGAGCTAGTGGATTTGCAACCTGGTTGCTGTGAATTTGCGATGGTGGTGGCTATAGTGGATGCAACCTAGTTGCTGGTGGATTTTGCTCTTCCGTGTGTGTGTGTGTGTGTGTGTGTGTGTGTGTGTGTGTGTGTGTGTGTGTGTGTGTGTGTGTGTGTGTGTGTGTGTGTGCGCGCATGCGCGCACGCTCCTGCTGTCATCTGTATCTTTCATCAAGGTTAATAGGTTATACAGTTCCATGTACTATATCAAACCATTGGTGTTGTTGTTTTTTAACTATAACTCTAAACTCGAAATTCTAACTGTCTGCTAAAGCCTGGGTCTCAACAGGTGCTCCATTAGGGTATTGCATGTGGTCCCTGGCCAAGCATTTAATAATGTAGGTTCATTTTTTTATTGTATTATGTTTTTTGCTCTAGTTGATAAAACATGACCTGAATGACATGGTGGCCTATGATGACTCAGTCTCCATGTTATCATTTACTGACAAATTAGAGGTCAGGAAATTCAACAGAAAATATCATTTTAGAATAGAATACATAATCTCAGGTGGTGGAAGGTTGAGTCATTCTTATGAGGAAACTATTAGTAGTCATTCGGTCTACTAAACAGTGGGATGCATATTTAAAAGCACCACGGTGAGTGCCAACACAGCAGTGCCCCCATGCGGGTTGAAGTCGCGATGGTGGTCCTTGGTCCACAACCAGTTCAAAACCCATGTGTTAAAGCAACTAACCTAATGCAAATCATTGACAATATATAAAGTCACAACACCAATTTTGTTGAGGCGGTATGCTTTGTTTTCAAAATATTAGCTTTTTTTCTTAATTTCCTTCCTTTGATTTCTTCCTGACAGCAGAGTTGGCTTATACTACATTTTGAATATGGAGCTTTTACATAATTAAGTATTTGCGGTATTTACACTTAAAAATGATGACGACTATACTTCATCCAGCACTGCTCTTCATGATGAAGCTTAGAATTAAAAAGTAAAAAAAAAGGTTCAAACACAAGGCGTCTGCCTGACAGCAACGATGTTCTCCATACGTCAGTGTGGGTTGATATGACCTCCGCCTGGCTACAGTGTGCTGCAGTGTAAACCTGGGTGGGCCCCACAGTCCAGACAATAACAATCCTCCTGTCTGGGATGTCCCGGCAGGGCACAGTACCTAAGAATATATATAACAAAGGAAAAATAAACTTTTTTGGAGGGTAATAAAAAGGACTCTGATTCCCTATACTGCATGACAATATTATTGGTGGACAGTCCAGCGGTCCAGCCCCTAACTGTCCATCACAAGCCCGAAGCATTTTTTTTTTAACTCAGTGTGTCCTCAACACAAATACTGCTTGTGTGCATTGCATGCACATGTATGTGCATGATGTGTTTCTGTGTATATGCATGCATGTGCAATTGTGCATTGAGCACATACTGTAATATGTAATGGACCCGTATGTAATGGACCCGCAAGGGTCCATTTGGTTTCATTTTTACGCTCTCAAAGAGTTACATCTGGTTAAGCAGCTTTCCATATTTAACCGGAACTCTCTCAAGAACCACTGGTGGTCCCCGGACCACTGGTTGAAAACCACAGTACCCTTTCACGGGCCGGTCAGAGTCAGCCAAAGGGCCGAATTTGGCCGCATAATGCCCAGCTATGCTGCAATGTGTGTATGGATCATTCAGGGTGTGTGCGTGTGTGTTTCCCTATGCAGGCGTGGTGTGTTGCACCTCCATGAGAGCCAAGGCATCCATGACCTGGGCAGTCCGCGCTGGGAGCTCAGCCTGTGTCTGGTGGCGGTGGTCTTCATCCTTTACTTCAGCCTGTGGAAGGGAGTCAAGTCCTCGGGCAAGGTACTTCAACATAGAATTTAATATTACGTCACATGGGCTGAATCGAAACGATTTGATGCGCGAGACTGAATGGTGCTACTACTACTGCACTTATCATGCGTGTCTGCTATGTATTGTTGCTTGTGGTTTCATCAACTTTCTTGGCTTCACACTGCTTATATATGTCATCGAAAAAACTATTTTTTGCTTGAATATCTTAGTTAGAATGCAATTGAGGTTGACATGGGTTTGTTTAGGTCATGAGGAATGTTGCATCACACTTGAGTCCCGTAGTGCAGCGGGATCGTTGCTGACTCTCTCTACCGAGTCAATCGACTTTGAACTGGAGTTCCTCCCTCCTCTCAGTCTGTTACCACTGTTTTAAGATAGCTCTGCTTCAGCTACCCCTCCCCTCCCAGTCTCACAGATGCTGCTGCTATCTCTCTCTCTCTCTCTCTCTCTCTCTCTCTCTCTCTCTCTCTCTCTCTCTCTCTCTCTCTCTCTCTCTCTCTCTCTCTCTCTCTCTCTCTCTCTCTGCGTTAGAATCAGAGAGGACACACACAAACACACAGCGACACACTGAACATAGTAGCCTGTCTAGAGAGCTTTCATTGGGACAAACAACCCGCGAGCCAGAGGTTATGTGAAATTGCGAACATGCAACAGTTGCCATAAAAGACAAACACCTCAACTCAATGTGATTGTAACTAATATATTTGAATAAATAAATACATAAATAAATAAATAAATAAATAATAAAAAAGAAAACATTAAAAATAAATAAATAAATAATAAAACAAATGCATATTTCATTCAGTATGAATCCAAATGCAACGTCAAAACAATTACCATGTTGCTATATGCGCTGCCAACCAAGCCTGGTATTAGTGGCGTGGAAGGCAATGGGGAAAGTTATGCTCACTGCGATGTCACGAACAAGATTAGCATATCAGATAGCATTTGTTATGTCCCAAAGGGCATGACACGCCCACTTTAAAGCTGCACTATGTGAATGTCCTGGTCTCAGTTCTGCATGGTCGTCTGTCTGAACAAGTAGAAGTGCTGATATCTTTTAAAGGTATTGTGACATTATTTGTAACATTATTTTATTATGTTGGAGATGATCCTCAAAATGTGTTTAACAGGCTTTCATAGAAAAAAATACTCAATTAATGTGTTTTTGGTCCCTTTCTTTTACATTCTAATGGGGCATGGAGAAAAACACATTCTTTTGGCCACTAGGGGTCGTACTTTACTCCTTCCATGTCAATCACTGTCATGATCCACCCACCCACCCCTCTACCCCTCCTCTCCAACAAACTTCCCCGCCTCCTAGATAGGGTGGCCAGGTCCTGTTCATTTGAGGTAAAATAAGTGTTGCATGTGTGGGACATGTTGAGTGGGGAAAGGGGACAAAATGTGGTTAGTTAATAGGATAGTTAATTATTAACATTGTGATGTCATTATTCTAAAATAATTCAGGATTTCAATTCATATATAACAAAAATAGCTGATCTTGGTTGAATAGACAGGAAATACTAACTAGACCACTGACACTGTGGTTGCCTCATTTTTAGTGTCCCGAACAAATCCATAGACTTGTCTTTGAGACTAAATATTTGGTGATCAGCAGTTCAACTGTACTGCATTACAGTGGTTTTCAACCATTTTGATACCAGGGACCACTATTTATTCAGCGTTTGACCCATGGACCACCATTTGATGACATTTTCACCCCACAGACCCACAATACCAGGCTGGATTTCAGCCTAGGGCACTGGTGGTCCCCGGACCATTGGTTTTAAAACTGCTGTATACGACATTGATTCTAATCTATACTCTTTATATCAGTTGTTTGTAAATAGTAGGCCTAATCAATAATATAAACAGAATCCTAGCCGATGTCGCACAAATTACGGGTTATATCAAAGTAAAATGATCGAGCAGAGACAGAGAGAGAGGGACAGAGAGGCAGGCAGAGACTGGCTGCTGTGCCAGAACTTAGGGTATAGAGTTGTGCAAACTCCGTTCACTTCATGGGGCCAGTCTAATGGAGGCTCTTCTACATCAACATCTATTGAGAATGGTGGCAGCAAATTGGGACAAGTCCTGGACCTGAAGTAGGCAGAGACAGCTTTAATGGTCGTAAAACCCTTTATTTTAGTTCGTTTTGTAGTAATAGTAGCTAGGCTACAACATAAACATGACAACAGTTGGCATGTTGCTCTTGTTGAAAATATCGTAGGGCTATTTCCAACTCTAGTCTGTTCCTACTCATGCTGCATGAACAGCACAAAGCGTTCGGTTTCTGACCCCTCAATGTCGCAACGCTGAGACTAGATTGCTCTAGGCTGCGAACGGCAGCGTGCCCCAGAGTGAAAGGTGGAAGAAGGGAATTATTTTACACAATAATCAAACCTCTCTCTCTCTCTCTCTCTCTCTCTCTCTCTCTCTCTCTCTCTCTCTCTCTCTCTCTCTCTCTCTCTCTCTCTCTCGGCAGTGTCGGGACATGCAGGGACATGCAGAGAGTGTTTAGGGCAGTGCCTGTAATACAATGAGAGGGCACTTCTAGCGAAATTGCATTCATGATCTGGGCTGTCGTTTACAGCCGTCGGTGTAAAAGAGGCTCGAGCTCCCTTCATGGTCTATGTGTGCACGTCCTTCAAACGGAGGAGAGAGGCGGAGAGTAGAGCAGGGGAGGCTGGAGACAGCACGGCTGTGGGTGGGTGTTTACCGTGATGTACACGCAACTATCCGGTGCCCAACCAGACGAGCCGTTTTTAAAACTAATTAGCATAACTACAAAATACGGAGAAACCACTGAATGTTCAAATACCGACTTTTTATGGTGTAATTGTTGTCAAGAACCCCCCAAAACACAAAAAAATGAACAAAAACGTGTTTTTAATGTCACGATACCTTTAAACCACTGAGTTAAATAGCAGGAACAGGGTTGTGTCCAACCTGAAAGCCTGGGTATCGACGCTGCGGCCAACCTAGACACTAGAATGTGTCTAAATGTCTCACTAGAAGAGCAAATAATACCACCCCTAGCCTGGGCCAGCTTAGCAGTCCAGACCCTTGGCTGGTAATCAATCATGATCACAATTCCAGAATTAGTTTTGCCGTCTGTTTTATAAATAACAATACCACAGTAGTTATAAACAACTGTAGTTATATTGTATTAATATACTCCATGCCATACAGATTAGACAGAATAACACTCTAACTAAGTCATTACATAGGGCTGTAGGATGATGTACGGGGCGGATGTAACATTTCCCAATTGGGGGAGCAGGCCAAAATGGCATGGGCTTTGCACCACGGGCGATGGAGTCGCACCCATACAATTTTTATTTACAGGACTTTTATTAGTCAAGTAAGCATCAATAATAACATCAGTTGTTAAAGTTGCAGCAGACACGCAGCATGCATGAAGCTAAAGGTCTGACTCAGAGAGTTTTCCGTTTTCAATGATGAAATGCTGTTGGTTTAGTGGTGAGACAATTGTAGCAGTAGTAGTGTTTCAAATCATTTTAATTATAAGCACTTTCATTTGAAATATCTTTGAAATTTGGGTTGTTTTGCATGCCATCATGTTTGGTGGGGCAGTCTGGACATTTAGAGGGGCATTGCCCCCCCATGCCTCCCGTGCCTAGATCCGCCCCTGCTGATGTAGGACATACAGTTACTCTGTTTCAGTATACTAAAGAACTGTGTCTGCGTCTCTGTGTGTGCACATGCGTGTCCAGGTGGTGTACATCACAGCCACCATGCCATACGTGGTGCTGCTTGTGCTGCTAATCAGAGGAGTAACCCTCCCTGGGGCCTGGACCGGCATCAGGGCCTACCTCCATATCGACATCAGGATGCTCAACAACCCCAAGGTCTGATATAGCCTGTCACAGCATGTCGCTTTTCATGATATTGCCAGAGATGTTATTTCTGTCTGGCAAATATGTGATGTGTGCTGTGCATCAACATTTTAGCCCGACACCTCCTTAAATACAAGATGTCATCATTTTCTCCCTCAATAATAAATATCTGATTACACTGTAGGGTGTACAGAAAGCATTAAAATTGATGTTTTTTGTGTTTTCGTCTTTTGACTTAAAGGCTTACAGGGTAGATTGAATATTGTAACCACACATCTTAGCTCTGTTACTATTAAGAGTATTGTTAATTCAATAGATACATACAAAACAGAAAAAGTACAGCACAATGTCACCACACCCAATTGGTAACTAAAGTCCCCCTAGTACTACCCACTACAAATCCCTTGTCTTAAAACAAGGAAGTCATTTGCTTCTTGTAAAACTAAAATTTCACCGGGACAGCAGGTCAGAGGGAGAGTAGGTGAACGATTGCTATAGATGGATTATTATGCTATTATCCTAATGAATGTATATTGTCTAATAAAAATAATCAATCAATCTCTACCCTGTAGGCCCACTCCCCCCCCCCCTAAGGGCAATAGAGTTCATGGTTATAGTATAGCTGCAGATCAGAATCAGAATGTTATGTAAGCATTGATCTGAAAGCAGATAACCCTGTGATCCTGCCTTGTAGGTATGGATCGAAGCTGCCACTCAGATCTTCTATTCGCTGGGGGCAGGATTCGGCGTGCTCATAGCATTCGCCAGCTACAACAAATTTGACAACAACTGCTACAGGTATGACATTTTGCTGTTATATGTCTACTTTCACTATCATTAAGAGCCCACAATAGGCCCTGTAGCAACATTTTGCCATTGCGTTATCAATACTGTCCCTCCTTTCCTATGTTAACGGGATTATGCAGCAGACAGAGGTGATGTTAATCAATCCAGCTGACCCCGCTGGGCTGGTGCCGGATACAGATAAGGATAAAGTCCAGGCAGGGTTGCCAGATACTAGCCCAGGGCTTTGGGTTCTGTCTCCATACTCGTGTCTCGAGAACAGGCTTGGAGGTGGAAATATTTCTTTTCCACATCTGTTGGTTTGTGGGGCATCTGTAGCAGCCGGACCTAGCCAGTAGCCACATAGGAAAAATTATGTAACATGTAACCGTTAACCCACCAAATCTACATGAATTACTAATGTACTAATCTGGCCCAGCGCTAATATCCAACACTGCGATCGTTATAATGTTTCTTCTGCAGTGATTGGTAGACAGGAAGAGGATCTGCGACACACTCACTTATATACCATCATAACATTGTGTTTTTTATGTTAAAATAAAGGTTCATCAAGAAAAAAATCATGGAAATATAATGATAATTCATTCAATAGTGCTGGCAGGGACATGTATTAACAGGAGAAGAAGTTGTGGATTTTTCAAGCTTTCCAGGTTAGTGTGTTTGCTGTGCTACAGTTATAGGGGATAAAGCAGTTGTGCCTCTCCTCTCCTCTCTTACTTCATGGCCCCTCAGAGCCAGATAATCGTTTAGAAGATTTTCCATCTGTCAGTAAAGATAAGGTACCGTGTTTATGGCCAGGGGAAGGTGATTTCAAAGAGTGTCTGCCACAAGTGCGACGACTCGCTCACCCTTAATTTTTAGTCTAGATTTTATTTTAGAGACAAAAAGAAAGTCTTAATTAGAAACCCTGAGAGATCTCACATCGTTCCTATACTCTGAATCAGCTTTGTTGTCACGTCACAGGTATAAGGAGTAAAGAAGTGGGTGAAGCAGGCCGTGGTGGTGCAGTTGATAACGCTTTTGTCTCACGGCGACAAGGTCCTGGCAGGTGTTGAACCAAGGGCCCTCTAGTTGTGACAGCAGGAATTCCCTGCAGTGGAGGCTGTGCTTGATGGGGGCGTGTTCTCTCCTACACGTTGGGTTTTGTTTGGCAAAAGGATCTCTGTGAAGTTTGCATGTTCACCCTGTGCCTAGAGTAGATAGTAGGTACCCTCACTGTAGCAGGCCTGGTCTTTAGACTGCCTCCCCTTCCCCCCAGCCGGGGTGCTTGATTGAGGGGAAAGTAACTGGTTGGCATAACGTGTTTCTTCTACATGCTGCTTTCAATCAGGGAAAGAAGATTAGCAAATACTTTTCACTACTGTGCATGATATACAAAAAAGGAATCATAATAATAACATGCCAGTGCATAATAAGCTTGTAGCCTACGGTACATGGATTTTGTGCAGAATCTAGACTGGTACTGGTGTAATCTGAAAGTAGAACCGCCCATGAGGAAGAGCAAGAAAAAAGTGTAATCCATACAGAAGAGCTAAAAATCTGCTCCAAAATGTGATGGTGCCACTCTTGAGACTATGGCAGGGTCTTGCACCGGCTGTGGTCATTGCAGGCAGTTGATCACATTGTGACTTGGGTGGCACTTGTCCTTGATGCTGAGCTGTGCTTTGACTACACACCGCTTGTTGTACAGCTCTTGAAGCTCAGAGAGCCTGTCTCTCATTGTGCGCTCTGCCGATCGCACCACTCGCTGTAGGTAGCTTGATTAGTACATTTGTAGAGTACACCTCAAACTGAGCTCTCGTGATACAGCCTGAGGATGCAGTGTACTAATTTCTAATTTCTTACTCATTTCTTCAGACGTCAGAGTCTGTACAGTTGTTGCTGAGCCTTTTTCCAGTGTAGAGTGTGTGGCAGACCCTTTCCCTGCAGTGCCATCAATGAGGATAGGCACATGATCTCTCTGCTGCCTCCTGAACTCCACGATCAGCTCCTTGGTCTTGTCGTTGTGGGTGAGACAACACCCTGGCAAAAGAGTGCCAGCCAGGGTGTTGATTTAGGTCAGGCCATGCAGTGTTCTTTGTTTGTGATTGGTTGCTAAACCACTAAACCCTATTCTCCGAACCAAACTATCACTAATCTACCGTAAATCCATTTGTCCATGCCCATCACTCTTTTGGCAAAACCATAATCCCTGTTCAGGTGGTTCAACACATTCTATAAATCGCCTCCAGTCTTTCTGCACAAACTCCCAATTGCTAAACACATTTCACACACTGTCATATATGTACTTATCTTGCAATTATAATAGAAGCAGCACGGTCCTGTTTGCATTTGCATGCATGCATTTGCATGTCACGGCGCCTGCCCAGTTGCACATTGATTTCACAAGAAGTTCAATGCTTACTCTGACTTTGCTTACTCTGTGCATGTCAACAACAATATTATTAATTCCTAAGACCACTACATAGTACACTACTATGCAATACACTTCCTGAAGTTCCTACAACAAACAGCAGAGAATACCATGAAGAAAACGCACGTCACTCCCTTGGAGCCATGATGCCAAGTGTAAACATCTCACTCATGTTACATACACAGAAACAAGTAAGCATGCCAAAAAAACATTCACCATTCCCTCCACGTTGCCTCACACCCAGGCACAGCAGGTATCCCCTGGAACTCCATCAAGTCCTCATAACATAGGATGCCACTATTGATGTGTGCATGTCATATCTACTGTATCTACAGTATGATGCCATTGCAACTACATTGTAAAGGAAAAGATGTTTGGTTGCACAAACACACTGCCCTCTTCCTTACATGTTGGTGTTTAAAATACACAGTATGATTAAGTAGACTGCTATACAAACAATTGCAACTGTGTCTCATTCTTTGTTATGGTTTATGTTGCACAGACCTTTGCCTACATATACTACCCGTATTCAAATCACTGTCAATATCTCTGCGGGCCACTGTCCACACAGAGGCCCGAATGTCTAGTCATGGCAAAAGTTAAACCGGCTACACTACACCACTTGCTTCTAGTTATTGGGTGACCTAACTAATTGGAAAAGAAAAAAATCAGTATAAGCCATTGAGAGTGCGCAGCTTGCACAACAATAGATGCAAACATTTCTTAGAGGCAGAGGAGGAAGGAGATTTTAATTTATTTTGTGGATTCTGAGTGAGCAGCGGGATAGTCTTCAGGCAGTCCATCGTGTCCACTTAACAGCAGAGGATCAACATCAAACAGAGATTCATATTTCCACCATCATACCGCCTGTTTGTGTGTGTGTGTGTGTGTGTGTGGGGGGGGGGTATCTCTTACTGGAACCTACTGGAGACATACTGTCGGTGTTGCCAAGGGGCAACATATTTATCCGAATGACCTCTGGCTGAACCAATGCAAAGATAATGATCCCAAATTAATCTGTCGTTGTTTTGGAGTTACACTATTTTTGAGTGTACTGTCATCATGTGATTTTCATTTAGAGTTTGTTGTTCATAGTTGTTCTTTATGGAATCGCTAAAGTGTTATTATCGTGAGAACGATGGATAGAAAGCCTGCACTTTCCATTGGATTGAATTCCCCATCAATGATGTCGCTGGTGGACAGGTTTATGAACTGCCCAGTGCCCACAGCCCTCCTATGAGACACATATATGAGAAATAATTGTGCTATATTATCATGATCAGTAGTGAGGAGCAATTATAGATAAGCTGAAAAGTGGTGAAGTAGTCCTTTAAGAATTCAACATGGAAATCTGCCATGGCTGAATACAAACAGTATGCATGTTTGAGTGTCAGTGTCAGCAGCTGGTAGAGTGTAATCATCATCACATTAGTAGTTAGATATACAAGTGTTAATGCTTTTATAGCATCAGAGACCACAAGGGCTTTGTTTAATGCCTGTATGACAGCCTATGTAGCTGTTACTGAAGACCTGAACTCATGTTGTACAGTCTCTGTGTTGTGGAAAACTAGCCTGGCTCAACCCTGAATCAGCACCTTAAAAATACTATCTTATTTTCCCCCTGTGATTCAAGGACTGGCTTCCCTGACTTTGGGGCCGTTTGTGCCGGTTGGAAATCCAATCCTGGCACCTGATTGGCCAACAGCCCTGTGTCACTCACTTAGTTCACAACATTGTGTGCTTTCCAAATATTCTTAGGGTTTCATATGAACCAATCACCGTTAAGACTGCTGCTGTGATAATGCTCATCCCAGAAACTACTGTGGTGGAGAGGGAGTTCAGTCTGAATAATGAAGTGAAACGAAATGACAATTCAGACTGAGGTCAGGCTAGTGGAAACCAGCAAGCTTTAAATTTGGTATTGTTGTGTGTGCTTGTGTGTGCTTGTGTGTGTGTGTGCTGCGTTTTCTTCCTGCAGGGATGCTCTGCTGACCAGCACAATAAACTGTGTGACCAGTTTCTTCTCTGGATTTGCCATCTTCTCTGTATTGGGGTACATGGCTCAAAAACACGGCGTGAAGATAGAGGATGTGGCAACTGAGGGTAAGTCTTCTTAGCCTATGTAAGCTTAAGCCTAAAAGTAGTAGAAATCACACAACACAATACCATGACATGTATCCCAGCCTCCACCGCATTTGGGGTGCAAACGTTTGTTAGACATACTAACAGTGTGTCTTAACAGCAAGACACCTTTGGCGATCGTCACTTGAATTTCATTGGCTGCCGTCTAAACCACCCACTATCGCCGGATGATTGCCCCCAAAAAATAATTATATTACTGAGAATTACTTGATTTTATACTTTTCGGCAGATGTTGCTCCGCCCACTTCTCCACGATTTTGGGTTGCTGGCTGGGTATGTCCATTTGAGCATGAAACTTGTGGGTTCACGGGTAATTTGTGGGGAATTGCACCACTTACTGCACCCAGGTGGGATTTTAATTAAGAATCTATTTCTAGAATTCAGAAAAGTAGCAATATTCCAACAGATATTCTTTACTGTGGTACATAGCACACAATCATCATTGTGACCCTGTAAGAGGCAGGATGTCTACAAATGGGTCTCTGTGTGTTTGTTTTTTTAACAACACACTTTTTCTTTCACTTTGTCTTTCACACATTTCCAGACTAATTTCTTCTGTCCAAACTTTCATTTGCTTTATTTGTACAAAGAACATTTTGTACAAGTCACCTTTCAACCTACACAGAATAATCTTCTCCCCAAATATTTAACAGAACCTTCATTGTAACTGTATGAGGAGCTGCACTCCTGGTTTATTAACATCTTTAACCCGTGAGGCAGGACTTAATTTGCTGGAATATGCCGGAACGGCGTTCTGCCTTGCCTCATTTGCGCTCTGGGAGCTGTCACTGGTGCTCCCCTGCCCAGAGAGGCCGATCCGGGAGATATGAGTGGCGATCCGGCATCATTCATTTCAGCCGCTGCTATAGGATACCTGTACAGACCCAGTAGTACTAGTGACTCAACTCCAATCACATTTCATATTAACAGCAGAACGCCACTCTATTGGCTGAGCCGTCCCAGGCTGTGGGATTTTTCCTCTCTAGCCGATTGGGCAGGATTTGCTCACTCGCACCATGGCTTGCACTGGCTCACACAGTGCAGCAGCCAACCAGAGCCAGGTATTTTTTGCCGTGAGCAAGCCACAATGGAGCCAACGGGAGTGCCGCCACTCTCTTACTGTACATGACTACCCTGGGGCAGCGCTTGAACAACAAAAACAAAAATAAACCTTGCATTGATATTGCAATGTTGTGGTGAAGTAGTAGTCTACTGTAGCAAGGGCGTGTACACAAAATGTCTAAGAGACAAGGAAATGTTTTAATTTCGTTTGTCAAAAATCACTGGAAAGCAGTGCGGAAATGATGAGCAATCTGCAGCTCTCTGCCAACCCCCCGTGGCCACCACCACATGCAGCGGCTGTTGTGGTGAGCTTGCTTCTGCACTGTCTGTAGGTCCTATGTTTTGTATGTGTGGGGGGGACCGCCAATGGGCCTAGTTGTGTTTACTATATGATTAGAAAGACTTTTTTTTTTACTGTCACTGTAGGGCGGAATGAAAGTCAAATAACCTGCCAAAAAACAACAACATTTTTTTCACACATGCAGGTGCCTGCATGTGTGGGAGGTGCACTCCGGCACCTCCCGAGTTACAAATTAAGCCCTGCCATGAGGAAATGATATACAGTGGACCTTGGGTGTCCACAGTGGATGCTATATATGTGCATGAATGAACACAATAGAAGCACACACACAAAGACACAGCTGGTGTCATGTCTGTGTAGTTCTACATGTTACCATACAGTACACTCTATATATGGTAACACAATGCAAGGTTAATGAGCAGCAAGCTGAAAAGATCAAACGCACAAGAAACTGTTGACAGAGTTGTCTCTACTGAGTCCAATGACTGCGTTTACACTGTAGGGGAGACTGCCACTGATATACAGTGCAGACAATGGGCTTATTCACATACAATGATGCTGTGTTTCCACTGCCATTAGCCTCCTTTATTAATTAGCCCCCCCACGTGCCCCAGGCATGCATGGACACACGCACACACACGCACAAGAACGTGCATGCCTGCAAGCATGCGTGCATGCAAGTGTGCGTGTGTGTGTGTGTGTGTGTGTGAGTGAGTGCATCCATGTGCCTGTCACAGTTATCAACTAATTGTAATTATTTTTTGACCTTTTGCATAATTGTCATAATTCTTCCGATGTTCCTATTATCCCAGGCCAAGGATGTGCATAAGATTCTATCCTCAGTGAACCCTCCATCACTTCATACTTTCTTCTCCTGTGTCTGTATTTTCTCTCCCTTTTCATGGTTCACAGTGTACATAGTGTCCTTTCCATGTGCAACTTGCAGACATACAATACATGGACCGAGATTCGTTATTTCTGCATTAGGGCTTAAATGTGTAATTTTACACACACAAACCACTTCATGTAACGAGTGGCACAGTATTTAAGACAAAAAGGGACCTTGGAATTTGTCTGATTTTCAGGGACCAAGCCTGAAGGGACTTCTTGGTTTTGTCCACATTTTCTTTTTCCGCTAAAAAAAATACCAGTCCTGGCTGAACGGTACAGTCAACCGACTGCACCGTACCATATGACAATATGGTAGTTTGCAAGTTAGAAATGCGTGCCCCACAGATATTATGTCTGTCTCAGAGACCGACTGTGGGAAGTGTGTGTTGAGGCGCTCCTTCAAGGTACTCCTTCAATGAATGGCTTATTTTAGAACTGTTTTCATATATAAGGCGCACCGGATTATAAGGCGCATAGAACAGAAGCTACTGCAGTCGACATAGGATAGAAGCTACTGCAGTCAAACAATCCATATATAAGGCACACTGGGTTATAACTTGGCGCAGTGTTGTTTTTAGAGAAAAATACAGGTTTTTAAGTCCTTATAGTATGGAAAATACGGTACAACAGTACACACGCACACACATGCATGTACGCGCGCGCACACACACACTCTCTCTCAATGCATCAATACTAGTTGGATTACATTGACTTGCCTGACGAAACAAACAACTGTCATTGAAAAGTCCATGCTAAATGTTCCCTACCAGTATTTCGTGCAGTGCTTTCTCCTTTCCCACCTAACATCGTCTCCGTTATCTATGTTCACGTCTCTTCCAAAACCTGGAGGTCAGAGGAAGGACAAGAACTCTGTTTTTGCTCTGACATCCTGGCTAACAATGCACTTTTTCTACGTGTGTTTACATATGGTGTTCAATAAGAAATACTGATGTGACGTGTATATACTGTGTGTTTATAATGTTATAAATGTATATATACTGTATGTCTGCATTATGTCCCACCGTGTGTGTGTGTGTGTGTGTGTGTGCGTATGTGTGTGTGTGCGTGTGTGTGTGTGTGTGTGCACGTGCGTGCGTGCGTGCGTGCGTGCGTGCGTGCGTGTGTGTGTGTGTGTGTGTGTGCACGTGCGTGCGTGCGTGCGTGCGTGCGTGCGTGCGTGCGTGCGTGTGTGTGCGTGTGTGTGTGTGTGTGTGCGTGTAGGGCCAGGACTGGTGTTTATCATCTATCCTGAGGCCATTTCCACACTGCCAGGCTCTACATTTTGGGCCATCGTGTTTTTCATCATGCTACTCACACTGGGCATAGACAGCTCGGTGAGTTCACACCAGCTGCCCGCAGCAACGCACGCTAATGCATTCGTTTTACAAATATTATAGAATATATGCATAACAGTTGTAGCTTTCTCAGCCTCTCTCTGACCTGTTCTGATAATAAAAGGAAAAACACAGATAAGGCTTCCCGTACACATGAAACAGAAGCCAGGTTTCTTCTAAAGGGAGCGAGTTCAAATGCTCTCCAAAGCCAGCCCTTGCACAATAAAACCCCCTAACAGAGCTAGCGGGAAGCAATGAACTGTCACTTTCTGACACTGACAACTTCTCAGAAATGCTGTATGCTTTCCTTTACATGGCATGCCAGTGTTGACACTGCATGCATTTGCTAGCTGCCAAAGAGCTTCTGCTTGCAGACAGACAGATGTAGCTTTTGACCAGCGCTCCAAGTGCTTTTCAAACAGCATCCCTGGGGACCTACGTGAGGCGTTTTTCTAGTAATTGCAATTCATCCAGTGTTGTGCATCTGTGCCAAACCCTGATTAGACAGATTATACTGTGAAAACTTCCAGTTGTAGGAACCGCTGTCAGTGACTCGTCACCTCGTCGACTTTCAAGGAATACAATATCCAAACTGTTATTTGCAAGCGATCCCCTCAGTCATCCAATCTGCACTGTGACACTTTAGTTATTGGCTGTGAAAAAAACTTATTTAGAATAGAAATCTGGGAAAATAATCTCAGATAATATCAGCAAATCAAAACTGATTTTAAACTGATTTCACCACACTGAAATATCTATCTGAAAAGATATGTTAGAAATAGTCCACATACAGTACGTAGGAGCAAATATGCTTGGCTGTCTATCTATATCTCACTTGAAACAAGCACTGAAGACTGCACTGGACCCATATCTAGCACAGCTATTAACATCCCATAGCCTGAAGGGATGTGACGCTCTGATTGGTTTAGAGACATCCAGGCTTCTGTTTCAGACTGAAACTTCAAAGTAACATTACCGAAAAAGGATTACAGAAATTAATGTCTGTCTTTGCGTGTGTGTGTGTGTGGGTGTGTGTGTGTGTGCCTATGTGTGTGTGTGTGTGCATCCGTGTGCATATGCATGCATGTGTGTTCTGTGTGTGTGTTCTAAACCAGATGGGCGGCATGGAGGCGGTGATCACAGGCCTCACAGATGACTTTAAGATCCTAAAAAGGAACAGAAAGCTGTTCACCTTCATGACGGCCTTTGGAACCTTCCTATTCGCTCTCCTCTGCATCACTAATGTAGGGCTCTCTTCACTTCTTTTCAGTTTATGGTTTTGTTTTCAGTTTTTTTTTCGTGTCATCAGTCAGTCATCTCAATCGGGTAGCTTGTTCACCTGCCATTTGAACCACTGTATATAAAACACCAATTAAAATAATATCAAAATCTCACTATCTTTCAAAGGTTAAAACTTACTAGATTTACCGGTATTTACCGTAATTAAATCAATAATCGTATGCCATTACTAACAGGCACAGCCTGTTAGCAATGCGACAGTCTATTGTTATAGACAAGAAGTAATTATTTCTAGCCTCTTCTAGAAGTAAAATATTTCATAATTTGAATCACACAAAGTCAAAAGCAGTTCCTGGAGAAGAGCATATTGAGTCTGTTGTGTTGACTATACAGTGTACAGTCTAGTTCAGACCAGAGAATGAGTTGCAACTTGAGAAAACTTGAGACTTGAGATTCCTCCAAAACTGTGGTTTGCAAAAACTGTCCACATTAAATGCCAAACTGGGACCAAATGTTCTTTTTTACAAGAACAACCCTAGTTGTGTGAGTGACGTTAACCTTCTTCCTTGATGTGTAATCTCTCTTTGTTTATTTTATGCATAAATGCACACAGAACTTCAGATGACAGCTGTTGTTAGTGTTGATGCATTTACAACAAGCTTTTGTTTGGAAAAAGTATTGTGTCAAGGGTGGACCAACAGACAGAATGGCTTCTTTACTGATGCGAGGCAGATTCTTGGCCATTGAATTTTTTTTATTTGTTTAGCCATTGCCGCCTTTTTTATTTTATTTTATTTTTTATTTTTTTTACATAATATATAGTTCTGAATGTTATTTTAACAGTGGTGGGTCAAGGGTAGAGTGGCTGGATGGTAACCACAAGGTTGCCAGTTCGAACCCGGCCAGGCTCTCACAGAGTTAGTGTTGATGTGCCCACTTAACCCCTAATTGCTTCTGATGTGCTGGTGGATACTTTGCATGGTTTCCACCGGCACTGGTGTGTGAATAGGTGAATGTGATACACTACCTATGTAAAGCGCTTTGGAAAAAGGCGCTATATAAATGGACCATGTACCATGTCAGCATCAATGTATATGTGGACCTCTGTCCATTTTAGGGGCCAGGGGCGGATCTAGGCATAGGCATGGGGGGGCAATGCCCCCCTAAATGCCCAGTCTTCCCCACCAAACATGATGGCATGCAAAACAACCCAAGATATTTCACTGCTTATATTTAAAAGTATTTGAAACACTACTGAAAATGCTTACCATTTTCTTCTGCCCCCCCAATTGGGAAATGTTACATCTGCCCCTGTTAGGGGCTTCATTGCTTTTGTTTTATCAAACATCTTGCAATGACTAACATGTCAACGTTGCCAATAAGATCTTTGCATCTACTTTGTGTCCTATTATTTCTATGAGCATATTAGCCTATAATGACATGCCACAACATGCTTGCACACAAGGATTCACGTGATTAACATCACACTTTAATTGGCTTTTTTGGACACTTTGCCCCTCTATTTGACCTTTTCTCACCCCCCCCCCCCCTCCTCTCTCTCTCTGTGCAGGGGGGTATATATGTACTGACTCTGCTAGACAACTATGCAGCAGGTACATCTATACTGTTTGGCGTATTGATTGAGGCCATTGGAGTATCCTGGTTTTATGGTAAGAACTTCCACTCTGCAGCACATGAAGTAGACCTTTACAGACCACACAACGATGTGGTCTGGTTGTTACTGAAAGGGGGGGTGTGCCGGTCACACCTCCCCTTTTAGTGATCCCTTTTAGTCATCTGTCTAAATCTATGGAGCAACGTGTACAGTTACAGTCAAATCATATGTCATAAATATTAACAGATCCGAGTTTTGTAAAATCTCCAGAAGAGCCTCTAGTTCATTCCTTGATAGTTTGTTTTGATCTGAACACCTACACATCTCCACATACAGTACAGTACGAACATATTGGAAATGGAGAGAAAGGTTTCTGCCCATCTTCATGGAGAGTGGTTCCATGCATCTTCGGTGCTTCCGGATGCACCATTGATTTTGACAGACAAAATGAATACATATAAACTAAACAACCTGTGGAACGCACAACCCCAAACTATGATGATATATTACTTTATTGTCAGTTTGCACTGAAATTTGTCTTGCGACACAACGGCCTTGTATGCAACTCATATACACACATTTGACAAGACACAAACAGGAACAGAAAGGAAATACAGTTACATACATATAGAAACATATAAGGGCACAAGAGCAATGTTCACTTTAGTCCTGGACAAAGTCCTGATTTTGCCTCAACATTGACTGATGGACAAAAGACCTCTTCAGTCTGACCTTATTGTATGATGGAACAGCATATCTCCTTCCTGAAGGCAGTAACCTATACCCTCCATACAAAACATGGCATGGATTGGAAGTGCTATTCCTTGATAACCTAAGGATACTGTTATCATAAGTGGGTAAGTGGAGTCTCTGAAGTGGTTGTCCGACAATCTTTGAACAGATGTAGTTGCAGCAATTGTGATTTTAAGTCTACAGACAGACTTCCAAACCAGGTGGTACTACAGTACAGAAGCACACTCATAATAACAAAAGTGAAGAACAACAGAAGAATCCTTCTACTGGCACCAAAGGATCTTAAGCGGCGAAAAAAATAGATTCTTTGCTTTGTTTTTGTACACACGAAAACAAAGCATAGAATCTATTTCCTTAAAGATAATTATTATATAGTTATCTTAAAGCAACGTGAAATTAAATTAATTATTTTTGCTGCATAACAGGGTCAATAGCAAGCTAGGTGTCAACTTTTAATGATGTATTTAACATGTCCTAAAATATGGCAGACCGTTTTTTGCTGACTTGGATCGGTGCCAAGCTTTGCTGTTACCCCATGAGCAAGACACTTAACCCCTTACTGCCTCTTCTTGAGCTCTCATCGTATTATCATATTATTTGACCAAACTGTGAACTAAATAATTGAATCAGTGAAATTTCCTCACCTCAAGCACTGTTACATGTATGACTACCTTTATTCACTGACAAAATAATACATATAAACAAAACAAAAATCAAGATACAGTGTCGACAAATAAAAATCACACTAATTGGAGGGTACTGAATGGTGTTGTGTGTACTCTGTATTGATGAAACAGCACCCCCTGTTGATATGCTAAACATAGTGAGAGGTATACAGGTGTATGTATACGGACAATGCAAAACCTTGGTTTAATGGAGAAAATATGAGATCTGCAAGCTTGAATGCATGTACGTGTGTGGGCCCTCTCCAGGTGTGGATCGCTTCAGTGAGGACATCGAGCGCATGATGGGATTCAAGCCAGGACTGTACTGGAGACTCTGCTGGAAATTTGTCAGCCCAGCGTTTCTACTGGTGAGCATTAGGGCCATCAGCATTACAACACTTTTTTTCATCGTCAAGATTAATTGAGATTCTTATTGACATTGCTAAGAAATTTCTTCACCAATGTGTTTATGGTGGTGTCTAATAACCAGTGTTGGGAATATCACTTTACCTTGTTAATATATTACTTATTAATTATTAGCTTCATTTTAAAGCAATATACTATATTACAATATTACTGTCTGAGCAAGTGTAATATATTAATATTACTAGTACATATTACTTGATAAAAAAAAAATACAACATATATAATTCAAGTATCACTATTAATCAAATATTGCGTAGGTCAGTGGCCTACCTACAATAAAGCAAGCGCACTTGGTTATCTGGCCAAATCCATATGAAATCAACTTAAAACATCACTCCAGAAAACAGTCCTGGAGTAGACCTACCTCATCCTACTCAGCTACTGTATGGACAGTTAACACAGGAGTTAAATGTATTCCTTGAATTCATGGAAGACAGTGAATAATTTGATGACAAATTATTGAAAATAAGTAATTATTTAACTTCTGCAGTTGTCAAGATAATTTCACAAGAACACTTGGGACAAGACAGATTGAAAGAAAGTAATATTGAAAGTAATGCAGTAATGCAGAAAGAAAAGTATAATATATTAGATATTTTTGTTAAGTAATATAATATTACAAGTTACTGCATTTTGGTAATATATTATGTAATATATTAAGTTAGATAGGGCAGTGTTGTAGTGGTACTTTTAGAAGTGGGGGGACGCCTCTTAAAGAGAAATTCCCCCCATTTTATTTAATTTTTTCTGAGAGTGTACAAATGTGAACCAAATGGACCCTTGCAGGTCCATTTGGTTCCATTTGTACACTCTCAGAAAAAAGGAAACTCATTAACATGGTGAAACACTTCTTGATGATGTCATCAAGATGTATTTCACCATACTAATGATTTTTTTCAGACCCAAAAATAATTTAGATGTGAGAAGTGGGGGGTCCCCCTGCGTCCCCCCTCCACTACACCCCTGGTTACAAGTATTAGTTTTGATTATTTTTTTTTTGCCTATAAGTTGTGGTTAGTCCTTTGACCTGTTTTTATAAGCTTTCCTATGGGGAGTTGAATTTCAAATCTTTTAGTACATGTTATTAGAAACACACTGGTGAGGAAATTTCTTGGTAACGATTTAGTTCCCAGATTTTCATACCTTTCCTTAGTAATTTAAAATGCTCTGAGTTTACCTAATTTATTCAATAATTGAATTCAGCTGCAACACTTTACAAGCATTTAACCCATTTTACATTTGAACTGTGTTTTTGCCCCTGCTTTCACAATAGTTCATTCCTCAAGATATAATTCCACTCCAGTCTGTAGTTAATTAAACACAAGCCTATCATGAGAAAGATTCTACCCTCATTAGCACTCAGGCAGTAAGATCCAAGCCAAGTGAAGTAGTACAGGGCCAGGACGGCGCTACACTAACACTTTGGCCTTATCAAGGTTGACATTTCGTATGGACAACACTGTGGCCTTTTGGTATTCAGTTGGGGAGCAAAGAGAGAGACCCTGACCTCTCTATGATACATAACAGCTAATGACGTTTCCAGTTCGTCCTGCTCTCAGGGGACCGAGGTGGACAGAGTTCAGTCGTGGACTCCGTCTGAAACGGGTGACTGGGGTTAATAAGAGGGGAAAACGTAGTTATTACAGCATGTGCAGACCCCAGAGGGTAACTGTGCCCCCTGCCAAAAGAGTGTTCAGCCCAACTCAACTCAATTCACTTCCATTAATAATGTTTTTTCAGACGAATTACCTAAGAAGCTGGACGGAGAAGAATTCATGATGAAAGGGATGTTTAGTCTCTCTGTTTCATTCTCTGAGTCTGGCTCTGGTCCTGTTTGGTCTGGTCTTTCCACTGTCATTTGGTGTCATTGTTTACTAAGAGCAGAAAAGAGTGTATGGTACAGTGATGTACTATACTGTACTGTACTGTACCGGTATATGTTGACACCAACAGCACATCGTCTGTTGACACTTTTTTAGCCACCAATGCTTGCATGAGCAATCATTCACTAATGCCACTAATATATTAGCCACAAATATTAAAAGGAATCCATTTATATTTTGTTTTTTCATTTGCATAATATGTACTTGATGTGTGAATCTAAGTGATCTTCCCCTTTTCTCTCTTCCAGTTTGTGGTCATAGCAAGTGTAGTGAAATCCACAGACTTGAGTTATGATGAGTACAAGTTTCCCCCATGGACCACCCTAGTGGGCTGGGGTATAGCCATGTCATCTATGCTGTTTGTCCCCGGCTATGCTATCTACAAGTTTCTCTCCATGCCCGGAAATTTTAAACAGGTTAGTGTCACCTAAGCATGTTTTCTTTCCATGCTCTGGCTCGGTGGTTCGGTCAGTAGTCAATAGTCACTAGCCATTGATAGAAGGTTCTGAGTTTGACTCCCGCTGGGGATGGTGTGCGTCTGTTCTTTCCTCCACATCATTAGAGCCCATATCCTAGGTAGAGTTCGCAAAAGGGCCGTCGTGTGTGTGTTCTCCCCGGTTACCCTAAAAAAATAAAACATGCTGCCATCATGGTCTCTTTATTGATTCCCACTGGCTGATGGAGCAGAAAAGAACTGGTTGGAATAACGTGTTCATTTCACGTGTTACGTTCAACCATCCTGTCAGATGAAAATATGGCTTGGACTCATAATGCATTGAAGAAAACATGAGGCCAGTCCATTGATTTACCCAGATCACAGTGGGAGTGTATAGCACCCAGGATTACACTTGTCAATTGACACTGTGTGGGGGGAAAATCGTAGGACACACATAAAAGAGAGCATCTGCTAAATGCCTCCAGTACATTGTAAATTGTTTCAGGAAATCTGGATAAAATACACAAGATTGGCTTAAAATAACAATGCAAGTTGAAGATTCACAACGCAAATATGTCATTGCAAGTACCAGAGGCATTTATATACTGTAACGATCTATAATGGTCACATAATAAAAATATTTTGGGGCTCCTACAATAACTTTTCCTTCCTATTTAAAACAATGGTATTGTTTACTTTGTAATGAATGTGGTCAGATTCTTTCACCATTTGTTTCGTTTGCAGGACATAATGGTAAACAAACCATAGTAGAGTATGTCAGTACATGCAATGGTACAATGGTGTTAGCTAGTATAGTGGGTGTGCAGCTGTCTCGAATAATTCTTCATATAATTTCACTTTTTTTCTTCTGGCGCTGCAAATAACAGATGTAAAATGATGGCTTCAAAGCAGAGCTGAGTGATTCTAATCTTCAAAGCTATCATCATCAGAGCTATTTAGACAGTCAAGCCAGGCTCAAATTGACACTACCGTATTCTGCTGTTTGCCTTCAACACGCTGGCACTTCCTATGGTGCAGCATTAAGGCCATGTATAAGAACTTTGGGATTATTAGCTGCAATTTTATTATCGTCCACTTACAATTTTGTCCGCTCATGTATCACATTGTACATTCCAATTCTAATGGTTTATCCTTTATCCTTCGTCTCTCCTGAAAGGATCAACTTGGTATCAATTCTTTAAAATGTCTACTCTGAGCTAGAGAGACGAGGGAGACCCCTGTTGCTGAACACACATTGTATAGCACTGATTGCTATCAGAAAATAGAGCTAATTAGGTAAAAGTGCATCCTTAAAATAGTATGTAATAGTATGTACAAAAAAAACATTGTTAAACGTCCACACACGCACAGCAACTCGACTAAGTGACCACACAACGGTTGTGGGTGGCACCAAGTGGAATTCGGCCGACAGTCAGAATGGGCTAATCTCTGACAGCCATCAGCGCTTATACGCAGTTGGATGCCACACGTTCAGCCGAGCATCACACATCCAGATAAATATTTAATGGTTTTTGGAGGTACATGGACTGTGACAGGGAGATTTAAAGAGCTTGTGTAGTTTATGTAAAACCCGACGATATGATCTGCTTGTCAGAAGAGAAGAGCCGGGAACGATGCCATGTGAAGTGATGTTCTGTTCTGTTTGTTGTTTTGCTGTTGTTGTTGTTGCAGAGGTTAGCCTATTGCATCACACCTGAACATGAACACCATTTGGTGGCAGATGGCAACATCCGGCAGTTCACAGTAAGTCCTTCTATATTGTACTATATTGTATTATGTTAAATGGATTCAGAAGATTTAGAATACTTTCCTGGGTGTATGTGCGTAACATGTGGTTTTAGATATGTCATCGACAGTGGCCCAAGCCCCCAATAAAAGCTCTCCAGTATTGAAGCTGTGGGGCCCTAGTGGCGAAATGTGGAAGCGCAGCACAATAATTGAAGTCAAGGGCACCACATATTACACAAAAGTGTTCTAAATCTTATAAATACCATTAATGTATATATATTTTTAGCAAAACATTGACATTGTCGTGAGCATCTGTAGTTGTTTGTGTCTTGAAAATGTATTTGACACACTGACAGATTCAAATCGAATCAACTATAGAAATAAGACAGACCTAATATTCCATTTTTGTTTGTCTTCCAGCTAAAGCACTGGTTAACCATCTGACAGCAGACTTCATCCTCATATCGTCAGACCTGGTGTGTTGGAGTTATGTTCATGCCAAGATATTTTTTTGCCTCCAATCCTTCGTGGATTTATTTTTAAGCTCATTTTAGCTACCATGCACTTATTTCAACCCAATACTTTTTATATTTTGAAAAGATTTGCACAGTTTCTTGTAGAGTCCATGAGTTGAATACTGGTGCAATCCCGTTCCCCCTTTCATCTCCACACATCTTTCACAATCATTTTGTGTAAGCTGGGATTTTATTATTGTCAGAATGGGCTACTAAAAAAAAGAAAAACAAATGGACCAAATTTGTATTCCTTGCATGGGCTATTACTTATGAAATTTTTGCCCTATTCATTTGTGACTTTGTAACTTTGATAATTTCAAATCAATCATTTCCCCCCCTTTCTCTGTGTTAATATGACTGTGTACAGTAAATGTACTGTACATGTTAATGTATGTCGATGTTGGGAGAAAACTACTCTTTCTGGTTGTTCTGTTGGCCGAGCGGCTTAACTGTGTCAGTGCCTTATCGAGCTAGACACTCCATGTTTCACACAGTCTGCAATAGGAGGACAGAATAGAAAAACCCCATTACGTCACACAACACACCGTCACAAGCTGAAAATACTAGACCTATAAGCTCACAGCTTATAGGTTGCAGCTGCCACACATTGTGAGCTTGTTTTGTGAGCTTGTTTTTTTCTTCTTCTTTCTTTCACACCACTTGACGCCATTGTGCAACGAAGTGTGAGTCTGGCTTTATTACTCAGGAACCAAACTGATCTGAATCACAGCTTGTCTGTCGGCTTAAAGCCTTTTATATTATGCCATTGTCGTACGATTGGTTGCTCACCGAAAATAACACGTTTTTTTCCCATTTTTTATTTACCTGGGCAGGCGACACGGTCTTACAGCAAAGTATAAAAGGATGCATTAGAAACTGTTTGACCCCTTTGGTGACCTTGAGTCCTGTAACCACTTAAACAGTAGCATGTTAGTCCCTCAGTGCTCTACACAAGGGTCTTTTCAGTTTTTCGTTATTGTGGGAAAAGTGAGCGGCTTGTAGCAGAGCAGAAGTTTGTCGACTTGCTATTTCCTGTGAAAGGTTTGCTGAGGAGGTGGTTAATAGTCCCCTGTCTAGCGCGTCAAGATCAACCTCCGTAGCATCTGAATACTGGCTTGATATAATTAAGCCTTTGTGTCACTTTATGTTACAGAAAAGGGAAGAAAAAGAAAAAAAGTGCATGTTGAAATGGGCTGGACATAGCACTGCCAGTCATTCTTCTCTGTATAATAAGTCAAGAAGAAAATTTCATAAATATAACTTCACCTCATAATTATGTTTTGCTAAGTCATTTTTCTCAAACTGAGATTTAAGCCTAGTGTAGATGTTTTGTCTTTTACATATTTTTGTTTTCAACCTCTGTTTTGTTTAAAATGTACTATCAGTGGTTCTCACTGTCCAGTTCTGGTGACACCCTTGGTGGTCCTTCAGGGGATTCTGGGAGGTCCCCAGGCAAATTGTTAATAACCAAAAGGACCCATAAGGATCTGTTACTCTGAGGGGTGGAAGCAATTTGGTTTTAAAAAAAAGTGTACACACCCAGAATTGTAGTGTGGAGATTGGGATCCCAAAGGTAAAACAATTAATCAAATGGGGCTCTGTGGCCTAATGCATATCAAACGGAGGGTCCTTTAAAAGGTTGAGAACCACTAGCCTCCATGCTCCATTAGGCTATAGTTTGCAAGGACAAAACAAAGGTAATGTTCAGCTCTTCGTGGTCAATAAAGAATGTGCCTGCTTACCCAGTAGACTGAAGCTGGATAACCCATCCAATCAAAATGACAATAACTGTTACACCATGGGGTGCAATTCCAGATCGCTTGGTGTAGCCAGGTATGGTGTAAGTCCTCTCATTGGCTGCATGGCAGCAAATCAGGTTTGGGGCCGTGCTCATTGGTTGCATGGCAGCAAATCAGGTCTGGGCCCTTGAGGTAGGCCCGAAAGCCTATACCACCAGGCCTGGGCCTGGGCCTACCAAATAGTTATCCAGAATAATTAAAACCAGTCATCAAGAGCTTCAAATCATGATGAACAAAGCAGGGGAGTGCAGTAACATTTTTAATTGGGGGGGTCAGGTGATTTCTGAACCTTTTGACTTGCAGGTTTTAATTATTCTGGGTAATTATTTGGTAAGCTCAGGCCCAGGGCTGGTGGTATAGGCTTTCGGCCTACCCAAGGCCCCAGACCTGATTTGCTGCCATGCAACCAATGAGCACGGCCCCAAACCTGATTTGCTGCCATGCAGCCAATGAGAGGACTTACACCATACCTGGCTACACCAAGCGATCTGGAATTGCACCCAATAACTGTTACACCATGTTATGTAATACTGTGTGTGTGTGTGTGTGTGTGTGTGTGTGTGTGTGTGTGTGTGTGTGTGTGTGTGTTGTGTGTGTGCGCGCACGCACACGCATGTGGATGTGTGAACGGGGTTGTTAATTATTCCATGTTTTGTTACTGTTGTTTTATGTGCATTCGGGAGGACTGACAATTGTCTTTTTCAGAAGTCTCTTTTCGTACAGAATATTACGTTATGGCTCCAATCTGTCTTTATTCCTTTGGAGCAAACTGTCACTGTCGACCGGGAGCCTTGTACCTCCATACTTAAACTTCATTATACTACAGTGCCACACAAAATGATCATGTTATTAATATTATTGTATTTTCTAATGTAATCTAATTGAAACAGTGCTGAACATAGCGGTTTGTGGACCATCATCAAAGTGCCAAACACAATGTACGCACAAATTACAATTTATATTCAGCTCTGTTTTGTTCTGTTCATTCATATTTCTCTGGATGGAAATGAAGTTGAGTTTGAACCTGTTAATAAATAGCACCCTATTGGCCAGAAGAAGAGAAAAGAGAATTCAAACGTATGCGAACAGAAAATGATATATAGATACAGGTATATAGATATACGCATGCATGCACGCACGCACGCACACACACACAAGCGTATTCACACACACACACACACACACGCATATGGATGTACATGTGTGTGTGTGTGTGTGTAATTAATATGTGCTGTATGTATGTACAGTATGTATGTATGTATGTATGTATGTATGTTGTATGTATGTATGTATATGTATATGTGTGTGTGTGTGTGTGTGTGTGTGTGTGTGTGTGTGTGTGTGTGTGTGTGTGTGTGTGTGTGTGTGTGTGTGTGTGTGTGCGCGCGCGTGTGCGTGCGTGTGTGTGTGTGTGTGCGCTCACACGTGCGTGCATGCGTGCGTGTGTATGCAAGCACGTGTGTGCGCGTTTGTGTATATACATAATGTAATCTTGTATTTATCAAATTGTTTATAACAAAACGTGAATGTAAAGTATTTTAAACGTAAACGTCCACTGTTACAACATGGTGTTCTATGTATAAATAAACTAAGATAAACTATGTAGAGATGTTGTTCTTCAGTGTAAAATCCCAGGCTACTTTGCCATACACAAACGCAGACAGTTGCATTTTTTTTTCCTGAACTAATGTTTACAGAAATCCTGTGTACAACAATACCAATGTCCTGTTAACGTGAGTGACAGCTATCTATGAAGAAGTCTGAATAATGACATTAAATAAAGAGTTTCTTCTTACACACACCTGCTGAAGTGCTGTCGCTCATTCATGATTGCTACTCATGTTTTTTATGCCTTAATTGATATAGTACAATAAGGTGAGAGATGGGGAGTGACACATGGCAAAGGCTGTTGGATTTAGGAGTCGAACCCACGGCAGGCCGTCCGGAGGGCATGAAAGCCTGAAGGTGCCCAGACTGCTTGAGCTAACTATCCGGTCCAATGATCCATTTTTATGAGTTACAGGGAAAGCCTTGTGCATCATTTCAAAAATATTTAAATAATAGTAATATCAATATAACATAAAAAAACAGAAATACAGTATAGAAAAACAAAGGAAGTGTCAAAAGAATTTCTGAATTCATAAGCAATCCATAATAATAATCATAATAATACAAAAGAATGGTAAAAAATGGCTATTTTCAGTCAGGTTGTTGCTTCAGGATGTCTATTTGTTTTATACGTTGCACTTGTTTTTGTACATAGGTTTCTCAGGAAACAAATGTATCTCTTCTATCTTGGGACAAAAAGGAAATAATATGGGGTCCTCCTGGAAATACATTTTTTCCTATTTCCAGAATAGGCATTGTAATTGTAAACACTGTGAAAAAGAGTACTTTGCAACAAACGCAGATTGCAATCACGCAGCAGCAAGTAAGCCCTTCCGAACCGTGCCCCTATCTCCTGTTTCTGTAGTGTGAGGCAACTTTAATGTACAAGTACACCCCCTGGACACACTGCTAGTATGTCACAGGGGGCATTGGGTCCAATTTTTTATCTTTGTCTTTGATATGACCTGGTCGGGAATCGAACACCAACCTCCTAGTCTCCAGCCCAGGCAGACACAAGGCCACTATGCAGCAGTGCTTCAACAGTTTTGTGTTTAGTAGACGGGAACCCCTAGTGGTAGTTTTACCCTAGTTGACGGGAACCCCTATAGGGGTTCTGTACAGTATGTACAGTATCAAAAAATGTCAAAAATTTGATGGTGTTACACAATAATTTGAAGTTTTTCAGTACACTTAGGTTAGTATTTCAAAGACATTTTTAGAATCGGGATAGTCTACAATGGGTTAAAGAGATAGTTCAGATTTTTTTAAGCTGCATGAAATACTTGTCATTAATATAGTTGTTCCACTTTATTAACTATTAATTGTTTGAGACTGTGGTGGAAGTTCCGCTCTGTTTTTTCTGGGGGTAGGGCAAACAATACAGTTCCACTTAAGTTAAAGATTTGTGAACTTTCACACAAAACAAAATGCTTTGTGTGAAAACAGTTGTTATGAGTTGATATGTTTTATCTTATCAGCGCCAAACTTTTCATTCAGCCAGTAGGGAAGCACCTCTACCTGGGGAGGCCATCTGTGGAAAAAGTTCAAAATTTGAACTATCCCTTTAAGTAAAACAGTATATTTGTGTGAAATCCTACACACACAGTATATCTCATATTCTGCATCATACTGATATTGGTTTAATTTTCGCCTATAACAGTGTATATGTACTGTCTACAACTACACAATTAGAACAATAAATTGACCTCGCTGAAGGTCATGTAAAATAACCTAATCAACTAAAAGACCAGTAACATCATGTGGCGCCATCCCATTTTCCCGCTTAGTCAGAGTTGCTTTTGGTAGTTGCTGACTGTGCCTTTTTACTGTCTTTGTGTCTCATCTGCACCAGTGACTGAGCTCAGGGCTCATATTCTGGCCCCTCATCACAGATCCTTTGTGCTATTGTCTCACCATCCTTGGCCTAATGTGTTGTTGCTCATGATCCCCCACTGGACGCATGCCCAGTTTCCCCAAATATCTACTGGAGGGAGTTAAAAACAATAATACTACAGGACAGGTGGTCTGCCATAGAGTGAACACTTTATGGTTTTATAGTACAACTATGATGGGAGACTCTGCAGAGTACATAGTTCCACCAGCCAGGCCAGATGGCCTACCTAAGTAGAGGTACTTCCCTTACTGGCTGAATGAAAGGTTTGGTGCCGATCAGCCCACTGATTTAACTCAGTAGAAGTCTGTACTTCTTTCTCTGACACTCTGTCTCTTCCTCTCTATCTTTGTCTCTTTTGGCCAGTTAGGCCATTAAAAGCTAATTGCCACACACCCATGGGAACGTTTAACTTTTTTGGTCCCTCAAAGTGCTAAACTCAATTAACAGAAAACACTCCACTTTTCGGACAACAGAGTCCCTGTCTCTGTTGTCCCTGCAGAACATTCTGTTTGTGTCACACAGAGGCTAGCTGCTTGCTCGGCCACCACAGATACAACAAACGACCTGAGTTGTAAGTAGTCAAGTAAAAAAGCTAATTACCACAATTATGCATGACATTTAATTAAACACTAATCCAACAAAAGAAGCCCTCTGATGGCCAAGAAAAATGCATCAGAACTTCCATTGTCCCAATATACTGTACATACAGAAAATAACAGCTATACATGCAGTGCATCATTAATGGCTTATGGCAAATATTTTTGTCCGGTGCCTCCATTCCATTACACCTAGATGTATGCAGGTCCCTGTGTCCCAGTGTCTGTCCACTGCGCAACACAGTAATAATTCTGTCATTTCTCAACCATTTCAGACACAGGAAAGCTGGCCCGCTGATGTTTACCAACTATAATCAAGCAGTAGAGCACAGTACATTAATTGCAATACAATACAGAACACAGTACAGCAACTATAACAACATTGAATGTATAGTTTCACTGTTCAGATGGATTCCGCCCCTCCTGATTTTTAGATTGTGTTTAGGTCTGCAGTGTTAAAGGGTGAATTGATCATTTCCAGAGGCAAAATGCTGTGTTTTCTCCCCACTTCACTTTGTTGGTATTTTTGGGACTTGCCGTGGGAGTATGGGTGTAGTGGAGGCATGTTGTTTGGCAAGCGGAAGCACACTGCAATTTTAGTGTCAATGTTGTAGACCACGATTTTCCAATTCTACTGCCTCCCTGCTGGGATATGGGTCTAGTGGCCAGTGTTGGGACATGTGCACTACGTAACTTACTATATTACATAATATATTACCAAAATGCAGTAACTTGTAATATAAATATATTACTTAACAAAAACAATCTAATATACTATACTTTTCTTTCTACATTACTGCATTACTTTCAATATCACTTTCTGTCAATCTGTCTCGTTGAAAATGTTCTTGTGAAATTATATTGACAACTGCAGAAGTTAAATAATTACCGTACTCATCTTCTATCATTTGTCATCAAATTATTCATTCAGGAGTGACATTTTTTCAAGTTGATTTCATATGGATTTGGCCAGATAACCAAGTGCACTTGCTTTATTGTATGCCACTGACCTACGCAATATTTGATTAATAGTGACACTAAATATTTAATTATATATTATATCAAAGTAATATGTAATAGTAATATTAATATATTACACTTGCCCAGACAGTAATATTGTAATATAATATATTTCTTTAAAATGAAGGTAATAATTAATAAGTAATATATTAACAACTAAAGTAATATTCCCAACACTGCTAGTGGCATAGACATTTTTGGTGGGTGAGTGAATGAGTGTCCAACAAAATATTGATATAACAAAAAAGATTGATACTGTATATGTTTGTATAGTCTCGCGGCACACCGTTTAAGAACCATGTGGGGAAAGGTCTGTGTTTTCAAGAAAGGAACTAAGGAGATCTGCACACTGTATCTTAAGTACAAAGATAAATAATGGCACATCCAAAGAAAACATGACGTTTAAAGACCCTGCTCATCTTCAGAGTGAAGTGTGACGAAGAGCATAATGGAGCCTATATGCTCACACATCACTTTTACAACAAAGATCACACTCACAGTTTGTAGATCTCCTTTGATCGAGCACCAATCCCTCATGTGGGCCTTGGATGTGCGTGAATACTTTTCTCTGCTTAAAGCTCTGTGTTTTGTCAGTGGCTGCGACCAAGAAATCCCTCTAGTCAGGTTGTTATATTGTAACTCGCTGATATATGGAAATAATTACTTAAAGTGTACAATTTACAATTTAGGCATTTAGCAGACGGTTGTAATTTAGAGCAACTTACATTAAGTAAAAACATTGCAATACATCATATATATACAGATGAGTTGAATTTACAGATTGCAATTTACAATTTAAGCACATATGGTGGTGGCATTGCTTGAATGCAAGCGTGACAGTTTTGAACTCTGTGCATACAGCGACTGGGAGCCAGTGGAGAGAGTGGAGAAGGGGAGTAACATCTGAAAATTTTGGCTGGTTAAAAACGAGGCGGGCTGCGGCATTTTGAATCAATTGGAGGGGCTTAAGTGCGCATGCTGGTAGACCAGTAAGCAGGGAGGTACAGTAGTCGTTTTGATATGATGGTTGTCTGGATAAGGAGCTGGGCTCGGGCAATGTTTATTGGTCTAGAGGTTTAGTGCAGGATGCTTGTTTTTGACAACTCAAGACGTAAAAAAAGAAGAAAGCTCACAACACCACAGCGTGATAGAGATGAGACAATGACATTAATAGAATAGGAAATAAACATACATTGTAGAAGCAGCAGAAAGGATTATACTCGAGGCAGGTAGGCAGTAGAGAAAGATAACAGAGGGGAAAAAATAAACAAAAATGGACACGAGGAGAACGGGAGAGTGGCAGAGAGGGAGGAGGAGGGGCAAGGTGGCGGTGGTCAACAGTGTTGTTTGCCTTGTCCGAGCGGTGGTTGCGGTGATCACCGATAATCTAAACTATTAATGGAAGAGGGAAAAAGAGCTCCTGATATCGTCAACCTTCTTTTCAAAGTAGGTGACAAAAGCATGGCCAGTGAGAGATGAAGGTTGAGTAGGGGGATGTGGTTTAAGGAGCGACGTGAAAGTGGAAAAGAGCTCCTTGGGTTAGAAGTGCAGGATTGGATTTTGGTGTGGTAGTAAGATGTTTTAGCAGTGGTTAGGGAGAGGGAAAAGGCATTCGCCATTTCCTTTCGGCTGCCCTGGGGATGAGTGTTGCTTATTATCATCTGTTATCTAATACAACATTATTTTCAGCACTTTAGATTACTGATTAGATTTAGATTACTTAAGTAATGTTTATAGATTACTATAAAGAATAGAAAGAATAGAATAGATACAGTACAGTCATATTGAATTACATTGAATACTTTTTTTTAGCCCGTTTGTTAGGTCAAAAGTTATGGTAAAATCACACCTGCGTGAACTGTGTGGTGCAACTATACAGTTATTGTTTTATTTACTGTACTCTACTGTGCTCTGGACCAGTGTACAGTGTGTGCTGCGTGCAGGGTCCCCAGAACATCCAGACCAGCATGGATCCGCCCTGTGACCGAAACGGTCAAGCTAATGGAGACTGCAATACTAAAGCAGCAGGCAATTTCAAATATATAACGGCTCTCAGGAGCCAGCATGTCCCATCAATTAGGCTACTCACTGTTTAAATGCATTGAGGGTGTGGGACCTAAAGTGCGCTATACATGTGGGATACAGTATGCCTGGCAGGCATTCTGCCACTTTACTGCAACCGCCTGCAACCGTGTTTGGAGCGGACTATTGACTTCCCACAACTCCCAAATGGACAAGACAGTGCTGGTGCCTCCCTTGTGTGATCCCTTGTGTGATGCCATCAATAACCAATATCCCTTTGGCTATTGATGGCACATTTCCAACACAATCCGTGGTCTCTTGCAATCTCTTGAAATTGCTGCTAATGGGGATTGTGGCAACCCTACAATCATTTGAATCGGTCATTGTTTTTGTGGGAGTCCTCACTGAGCCATTTGTAACAGAATCCTAAAAAACGTAACAAACTCACCTCAATGTATAATTAATTTGCATGGGTGGGGCCCACCATGCTGCCAAACCATGGCTCCTTAAACAAAGTAGTCAGCATGAATCAAAAGATTATGAGATTCCATGGAGGAAGACTAGGGAAAAGACAACAAAGAAGGCACTGTGGGTGAAGAAGCATAGTGAAACATTATTTCTCTCTATGATCCATTCCTTCACTCTCTGTCCGGTTTCTCTCTGTTTTGTCTGGGATGATCGGTCCTGATAAAGAAGCTTAGGGGCCTGGTTTCATCTACCTTTTTCATCTTATCTGTGTGTCTGCTCTCTGTACCTCGTTTGGGCCTTAAAGCAGCAAAAGGTCAAAACCACAAACTTTCTTCAAATGTATTTAAAGCCAATAAAAGGAGAGCCAGCCCAGCAGATTGTACATTAATGGGCAGTGCTGCACAGAAATAATGTGATTGGAGCAAAGGAGAACTTTTTTAAAAAAAAGATTTTGTCTCGTCAGAGCGAGGGCTTGTTCTATACTGAATCCAATTGATAGATCATAATACATGATGAAGCCATAAAATCCATTTGTAGACATGAAGCCTGACTAGAGGATCATAATGAAAGTGTTGCGACTGAGGAAAGGTAATGCTTTCTTTGTGAGGAATACTGCAATGGATTATGCCTGGAATTTGAAAGAACTTACTCTTAACTCTAGTAAAGGCTTTAGGTTTTAATCCGTTTTTGGATTCTTTGAAATACTAGACCCACAGCTTTAATTATACTTATTAGATTATTACACTCTGTCCTGTAGACTTAATTGTCTGATTGGGAACTGGCATATGGCTTCTCAGAAATTAATCAATTTGTAGAACGAATTTCAGTGTAGACATTCCCTGCATGGGTTCAGAACAGGTACGCTGGCTAATATCTTGTCTCCTGTCGGGTAGAAACCTCAGATGTCCAAAACTGCTACTTTTCTGTATTAAAATAAAAACGTATTAAAAAATGCAGATCTGTACAAGCTCAATACATGTAGTCATCATGCATTTGTTTCATGCTTGCAGAAAATCCTGTCAATTCTGTTGAAATGCAGGTCAATATCGCAGGCCTATACTGTATGTCATAATTGTGTGCATGTGCAGACACTGCACCACAATGGGAAGAAAAAGGCTCCAGTGGAGGGGGGGGCCTTTAGCTGGTTGTGGCCCATGATTTCTAGATTTGGCTATGTCAATGCAGTTGCACGAGCCCATAGAGTGCAGTGCATTAGTAACTTCCAGTTGTCCCTATTCAGTACAAGATGTAGAAGAACCGCCATTGGACTGGCCCTGTAAAGTTAACAGAGTACTGTAACTCTGGGTGAGTAGGTTTATCAGTGAGAGAGTTGGCGTTAAGGACTGGAGCAGGACTAAATACAACAGTTTGCGTGTTGCCTCAGACACATGCATGCCATGCAGACAGTCAGATTGCGCTGCGTGTGCATCTGTCAATATCTGGCCTTTGGCAGATATTGTAACTTCCAAAGCAACAGTTTTACATTCTCTTTTTGGTCTGCGCTACACTTTGTCATTACTGACATGAGATATGGGATGTTTGTTTATTCTCCAAAAAGGTGGTATGGTTCTGATTGTTATACTTTAACCAGAGTGACATACAATTACAAATAAGATATAACATTACAACAAAACAATGAGAGGTAGGTTGTCCCTTAGTATATGGTTGCAGGTAAACCAAGAAACTATGGAATCAGTCTAACGGTTAAATAAATGTATTGTTTTGAATGTGTGCTGTATGCCTGATGAGGCAACTTAGCTGCAAGACTTGCGAAACACGAAATAATATTGACCCTGCTACCCCCTGTAGCCTTGAACCCTGGTTGCTGATGTTTTCTATTTGTCTTGAGTGAAGTAACGGTGAAGTCACCCTACTGAGTTTAATTCCCAACTCTGGAACATCTGGAGAACATACTTAATTAAGTGTGACAGATTTTAATTTCTCTCAGCACATATTGTACTAAAATGGCATCTATCATGTCCTTAAAATGACAATTGAGTTTTCTCAGCTTGTAGGGATTAGTTATTTCATAAATTTAAATGATATTGCCATAAAGAAGTAGTACAGTATATGCACTAAATACATGTGTTTCCCGAGGTAAAGGGCCCCTGGGAATTGTCCTATTTGATGTGAGCATTCTGCTTCATAGGTGTACGTATGTCGAAAAGGGAATACTGTTGACACACAGTATTTTGGGAGTGGGTTGCACTGCAGTTCTTCGTCCCAAGCTGAGAGGGTGGGACAAAGGAAGTCAGGCATCAATGCTCCTTCTTTGGTACAGTAAATATTCTGTTGTTTTTGTTGGAAGTGGGAGGGAGCCATAGAAGGATGAGCTTTTCCATTGCACTCTCCAGGAAAGACATCCTTGAAAGCATGGCTTGCATGAAAGCAAGCAGATCACATGCACAAAAATTGTTTGTTGGTACAATGGAGAAACTATTGTTTTTAAGCATTGATGTAAGACATGTCCCATTAGTTTTTTTCCACTTCTGTCTGCCAAATATGCCATGTCACACTGTTATTAGCGCCCCAAAATGTTACTGTGGTATTAACTTTGAGGATAATGGAAACAGTTGAACTTTGATTGTGAGAGGTTGTTTGGTTCTCGCTCATATTAATCTAAAAAGCTTCATCTATAGCGTGGAATGGGAAACAAGATTAGAGCTGACAGCCTGACTCCATGAACTTGTGCTTCATTCTGTTGCATCTTACAATAAATCCACCACATCTCTGTGTGGATGTATGTGTGTACGACTCCATAGGTGATATTAGGCTCTCACTGCAGGGAGGCACTTATAGACCTGTCACTCTGATGATGTTGCTACTGCTGCTTGCACAGTAGCTTCATGATGTGGCAAATAAACATTAATGAGTTGATGACCTTACATCAGACCAGAGAGTGTGTATAGTTGAATTGAATTGTTGACCGTCTCTGAGATCTGAGATCCAATAACACTAACACAATTTTGGAGGAATCAGTGTTCATGCGAATGTCATTTACAGCTTTAATTAGTGCAGTTTTGGTGCCTTTGAAGTTAAATAGCTAAGTTGTTGATACATATTATTTTCTACCAGGATATTGATCTATTCTACCCACAATGAGTGCATTGATATAGTCTTTGATTGCTAATTACAGAAGGGGCGCTTAATAACTGTAATAAGGCCATTGGGAAAATGGCTGTTGGAGCTGTTTACTGCTTGTAGTGCATCAGTTGGCAAACAGTAAGGAAGCTTCTTGGCAGGTTGTCAAGGCAGCACACTGATGTCTACATGCATTTAGTAAACGTAGTTTTGTAGTCAATGTCATTTAACTGCATGGAGCTATTTATCATCATACTTTATTTGTGTAAATGTTGTGACTCATTTTTGTCTTCACATTTTTGTGGAATTATTGAATGTTTATTCAATGTTTATGAATTAGATCCGTAAAGACGTAATCAAACCCTTTGCATTAATCACACTTCACTGACCAGCGGATTCATAAAACATCATACAATGTTTCTAATTAAACATAACTGTAAAATACACTTTGTATATCATACCTTGCGATAGATATGCATGCCTCCATTTGAGAAACACTACCAGTATATGGGAACAAACAAAAAAGCATTCTATTCTTTTATCCTATGCTCTGGTTAAGTGAGAGTTCAGTATGAGCAAATATACACTCACAAATCCTTGAGACTGCACACACGCACGTGCGCGCGCACACACACACATGCAAACACGCGCGCGCGCGCACACCCCCCCCCCCCCCCCCCCCCCCCCCCCCACACACACACACACACACACACACCATTACACTAAAGATCGCAACAATCTGATATAAATCCTTGTGGGAGGGTTAACTCGAGTTCATACATGGTATTGTACAGCAGGGACATGAAAACTATTCTGTTTATCCCATGAGATCGCACATTTATAATAAATAAAGAACAGGTAGTTCTGGCAGGTTGCCCTACAGCTGACCACAATGATTAACTTAAGGACAACTTTGTTTTTCTTTTTCAACCAAGGTTCTTGTTTTAGGTTGACCATGGAAGTTCACAAGATCTACTGAATGTGAAGGAGGCAGCACACCACACTGTATTTGGGTACACCTGACCCAGAGGCTCAATATGGCAATTTGTCACATTCAGTAGATCATTTGTGGCCCGATGACATTTCCTGGGGTTTATTGGGACTGTAGATATTAAAAAAGAAATTGCTTTAAAAAAATCTAAACAGATAGGCTACTGTATGTAATTAGGGCCATATGTTCGAATGCCCCCTCCCATAGCTAAAATCCCTAAAACTAAAGCAAGCAAGGAATGTAAACAATTAACAGCCATCTTTTACTTTCTCTAATAACTACCTAAAGCACAAACCATGGTTGAAAAAAGGTTGTCCTTTAATGGTCTATAATTGATTAACAAGGGGTCAGTCTTGCATTTTTTTACTACACATTATTGTGCAACAATACATCATGGCAATGTTGAATCCCTGCAATGCAATTCAAGGCTGGATGCAAAACCTTTCATTTTACGCTCTCAAGAATTAACTTGTAGAAGAATTATTTGAATTTTGATCAAGGTTTTTGCCAATTATCTCCTAAATTGTCAACACAAACTTGAAAATCCTTAGTTTTGGTGTCCGAGAGACTAAACTCAACATCAAATGGTGGTCTGTGGCTAAAATGCAGAATAAATAGTGGGCCCTGGTATGAAAAAGGTTGAAAACCACTGCTGACTAGAATAAAGTCACTTCATTCTAGTGTTTTATGTGTTTCAGTTTTTCCTGTTATGCACAAGTAACATATGTTACTGGTTCTTGCAAATAATTGCATACGTACATAATCTGCGTTTGTATATTGGGCAATGGCATAAGGGTGAATCACTTCCAAATTCTGTGTAGTGCCACACAGCACGTGTTTCCGATGCAACTGTTTTGTTTGTTCTACAGTCCCTGGTGTTTTGTCTGCTGGGATGGTCGCTGCTGATACTGTAGAGGTCAAGTACTACTGTGACTCAGAGCAGTCATTTGAAGTTTGTGGAAGGGCAGATAGCAACATGCATTGATTCAACCAAAATTCAACATTGAATCAATGTATTCTGCATTGATTCAACCAAAATTCAACGTTGAATCAATTCATTTGTAGTTTGTGGAAGGGCAGTGCAGTCAATTAAACCATTTTTTAAAGATTTGTTTTTGGCACTTTGCCTTTATTGATAGTTAGTGAAGATAGACAGGAAAGAGGGAGAAAGAGAGAAGGGGTCACCATGAGCAGGACTCGAACACGTGACGCACTGTCAGAACCTATGTGTGGCATGTGCCCGGATCACTTGGCCAGCAGGCAACCCCCAATTAAACCAATTGTAAACAAGTCAAGGTTTTGACATTTGACGTTTCTAAGTGATCATGAATGATCACTATACCTCACTAAAATACATTCTAGCTTGTTTAACTTCATCAACCATGGGCTTGATTGAGTAATTTTCCACTTGAACATTGAATGTAATCAAAGCTGTATAGGGAGAGTAGGCTTTCTATGACTCCCAACTCTTATCGGCACCCAGTCTTACCATCACAACATCACCAACAGGAAATGTCCCCACATTTCCCTCACTTTAGTTTTTCAGCAGAATTCTGTTCCCTTACGTGTATATAATGAGTGAGAAATAAACATGTCCTGCTAGTGCTATGTCTTAGTTTATGGAACATTGTTTTACATAGGTTTCAGAATCAAAATATATATGCTCTGAGCATATACAGTATATCGCTCTGCCATGTGACACAATGCCACCCTCTTCATTTTGTGTTGAGGCAGTATTATTCATTAGACTTAAATCATTTGAAAATAACCTTTGGACAAAGCCAAGTAAAGGGTTATTTACTTGCAAACAATAGCCTACTTCAATCAAATTATGGTTTGTAGAAAAGCTCTTGGACCAGCTACAGTAACTTGAATGTTTCACATGACTGCAGTGAAATACCTTAACTAAAGGGGTTGGAACAAATGTGTGTTTTTCTTTTACCTCATTCCATTGTAAAACATCACATCACACTTTGTTTACTATTAGTTAAGCCCACCGAGGAATATCAAGACATGTTTTCCTGTTGTAAAAGTTCTGCCTTCGGGGTATTTAAGTCTGAGATAAGAGCACTGCGCAGGCATCTATATACCACCTGACAACTTTTAATGGGGTGATAAAATGTTATGTGAGCCTTTAATGCAATGGTTCTTAAAATGGGGCATGGGGATCCCCAGCCGGTCCTTGTTTGGGGTTTCAGGGGGTCCCCAGCTAAATGTTCTCAGCATCACAATCATTTTAACCACCTTATCCTTTTATCCACACGTTGACTAATGGTAGACATGAGGAGTGAGTGCGTAAAATCATCTAACACTGTAATGCATGATGAGACGTTACGGAAATAGGATAGTATTCTATAGAACTGAGAAATTAATGAATGCATTCTTCTACACTCTTGACACCATTTTTACATTCTTAAAAACACATTTTTATAAACAAAATTGAGATCACACTAATATTATTTTAGGAAAGGACACATTCTATCATATATTATGATGGGCGAGGGGTACTGTTTCTCACTAGGATGACAGACAGTATAGGCAGGACCACGTCACTCAGACTGCATGATGGCCATAAACACACCCAAAACGCCCCATAAACACACCCAAAACGCCCCAAAACGCTGTCCAGATCTGTTACAGCACCTCCCACTTCATCGGCCCAGTCTAACGGCGGTTTATCGTATTTGGCTCTCACTTCTTTTGTTAAATAGTTAAAGAAAGAGCGGAAATGGAAGTTTATGCGTGACTGGTGCTGTTTTTGGCTTTCATATGGGACTTCAAACGGCTCACACATCAGAAAAGACTTGAGGGAGTGTGGTGCCCTCTGTATGACAATTAAGTGCCAAGTTCTTCAAATATGAAGTTTTCCAGAACCGTCAATCCAACAAGTATGCAACAGCGACATATGCAACAGTGAACAGACAGATACAGAGATCTCCATATTATGGGCACAAAAGGGACACAGATAGATCACTACATCCATAAAGTTATTGCGACTGTACTATGAGATGCATTTCTGTCTGTCAGTTGGTCACACCCCTCAAACCCTTTAGATCTCCATATATGTTGACAACTGACCTGTCCTGAAAGTCCATATGATCATACTTCAACCACCCATTCTTCCTCTTCAAAGTCTCCCATTTGACTGATACCTGTTCATTCAATCTAGATGGTCCTGCCCCAAAGTTATTAGTGTATTGCCACCCCCGGAAAGCCAGTAAAAACTAGAAACAGGCCAGAAAATTAAGTAACAGAATTCATTCCATATGCTGATCTGACCAACCATTCCATATCAGCAGCAGTCGCCCAGCAGTCTGCTGTCGCCCAGGCGGATGGGGGCGAGGTGGCTTATAAACCATCTAGAGAATGGAGATACAAGGTTTCCTACTTAATAGCAATGAAATTATGCCAGTCTTAGTCTCCCTTCAGGCGGAGGAGATTAGCAGACACAGCAGAATATCTACAGGACAAACAAACAGATCCTGTGACTGTCTAGTGTGGACAACAACATAACAGGGTGGGAGTTTGTTTCCTTAACCCAAGGCTATACGATCTCCATCTCTCTCTCTTCTCGTTTCTCTCTCTTCTGCTTCCCATAGACCTGTCTGGTTCTCTCGCTCTCTTGTTTACAGCCTTTTTTTGCCCCCTTTGCCTTCTCTCCGCTTTATCTCTGCCTTCCCTGTTCCCGCTCTAATTCTGTTTGGGCCGGGTCCTAGTCTGCAGTCTGTCATATGGACTTGATGTTATCATGTTAATCTGCAAGTAGATTTTCTGAGAGGCATGCAATTGTGCGTGTGTGTGTGTGTGTGTGTGTGTGTGTGTGTGTGTGTGTGTGTGTGTGTGTGTGTGTGTGTGTGTGTGTGTGTGTGTGTGTGTGTGTGTGTGTGACACTATATAGGAAAAGTTATACAATATTGTCAGTTTCCTTGAAACGCGTATTGACACAACAGAATATATACAGTATGTATATAGAGAGAAAGACACACACAATAGTGGTCCTGTCCAAAATAAATGTTTCCAGTAGATCAGGAAGTCAGATAACGTTATCAGGAAGGGAAACAAGTCACTACTAGGCCTATATTAAATGTTATATTTTTGGACCAAATTCCAGTCCTTGGGTGTGTATAATCATTTACATCAGTGGTTCCCAACCTGTTCACCTTAAGTTCCAACTGTCTGACCGTTTAACACTGAATACATTTGGCATGTGCCGTCTTAAGTGCTCAAATGGGTGGGCTACGTGCATTTTCATTATTTTAAAGACCAGCCAAATGATTGCTAGACCAATGGAACTACCAGTAGGTTACAGCCTTTAAATTCCTGGAGGAGTGGTCATAGTTGTCACACAGGCCCTTAAGTTGTTCATTTTGTCAAATAGATTTGGGTACCATGGGCTCCATTTTTGTTACCGCTAAACCCCTTATCTCTTAACTTCTTTGCCTTTTTAAACTATTTCGAAAAAACATTTTTCAGTAGTTCAAATGGCCAGTCTACAAGCTCACAACGTGTTAATAGATTGATATGCTGAACTATTCCAAAAAGTTTTTCAAAATAGTAAAAAAGAAATAAGGGGTTTGGGATAAGGGGTTTAGCATGTAACGAAAATGGAGCCCCATGTACCCAGGTTGAGAATGCAGAGCGCACATGCGTCTGTGTGCCTTGAAGATGTCCAAATGGAACAGATGCTGCATCAATTCACTTCATCTCCTTATTTTTTATTGTCCTATAAACAGCTGTAGATTGCCTGCTGTTGGTCACTTTCTTCTGTCCACTGTAGGCATAACAGGATGAATTGGGATGAATTAAAGGCAATGGCAAGACCATATTGGATGAAAGCTAAAAACGCCCAAACCACATCAATGCATAATGTAAGGGGTCTAGGGTGATCAGACAAAAATGGAGCCCTTAACCACTAACAGCCCCCCCCCCCCCCGCCCTCCTCAGTGGGAAACAGTCAGCTGGGTGAAACCGAAAATTTAAGTTGCCCTTTGAGGATTTGACATGGGTAACAACAAGATTATAATATAATATATATATTATATATATAATATAATCAGCAGACATGGCAACACTGTATCAAGACAATTATGGCAAGGTTATCTCACCAGGCTCTCTTCTTATCAGAGAAATGTATTTCTTTCCTCCTGGACATCTGGCCTTTGATTCACAGCCCACACAAGCTCTAGAGGGACGGATGGAGAAGCACCTATAGCGACATGGAGAGTAGACTAGATAACTGCCGAGTGACAGGTTTGAAACAACTGGGAAAGTCTGGGTAGATGGAGTATTGGCTTACTCTGCCTTCAGTCAGTGCATTCTCAAAGAACAAAACACCAGCTTATTAGGCCTAACTATAATCTGATTAGCATATTATTTGTTGTAATTGTAACTGATTGCACTTACATTTATATTGTAATGCAAAGTATTGTCCACCAGTATTGTCCACATGCCCACGTGGTCACATCTCCAAATCTGCAGCAGTGGATTATCATGAAACTTGAGTGTGTTCATGCATGAACCATCTGAGTGACATTACGACCATTCTTCTAGCGCTGCCCTTGTGCCAAAATGTCAGCTTTGCACACCATGACCAGGTATGTCGTAGTAATCTAATTGGCAGATTACAAAATTGTACAAATTGTGTTTAATAAAAGCTCCTAGTCTTTGGGCTGATGGTACATGTGGCTCTCAGCGTTTTAAGGTCTTTAATTATATATTTTGTTTGTATTTTGTCTTTTCTTCCTGTCTGAATTTCGGACAGCGGCCAGGCAGCAGGAAAGACCCGCCTGCGGCCGAAATTCAGACAGGAAGTAGCAGGAAGTGCCCATTGAAACCCATTCAAAAAAGGATTGAGGATGTGACGTCACACTTCCGGCCGAAAGTTGGAATGTGCAATCCTGTAGTCTGGATGCCCAGTTTATATAGAATCTCTTTGGCGGAAGTGCGAAAATGCGGAAGTAGACGCTACTTCCGGCGGTCTTCCGGGTGCTTCAAAACGCCAATGAGCAACTTGTATTGAAATGAACGGCAAGGTGGCGGGGCTATCGGCCCAGTTAACTCTATATTTTATTACTCTATGGCAGGAGCATGGATTTTCCTCCAATTCAATCTATGCATGCAGTTATAAAACAGTGACATAACTCTGTTTACAAAACTCTGCCACCCAACCCCAAATGTAGGTATGATTTACCCTCTTTTATTGTATTGTATTTTGTGACACTTGCTTGTTTGGCAAAGTACATGTTTGAGTTGAACCATTAACTCAGCAACTCAGTATTTGATGGGTTGCCAGGTTTGTTTTTTCAAGCACAAATACATATATGAATGATACAAAAAACAAACAAACAAAGACTTCCTCACATTTGCAAGTATGATGCTAGACTGAGGTTTGCTGAAACTAACTGCAGGGTGACAAATTCACTTTTTAAACATGCCTGTCTATTGTAGCGCAATAAAGTGCTATTTAATTTGGGGAATTCATTTAAACTGATGTTTGTGTCATACAGTATACCACACAGAGCACAAATATTGAGTGGCATTAAAGCAACCCACTGCACTGTTCTCACAAGGTGATCCTCGCATTGCTTGACAATGATCATGGCCTGACCCCAAGGACTGACTCATAGGCAGAAATAAAATTATACTTCAATGTATCACACATTTCAAACTAAATTCATCTGCCTAGTCGGAAAGTCATTAAAGATCTAATGTACAACGCTGCGATTAGCAGCATAGCTGGTAACGGATGGCCACACATGGACGGATGGAGTGCAAAACATACTCTTTACAGAATTACAGAACTGCAGGTAAACATATAGGCCTGAGCCCTGAACAAAGGATTTCGATACGTATCGAAATATGTACAGGTGTTGGACTGTACGTCTAAGAAACTTCTCAGTGGAAGTGCCAATCAAACTCTTGTTTGGATTGACATGGGGAATAAATGTTGATGCTACAGAGGGGATACCTCACTTTCTAATGTATATACTGTAGATCAGGGGTTTTCAGTGGTCCTTGAGAGGGTTTGAGGTGGTCCCCATGTAAATGATGGGAAAATTGGTTAACCAGATGTAAACTCTTTTAGAGCGTAAAAATGAAACCAAATGGACCTGCATGTTTACACTCAAGAGTTAAAATATTCATCATGTCAGTTAGCCCCACATTCTAGAGTATGTAGAAGATTGTCATTTTGATCTGCATGTTTGAATGTTTTTTTTCCCCCAAATCCAGCCTGGAATTGTGTATAAAAGCAAAAGAAATCTTTAGTTTGGGGGTCTGTGGGGCTAAAATGTCATGAAATGGTGGTCTATGGCTCAAATTCTGAATAAATAGTGGGCCCTGGTATGAAAAAGTTGAAAACCATAGATAGATAGATTGCAATGAAACCTGCTGAGTACATCCATGGCATGCTCACATGCATCATGGAGGAATGTGGTGACCCAATACTCTTTCCTCTGGTGCCATCCTCAGGCCAGAGGAGACCATGGACTAAATTGAGAGCAAACCTTCGCAATTGTGCAGGTCGGATTCACCACAGTTGATATACTGTACCCACAATGCCCACGTGCCACCTAAATGCAGCACTTGCAGTGTGTATTGTACACCCATCTGTATCGTTTTGATTGTTATATAAACTAACTGTGTTAATTAATTAAATATAGCTTTTGTGTGCGTGTGTGTGTGTGTGTGTGTGTGTGTGTGTGTGTGTGTGTGTGTGTGTGTGTGTGTGTGTGTGTGTGTGTGTGTGTGTGTGTGTGTGTGTGTGTGTGAGAGAGATAATAAGAAATAGGTGTTGCGCAATAATGCAGTTCCATACGTGTCTATTTTAAATATGAAAGTTGCAAGAATGAAATGTACTGTATTGTATTTCCCCATCAAGTAAGCCTTGCTGACGATCAGGCGACCATATATGGCAGGAGCCTATGTCCTGTTTCTGTAGTGCAAGGCACCTTGTTATACCCCCTGGACATGACACTAGTATCTCCCAGTCTCAGGGCAGACAGCGGGACACTCTAATCATAAGGCCAATGAGCTGGTTATTGGATTTCCCATGGCATATGCATTATTGCAATGTGGGAGCAATTGCACTGTTGGTGTGCTAAAAGGCAGCCCTAAGAAAACCAATTGTTCTGCCATCTACCCACCCATAAGCACAATTTTTAAATTAAGGATGACAGTGCATGGAAGGCCCATTATGACCAAATAATGTAGCTACCTTCAAACTGAATCTGTATTCTGTATTGTCAATCTTAAACCAGTTTATAGCATGGTGTATAGAGGTTACATACAGTCGAAGATGTGAACTTGGGGGTATGTAGGAATTGTACATGAAAGATGCCTATTGAAATAACATTTTGATTTACCACTTGGGAGGTGGGTGAGTAAACAGGGTAAAAATAACCAATGAAGTACAATGATTATGTAAATTTTTCCATAGGCAATACACTTAAAAAGGAATAAGGTGATAAATTGTTGTCTCAGAAAACCATGTACTGTTGTCCTCTGCCTTTGATTTGAATTGTGTCGGTGGGATATGTGCACCGGCAATCTACCTGCCTATAACCGAGACAGTGGGAGGTTGTTTTGGAGCAAATACAGCTTACTGCACACTAGGCGCTCTGTGCTCAAGCAATAGACCTGCACAGTGACGTCACCAACTCTGTTCCACTAGTGGATTCCTCATTCATTTTCCTCATAGACTTTTCGAAAATGGTTAATAAAAACACGATTGCGCCGCGGCCAAAGCCAACAGGGGTTGTGACAAATCATGACAAACACAATGTCATATAATATATAATTTGCAAGAAGTAAAAAAAACAGCATGATACAACACTTTTTGTTTCGTTTTTTAGCTTAGAAATTATTTGATTGTCCCAAAAGTTTGTGTGTGCCATCATGATTGGTCACAACCCGAGTTGGCTTTGTCTTAATCGTCTTTATATAGTTGGCGTAATCGTCTTTATATACATTATTTTCGAAAAGTCTATGAGAAAAATGAATGGGGAATCTGTTTCTGGAACAGGGGCGGTGACTGCGCAGGTCTATTGGAAGAAGTTTTGTCAGGATCAGCTTTTGCCCTTCTTGACTTAATCTGGCAGTGACAGCTCCAGCTCCAGCCATAGTGGAGACATCTAAAGCCGATTTTACAAAATGCAATTTACCATAGCTGATCATTCAGTCGCTACAAAAGTCTGGTTGTGTATGGCATCCATTGTAACACACAGTTCAGACCCTTGGTGCCTTGGTTTAAGACAATCTGAAAGGACCCCAGGGCCACGTCACATTAATGATGCAGCCAAAGGTAATCTGCCCCTCAGGCAGAGTATTAGAAAGTCCCCCTAATCAACGTCAGTGGCAGAAAGACAGAGGGTACTTGGCTTTCACAACCAACCAATTAGATTTAGCAAAGGACCATTCATTCATTGAAAGAGAGAGACTCAAATCCCTTGTGTGCGCTGGCAGTGTTCTTTAAAGTCGCTTCTCTTCTCATCAAAATGTCAGGTGGTGCACACAGGACAGTGGTGGGAAAGGAAGGAATACAATGACTTCTGAGAAGAATGACACACAGTGGCCTGGCTTAACCTCGACTGGTTATTCAGCATGAAAGTTATGGTCCCAATCCCAACAAAAGTTGCTGTGCCCTAACTAAAAGAAGGGTATGTAGTTAAGTTCTGGTTATAGGCCCTACTTGGGTTCAAACGCAGTTTGATGTAAGCGGTTTGACCAATTGGGTGTGGTATAAGCTCACCTAAGTCTGTGTTCCTTTTGCATTATGGGTTCCTGTTTGTTGCTATGCATTACCGCATTCTTGCTGACTGTGAAGCGCTCTGGATGAAACATCTTTTAAATGCTAACTCTACCAACCCAGCAGCACCAGTGGTTGTCTCTCTGCTAGTGGGTCTGTACTCCAAGAAGGGGTGTTCTGATTTAATGAAGGCCATCTAATTATGCTGAGTAGTAGTGGTGTATTCAATATACATCTATAACGATACATTGATCGAACAGCAATAGATACCTGTAGATCGAGAGGCTGCTGTATCGATATGGCAATAAACATATCTGATGATCAGTGTTGACAAATCTTATGTTTAATGTTATCAAAGCCCCCCTTGTAGCCATAAAAGAGTGAAGCCAACTGTTGAGTTTAACCGTTTATTTATATGTCAACATGGAGATTTGGAAAAAAAAAGTCATACAATACACAATGCATAAGTCAATATAATCCATAAGGGTTACCAACTGGAGCACAATACATTTTACACTGGATACATTTTCTACACATAGTGTACATAAACATTAAGATACATGAACTACATAAGTCCAACAATAAGACGAATATAACTGTTCAAGTAATAATAATACCTCGTTTTCCTTCCAGCTGGGTGCTAAAACCTTCTGTAACATGTACAAGGTCCCTCTGAAGCTCTGACTGAAACCAGTACATTATAACCTCATTCCATGCAATTATATTGTATAGCAGTTATTGGCATTGTTGACAAGCAACTCAATGTCTTGTGCATGTATGATGTCGGTGTTGTCAGTCCTTTACTTATCCATCCGTGACAGATGTACACATCCAAGCAAAAAAAATCTAAAACCTCAGCTCCATGCTGCTACTACTTTCTGTCCTCCATTGAATCTGGGACAGTCATGTGGAGTTCAGGTTTAAACCCCTGCCACAGCTGGGCTTGATTCAATCAAGAGATTAACCACAGCTGGTAGAGGTGTGACCAAATAAGGGACTTCGTGTATTTACAATAAACATCATGAATACACACACAAAATAAAAGTTTGCACCATGTTCCATTAGCCTACACTCCCTTCCCATGCAGAGCCCTTTTAGGATATTTAGACATTGTTTTTAATTTAAAGATCTCTGTGAGCCCCTATTTGTGCAACATGCATGGTCATTATTTTTGACTAAACATATAATTGATATATATCGATAAATCAATCTATTGATATATTGTATCTATCGTGACATTGCAAGCACTATCCACCACTACTGAGTAGGGAGAAAAAAAGTCACTTAACTCTTTCTCCTATTCATTATGAAAAAGAAAGGAATGACAATTGATCGGAAAAGGAAACCTATAAGGGGCTGTGGAATACTGAATTGGAATGTGGTTTCTGAGGGTGGGGGGCATACAGTAACCCAACAGCACGTGCACCAAGGCACGCCTCCACTCAATCATGACTGGAGGAAGGCCCCGCTATAGATGAAGACTTATCCCCTCTCTCTAAGAGGCGTGAAAAACACTGGTATGGCCCCAACTTTTTGACTCTAAAGGTTCCTTTTGCAAATACAAATTGGGGTAAGGCAGCTTTATCTATTAGTGCTCCAGCCGATTTGAACAAACTGAACAGAACTGCCTCTTTGGGCAATGGGAATATTTAAGGAAATGATTATATTTAGCATTTCAGTTCATCAATGTACAGTAACTGTTTTAATTAATTGTATATTGTACTTTATTTTTTTATTCTTCTTTATATTCTTATGGATATCTGTGGTGTCTTTGTTGTTCTTACGTCCTTGTATTTGGCAATGATGATGAAGAAGACTTTGCCTTTTGAATGAAGACTTTGCCACCCAAAGCCCAAACTGAAACTATTTTTGTTCATCCCTGCAGTTGAGTAGGGAGAATTCTCACACTCACACACACACACACACACACACACACACACACACACACACACACACACACACACACACACACACACACACACACACACACACACACACACACACACACACACACACACACACACACACACACACACACACAGCTATATTTAAATTAAGTGAACTCTGTGGGAGGGCTACCACCATTGACATCATAGCTAAGTATTTGTTTAAAAAAATATGGCTAACAATGATGCAATGATGCCATAGGGTCTCTGAACTGCTGATCTTGGACACAGAGTAGGGAAAAAGTGGTAGGCCTATTTTATCATTAACAAGCTAGAGCCAATTATATGAATATAGTTTGAAAATTGGTCCTTCATCAAACACCGCTAGTTCTAGTTATTCCAGATTAGATGCCTTTTCTCCCTTCAATTTCATTTAGTGTTCAAAGCCTGCCACCTAGTGGGAATCATGTTTAATACAAGTATGAGCGGTAGCCTGAAATGCAAGTGTCTCCTCTCTCCTGAGGAGTGTGTTATTTGAGAAATTGGGACTTGTGCTGCGGCCTACAATTATGAACGTACGCATCAACGCTTTTCATAAAGTTCGGTTGAATCACAATCAGTTCAGTCCAAGTCGGTTCAGTGCAAAAGTGCGGAAAGGTTACAAGTGTGGAGATATTGAAAAAACATCGAAGTGAACAAGATGACAAGTTATTGGGCGAGTCAGAGCTAGGCCTACTGTAGATGATAGGAGAGGAGACAGCACCGCAGCGACAGCCATGATGAAATCCACACAAAATGAGGGACAGTCAGGTAAAAACGTTTTCTCTGCTTAGCACAGAAATGCAAACAAAGAGAAAAGCTCATACAGTAGCCTAATAAAATTACATTACTACAGACAAAAGGATTAACACTTAATGATATTGTGTACATTGTGTACTTTGTTCTTTGCAGCTCAATCTGGATACCCAGGCCATCGCCAAATATTCGGGAAAACAGCGCCACGGCTGTTCCTCGAAATAGAGAGACTAATTGCAAGCTATCTATCTTTACCACTTAGCACCACTGCATGAATAGATGAATTCATTATTTTTTTTATTAACAGAGTGGTCAAGTACACAGTACATATAGAAGAATACAGTGAAATGCAAGTAGGAACTACAGCAAATCTGAAAAACTGATTGGACACACTAGTTAAGAATCCACTTGTTCATTCATACATTTGGCCAGTGGCTAACTTGTTCATTCATACATTTGGCCAGTGGCCAACTTGTTCATTCATACATTTGGCCTGTGGCCAACTTGTTCATTCACACATTAAAATACATACAAAATAACTACTCCAGTAAATTCAGAAACAGCAAATCATGGAGGTAAAATCATATAGTGGAGGTAAAAAGGCAAAAGAGAAATGTAGAAAGAGGAGAGAGAGGTGGGTGGTGAGGGGATTATATACATTTTCGGCCAGTTTTGAATTGCAGCTGTCTGTAGGTGCCCTTTGAGAGCGGTTTTGAAGGAGTCAAGGGATGCACATGTCTTAACATTTTGGTGGTGTATGAACGGAAGGAATCAATCCCTTGTTTGTGCCAAATCTGGGTTGGACATGGTTAGTAGGGCTGGTACGATATTGGTACCTCACGATACGATATAGGTGGCGATATTAGGCCTTCGATAATGAATATATCACGATATTTGATATATTGCGGTATTTGCGATATATCAATATATTGCATGGAATTCATCAATGATATATCATGATATTGTAACTGCAGCTGATAAACAAAAACAATACATGAATAAATAAAAACTACAAGGCAAAAATCAGAACTTACTAATGTATATCCTCAGTTAATAATCTTAGCTTTTCACCAGAATCAACAGATTCTCATTCCTCAGGCTTTTTGTTTTTATCTTGTGTTTGTTTTTTGGGAATGAAGCAGCTACAGTATACTATAGTACAGGAAGTCATTTGACATTTTAGTCCTGCAACCCGTTTTTTCGTCCCGGAATTACCCCTGTTTGGATGCTCTGCAAAATGATATTGATATCACGATATCTGCTGAGGAATATGTGATATATATTGCAGGAGGAAGTATACGGTATTATCGCGATAACGATATTTCAGCACACCCCTATTGGACATGGTTAGTAGCACTCCCTCTGGTGTTGTGGGAGTGGACGTCATTGGCATAACCTATATGCTGCCACTACTGCCCAGGCAATGCATCTCAGTGTGAACAAAATACCCTCATCTTCGGTTTAGAGTCCGCTTTCCAGGCGCCGCTGGGTTGGACTTGGCTCTCGATATGGCTTTCCTCCACCGGGGACGGTCCATGGCCACCTCACGATCGATGCCGAGCACTTTCATGTCGGCCAACACGGTCGTCTGCCAGGTCTTCTTAGGCCGGCCGCTGGGTCTTGTCCCCTCTATGTTAGCCTGAATATACAGTAAGACTATGTTTTTTTCTCAATGGAAATATCCTCAAAATGGAGTCGTCTTATATTCAGGGGCTATACTATTTGACATTCAATGTTCTTTTTTTCTGTAAATGGGTCTTGAAAAATGAGGGTCGTCTTATAAACGAGTCGTCTTATATTCGGGACAATACGGTAGTAAACAAAGAGAGTTCAGATTGCACTGTTCTGACCCCCTACCACCTGTCGCCTTACTTGTAGGAATGTGATGATTCTTCCCTTGCCACTGTGCCAATTGCCACTCCAGAACTACACATAAGGTGAGGTCACACACACACACACACACACACACACACACACACACACACACACACACACACACACACACACACACACACACACACACACACACACACACACACACACACACACACACACACACACACACACACACTCTCACTCTCACTCTTGCCTGAAAACTATTCAAAAGCATGTTTCAATTGGGCTCCGGTCTACAACGCGTCCATGTACATCCTCGAGAAACAATTTCAAAGTCAAAAGTCAAAGTCGCATGATTTGTCACTACGTTACCGCAGCGAAATTGGACCTCCGCTTTTAACCCATCACTTGAAGTGGTGAGCTCCAAGGAGCGGTGAGCTGCGGCTTGCCGCGCTCGGGAATCATTAGCTGATTTTGACCCCCAATCCATCCCTTTGATGCTGAGTGCCAAGAAGGGAGGCATTGGGTCCCATTTTTAGAGTCTTTGGTATGACCCGACCGGGAATCGAACCCCGGCCTCCCAGTTCCAGGGCGGACACTCTAACCACAAGGCCACAAAGTGAGAGGTGCTCTTCCTCTTATCCTCATACATCATCTGAATCTTATGTCACATTCTGTGCTTAACCAAATCAATTCACACAAATGTCATTCAGCCAATCACAATTTGTGACTTCAGTTTTCTGTCCTCCCTTTTGTCTTCATTGTTTGTTTTTACACAAACACAAACAGTTGGGCGTAGGTCTAGGAGTAAGGCACTGACAAAAAATATAGGCTCGGTGGTCTCTTCCTACTCCAAATGTCTGTAAACAAGCTGTACCCTTATGTGGGCCTCAGTTACCAGGAAATGGCCCCCTGCTCTGTGGTTGACTTTTCCTCATGAGTGACTCACAGGGAGTGGGAGAGAGCTAAGTGCGTCAGGCCCGGGCTGCCCACTGCTCACTGACCCCTGCCCAGCATCCTCAGCACTGCATGGGGGCAGACAGCTGGGGAAATTCCTTATACAGTATATGGTCCAGGGAATTGCTGCCTGGGTCAGGCGCACTTCCAGGTCAACACCGTAAAGTTAAGGATGGTGAGGAAAGAATGGCCGACTCTACGTACGTAATTATAATGTGCCTTGGGATCTTTGGCTATGAGCAGAAGGCGAGAAAGGGGCAGCGGCTGGTAACATGTTTGAGCTCTTTGGATCCTTGGCTGCCTTTTTCAAAGGGCAGAAAAACGCCTAGAACTATAATGACTTTACATAATCTGTGGTTTGGCTCTGTGATAGCATTTTCAATTTTGAAAATGTCACTGAGGTGAGGAGATGGAGACCTTGAAGCTTTTTCTTGTTGTGTGGTGTTGGTCGGTCCCAGCTCCTCCTGTCCACATGTCCAAGTGTCCTTGCAAGGGCAATACACGGAACCCCACATTTCCTCCAATGAGTCGGTCAGTGCCTCACGGGGTACTACCATTGAGGTGTGAATGTGGACAGTGTCAATTGAGAATGCTGGCGTCGACTGTTCACCACTTTACCTCCCTTTGTATGACTGAATGGACCGTTGTATGCTTTGAGTAACAGCTATAAAATTGCTGTGACAAAACGGGGCAAAATTTGTCAGAACAGACAGGATTATTCAAACAATAATTTCCCACAATGGCATAATGACTTACTATTGCTATCATTGAACCTGAAACACTTACAGTATGTAAACTCTACAGTATCTTAAGCTCAAAATGTCTTGCAATGCGGCACATTGTGAGCTATATTTTATTAATGTAGTTTGTGTAGAGAGTAAAAACCTAGTGGAGAATCCAGTCAATCCAGGTTAAACTACAGTAAACCTTAACTTGGTTGACTGGTGTCCCCCAGGCCCAGGGCTCTATATTAAGCTCCCTATTTTATTCCCTCTATATTTTGCTGGAAATGCTGATCTAGAAACATGAAGCGTGTGTAAGCTTGTACAAAAATATTTACACAAAATGCTTGCTCCCAGAATTAGGGTTCAATGTGATTATGTCAGACATCCTTATTGGAAAGGAGGGGACTAGTGCATGTGGAACAGACGTGATCTTTGCATTGTGTGAACTTGGAGGTACCACAGCAGGTCAGGATTTCAGCAGGGAGTACATTTATTCTGTACAAAATAGAGAACGAGGCAATCACTGCTCTGCTCTGACAGTTTGTATGACACAGTAACATTTGCTGAAACTAGAGCAGATGCAGTTATGAGAACACAGTGTGTGTCAACATTTGGGTACATGTGTGTCAATATATTACTTGAAAATAAACAAAATAATGGCACAGTGAAATAAACACAGTGAAATAAACTATACTACAGTTACTTCATAAACAAGTCATACAGTAAACATATAATCAAAACTGTAACACATCTGTGCTCTTTATTGTCACTGTCTGGCTAAACCTCATACTGTCTGTGCAAAACTGTTAATACTAAGGATTCAAATTAGTAGCAGATCTACAAGCTCAAAAGCTCAAGCTTGCAGATCTGCTACAGTGAAATTATGTGATATTATGCTGTAGTAGGGTCAGATCAAGTAGGGAATTCATTTTTTACGAGAAAAGCACAAAAGGGTTGGGAGGTTTCTTCCAACAGAAAGCCTCTCCAGTCGAACAGGCCAGCTGGTGATTTCAGACGGCTGAAAATAGGACCTCTTTAATCACAGGCTGTGTCCCTTTGATGTGTCACTTTTACGGTTTGGGAGTTACTGTTCTTCAGGAAAAAGTCAATTCTGGGTTACGCAAGGCCACTGTCCGACTTCTTGATGGTTTTAGCTGCTGCAGAGCAACCGCTCTTGGTCTTTCGGAGAATGTTCTTTCTAGAGAGAAATTAACTGCTCCTTTCATGCTTGGAACTAGGTTACAGCCAGCTGGGGTCAGATGATACAACGTTTATAATGGATAATGGATTTGCCCATTGCAGTGTGGTGAGGCATGTTGTTATAATATTAGGTAGTTTAATTAGGTCACAGCAGTAGTTTATTGGCTGGAAACAAACTGGTTATGTTGAGGAAAATGTGCCAAACACAAGCATGGACCCGACACTGTTGTTTCGGCTAAATTCTATCAATGATTGCCCTGCCTTAGACCTCAAAAGCAGGGCAGTAATATTAAACAAGATGGCATGGATTCCATGTAATCTTGCGTTCCCAGACTGTTGACTCTACGATTTTACAAATGCTCCGTCTAAACAGTCTGGAAGTCTGCTTAGTGCTCATGACTATGCACATTTTGTGATAAACCAGATGTTTGTGCATCCTGCATTATTGTCCACTATGCTTTTCTTTATTTGTAACCATCATTAATCTCCCACTCGCTCGTATTGTCATATTACTCCTTCTCGGTTGTGTATCCAACGGCACAACGGTATTGTGAGCACCGTGTTGTGATTAGCCGAATTTTGAGCAGCAGATACTAACATTTCTGATACTCGGCTGATGGGAACTATAGTTCCAAACTCTATATAGCATTCGTAGATTGTGGAGTAATAACTGGCTACCTACGCAGGACTAGAATCTATAGTGATCTCTGCCCCCATGTAGTCATAATGACATCATTCATCTACGACCACTACCTTGACCTCAGTACTTTCCTCACCATCCATTCATCTCCACATCTGTGCAAATTTCCATCCCAATACTGTCTCCATTGACTTCCAGCATAATATTTTCCACAACAACTATGACACACATTCATTGAGTCACATTCATACTTCCTCATGCCTACTGGCAGCGGTGCACCAGCTTCTTGCTATGGAGATTGGAGCCACACAATAAAACTCATTACAAACATTACCACCATGACATGATCTATCCAGTAGCAGGGGCAAACGATGTCTATACAAATACACACACACACACATTGTAGCGAAGAGTTTTCAATGCCGAGTTCCCCTGAGGTCAACTGAAATTACATGAAACTGTGCTGTTTGAAGGGGAGGTGGGCTGGCCTATATACTGTTTCCACTCATATTCGCCATTTCTCTCTCTTCTATTTATGTCTGGGTGTTTGTCTCTCTCTCTCTTTCCATTCCCTCTCTCTCTGTTAGTCTGTGTCTCTCTACCCCTTGATTATTTTCCAAACTGCCACGTCGGTGCAGTGTGCACAAGCCTGTGCGTGTGAAAGGAGTGCGTTGACACACACACACACACACACACACACACACACACACACACACACACACACACACACACACACACACACACACACACACACACACACACACACACACACACACACACACACACACAGAAGTGTCTGTCTGACTTGACTCTGGACCTCCAACAGACAGGGTTCAGTGCTGTCATTGGTCAACATGACACCCTGAACAAACAAACACACACAAACCCAAAAGATAAAGGTCTTCCCTATCTAGACTCCCACCATGGTCCACGTCTGCTTCCACATGAGTCAGGGAAAGGACACCAGCACTTCTATAGTCTGGGAGGGTGGGTGGGTTAGTGGCGGTGTCTTCACACCCCCCCAAAACACACACCCTTTTATTCACACAACAACAACCCCAGGAGGGGCCGGCCCTAGCCGTACTAGGGGCGTGTCGTATGGTAATATTCTCCAGAGGAAGTGAGCGCAGTGTGGTGGAATGTTTGATGCCATTAGTGGGGAACTGGAGGCTGAGGGAAGAAGGGAGGCTTGGCTAACGGTTAGCCCCCGCTACGCATGAGCCCTGTGGACGGGGACAAGCAGAGGGGAAGGAAGGCGCAGCCCTGAGACGGATGAAAACTAAACATGCCTCACTTCACAGTGGTGCCGGTGGAGGACCGCGCTCAGACCAACTATGACAGCCTGGAGGGGATTAACTGGGTGGATTACAGAGACACAGGACAGGGGGGCTTCCCGGGACACCAAGACACTGTCAGCTCTGATGGTGAGTTTCACAACTTTTTGTCTTGTTTTTTGTATTGATCTCAGTACTGACGCAGTACACACAACAACAACTGCACTACTTCATAAGAAGTTCCTGGAAGTTCCTGGAAACATTATACGACAGCGTGCAGGAGTTTGAACCCTCAGGCGAGGCAAAGGCAAAGCGTGGGAATGTTTTACATTGTCCTGAGATCTCCCCTTGAACAGCTGGCTTTACGGTTACCATGGCAATTCTCCAGGGCCCACAAGCAGTCCCCCCCCCCACAGCAGCCAGCCAGCCGGCCGGCCGGGTCGTATATTTTGACAGCTCACTCAAAGGGAATGTTTTAGGAACACACAACTGTTCTTGTCGTTTTATCCAGACAATCATTTAGATAAAACCTCAGGAACGAAAACATGTTTTGGGTTTTTTCCCCGCTTCGTGCCCACAGATGCCTGTGGCAGTGAGAAATAGAGAGACAACAATGTGCCATGCGGGGCGCCATGGCACATGGGGAGGAGGGGGTTTAGTGGTTTGGGCGTTGGACCGACCCTGTTCTAACAAGAAAAGGCCTCAAGTGTTGTTTCACACAAAAGATGGAGCGAGCTTTTGTGCCAGCAGAGGATTTCCTTTCAAGACATGGTGGCTGAGCGGGCTGTCCCACCTCTCCTTTGTGCCCTGGCTTGTCTCTCAATCTCTCGCGCTCTCTCTATCTCAGCCTCTCTCTCTCTTTCTCTCCATATTCACTGTTGATATAGACTACATAAAGTAATAATTATACATAGTTGAAATGAAGGGCAATCTGAGAAAAGGCCTGTCACAGAGCATCATCTGCATCATCTCACACCTCTTTCATTCTTTACTAGTTTTAAAACAAAACTAAAACATTGTTTTATTCAGCCTGACCTGTGTAGATAGTCGTCTACTGTATGCATATCATATCTATTGGTGATAGATGTGTATTCATGCATATTTCTGTGTATTCATGCATATTATATTCATGGATGATCGATAGATTTACAGCTGTATTTGACTGCAATCTTATGTCTTAAATGGCTTCTCTTTATGCTTCCACTACTGTATCGTCAGTTCACAATTTTGCCATTGAGCACACCCACTTTATCCAGAGTGACTTACAATGAGCAAGGTAAACAAATACATCAAAATCAAATGCAGAAGTGTCCTCGACTAGGATCACTTGTAAACCAGTGTCAGTCAAAACATTGAAACTATAGAAGCTACAGGATATCAGAAAAGCAATTCACCTATAGCATCCATTTCTAAATAATCTAAAATGACTTTGTAACCTTTGCGTGCGTCTGTGTGTCATCTGCATCTCTCCTGACAGACAGGAGGGAGGGAGGGTGGAGGTGGAGGAGGGAGAAGCTGGTAGTAGCCGCTGGGCAGGATTATATGAGAGAGAGAGTGGCTCCAATTTGTGTGGGCTGAGGCGGTAACTGAAGGAGAGGGATTGTGTTCGTTAGAGAGTAACCTTTAAATAAAACAACACAAACCCATGGGAGTGGCTGGCAAGACGAAGCACCCGCGATCCGGCACCGTTCCAACAGGGTGGCAGGGACACGTGCGCCACAGTCCCAGGCTGGTCATCATCCATGTAGGACTGATGGAGAGCTATGCATGGCTGTCCACAGCCTTGTGGCTGTAGTTTTGTGATGGATTGTCTACAGCAGGGGTTTTCAACCTTTTTGACTCCAGGGACCACCATTTATTCAGCATTTGAGCCACGGACCACCATTTGAGGACATTTTAGCCCTACAGACCCCAAAACTAAAGATTTCTTTTGCTTTTGTCCATCTTCTAGTTGTGTAAACTTGGGCTAATTCAGATGATATTCAGATGAATTATTCAGACGAATATTTTAACTCTTGAGAGTGTAAAAATGAAACCAAATGGACCCTTGCGGGTCCATTTGGTTTCATTTTTACACTCTCAAGAGTTACAGCTGGTTAACCAACTTAGCTGGGGACCACCTGGAACCCTCTCAGGGACCACTGGTGGTCCCCGGACCACCTGTTGAAAACCCCTGGTCTACAGCATTGAACCTGCTTGAACCTGAAGAACTTCCATTAGAATAACTCATCAAACTTAAATTGAAACTTAAACTTAAACAAAAATTTGTCGCGACAGACCGTTTTGGCAGATGGTAGGGTAAGATTTAGAGCTGCTGCGATGCCTGCTGCAGCTATAAATTGATTTCGCTCCAACTGCATTATATCCTGCTTATAACGCTGTTTAGTTACCGCATTTCAGAGTGATCAGCTTTTCTATTTTAAGTCTTACCAAGGCAGGTGGTGCATAGGGCAGGGGCCTGGCCTCTGTTTCTGTAGTGTGGAAGCAGCCACAATATACAAGTACACCCCTTGGATATGATTCCATTGAGACCACAATCCAACCCTTGATACCGTACATGCAGGCATTTCCAACATTTTTTTGTATCTTTGATCTTTGATACTGTATAGCCTGAGCTGGAAGGACAAGGTCAAGTAACTGCATTATAATCTTCTACCAAACTATTCCATCTCTGAGCACTCATATTGTAGGTACTCATAATGCTTTCTAGGTATGGAGTATTGTATAATGATGACATATAACCGATACATAACTTAAAGGGGTATTCCACTTTGAAAAAAACTTTTGGACATTTTATGGTCTACTCAGTCTCATGTGAACACACCAGACAGTTTATAAGTTAAATAAAAACTGCAAATAAAATTCCATGGTCCTCTCACGTATGAGGACAATATCAGTCACCAGAAAAAAGAATGGTTGTTTTTGAATAATCGGTCATGGTTAAAATGTTCTAAAATGTTTTTTTTTTTATATATAATTTTCATCCCACGATTTTGTAACCCATTTTTTCACACAGTGCCAATTCCTAGTGTGATCCTGGGCTCTACACACCCTCCACCAACCTGGGGAGGCAGCAGACTGGGCTCATGCTTCCTTCAAGGCATGAGGAGTCGCGCCGCCTTTTTTTCACCTGACAGGGGGGAGTTTCCCTGGTTGGACGTAGCGCATGGAATGAACATGTTATTCCAACCAGTTCCAGGATTACTTCAACCAGTTCAGGATTACTGCATGTTTTTGTGAGGGTATCTACCCTAGGGGACACGGGGAGAACATGCAAACTCCGCCGCCAGCACCCACAGCAGCGCCCCTAGCGGGAATCGAACCCAGGACCTTCTAGCTGTGAGGCAACAGCACTAACCACTGTTCCACCGTGCCCCCCGCTAAAATGGAGTTTTAAGTTATAATGGGTTTCTATGGGAAGGATCTGGAGGCGCTGAAATGAACATCAAATATCTAAATACTGAAAGGAGTAACTTATAAACTGTCTGGTGTGTTCACATGAGACTGAGTAGACCATAAAATGAACAAAAGTTTTTTTGAAAGTGGAATACCCCTTTAAAGGTAGGGGAAGTGATTTCACTTTTGTCAGATATCAACCAAAAATATTTTTTTTCTGTTAAAATGCTCTATTATAAGGTGTGGAAACCACATATGGAGTTTCCCCCTCCCCCACGTTAGCAGAGGAGCTAATAAAAGTTCCCCAGGTCACCACCAATTCTCCTCCAATCAGGAGCGAGCAGCAGGTTCACATAGTGTAGCTACTTTTGGGGGCCCCTAGTGCACCAGGCTGGTACTACACCATGAATTTCAAATCACTTCCCCTACCTTTAAATATATTTTAATTAAATGGTTATCAACCGACAAAGGCCAGGCAGCGATTGGTTAATAAAATCTCTCCACTTGGCCATCCATAAATAGAATAAACCTTTAGGAGAACTTTAGAAAAATACTTGAACTAAAAAATACTTGATATCCAAAAAATGAACCATGAGGAAGACCACCCAAAGAAAAAGGACTTTAAGTTGTTTCCGAGAGAGAGATCAGGTTTATTTGGAACCCACAGACAGCACATCATAGCAAGTTTCTCACTGTCCCTAGAGATGTTGGATGAACATCCCCTGGACAGGTGGACATGGCACTATTGTCACACCGCCCCGGATCCAACTGGGGATGCTGAGTGCCAAGCAGGGTGATATTGTTGTGGTCTTATAATCTCTATTACATAATGTGGCAAAATGTGTTAATACAGCATCACTCATTTTAACCAGTCAATCCATAAATATGTTGGCTATTCAAAAATAGCAAATATACAAGCTCACCACCTGTTAATTTGTGCCCCGCTGACATCTGCTATGTCACAACATTTTACTTTAAAGCATGAAACAAATACAAATCTTCTTTTCTGGGGGTACTTGCCACAAAACATTTGGTATTCTGGTATGACATACAGTTGATATGTATTTGGTATAAATACAACATGGGCGTCCTTGACATGAAATAGTTTCAGAACTATTGCTGTAGAAAGTGCAGTGGTGGAGGAAAAACGTACTTGATCGCCCTATAGAAATAGTGTATTATAGGCAATAGTGACAAATTCAAGATGTGTTGGCCTGAAAATGTACTGGAACAACATAATCTTCAGATGGGGATCAGCAGTGAAATATAGATAAAATAAGTGAAATAAGGTTGAGAATGACTGACATAAAAACAAAACGTTATTCAAGAGTTCGAAGACATTTGTATTTATGTCTTTTGTTTACTTTCCACTAGTGAGAATGTGCAGTAGTGTAGAGGGGAGACGAGCATGCTCCAGTGGGCTGAACAACACCATAGCATTCCAGCCACGGAGGAGGTCGGGATCTCGGGACACGGCGACCTAGTTGTCTCCTTGGATTTGTGGAATGCTTGGAAGGCATCGCTCTAAAGCGCACAGGAATTCTTTAACCATTTAAACCCTGGGCGACTGGGCGTCCTTCTTGTTGTGGGGTTAGGGTTAGATATCCCCCCCCCACATTAACAGAAAACACATCATATACGGAGCCCTGGGGGACTCTGGTCAGCCATGATATGGGGTCTAAGTGGATCAAGTATAACTAACTGCCACCAAACAATGCTGTAGTATTTCAGTACGGTTCATAAGGCATATCAGTATTGTTACAGTGTTTGGTATTCTAAATGTAGGGTTTGTTAGATTTTCTTTTTCTCATGATGTCCTTAATTGACCTGGACGTCTGTTGTTGTCCTCCAATCTCTAAGTTCTGTCTCTCATTCTTGCTCTGTCTTTTCCTCTACAACCTTCTGCCCCCCCCCCCCCCCCCCCCCACTATTGCCATTGTTTACCCCTCGTTCACTCTTAGGACTGGACAGATGACTAGACGGATCTGTCCATAGTCCAGTCCTATTCCAACTGTCCAGCTGCATCAGCAGTGACGAAGCCTGGATTGCCAAACTGTTTGTCCATTTTTTTGGGGAAGATAATAAAAAAGGTCAACTCAATCTTGCCACCTGGTGAGACACATTCATGCTGTTGATCAAAGGAGATTTCGCATAAACACAATTTATATCAAATGCAATGCATGAGACAATGCAGTTCCTCAGTATACATTTAGTTACTTTTACATTTACATTTTAAAGTACATTTAGTACTTTTTACTATTTTTTATTTGTATATAGTAGGTCTAATATGTGCTCATACTCTGACCTATATGAAATTAAGCTAATGTACAGTAAATTCCTATAGATTTTCAGAGAGCGATGTACTGTACAACATACTTGTGTGGAAACAACTATATGGCAAAGATCCTATAGTCAACAAATGACATGGTAAATTGTGACATACCGTTGAGAAGTGCAAAAAGAACAATTTAGTGTTTCAAAGGGAAATCTGATAATATTTGTGTACACTCACTGATTGAACAAAAGAGCAGAGCAGTCCCTTAACCACTGGTGGGTTAACAAAGTAATAATAAAATACATTTTAACTAACCATGAAATGAAGTTAGGGTGGTGGTGACGCAATATGAACTGGAAAGAGTGGGTGTCAATGGAGAGTGTGTGTAATGGATGAGTTCATAGTGTGGGTGTACTTTTTAGGACTGAGCCACATGAGCATTACGTTTGATGGAGTGTTAGACAAAACAATGGGCCAGACTGATGCTGTATTTATGGGTCATGAGTTGAATAGGTCCTGCATTTTCTTTGCCATTATTTAAAAAAAAAAACATCACAGAACAGACAGTAGCCTAAATAATCAGAATAAATAGATAGAAATATACAAAAATCCAATGACCATTATAATTGTCCTAAGAGCATTGTGAGCTTGTAGGCCATACCTGTAGGACTTATTTCCACCCATTGTCAAAAATGTCCTGAGAATGTACAAATGTGAACCAAATGGACCCTAGCGGGTCCATTTGGTTTCATTTGTACACACTCAGAAAAAAAGGTCCAAGAAGAAAAATATTAACATGGTGAAACACAACTTCCACGTCACCAAGTCGTGTTTCACCATGTTAATGATTCTTTTCAGACCTCTATGTCCTGGAAACACAGAATGGTGGGGGCTTTTTTTGTTATGTTCAAACAACATCTCTAAGGCATATTAGTGACATCATAAATTGTTGAAAATGGGTGGAATTCCCCTTTAGTTGTTCATTCAAGCTTTGCGTCCGAGGAGAAATGTATCTTTTGGATCTGTAACTAAGTGAGTTTGTGAACCACTGGTGTAATGTACTGGCCTGGGTGGTGAGTTCATAGTGTGTTGGGTGGGTCTGGGTGTACTCTATGACTGAGCCCCACAGCATTACATGTAATGGAAGCAGAAGGGTATGGATGGACTGTCACAGTGCTGTGTCTGTTCAGCCTGTGAACCTGGCTCTGTTCTGCACAGGGCAGCACTGGACTGAACACTGTGGCCATTGTGGGCCCCAGTTGCACTCAGCCCTAGTTTCAGTGTACCTCAATGCCTAAACAGGGAAAACCTTGTTTTTTTTAGTACCCAGACAACACACACCATAAAATACAATTCACCACCCACATTACTTCTAAATCCACTTACAGACAGATGGTGGGTCACGGAGACGTGTGGAATTGCGTTATGCAAGCTGTTGAATTGTTAAAAAAAAGAAAAAAAAAATAAGAAAAAAAAATCTAATTTCCTCATTTGTGAAAGGCAAAGGGTAAACTGAGACAACATTACAGTGATTTGTCTACATTTCAGGCTAAAGAATTCAGAGTTAATCACTCTTAACCTGGCATGCTTAATGGATAGCCAATAGCACTAGATTCCCAAAAGTTTGTGCCCACTGCCGGTGCTTAATTAAACCTTCTTATACTGTAGGGCAGTTCCATTATACTGTAGGGCAGTGGTTTTCAACCAGCGACCCAGGGACCACCAGTGGTCCTTGAGAGAGTTGCTGGCCGTCCCTAGCCTAAATGATGAAACTTTGGTGGACCACGTGCAATTCTTTGAGAGCGTAAAAATGAAACCAAGTGGACCTGCAAGGGTCCATTTGGTTTCATTTTACACTCTCAAGAGTTAATATACTGTATTTATCATCTGAACTAGCGAATGTAGAAGATCAATGGTCATTTTGATCTGGATGTTTGAATGTTTTGTTTCCCCAAATCCAGTCTGGTATTGTGAACAAAAGCAAAATAAATCTTTAGGTTTGGGGTCTGTGGGGCTAAAAAGCCATCAAATGGTGGTCCGTGGCTCAAATGCTGAATAAATAGCGGGGCCTGGTATCAAAAAGGTTGAAAACCACTGCTGTAGGCATTTTCAGAAATGGTAAAAAAAAGGTGATCTATGTAGATTAGCATTGTTTTGCTTTATATACAACAACAAGTATATGGGCTTAAGTTACTAACAAAATGCCTCCAGGTGTATTTTTTTGCAGCAAAAATGAATTGGTCTTGAGAGAGGAAAGATTAGAAATGTTACCATTCTCTGCACATAGCTAAGCAGAAAGCCACTTGGTATTGTGGAAAAGTACAAACTCATGTGAGACTTCTGTCTGCCAGACAGCCCTTAAATTGGAATGCCTCTCTGTCATTATGTCGTCAACATCACCTTGTAATATAACCCATATAAATGGTTGTATTACAAGGTCAACATACCCTTGAGCACGGCACTTGTAGCTGGCTCCATGCCAGTCAATAGTAGGATTTTGCCTGTGTGAGTGGCATACAGGGCATAGTTTCCCAAACTGTCCGTCGGGAGACCTTTTTGGGTTGCAGACTCATTTTAACTTGGTTCGCTGTCGCTATTAAATATACTTTTTGTAGTTCTGTTTTTTAAATTAATTCTCAAGAAAAAAAATATATATATATAATTTCCAATAATAAAAGAATAAGAATTATTGAAAATGGCACTAGATGGACTATTTTCACTACTGGGTCCAGGGGAGCTAAAACACTGATGCAGGGGATTGCTGAAAAGAGAATCCAGGCAACAGAATGCGTGCTTCACAAACATAACCACCAGGTTAAGTAAACAATAGCAGCTGTAATCTAACCACAGCCAGCGTGTCTGCATGTGTGTACAGTATGAATGGCTGGTGGTGTGTTGTCCTTGTATTGAATGGCAACAGCCAGCGAGGGCTCAGCGAAGAGAGAAACCATTATGAAAGGGCTGTAACAGTATACAGTATGTGCACAGCAGAATGCTGCTGCCTGTGTTTTCCTGGCTGATCTTGTGGCATAGTGGCGGCATCCATTGCTGTCATTCTGCCCGACATGACATGACACTGTGTGTGATAGCGCTTGCCCTCTGGACAGATCAGCACTGGGGCAGGGCACAAATGTGGAACTGCTGACAGAAGTTAAGACAGTTTGCTCACACACGCACATACACGTGCACGCACACACACAGCTGATTGTGAGGGCCCTCCTGGGTGCATCTCTTTAAAGAAGACAGCTGAGTGCCTAATCTGTACCATGAGACAAGTGACAGAAAAAAATAGTTGAAAAAAAAAGAGAGAAACAGACAAATTTACCATTCAAAACAACTAAGACTCATTCATGGCATGGCCATGTAATTGGATATCTTCTTTGTCACAAATGTTAACAAACAACTTTCAAAATGCCACAATTTATCAACAACTTTGTCAGTGCACGCATTCTTAACAGTACAATAACCGACCATATGTTTGCTCTACGAGTCCTTTGGAAAAAGCATGACCCCCAGCCCCAGAGAGAGCCTAAACATTGAAGGATTGTCATGCCTCACAAGGAAGATACTGTAACTCTGTCTCAAAGTCAAACATGTTTTGCATAACTGATATTTAAGTCGAAACCATAACTATTTAGTAAGTCAAAACCATTCAAGATATTTTACTTATGCAGCAGTTGTATCCCTACATTAAACTTTACCATGAAGTACAGTATCTTCACACATAAAGTGTGGAAGACTGTCTCGTCAGACTCCAAAGACAGACCAAAGACTATTTGGTCTGTCTTTGGATACCACCCAGAAAGCACTGCATAACACATAATTATTTTGTACAGACATTTACATCATGCATTGTGTACTATTTATATTGACAAACACGCAAATGCAGCATTTCATATTTATAGACAATCTTTCCTGGGTGTGCGCTCAATGTAGTAGTCCCACAGAGCTACCACAGTGTCCTGTTTGTGAGTGATAACAAACCGTACACTAGTTCTCTAGAATACTTTGATATCCATCCTATCCATAAACTGTATATTGATCCATACTATAAATAAGGAAATGTCTGAATGTCTGAAACCGACATAACTCCTCACTAGTACTCTGACTTTTCACATAGGCATTGACCATAATATTATGAAGAGATTAACAAAGCATTCTCGCTTTTCTTCAAAACACACTTGTGGCTCTTTCAGCTACAGCTTTTATGCCAATCTCACAAAAAAAAAATAAAAAAAAAAAAAAAAAACGCTACATATCTTACTTTTGCAACATACTGTGTCTTTAATAGTAGTGATGCCTAATATCTACCCAATATGACAAGAAACTGACCAAAAACATTTTACAACCTCTGCTTTCACCAACCAGTACATTTTATTCACAGCTTTGCCACATAGTACCCATGTACAGAACTTATAATAGTAATAACGTGCACATGCAATGTTTGGGGAAAAAATAATATGCAAGAAATGGGCAATACGTGAAGTATGCACCTGCATCATTTTAATAATTAATATAATTGGCAATGAATTGACAGTTGATTATTTTTTTGCTAACATCTGTTGTCATGAACATTTGCTCTGTCTGCAGTGTGGACTGAACCAGGGATCGTACTGCGACTGAACAGAACAGTCACTGTCCCCATGTGCACCCCTCCTCCTGGTTGCATGCCGTTGCATCATCCTGCATAAATGTCTTAACTTAACCCATTAATATCTGAGGCAGATTTTTTAAAATGTCTTCTAAATCCTAATTCTCCATTTCAAGAGCCCCCAGAATTATATGTATTTGTCTGGGAACACCCCCGTTTCAAAATATTCTGTGCTTGTGAATGTACACACATACGCGCACGCGCGCACGCGCGCACACGCACACGCACACGCACACACACACACACACACACACACACACACACAGTTGTCCTGATCTGTTAGTAGTAGTAGTAGACTAGGAGGCTATCACAAACTGCTGTCAGTGTGTCATCAACACCCACAGACGTGCATAATGCATGGCTGAGTCTGGACCCTAACCCTAACAAAATCTGATAAAATTGACCCTAGTCCAAAACGTTTTTACACACATGCGGAATTCCACAACGGTGTACAAGAGTGATTGACATAATAACGCGATTCTGATTATTTTTTCCCATACTCCGGATTTCTTTTCCAGTTTCCGTCCCGGAAGACGTGTCGGTGTGCAATGACCTTTAGTCTAGTCGTACCTCTCTCTCTCTCCTGCAGTTAATACAAAATTCTGCTGCTCATATGGCACAGGTTTAGTCATACATAACATCAGGTAAGATTAGCAGCCTGGTGATGTACATTTCATTGAGTTTAAGTAGTGCTTCTCTAGTAACACTATTCATGCATCATTATTTGCTAAAACCTTCAAAGTAATAGACAATTCACCACCATGAAATCTCGATTTCCAGTACACCATGAAAAACATGAAGAAAGGAATTCAAATATTAAATCCTACCTGAACTGCTAAAAGTCAGTGATCACCATACACGGAAGAATTAACTATCATGTGAGAGAACATTGTCCACTCTACAGAAGTAACATAATGTAGTGGAGAGAATTAAAGGAGAAAGAACCCACAATGTCCTGCTATAGGCTACAGCTAGTAGAGGCTATAGCCGCATTGCGACTCTAGATTCTTTTCTTTTATATTGGGAATTTATGTGAATCTAGAGTCGCATTTGGCTCTATTCACTCGACCGCTGTCTAAATGTCACCAGTGATCTGCTTGTATTCAACGAGTCAAACTCACCAACTTTGCAGCTGTAGAGAAAGCTTGATACATCCTCTGTCGATCTGCAAGGGTTTTGTGCCATAAAAATCCACCGTAGACATATTATGAGCTACTTTCTGTCCTGGGTATTCCACAACAAACATCACAGCTGCCATTTTGCCAAACAAGAGTTGAAGGGTGGTGCTTGTTTTATACACTGACACACACCAGGTGCACACCTGGTCCGTGCACACGCAGTATCGCCACCTGCTGTTTGTGTGTGTCAGTGTATAAAACAAGCACCACCCTTCAACTCTTGTTTGGCAAAATGGCAGCTGTGATGTTTGTTGTGGAATACCCAGGACAGAAAGTAGCTCATAATATGTCTACGGTGGATTTTTATGGCACAAAACCCTTGCAGATCGACAGAGGATGTATCAAGCTTTCTCTACAGCTGCAAAGTTGGTGAGTTTGACTCGTTGAATACAAGCAGATCACTGGTGACATTTAGACAGCGGTCGAGTGAATAGAGCCAAATGCGACTCTAGATTCACATAAATTCCCAATATAAAAGAAAAGAATCTAGAGTCGCAATGCGGCTACAGCTAGTCAGAGGCTATAGCTGTGTAGTTCTGCCTGCACAGTACTGAGCAAACACACTCTCTCACACACACACACACACACACACACACACACACACACACACACACACACACACACACACACACACACACACACACACACACACACACACACACACACAAACATAATCCTTCTCCTTGTATTAGGTGATCTCCATTGGCCCTCCCGTTTAGTTCCTTTAAGTCCACACAGCGGTGGACCTCTCCTGCTTCCACCTTTGCCCCATAAAGGTCAAAGTTACTGTTGTTATCCTTTCCCTGTCATTAGCAGACATCAAAGGAAGCAGCAGTGGAGCGTTCCAACTGGCCGCTGTTCCCCATGAGCCACGGCCATTACAGCTAATGATGGCCTTATTGCTGCTTTTCACCACAGGAGCAGGAGCAAGTGACAAGATATTCTGAACAAATCTGAACAATTGCTTCAAAAACCTTTTCTCGAGTCTTGGCTATTAAAGGCCACACACACACACACACACACACACACACACACACACACACACACACACACACACACACACACACACACACACACACACACACACACACACACACACACACACACACACACACACACACACACGTAGAGTGGCTGGATGGTAACCACAATATGCCAGTTCGAACTCTGACTCCTCCAGAGTTAGTGTCGATGTGCCCCTGAGCAAGACTCTTAACCCCTAATTGCATCCATAAATGTACTGTAAATGTGCCATTTACACCAAGTTGTCGCCATGGACTTATATTCAGCTAGACAGACAGCTAAACACTCTCCATCCTGGTCAAACTCCAAACCCAGTGGGACAGGAAATACACGAATGAGAAAGTGAGCTACAAAATATAAGAAAATGAAAATATACTGTTGCATCACTAGTACTACATAACTCTGAAGCATAGTAAAGGGCTACTTTTGTTTTTAACCACCACATAAACAGGCTTAATTAGCTGGTACATGTAGTGAATGTCAGAATTGTACAACGTAATCTGTTTCAAATGTACCAAACATAATTAATATAAAGTGTACAACGTGTACAATATGTATAACCTGAATAGCAGGGCTGCATAATTGTTGCGAACATACTAAGCCTACTTTTCTTTTCATACATAAGAAAGATGCACACATTAACACAATTGTAATCAAACAAATGTTCACTTTTATGCCAAGATTCAACTTACAGATGATGCATGTAAACCACAGAGGAATAGCAGAATAGCAGCTAGCAACATACAGCTGCCTGGGGGCACGGTGGCACAGTGGTTAGTGCTGTCGCCTCACAGCTAGAAGGTCCTGGGTTCGATTCCCGCTAGGGGCGCTGCTGTGGGTGCTGGCGTCGTGTCTGCTCCTCCACGTCATCAGTGCCCATACCCGAGGCGGGGTTGGCAAAAGGGCCTTTCTGTGTGGAGTTTGCATGTTCTCCCCGTGTCCCCTAGGGTAGATACCCTCACAAAAACATGCTGTAATCCTGGACTCTAAACTACCTCCCCCTGGCCAGCCGGGGCGCCTGATGGAGGGGACTGGAACTGGTTGGAATAACGTGTTCCTTCCACGCGCTATGTCCAACCAGGGAAACTCCCCCCTGTCAGGTGAAAAGAAGGCAGCTTGGACTCCTCATGCATTGAAGGAAGCATGGGGCCAGTCCGCTGCCTCCCCAGGTTGGTGGAGGGTGTGTAGAGCCCAGGATCACATTAGGAATTGGCACTGGGTGAAAAAATGGGTTACAAAAATCGTGGGATAAAAAATATTAAAAAAAAAAAAAAAAAAAACATACAGCTGCCTCAAAACAAGCTTTTGCAATGCACTTCCTGCTTGTGAACTTATCAAAAATAGAACTGAGGAGCACTTCCTGTTCTATCAAAATAAAATGCATGGCTGTCAATAAAGAAAAGTAGAGAATGGCCACCAGGGGATGTCAAAGATATCCTGGTGATCATTAAAAGATAATGGTCAAGCATAATATACTAGTGCATGTATCATTCAGTATACACATTATATAATACACATATTGTACATATTCCAGGCTGAAATAATCACATCCGTTTACTCACCTTTTACCGTGGTTGCATCTTGTACTACTCCCTCCAGTGATGACATGTTGAGTTGTAAGATAAATTCTACATTGATGGAGTTGGTGCACTTTGGTTATGAGAAAATACAGATGCATTCATGCACACACATGTTTACGACCATCTGAATGTATGCGTGTCAGTTGGTGTGTGTGCACATGCTCACACGTGTGTGCATGTGCACACGTGTGTGCGTGTGCAGCCACCATTGGGACACCACTAGTGTATATGGTCATTAATGCCAGCAAACCACATGAAGTAGAGCGAGTTAAGCTGCATGATTTCTCTGCTTCTCAACGTTAATTCATAAATGTTCATTAAAGAGGAGGTTTAGTAAAGAGGCTTTCATACCCTAAGGAGCTAATGGAGGGAAATATTGTTTTCCATGCTTAAGCGGCTTTAGAGCATGCTGACATACTGGCTTTTTGCAGTAGTGGAAGAAGAACTAAGTGTCAATATCACAATGTAGGTTACAGAACGATATGCCTGGGAGAAAGGGTTGATGTAGAAGTAAGTCCTTGAAAAAAAAGTTACTGTACCAAAAGTTTTGTTTTCACGAAATGTCCCATTTCGCACATCTTCAAATACCAAGAATAGCCTATCTACAAGCTCAAGAGCTCAATGCCTTGTGATATGAGTTTGCAGATCCACTATTTTCAAGTAGCTGGAGGGCAGACTGAATAATGTACTCTATATTCTGTATAATGTATTCAAAGAGAACTAGCTAAAGTTTTCAAATAATTGTAATGGGAGTAAAAGTAAGTGAGATGGAGTGGAGGTTAAAAGGGTCAAAATTAAATGTGTTAGTACTTGAGTACATTTATTTTAGTTACTTTTCACCACTGGCATAGTGCCAATTGATTAAAGGGTTACAATTGTGTTGTAAGGGTGGAATGTTCAACAACTCGACAAGCTACTGACGTGTGCAGAATTAAAAACATCGGCCCATGTATAGTGTCTTGTAAAATGTAGGCAGGGTAAGGTTCCGACACCTGCGTGTAGTGACATTTTTAACATCGAAAGAAGGATGTTCCACAAAGTGTTTTGTCCAGGAATAGCTGTGCTACGTTCGTCTCATCAAGAAGGTTAGCGCCTGAGGGTAAAACCAAAATGAGGAAAAGATAATCTACCCTGGTCGATCTTAATTGCATGATTGTATCATTTACCCCGAGGGGGACGTCAGACTATATGAGGAAGTCTTCCATCTATCTATCATGAACTTCAAAGACATTTAGGTGAGTTAATAGATGTTGTATTCTTTGTGAAGAAAGCCTGAAGAGTCTACAAAGCAGACAGGCTCTCAGGTCACTTAATTCAAGCTGAGGTGAAAAGATGAAAACAGAGGTGAAAACACCACCAACATTTCAAACAAAATTTACATTTTACCAGGTCCATTTGGTTCCATTTGTATCTCTGACTTAAAATAACACACAGGGAAAATACTTGTATGAAATATATACATTATAACGTCTGGGAAACATTGGTCTTATGCCTTCATCATATGCATGCAGGTTTGTTGAAAACAAAAGCACATGAAGTGGTTTATGTCTTTATTGTCGTGACGTAATGACGTCACTGGACGCTTGCAGGAATGTTGATCTTCACACTATACCAACCAGGCCTCTAACGCTGTTGACTTGTCTTTGATCCCATCTGTGCGAGTTCTGGCACAGAGGCTCCCACTGACCTGTTGAGACATGTTGTTTGCGGTTGTAAAGTCCTGCTGCTGTTCTCCACTCCCAGCAGGGGTCTGTGTGCCCATTTAATCGTTAATCTCTTTAATTAGACGTACAGTGTGAGGTCACTGAACACCACAGCCCTCTGTCACTTCAATAAGGACCTGGAGTTGAGGTGGCTTTAATGGAGTTACTGGCATGGGACATGCATGTGTGTGTCCCATGTCTGTCTGTCTGTCTGTCTGTCTGTCTGTCTGTCTGTCTGTCTGTCTGTCTGTCTGTCTGTCTGTCTGTCTGTCTGTCTGTCTGTCTGTCTGTCTGTCTGTCTGTCTGTCTGTCTGTCCGGAGCAAATGCCACAAATTACTGGACCGTTAGCCCTGATACCTTTGTGACATACACTACCAAGACTACCCAAACTACTTTTATTTCACACACTGTATGTTTTAACTTACTTTATGGAATCAATGCCATAACTAATGTCATAGAAGACTGAAGTCACAGGCTGGCCACTTGATGAGGTCTGAGAAACGTTATGTGAGTAGATTTTTGGCTAAGCCCTTTGCGTTGCTAGTGACTATACACTACAGTATGCTCTCTTCTGCTCCTAAGCGGGTGTGTAACTGATGGCTAGTTGTCTACTGGCACACAGACTCTGCCCTATAGGCCAAGTGTGATGTGCTGAGGAGGGATGCATCTGTTTCTCCTCACCCTCAGCCAGCTGATCAGACAGGTTCTTTAGCCGTTGTGTTAATCTTCTCCCTATACTCCTCGTCCTCCTCTCTGCTTTCAGATTGTTCAGTTCAGCTCCATCTGCAAAGCTGCCCTTCCTTCCCTACCAGCTTGTTAACATTTGTACATCAACAACAACGAGGTCAAAACACAGCCCGAGATTTCAAAGCAGAATGACCATGTATCACTGAAAGGCACTAACAGCAAACTGCCACTTGAGGGCAGCGTTAGCCTTTGGTTTGGTGCTCATCACTTCCCTGTCTGAATGCAGTGGCATGGGTGCAGTTAAGATGTATTTACTGTATTTGCAAAGACAGTGTAATACAGACATGTAATGAATGAATGAATGGATGAATGAATGAATGAATGAATGAATGAATGAATGTAATGAATGAATGGATACACCTGATTGTTTATTGTATATTAATACCAAGTCTATGGTGTTTATTTATAGTCTTAATATGGATATGGTACTGTTAGGCTGATTATAATGTTCTTGGTCTACTGTACTTATGATCCTAGATGATCAATTCTAAGCAGTTGTACTGTATACCTTGTGTTGTTCTTGCTCACCAAAGTCATAATGAATAAGCTACTGTAAACTGTGTGTGTGGCACACAATTGTAAATTTACACTCGCAAGTAAGCTCTCATCTCATGTGTTTACACTTGTATCCATAATGCAATTCATGCACACACACTGAGCTCCACACCGCACGGTTCTGAGGTGAGTGTGTGCACCCATATTTGCTCTGCTCACCATGTATAGACTGCAGACACACACCTGCACACTGCTGTGTACACGTTGCGGTCCATCTGGGTCCATTTGAACACGCAGAGTTAAATTGTCTCTGGTCATTTGACTGTGTACTGTGTGCCAGTCTTCCTGGATGACTGGCTGCTCCGGATGGTCATTGACTATTGCCCAGAGCCAGAGCACACTGTTACTGCCCAGTGCCTCCCCCCCTCCCCACACACACACCCATCCACCCACCCACACAAGCACACATGCAGTACAGCTATGATCACAGACACCAGCAGCACCCATAGCAGTGAGACCAGGGTACCAGGTGAGTGCAGGCTAGTGGGGAAACAGACGACTCGCTAAAAATAAGACCAATAGAGAGAGATAGAATGGACATTTTAGTACAGTAGTGGTTGTTGAGTTTCATGCTAATATCTGTTGTGGATTGAATTTGGTCTCTGAGCAGGAGAAAGCATTGTTGCACTTGCAATGCAATAATTGAAAGGTCCGTCAGATTTCTAGGTAGTGAGTTAGTTGTTTAAGTGTGTCTGTGGGTGTCTGTACAGAGAGAGAGAGAGAGAGAGAGAGAGAGAGAGAGAGAGAGAGAGAGAGAGAGAGAGAGAGAGAGAGAGAGAGAGAGAGAGAGAGAGAGAGACAGGGAGAGAAAAATAGAGAGAGACATGCACTGTATCTGCTTGAAGCCAGAGGTGCCGTTTAATCTCTCTCTCATTTGTCACCTGGCATTTGATTTTTGACTTCAATACAACAGATTTGCCTTTTTTTCTTTTCTCTTTTTACATTCAGAGAGTATTGCACAGATCAGGGTTGATCAAAGTGGGTATCATGGCCCAAGTCCAGGGGTGCCTCAGAACACTTTGGTAATAATAGGAATAATAGTAATGTGTATATAAAACTTATGATTTATATTTAGTGAAACAGACCTGTAACCGTAATGACATACGGTTCTATAAATGAATAACAATGCAATTTAAACTGATGGGCACCATGGATGACAAATTTATTCAGGGGTGCCTGAGATAGGGGTGCCCTGGAGTTTGGGAACCAATGCCATCGATAGATGCTGTTGTTCACTGAGTTTTCAGTCATTTACTCTAGGCACAATACTAATGTTGTGTTCAACATGCATAGAACAAATGCTATTTCTCTCTCTCGTAGGTCAAGGTAACCACAAGGAGGACAGTCCATTCCTGAACAGCACAGATGCTGCCAAGAGCAATGACTACTATGACAGGAACCTGGCTTTGTTTGAGGTTTGTTGAATTACAACAGCAACTCAAATATGTCATTTGTCAGTGTCAGCCTAAGCCTCGACACAAAGGCTTTCATTTTTGCACGTACTGCGCGAAAAGGGAAAGCCTGGCAACCAACCTTTCTGGGTGGGCGTGGCTTCAAATAATGTGACGTAGCGCAGCACTAGAGGGGCTGGTGACACGTTGGTAAGATCAAATCAGATCTACCGGCCCGTTTGAGCCGGTCCACGCCCCTCTAGGCCAAAATGATTTCATCTTAGGCCAGGTTAGTTGCATAACAGAACATATGAAAATAGATATGAATTGTCATACAGTTTCACAAATGTTGACATACCGGTAGCGCTCTGTAATCTATCATCATATCGATATTCCACTGTTCTGATTCTTAGCTTATTATTACTGTATGATTCATAATTGACTATGTTTCAGGTATTTCAGGTATTATCTTTTCTGTTCTTTCTCACTTTGGAATAATCTGTTTATGTCTAAATTGTGAATTGTAGTTTAAAACTAAACAGTACCCCCAGTATGATCTGAAAACCAGTCAGATTATAAAAGCATTCACCAACAGATTCTCGGTACCTTACCTACCTAATTTATTTTTTTGACAGCGCAGCCCCGCCCCACCGCAGGGAAGCGTGGGAGGGGGCTAAAGAAAAAGACCACTCCTTTTTCAATCTGACTGATTTTTCAATCATACTGTAACATATACACCTGAATGAGCACAGTCAATCATGCATAAATACTGGTGGGTGTATTTGTTGGATTTGGTCCTCAGCCCGTTCAAAAGCATTAACACTCACAACTTTATCGACCTCTAATCAAAACCTATAGGGACTCACAAACTTTATTATTACATAACAGGTGTAACATTTGTGTTTTGTGGCAGTTCTCAAAAGCAAGACGCAAGTTTCATACTCAGTGTGAGATAGTTTATTTCATTTTTAAAATATAAATAAACCAACATATCAATTCGCAGACTTCAAATCAGAATATAATACAAGCCAAAATTATGGCTGTCGAATTATGCTTTAATCAGATTAATCAGATTAATCACAATTGATTTTCTTGACTGCAAGGTTGCCGGTTCGAACCCAGGCTCCCCCAGAGTTAGTGTTAATCAGTCCCTGAGCAAAAACACTTAAGCCATAATTGCTCCCAAAGTGCTGGTCAGTACCTTGCATGGTTTCTTCCACCATTGGTGGGTGAATGGGATCCACAATCTATGTAAAGCGCCTTGGATGAAGGCGCTATATAAATACACCTTTTAGCATTTAACCAGTGGTGACTTAAAGGGGAATTCCAATTTCCACCCATTTTTTTTCTGAGAGTGTACAAATGCAACCAAATGATTTGGTTCCATTTTCTTTTTCGCCTTTCTTCTCACAGGAAGAGCTGGACATCCGTCCCAAGGTGTCGTCTCTGCTCAGCCGCCTGGTCAACTACACCAACATCACCCAGGGAGCCAAGGAGCATGAGGAGGAGGAGAGCGCACAGGCCTCACGCAGGAAGGCCCCCAAGGTCAGGGGTCAGGGGTCAGGGAGGGTCATCGTGTACTTCTCCACAATGGCTTCCACTTTCTGTCTCTACACCAGTGGTTTTCAACCTTTTTCATACCAGGGCCCACTATTTATTCAGAATTTGAGCCACGGACCACCATTTGATGACATTATAGCCCCACAGACCCTCAAACTTTTTTTTTTTTGCTTTTGTCCACAATTTCATCCTGGATTTGGGAAAGAAAACAGTCAAACATACAGATCAAAATGACTATTAATCTTTCTCTAGTTGTGTAGACTTGGGGTAATTCACATGATGAATATTTTAGCTCTTGAGACTGTAAATATGAAACCAAATGGATCCGCAAGGGTCATTTGGTTTAATTTTTACGCTCTCAAAGGGTTACAGGTGGTTAACCAACTTTCCATATTTAGCCTGGGGACCGCCTGGAACCGTCTGAAGGACCACTGGTGGTCCCTGGACCACTGGTTGAAAACCTCTGCTCTACCTTAACAACTTTCTGTCTGTACCTGAGATGCTTTTATTTTTGTTTTATTGTGTCAGTGGAACATGGATCGGGCTGAATCCTTGCACAAATTTGGAGGAATACCTCATAGATTCAGTATGTCAATGCTGAGATTATCCTGCCTTTGCCTTTAATCACAACACAACAGTGTGGATTGTGTTCTTATATGTCTCCTGCTGGTTGAGCTGGTTGAGAAGTTATAATATTAGTACTGTCTTGCAGATTGATCATTTTAGGGTTAGTCTGTACCAAGCCAACAACTGCGCGACAGTCTGACCCTAAAAAATGTTAATCAATGCAATATGATCAATACGCTTGTTTCCTGAAATGCCACGTTCAATATTCAACACATGTTCCACCCTGACCTCCAGTCCACCCCCTGCCTGCCTCTCTCTCTCTGGACCCACCGGTTCAATGGGCTTTATTGGCATGAGAAAACGTACAACAAAACTATCAAAACAAATTGTACCGGTACTGTATGTACAATTGGAAATCAGAACCTCCAATAAATCAATGTCTGCCTCTCTCCCTCTCTCTCTCTCTCCCTCCCTCCCCCAGTCTCCCAACATGGGCACTCTGATGGGAGTGTACTTGCCCTGCCTGCAGAATATTTTCGGCGTCATCTTGTTCCTGCGTCTGACGTGGATCGTGGGGACAGCCGGCGTTGTCCAGTCCTTCCTCATCGTGCTCATGTGCTGCTCATGTGTAAGTGTAAGCACAGGGGTTCTGAAATCTCAACCATTTTGGGCGACCCCCAAAAGTGTGTCGTGGGCTGTAAGGGTATTATTAAACCCTATTTGTCATGATCAAGCCGTGGATTGAGAGTGTACATTTGTACACTGTCATAGTTAGACAGTCCATTTCGTTCCTAACTATCAATCATTTAGCTGGAGACCACCTAGACCTTGTCAAGTACCCCTGGTTTCTCAAATTGGCCCACTTTGAGAACCACTGTGTTGTTAGTGCCGTCCAGGTTGTCGGTGCTACGGTGGTTCTCCTAAAGAGCACAGGGATCAGATATACAACCTAGTAGATGTACAGGCTGTACCAAAACAATAGCTATCAGGACTACCAGAGACACATGACACACAGAGACATGTCACATCGCACGTGCGCGCGCGCGCGCGCGCGCGCACACACACACACACACACACACACACACACACACACACACACACACACACACACACACACTCATACAGAGATGTAGGCAAGAGAACACCTACATTCACGCAGAGCGTCACTGGCACTAAGATATGATGTGCGAACATGCAGTATATTGTGCACATACAAATAAGCACATGCATCCATCATTTCACACAGAGTTCAAATTGTGTCAGACGTCACCATGAATTTGGGTCACAGCAGAATTGATTATTCAACAGAAAGAAAATAATCTGTCCCATAAGCTGTCATGGTGTCACTTGAAAATAAGTCATTTTTTAGCAAGAGACACCATTGTAAGAAAGTATAAAGTAGGTTTCAAGGATTTGCTATGTGGGAGCTGTTTTCCAGCAGTTGTTTTAGAAAGGATATGTTTGCCATGACAACTGTGTGCGTGACCACACTCGACCTTTCCTTTACAATCAATTTTCCATCCTCTGTGTGTGTGTGTGTGTGTGTGTGTGTGTGTGTGTGTGTGTGTGTGTGTGTGTGTGTGTGTGTGTGTGTGTGTGTGCGTGTGCGTGTGCGTGTACTTGTGTGTGTGTAGACAATGCTCACGGCCATATCTATGAGTGCCATTGCGACAAATGGTGTTGTGCCAGGTAATTATACCGACCATACAGAAAGACAGTACTATTTTCTCTCTCTCTATCTCTCTCTCGCTCTCTTTCCAGACATAATATTGTTTCTTTTTTGAGCAACAAAGTGTGAAAAGTAAATTCATGAAGCCGTGAACTGCATACATGCCAAGGCAACAGAGAACCGATGCTTCAAACACACAGGGTGGAACAAATTTGTAATTGAACAAGCAATTCCTCTGGGGGGCAGCAGCACTTCACCAATGCAAGTGGAAGGACCTGTATACTATCTCCCTGTATGCACCATATAATAATAATAATAATACTTTGTGATTTCTTGCAGCTGGTGGAGCATATTTCATGATCTCTCGCTCCCTGGGCCCAGAGTTTGGAGGAGCTGTCGGCTTGTGTTTCTACTTGGGCACCACCTTTGCTGCTGCCATGTACATACTGGGAGCCATCGAAATATTCCTGGTTAGTCTCATCACAGTGTTAAGAACCTCTTGTAAATGATTCATGATTTAATTTACAAATAAGTCTGGTGCCCCCTTCTTTTATTTTGATCCCCCTTCCTTTTCTTTTTTTAAATCTCATTCAAGTTGAGTTTACCTCAAAGTGTAAAATTACAATTGAGGTGACTTGATCGTTATGACTTGATCCTACTTGTCCCCCTACTTATAAAACTACTGTTCATGATTGAACACGATGTGGCACGCTGATGTGATGCAATCCTGCTTCAGACATTGCACTCTATCAGCATGCCTTTATAATAACTCAACATTTACTCTGTGCTCTCAACCCATGAAACCATTTCATTTGTGTTATTGGGCTTGTGCAGATATATTGAAATGCAACTACGCAGAACTGAATAGGCCTGTCTTAAGTTAATGATCGCATGTCTTCATGCTGAGGAGGTGTTTGTACGGTTTCTTAAATGCATGATACGACTTGCCTGACATCTCCAACAACAGCAGGTGTGATGCTGTTCCATGTGGTTACTGCAGAGTGGAAAAAGCTCCCATCAAGGCATTTGGCATTTGATTCGAGGATTGTCATGCAGTGTCATGGTGGTATCCGCCGCATGGTAGCTCATCTGGACGGCTGGGAGTGTGCATCTTGTAAAGAACACTTTCTGATGACCTACTGCTTTCGGGAATAATCCTCATCCACACAATTTGTCTTCTTGTCTCTTTCTCCCTCAGAAATACCTCGTCCCGCAGGCGGCCATCTTCCAGGCAGACGCCCATGGAGGTGGCGCTGCCATGCTGAACAACATGAGAGTGTATGGCTCCATCTGCCTCAGCCTGATGGCCGTGGTGGTGTTTGTCGGCGTCAAGTACGTCAACAAGCTGGCCTCGCTCTTCCTGGCCTGCGTCGTCATCTCCATCGTGTCCATCTACGCCGGAGCCATCAAGTCCATCACTCACCCGCCAGAGTTCACGTAAGTTTGTTTGGTGTTAGCCATTATTTTCTTGTAAAATCCTGTGTTCCAGTAGGTTTTTGAGTATTGAGTATTTGCCAGACCACACATACATGTACTAAAATGCAGTACATAACTATTAGTGCTCATGTGACTTATTGCCATGTATTGATCTGGTACTAACTGGCTGACCATATTTTCACCCTATGTTTGTTTATGTCCTGGCCAACAGTGGTAGAGCATAACCCTTTTTACCATGTGGCTCTGCTAGATTCTAGATTTTTGTGTCTGTGTTTCCAGACTAAACTTAAAACCCTGGACCGATTGAATTTGGTGCCAGGTTTCTGATTGAATTTGGTGCCAGGTTTCTTGCAGTCAGTATGCCACACATGTACATTCACTAACTCCACAATGGAGCCATGTTGTTCCTGGTGGCTCCTGAAATCCATGATCTGGTTTCTCAAGACAGCAAAACAGTGGTTTGCTCTGTCATCGTCGTGAATGGGTGAATTTATTGCACCATCTAAGTAAAGCACCTTGACCTTGGGCAAATGCACCATATAAATGCACCGTTTACCATTTTAATCTTTGAATAAGACATAATAATAAGGGTAATAATAATAATAGCAAGCACTTTTCTATGCACTGTGCTCTTACAATATCCATTCATTCATACATTGGGAGGTGAAGCGGTGAACACTCGATGAATGCTGGCGCCCGCATTCACACACCAGCAACCGCCGGTGTGTGAATGCTTGAATGGTTCAGTGTCTTGCACAAGGACACTTACACATGTAGACACATGTGGTGCCGGCATTCAAACTGTTCTTGCATCATTGGACGACCTGCTCTACTTCCTGAGCCACAGCCGGCCTAGCAAACATTTAGATTGACCAAAGCCCTAATCCTTTGGTTCAGGGTCTGCATGCTGGGCAACAGGACGCTGGTGAGGAGTCTCTTTGACGTGTGCGCCAAAACGGTGTTGGTGGGGAACCACACGGAGCCCAGCCAGCTGTGGAGGAAGTTCTGCTCCCCGGGGAACATGAGCAGCTCCCAGTGTGACGAATACTTCATCCAAAACAACGTGACAGAGATTCAGGGCATCCCTGGGATGGCCAGTGGGATTCTCAGAGGTACGTTTAACCTCTTAAACCCCCATATGGTGGACTGGTTGTACCTCAGGGCTTATTTACTATAGTGTATCTTCTGTTTGTTGTTATTGTGAGGAAGCCTTCCTTCCCCTACAGTAAAGATGTGGAGGGGAGTTTCTCCCCTTCTATTCTCTCCCTTCCACTTTCCCCTCTGTCTTCAGTAATATATACTATGAATAAAGGCAATACGCCTAAAAATTGGTTCAGCTGTCTTACATCTGACTTTTACTCTTTCTCTGTCCTGTTTGTCTATTAACCCACCGCCCCACCCAACGCAGTGATCATGTAGGGTTTAAATTGCACTCGACGACCAACTTGAAGGCTCTGTGAACCAGTGATTACATTTTTTAATTCATTCACTCATTCATTCAGTTGTATCGATAGATGATCGCTGTTAGCAAACCTCTAATTTTAGACAACATGGACAATATTTTGATTATTATTAAGTTGTTGTTTTTTTGCACCCATGCCCATTTTATACTATGAATTCAAATGCCATTATCTCAGATTATCGCAGACTGGGCATTTTCACTTCATTTTTATTGACATGACATGCATTTGTAAAAACAACCCTTCACTTTTTTTCAGAACAACACACACACCCAATGAACAAAACAAAAAAAAACAACCCAAAAATGCAGAGATGACAGCATGTGATATGCTAGCTACAACAATGTAATATTCAGAATAGTCTGTTTTCAAGCACTTGAGGGGCCACTACGTCATACAATACTGTATGTACCAGCACAGGAGTTTGAGACCTTTTCTAACAAAGGCTGCCATGGGCATGATCTTATTTGTTGATAGAATATCGAATTCTCGCCATGTGTATCACCTTGTCCAGATCTCAAACACAGGGCTAGCTTCAGATTTCCATTGTTGCAAAGTTAAACGTTTAGCCAATCGAGTGCAGAAAGAAATGGCTTGGCTCTGGTCCGGATTTCTTTGTATGTTAGAAAGACATCCGATCAAGGCACAATTACCTCATCATAGCATCCGGTTTTGAAGATCTGGTGCTTCAACGCTTCCTCCCCAGTCTGTTCATTCATTTATTCATGAATGCATTCATTCCTGTTGTATTTTTGAAATACATCTAAACTGTTACTCCTCCATAGTGTGACATTCATTTCAACACATTTCATTTCATTTTGCTTTGTGAAGACAACATGTGGGGAGACTACCAGCAGAAGGGGGAGATCCTGGAGAAGGCTGGGCTGGCGTCGGTGGACGTTCATGGAGCCATGGAGAGCTTCGGCATGTACGTCTCAGCAGACATCGCCACGTCCTTCACTCTTCTGGTGGGCATCTTCTTCCCCTCCGCTACAGGTGAGCAGTGTTGAGGCTTGAATGACATACTGTATGTCTACATAAATATGTGCATTATTTCACTGATTTGATTTCAGATGGATTGTTTTGATTTAAGAACATAATTGTTTATTAATGTAATACTTTATTATACACGGATTACTTCTGCAACTTTGAGTATAGTGTGTATAGTGCAGCAAGGTTTTTCTAATTAGATGTCACTGATGTACATTTAAGGTGCTTGCATGCTTGCATGCATGCAAGCATATGTGTGTGTGTGTGTGTGTGTGTGTGTGTGTGTGTGTGTGTGTGTGTGTGTGTGTGTGTGTGTGTGTGTGTGTGTGTGTGTGTGTGTGTGTGTGTGTGTGTGTGTGTGTGTGTAGATGCTCACCCATCTGCTCATATGGACACATAATATGCAGGTTGTGACCTACAGGCCCTGCTTTCAAGTGGGCCTGGGCCGTTTAGTGACTTTTAAGACTGATTAAACATTAATTTATTGTTGGTTGTTTTTAAGTACTTAATAAATATTGTACTCCTATAATGTGCTGTATAAATCTTAAATTGTGAATAAATGTCATAATATCATACATTTTGGGGAAACTCACGTCTCACTCTCATTGTACAACCTTGTGTTTTGGTGAACCCAATTTAGAGCTATGAATTATTTAATTTCCTTAATACAACCACTATCAAGGCGGCGTAGTCATCATACATTTTATAATTTTAGTAAATTCCTTGTCCACCCCGGTCACACATAGTATGAACATCGTCTCAGGAACAACGGTCTTGTTCTCCATGCAGGCATTATGGCAGGTTCCAACAGATCGGGTGATCTCCGAGACGCTCAGAAGTCTATCCCCGTGGGGACCATCCTGGCCATCACCACGACGTCCCTTGTTTGTATCCTTTCTTTGAGGACTGTGCTGTTTGATTCTGTTCCAATCAAAGCTGTAGCCTTGGCCAAATACTGTATATCTCTCCATCAAAGCAGATATGACACGGCTCCTTAACACCTGGCGTTCAGATTTCAGCTCTGTGGTTCTGTTTGGCGCCTGTATTGAAGGAGTGGTCCTGAGAGACAAGTAAGCAAATCCCCTGCAAGGAGGGCAGCATAACGTTGGAAACCCTTTATATCCAAAATATTCCTTGTCAGTAATATTTGTTTTTTATGTTTCATGTTAAAACCTTCTTTTAAAATAGTAAATGCAAGCTTAATGCAGCCTGTTGCTTGTGCGTTTGTGTGACCTGCAGGTTTGGCGATGCGGTCAGTAAAAACCTGGTGGTGGGAACTCTTTCCTGGCCCTCCCCGTGGGTCATCGTCATTGGCTCCTTCTTCTCCACCGTGGGGGCGGGTCTACAGTCCCTGACCGGAGCTCCACGGCTCCTCCAGGCCATCGCTAAGGACAACATCATCCCCTTCCTCCGGGTAAGGACAACCGGTGCTGTCAGTCATATGCACAATTTGCACATGCTGTTCCATAGAATGGAACTAGTTTGAATATTCAAAGTCACTGATGATGATTCATATAAACTTTTCTTTGTTCTATTCATGTTTTCTGCATCTGCATATGATGCTAATTTGAAGAGGATTTGCATCCCCTACGCCTACGCGATCCCATTGGTTCCTTGTTTATTTTGTCTAGGTGTTTGGTCACGGTAAGGCCAATGGAGAGCCCACATGGGCTCTGTTGTTGACCGGCCTCATAGCTGAGCTGGGGATTCTCATAGCCTCACTGGACATGGTGGCACCCATCCTCTCTATGTAGGTACATACACATACACACTACAGCACACACTCAAGCACTCTATTGTACTTTCTGTACATGTTGTACAACATATTTACAAACTGGCGACCAATGATGTTTCATGGCTCGATTAAAAAAACACATTTTATTTTGTTACATTGAAAAAATATATGAATTTCAAAAGATGAAATCTAAAACGAATAAATGTTAGAAATTTCCTGGCATGTCTATTTTGAGCGTGTCATCACAAGAATTTGTCATCACATCACGAAGTGTAAGGCCACACTGTAAGCTTGTAGATATATAGGCTATTTTCACTCTGAATACAGGTCTGAATACACTTTGCCCCAAGTAAAGGGGCAAAGTGTACAAATTTACTGACCTAAACAAACATTTAACTTCATAGATTTAGCTGGCAAATGACTAGGTCTTAAATGCTCTAGTCTAAACACGCTAGACATGTCTGCCATATGATGTAATCTTCAAAAGCCATGTTATTGGAGAGGCTAGCAGCACCTTAAAAACCCTCAACGGGAGAAGCAGTCTGCTGTGCAGGTCTTATTGTTAACATGTAACATGTGTCATGCTACAAATTTGATCCAGCACCCAGCCCAGCAGGACACGATATGCATGCCTTTTGTCACTTTGTGACACGTGTCTCCACTGTTGACAGTGTTGCCATTTACACACATGCACGAGTGCACGCACACACACACACACGCACGCACGCACAGCCCACAACTATGTTTTTTTGTGTGTATTCTGCAGGTTCTTCTTGATGTGCTATCTGTTTGTGAACCTGGCATGTGCTGTGCAGACCCTGCTGCGTACACCCAACTGGAGGCCCAGGTTCAGATACTACCACTGGTGAGCAGGATAGGAAAAGAAGTGATTAAGAGTAATGTGTTTGTGATTGTAAGGTGAAAAGTTGCTACAGAAAAACATGGCTCTTGTTGACAGTCAGACAATAAATTGTCAATTTGTTATCAGAAATACAGTAGGCCTACTTGTTGCTGTATGTAAGAATCCACCTCAGTCCCTTTTTGCTGTCTATAATTCATTAAAGATATGGTATATTGAACCAATGGAGTAGGACCATTAGGATTAAAAAGTGATCCAGCAAAAATCTTTAGACTCCATTAGATCCTCAAAATACCTGCCAAACCAGCTATCATATTGATGTTTTATAAAGCAGTACTATTGAACACCCTTTACATCTGTGTGTTGGTTAAAAAACGTTAACCAATGAAAAGTGCATCTAAAAATATTTTAAGTTTCTGAAGTCCATTTTCTGAAAAATGCCGAGTTAGCTGGGTTCTTCTAGACAGCAGAGAGATACAGTACTACCGGTACTTCGGATAGTGACAGAACATGCATGGATGGATCGATATTTTGAGGTCATACCTATGAAATATTCCGCACCCTTTTTCTAATACCGGTAGATGACAGTAACCTGGCCAGCCTCAGTTCATCCGACAGGACATTTTAAAGCCATGGGGGCTAGTCCAGACATCTTTAGCTTCAGGCTGCGGAACTGTCAGAAAGGTTTTTTTTTATTTGCCTGAAGAGCATATATCCTGACACTGACAGCTGTGTTTTGTCTCTCGTTCCCACAGGGCCTTGTCTTTCCTGGGCATGAGCATGTGCCTGGCTCTGATGTTCATCTCCTCCTGGTACTATGCCATAGTGGCCATGTGCATCGCTGGCATGATCTACAAGTACATTGAATACCAGGGGTATGTCTGACTGGCCTCTTTCCTCCGTCCTGGTGCAGCTTTCCACTGCAACACTTTTAACCCAAAGCACACCAAACACGACAGTGTTGGTCAAAACCAGCGCTTATTTTGAAGTGCTAAATCTCCGAAACCGGATGTATGATGGGGTTAAGATTTATCATTCTACGATCTATTCTGGTAGGAATTTGGTGAAGAGATATATATTCACACCTCTCCACTTTCTTCACCCCCTCCTTTCTCTCTCTCCCTCCTTCCATCCCTCCATCCAGAGCAGAAAAGGAGTGGGGAGACGGCATACGAGGTTTGTCCCTGAGTGGTGCCCGTTATGCCCTGCTAAGACTTGAGGCTGGACCGCCACACACTAAGAACTGGAGGTACAGATGCAGTGCATCACCAGGGTGATACCACCAATCCTACATCATGAATATAATGAACGCCTTCTTCACTTATGTTGTTTGGACATTGGAAATAATGCTCGCAAGCTGAACCAAAACAGATAAAGGGCCTGAAATAAACTAGGAACTGGAGTATAGAAATTGTGCAGCATGCAGAGCAGAGCTATGAATCAGATAAGACACACTCAGGAAACTGCCAATGACAACTCCCACGAAATTACATCACTTTACAGAAATCTCGGTTTCCTGTACTTAAAGACCAACATTGATAGAAAAGGTCAGTGGAGGACCCGTTTCCATTGCGTCATCAGTGAGCCCACAGCCATGCGAGGATCAACAGAATTATTCTGTCATAGCTTGTACTGTAGTCAGTACTCTGGAGACAACATTATATATAGTTGTGCTCTTTCATACTGGAGTAGAATAATTTGAAGATGGAAAACGTGGGTTTAAAGACGGAAAACAAAATGTTTTCTATAATTGGTTAAATGGAGATGTGTTACGCTCTAATGTTTATATTTGCAATCATAAGACATATTATTACTTCTACAGAGAAGTTATCGGGTCAATGCAACATAACAGTGACAATATAGTTATACCGCAAATCAGATTTCTAGTCTTAACTGCAAAAAAAAAACATGTAAAAACATTACTCCTCAGATTTCAACCACATTCTTCTGTGTTTTGAAATGCACTTTTCACAAGATGTGCTTCAATCTGGACACTACTTGATTTATACCTATTCAGACAATGTTGTCCATTGCTGAGAATAGCCCTCTACAAACTCACGTGTCACATAGTGACATGTCGCAGAGTATAAGTCAACTGTCACTCAGTATGTGAGTGTACTGTATGCCACTGTGGACCAGTAGTTACTTGCCACCACTACAGATGATGCAGAAGTGGGTTGACTGTCTGTGTTTATTTGTCTCCTCATGTCTGTTCCAGACCTCAGCTGTTGGTGCTGCTCAAGTTGGATGAGGACCTCCATGTTAAATACCCCCGGCTGCTCACCTTCGCCTCGCAGCTGAAGGCAGGGAAGGGTCTCACCATCGTTGGCTCCGTCATCCAGGGAAACTTTCTGGACAGCTATGGGGAGACACAAGCTGCTGAACAGGTCACTAGATAATGATTGATTGTAGAACTGAACCCAGGGGTGGATGTAACATTTCCCAATTCCCATTTTTAGTAGTGTTTCAAATACTTTTAAATATAAGCACTGAAATATCTTTGGTTGCTTTGCATGCCATCATGTTTGGTGGGGCAGACTGGGCATTTAGGGGGGCATTGCCCCCCCATGCCTATGCCTAGATCCGCCCCTGACTGAACCATACACTCCATACACCATGCTCATTGTTTTTCTTTGACCCATTTTTATTTAAGGAAATGGGTGAGAGGATGCGCCAGTGCCATTGTATTTCAGTGTTTTTTATGAGCCAACGGCTTGACGTAACGGGCCAACGGGCTCAGGCTCAGCCCCCCCCCCTCCCAAAAAAAGAAAGGGGGTAACAATGAATAACAGCAGTGCACATGGTCCTTGTCACTGTTATTTACAATGAGCTTATTAACTTTGTCTCATCAGTACAGCAACCTGCTGCCTCCTGCATTATGTGCAAATTCAAAACAGTTGGTCCACAGTGCTGTCGAGTGATACTCGCAAGCAGTGTTGGTCAATATTGCTTAGGAAAGTTACTTCTTTACTTTACTCGTTACCCCTTAGACAAAGTACCGTAATACCATTACTTTACTTATTACTAGAATCAAAGAGTAACATATTACATATTACGTTATTACTTTTCCAAGTTCTCAACTCCTACATTTGAAAAAATAGAGATGTACAACATAGTCTGTTTAGCGAGCTCTTTTTAGAACTGAATCCAAATTATTGGAATAATAATAGTCTCTTTGCCTCTTTGACTTTTTAAACTTTTTCACAATTGTTTTCAAAGACAGTTGAGGTCTTGTATTTAAAAATAAATACAAAATAAAGCAGCAAGCGATTTGTAGTGTACATAACTGTGTGCAGGATGCAGCGTGTGGACTGGATCTGCAGTCTAGTGCACATCTCTGTTGTTACAGTACCTGTCGATAGCTTGTAAATCTGTTCTATTTTTGCATGCAACAACAAGCTCACTTTAAACAAGTAACTTGGCATTACATGCATTGCATGCAAGAACAAGCTCATTTTAAACAAGTAACTTGGCGTTACTTGCAAAGTAATGCGTTACTTATTACCCATTTTTGCAGAGTAATCTCGTTACTTTACTTTTTGGAGCAAAAGTAATAATATTACAGTAATATGTAATCTAAAATTAGTTACTGCCCAACACTGCTTGCAAGCACTCCCAAACTCTGATACTTGACTTGAAAAAAATCTCTTGACAGGCTACATAGCTCATGCATAGCTCATAAAATGTCTACGGTGGATTTTTATGAAACAAACACTTTGCAGATTGAAATAGAACAATTCAAGCTTTCCATACAGCTGCAAAGTCGGTGAGTGTTGTGATGATGTCGTTTAATTCAACCAGATTTACTTTTCTGTTTGGATGAATAGGCTGTCTATGGGAGGGGTGGCCAACCGGTCACAGACTAAGAGCCACGTTTTTCATTGTGTTACTGCAAAGAGCCACATCAAAGAGGATTCCAAGTGGTCCCCAGGCTAAATGATGGAAAGTTGGTTAGCCAGATGTAACTCTTTGAGAGCGTAAACATGAAACCAAATGGACCCTTGCGGGTCCATTTGGTTTCATGTTTACACTCTCAAGAGTTAAAATATTCATCATGTGAATTAGCCCAACTTAGTCTACACAACTAGAGAATGTAGAAGATTAATGGTCATTTTGATCTGTATGTTTGACTGTTTTGTTTTCTCTGAAATCCAGCCTGGAATTGTTGACAAAAGTAAACAAAATCTTTAGCTTTGGGGTCTGTGGAGCTAAAATGTCATCAAATGGTAGTCCATGGCTCAAATTCTGAATAAATGGTGGGCCCTGGTATAAAAAAAGGTTTTTGATGGTTTCATGTGGAAGCCCCTTAAGAGCCACATGTAACCAGCTGAAGAGCCGCTTGCGGCTCGCGAGCCACGGGTTGGCCACCCCTGGTCTATGGGAAGTTGCACCTAGATAGCACCTTTGATGTCAAGATGGCCGTAGCCTGAATTGCACTTTTCAGCTGCATTCTCAGCAACAATGAAACATTTTTTAGACACCACTTATTTCATTCTGATTCAGTGGGAATTTTTATGTGGAGCAAACCCCCATGATGTACGCTTATTTTGATTTTGAACATTTTGTCCTATACACACACACCTGTCACCAACCTTTGAGGTGTGCATCAGCCTTCCTCTTTAACAATCAAACCAGATAAACCTTCCAATATTTGCATGATGGCACAAAATCGCAATTCCTAATATTTTCCACCTTTCCCTGCCATTCCTGCTCCCACTGGCTGCTAGGCCATAAAGAACATGATGGAGATCGAGCGGGTCAAGGGTTTCTGCCAGGTGGTGGTGGCCTCTAAAGTGCGGGAGGGGGTGACCCACCTCATCCAGTCCTGTGGCCTGGGAGGCATGAAGCACAACACGGTGGTGATGGGCTGGCCCTACGGCTGGAGGCAGAGCGAAGACCCCCGGGCCTGGAAGACGTTTATAAGTAAGACATTCACCATGCTGCTCTCCATAGCATATTTTGGGGCGGATCCCTGTGGGATTCATAGATGGTCTTGGACATTCAAGGTTGCTAATTGATAATATGAGAGTGGGGGAAGACACGGTTCCCTGGTTTCATAATACCCCAATTGTGATGAACATAAGACTACCTATTTTCAATTATAATCGAGGAATAGGCTATTTATTATTCATTGTGATTTTAATCCGCTAATGAGTCTTGAAAATTGGGGTCAAATGGGGGAAATGGGGGTCATTATTCAGCATAATACTGTAATACTGCTATAGTAGATTCAAAACCCAAAGGTCAAATGTAGAGTACAAGGCCATACAATATAGACACAAAGGTGACTGTCACTTGTGTGTGTGTGTGTCCCCTCCCTTCCAGACACGGTGCGATGCACCACAGCCGCCCACCTGGCTCTCATGGTACCCAAGAATGTGTCCTTCTACCCCAGCAATCACGAGCGCTTCATAGACGGCAACATCGATGTCTGGTGGATCGTTCACGATGGAGGCATGCTGATGCTGCTGCCCTTCCTGCTCAAACAGCACAAAGTAAGACTAGCTAGGTGCTTAAACTGCTGAAGAGTACTTTGTCTGTCTTTCCTCAGACTTCAGTAATTTCTGCAATGATAAGCATTAACAAAGAATACAATTATAATGGAAGCAATTAAGAATAGCAGCTGTTGCTGCTATTCTTACTTGCTTCATTGATGTTTAAAAACAGTGTGGCAGTGTTTCAATGTGTGCTTGGGCCAATGTATAAACTGACCTACATGACATACAATTACTGCTTTTACTTGTTTCTTTCCTTATCGTATTCTTTGTTATTGTTATTATCACTGACCTTTTAAATATGAATTATCATACAATTCTGAAGTGTTCATTTATCAGTCATTGACAGGTTGGTTTGGGTCGTTTGTGTTTCAGGTTTGGAGGAAGTGTAAGATGCGTATCTTCACCGTGGCCCAGATGGATGACAACAGCATCCAGATGAAGAAGGATCTGGCAACCTTCCTCTACCAACTCAGAATCGAAGCTGAGGTGGAGGTGGTGGAGATGGTGAGAACCATGTCCTTTCTGTAAAACTATAAACGCATTGGCATAAAACTGTATCAAAAAGTACCAAAATTAAAAGTACTCAAGCAGAAAGTCATCTGACATGCTTTGGGCTTGTAGATCGGCTATGTCCAAAAGGCCAAACTAAGTACTGGTTTAATGCATGTGATGTAATTTGGTTATTATAAAAATACACAAAGCAACTGGTAACAAAAGTAATAAGCCCCCCCTAAGCCCCTCCCCAACCCACCCTTGTCCAATAGGCACACTAGAAAAGGGAAGCTTGACCAGTAAAGCTTGACCTGGATATAGCAACAGTTGCTAAACTCTTTTGACTGGCATTGGTCAGTGACTAAACACACCCAAGGGGGGGGCGGTTTTGGGAATGACTCATTGTAATGGCATAGCCGTAGAATATTTTCTGCTGAACGTACAGTATTGAGTACATGTACTTTATACTGCATACTCCCTAAAACATAACCACAAAACCTAAATACTGTATTGAGATTAGAGATTAGATTTGCATGCTGTACAGGAATAAGACTCACGCTGTCATCACAACTATCGCTCACTAGAGCAGTACAATAACACATCTCTACACTCTCTACACTGATAGAGGAATTATTGTCCTTGACAAAGTGTAAAAACTATTTTCCTTTGCATGCATTGTAAGTGCAAGAAAAACATCAATGTACAGTAGGTTAGGTAAGCTCTACACACATCTATAATGTGTGCAGGTGCCCATTTATTTCGTGATTTTCTCCTCCTACCAAACCACACACAAATCTTACCAGGCAGAACACATACTGGTACAGCATACTGTATCTGTCCACAACCAGGACACTACCTTGCCATATGGGGGAAAGAAATATATGCAAACTCTCGAAAGTCTCACCTTGTATAAAAGCCATGCACTTTACAGGAATCAGAAGGACAAAATTATATATCTTTCACTTTGCAAAGAAATACTATGGATCTTATATTAACTTTATATTAAAGGTGCCACTTTCAAGAGTTTGCATACTTTTTTTTCCATTTTGGTTGCATGCATCTGTCATACTTACTGTACACTGCATATTTCTATCAAAATCACAATACAGGCTCCCTCTCTGTTTATCCATCTGGCTTTGTTTGTCTTCTCCTAACAAACCACAACGTTTGCACACATCTCACCATGTGCAACATTCACAGCATGCCTGCTACAGTCGACAAAATATATCGCAGTACCCATGCAACTGTCATATCTACTGTGCACTGCCGATCTCTATCAAAACCATGTACATTCTTGCACAATATTACGAGCTCCCTGACTAGCTCCCTGTGACGTCAAAAGGACCTAACACATGACCTCTTGTGGACTCTTCCCAGCATGACAGTGACATCTCTGCTTACACCTATGAGAGGACCCTGATGATGGAGCAGCGCTCCCAGATGCTCCGACAGATGAGACTGTCCAGTAGAGAACGAGACAGAGAGGTGACCCACTCATACTTCTGGGCTACTCCCACGGTGAAACCTATTGGTCTCAAACATGAATGTATTCTCTTGATGTTAACAGAACATTGCATGTGGGTATATAAGTTGTTATCCCATGACTGTGACTAATAGTCACAGTCACTATTAGTCTGGAATCTGTGTGGATTCCAGACTAATAGTGTGGAAAGTTCGGGCAAAACAAAACCCTCTGGTAATAAACCTACCACATATCGGCATAATAAGTGCTGATTCGTTCCCCACAACTTTAGTATTAAGACTGCTGGAAAGTTTACATCCAGGAAAGCATCCTTATAATTTTAGTTTTCTGAAAACTTATGTTCGGATTCGGGATAAAGCTGTGTGAAAAAAAAAAAGATTTTGAGATACTTGTAAAATGTAGATATGCAAGGCAATTGCATTTAGACAGCACAAAATGTGAAGCAAAGGAAAAAAATGATACAATGACAAGGATGTGAGAACATGTCAGGAAAGCGGTGATGAAAATAGCAGCCGTGGTACATAACTACCCGGGCATTCATACCGTAGCTTCCTCATCCAAACCACTGTCTGGCCTGCCTGTTTGTCATTTGTCACAGCTCACAATGTGACAGCAGCCTGGACGGTTTTCTGGGCGGATGAGATATGCGCTCATTTTCCTGTTCCACGGAGGTTAGTGTTGCATTCAAAGTCACTCCGGAGAAAAGGACAGTTTTGTGTGCTCCCTGCAGGCCCAGCTGGTGAAGGACAGACACTCGTTGGTGCGTATGGGCAGTCTGTACTCGGATGAAGAGGAGGAGGTGGTGGAGCCTCCTCCGGACAAGATCCAGATGACCTGGACCAAGGAGAAGTGTGAGGCAGAGAGGAGAAACAAGGCCCACGCGCCGGAGAACTTCAGAGAACTCATCAGTCTCAAACCGTGAGTCTGCATTTTTTTCTCTACTCTATTGTTTTTGAGGGGCATTCGCCGCCTTAAGAATCAACCTGCGGAGTGCGGACCAGCACCCGGACTTAAAGGGGAACTCCACCCATTTTCAACATTTTAATATGTCATTAACCCTTTCCCTACCAGCATAATTAGGCTTAATACTGTAGCCAGACCAGCTAAATACCCTAATAAAGTACATATTTGAATGTCCATATAAAAATGTGTGATATGACCACAAATGTCTCATTTTAACCCTGCAAGTCTCCACTTTCCCCAGAAAAAAAGAAATATGTATATTTTATTTTATTATTCTCAAGGATTAACATTATTATTATTTTTTTCATTTACTTTCCTCACAACACTTCACAACGTGTTGTGAGCTTGCAGAACTGTTATTTTCTGATGTATTTGAACTTTTTCATGCACTATGTGTAAAGTAGTTTATTATTATGAAACCTGGTTGCTTATTTCTCTCCAAACACCTGGCAACCAGTGTCGCCAACTTGGCGCATTTGTCACTATATTTAGCTTTTTTTCAGACCACCCTAGCACCAAAATTATTGAAAAACTAGTACTTTTTTGAAAAACGAGTGCTTTTTTGCTGGTGAGTTGGTTTGAAAACCACTGCCCTAGCTCCTTCTAGTGCATTTTGGAAGTGTCACTAGTGTATTTTGGAAGTTGGCAACACTGCAAACACAGAATGGCACATTGTGTTCCCAGCTGTAAAGCCATGGCTGTGGCTTGCAGCCTGTCATCAGCATGGGAGTCCTGATACAAATTATTGGATTTATTTACCTTTGGATCTATTGATCAATCTTTTTTACATGTTTTTGATCTTTTGTGCTGTTATTTGGAGACAAATAAGGTAAGGTAAAAACAATCCCTTTGTTGCTTTGTTTGTTGTTGTTTTTGTTAGGGCTAGTTAGAGATCTATAAGGGTCCAATGTAATGAACACAACTACATGAGACTTTGTGACAAGTTGGGGGAGGGCTCCCTCTGCTGGCGGAGGGCCCCCACTACACCCCAAGACATTAAAACAGCCCCAAAAACACACAATACGTCAATTACGTCAGTGGGAGGCTTGGATTTGCATGTCAATTACCTCAATTACGTCATTTAATTATATGATTAATATACCTTAGAGATGTTGTGTGGACATGACAAAAAAAGTTCCCCCAATTCTGTATTTCCTTGAAGCGGAGGTCTGAAGAAAATCACATGGTGAAATAACATGGTGAAACACATCTTGATGACATGATCAAGATGTATTTCACCATGTTAATGGATTTCTTTAGATGCTTCTTTTTTCTGAGAGCGTACAAATGGAACCAAATGAACCCGTTAGGGTTCATTTGGTTGCATTTCTACGCTCTCAGAAAAAATGAGAGCGTATTCCTCTTTAAACCTGGGTACCTGGGTACCACGACCCTGACTAAGAATCAGCCTAGCTGGGGACCACCTCATTTATCCGTATTCCATTCTCTTACTTCATCCAACCTGCCATTAAACTCAGACTTACTGATCCCACTGATATAGTACTGTTAGAGTATGCACATGATGACATGATTATACTTGTTTATTTGAACAAGCAACCTTTCTTGAGAAACCAACTTCTGTGGAATTTCTTAACCTCGATCAGAGTTCACAGTAACTGAAAACACTGACACGCTTCCATGGACAGTTTAAAACTCTGTCGAAGAAAATACATACAGAATCGTCACATTGCTACATTACTAACTACATGTTCAGGGACCACATGCAACAGCTTCACAGACCACCAGTGATCTACAAACCACCATTTGAAAACCCCTGGATTCCTATATATAGCTTTTGTCTCCACAAAATGTCTGCAACACAGACATTTAATGCCATTAACAATGCAGGGGAAATGTATGTCATCCATTTGCGATCCTATCCATGGCCTAACACGAGGACAAAGGAACCATTGGTGTTGAAACTTAACTACAGTATTAAAACTTTCATGGCAGCAGCCTAAACAAATCACATGTAAGAATGTCTACTATACACTACTAAACATTTGACGACATTGTCCCCACAGCCCACACATCTCATATTTGCCATCCACAATGAAAGGAGGAATTAGGTTGAATGTCCACCAAATATTTGTGTCAACAGGCAGAAGGCATTCTGATTGGTCAGTATGAGATGATTTATGATGTACAATAATAAGAGTTAAAAGGAAAACCCCTCTATTATCACTGCCAGGTGCAACAAGCTCTTTAGCACCCAATGTTCTCTTGTTGGTTCCCTCACTGTGTTTTGTTTGCGTGCAAATATAGGCCTGTCTGCCTCACACCTGGCAAAAATGGGAGCTCCAGGCCACTCAAGTTAAAAGTAGCCTATATTAAACCAACATGTTTCTACCACAAATAGACTTCATCATGGCTAAATGCTTTGCATTCTTATCAAAGTAGAATCACATGATTCAGGTTGAAAATCAGCAAACAGACCATTTATTTACTGTAGTGGGATTTTATACTGCTGATACTGAATATCTTTCTTTCTCTCTTTGTGCCCATCTGGCGGCCCCTCAGAGACCAGTCCAACGTGCGGCGGATGCACACAGCCGTGAAGCTGAATGAAGTGATAGTCAACAAGTCCCACGATGCCCGCTTAGTTCTGCTCAACATGCCCGGACCCCCGCGGAACACAGACGGAGACGAAAACTGTATCCTTTGACACATTTACTGGAAGCATAAACAAATTTTACACATCTACTTTTTTATGGGGCTTAGAATTGCAAACTCCTGTTTGCAATGATGATGTCTAAATCGTCATGCGATAGCCATGTTTTGCTTCCAACCACACTTTGATTGCTCATACTGAGCAATCAAAAGGGGGCAAATTACAGACAGAGATGGGGGATAATTACAACTAAAGTAGAGATTTGAATGTTGTTGTCCACCCAAACAGCTCGACTTCCAACACGTCCATTGCAGGCACTCGCTTTACCAAATAATTTGCTGTCTTCCATAACTTTCGGCTCAGATATGGAGTTCTTGGAGGTGTTGACTGAAGGCCTGGAGAGAGTGCTGCTGGTCAGAGGGGGAGGCCGGGAGGTCATCACTATATACTCGTGACCAAGTACAAGCCACTATAAGGACATACATGGTCTTGACTACTCACATTTTTGCCACTGGACAGAAAAGGGGCAGCGTTCCAGAGAGTAGTGGACCTGGGGCCAGGATTCTTACAAGTTTATCCCTTTTTTGTAGCATACTGGTGAACAGTAGGGGACCTTTGCTATTTTTATGCCTTTTTCGCCCCTTGAAAAGATGACTTCAAAACCCATTTATTTCATTGTGTGAACCCGTCAAACAGAATTTCACTTGTCAGTATTTTCATTGTGGTTCGAAGAAAAGACCGTTATCTGTTATCTAGTCACGAGGAGCAATCTCGGCTAGGGCACATGTATAGTTACTGCAACGGTTTTCACACAGTGGTGCCAAATTTAGAACCTCAAACAGCTTCTTGATAGCACGTTTGTATATATTTTATTATTTATTTTGTCAGCTTTTCCCAATGAGAGATGCTGGGAGAAAGGGGCTGTATAGATAATGAACAAAAGGAATAAAATATGCTCTACAGGTGGCACAAATTTCATAAAGGTCTGTAAATGTGGATTCCAGACATTATCAAGTGTTTTTTTAAAGGTCAATAATTTATGGTTGTTTTGTACTGGGCAGAGTTTTATTGTTGATAGGAAAGAGATTTGTATTTGAATATGTGAACGTATAATAGTTACTTTTTTGACTGGCTGGATGAGTACAATCCAGATCACCTACTAGAGTACAATATAGGAAACTATATGTTTTGTATGACCCAATAAAACACGCAAGGTTATCAACACGATTTGACTTTCATCAACAATCTTTTTTTAAATGAATGACCTGAAAGGAGACAATGTAAACTATGTTATAAGCAAGGATTTTTATTTACCCTAGGTAAAATAAAGGATTAGATTGGGGGTCAAATCAACGAATGATTTCCGAGTGCGGCGCACACTGCAGCTCACCGCTCCAAGAGATGGGTCAAAAGTGGAGAACAAAAGTGGGTGACTAATTAGACGACTAATCAGACGACTTTGACTTTTAAAGATTTGAGTTAAAAAGGTTTGCTTCCAAAATAATATATTGAAAGATTTGCGCCACATTTTCACATTTTTTTTTCACGGCCTACAAGCTGATGAGCTTGTAGATCTGATATTTTGGGTATTTTCTGATAAAGCATAGCACATTGATTAGAACACTAAAACCATGTTGTAGTATACAATACAAAAGGGTTAAAATGCAGTAGTTCCAAAATGCTGCATGTAGTATTAAACTTTGTTTGTAAAATCCCTTGAATATACCAACACATTTTCCCCCCAAAAGTACAACAGTGTTGCATGAATAGCGGAATCACAATGTGAGCTTGCTTACAGCAGTGAAATACTGCAATAGTATCTCGCCATCATGCTGTGATAATGTTTTTGCCCCTGTAAAAGCATTTTCTTTTCTTATGCAGCACAATAAGTGCCACCAACATACAACTATGGTTTCATTGGGCAGCCCCACTAATAGGTGAGCAATGTGAGTATGTATTATACTGTACAATGTGCATACAGAACAGTGGGATGCTTAAAATGAGCACATGATCCCATGGATGCTGTGGAAAAAAGATGCTAAAAATGAACATTACAGACATCTTGAAAGAAAAATGCTGCCTCAGCAGGTATGCTGACACATTAATTTCGTGCATGGCCAATGGCACAGAATATTCAATACTGGACGAAATAATAATTTTATAGCTTTAGCATAAGATTGATCATGAAAACTGTGATCAGCAACTTGAAGAGGCTGTCCAAGGGCTGTCCACTCACAGCCCCCTGAGGAGAACAATAAACAAGAAGTAAATATCTCTGTAGTCAGTTTTACGGTTGTATGAATGTTGATGCATCATTTGTTTGTAGTGACTAATTCACTTTTGCGTTACCTTTGATTTGCTGTCACCATAGGCCCCAATGTAAGTTAGTGTGCTGCATTATTTCACACGCTAAAGTAAGACCAAATATTTTTGTTTTTTTTCTAAGACTACTAAACACTTTTGCACTATATTGGTTGTACTGTACATCCAACAATTTACAAGCTCACAAAGTGCATTGTGTGAGGATTGTAGGTAGCTTAATTATTTTGTCATCATGCTCATCTATTCCTGAATGATTTTACTATTTGTAGATCCGGATCAGCAGATCCAATGCAGACTTTCTTCCAAATGAAAATAACAATATCGGCCTGCATGGGCTACTGTAAAGCCTGATGATTTGCCATGGGTTCTGAGCCTTTGCCGCATGCCTTCCACCATCTCTCCCCCTTTCCTGTCTAATTACTGTACCCTATCACTAGGCAAAACCAGCAAATTTCAACAGACATTTCTATTGAAAGAATCGTTTTTTTATATTAATGACATTGCAAATGATGTTCCCAATCTCCACATGACCATTGATTGAGATTGTGGCGACAGAGAAACACAAAGGAAGTCACCACAAATGAATGATGCTTCATTCTTATAGATAAAGGATGCAAGACTGGCTCAGATACAATTTCTCATGTTTATTTGAGAACACTGATGTGTTTCGGCAGTCTTCTTCACACCCGATCTTCAAACTCAGATAATGTGAGCCTTCACTAGCTCCATCAACACACCCCTTCGCTCACACATCTAACAAACACTGACCCCATCGTTACGTAACCCTGGGAAATGCTCCAAGCAACCTAGACCCTTCTAGCTCCTGGCGTGGTCGTGTTGGAATAGTCTCACCCGCAAGTACAGATTTAGCTAATTGTTATTAGGACCCAGTTGAAATAATATCCTCAGATGATGCACTAATGATGAGACTAATTCCAGATGGAGAAAAAAACACGAGTATAATGAATCAATTCCAGATGGAGTAAGAAAATCACAATAAATCATTGCGGCTTTGTAGCTTGGTAGACGCGTAGCATAGCATTCAACCCAATGAGACTGCCATGCCATTCCCACTGTGGTATAGTTGCAATGAGTGGCAAGCTGAAAAATCAATAGTTGTGTGTATAGTATGTGTACTCAGAATACTACAGCTAATGCATCACACACTAATTTCAACCATCACTCCGAATCACACAAGTGCAAACAGGTTGGCAGTCAGCAGTAGAACCAAGGCCCCTACAAGCGGACTGATGGGACCAGGAGATCCAGTGGTGGAGACCGAGGAGGTGGCATTAAGCTGTCTTCCTTGGTGGTGAGGATGTGTGAGGATCAGCCTGCACGGGTTCTGAACCTTCTCTAGGGGTATCTGCACTTCACTAGGCAGGCTGCCAGACAGACTGTCACGCACCTGCATGGGGAAACATTTGACCTTGTAAAACTTTTTATTAGTATTATTAGTTTCATTGACCCAACAACATTGTTTTATTTCAGTGTTAACTTTCCAGGTAAGAGAGAGGCTGTAGTTTCCATTCATATGGAATCCCCATTAATGGTGTTACTGCTAATCAAATTTCTGAAAAGGACACAAGAAATGTGTCTGAGGACGAGAAATAGCTGCACCCAATACAATACAATGCAATGCAATGCAATGCAATGCAATGCAATGCAATGCAATGCAATGCAATGCAATGCAATGCAATGCAATGCAATGCAATACAATACAACACAAAATCCCCAGTAAAGCAATGCCTCATGTAAAATTACCATTTTAGCCTACAACATAATTTGTCACCATAATATATTATGTTATTAAATGAGTGAAGTTTGAAATCACTCATGACCTGTTCCATGGCTTCTTTCTTTCTCCATCTTTCACCACTGCAATGTCTAATAAAGCAGACTAACTTAAAATAACCTTTTAAAAGACTTAATGGCACGTTAAATTACTGATAAAAATATGGGGCTGTACTGTACATGATGTAGCCACATAAAAAACGACTTCACATAAAATACGTCGGCACTCCGGCTCACCCTCTCCACCTCCTCGAACACTCGCAGGAAGTTGAGTCGAAGGACTCCAGCCAACTCAGACTCTGACCAGCCCCTTCGGAGGAGTTCCTGGATCAAGGTGGGATACTTGGACACATCCTCCAGCCCCAGAGGGAATCTGCACAGTATCACAGGGCAGTACAACTATTAAAGGGGAATTCCGCCCATTTTCAACATTTTACTATGTCATTGATGTACCTTCGAGGTGTTGGGTAAACATGATAAAAGTTCCCCCATTCTCTGTGTTCCCAAGAAATGGAGGTCTGAAGAAAATCACGAACATGGTGAAACATCTTGATGACGTCATCAAGATGTATTTTCACCATGTTAATGGATTTTTTTAGACGCTTCTTTTTTCTGAGAGCTCAGAAAAAAATGGGTGAAATTCCCCTTTAAGCTTTAATTATTTCCTCATAGCAGTGGTCTGTCTTGTCACTATATCTCTGTTAAGATGATGTCTTCCATATTTCACCCTTTTAAGTGCCATTAATTAATGCCTTGTTGTTTGACACAAAAAAGTGTTGACATAACCAAGCTGTGAACTTGTTGGCAGCTTTGATTTTTTAAATTGATAAAACAACTACAATTCTCCATATACAGTATACTTACTTAGCAGCGCCTTCATAGTCTCCTCCAATACCTATTGACTGAGCTCCAATCAGCTTCTTAATGTAGTCAAAATGGTCTGAAAGACACAATGGGATAACATGGCAAACCTGTATGGTCTGCAGAAATAACCGCATACATAAACCTGACATGCTTAATCATAATTATGCGGTACACAATGACAGGTGCCTCACCAGCCACGGCTGAGACATTCGCCTGGTCCTTGCAAGCAACAAATTCACTGTAGAGAGTCACCATGATCAATCCCTGCTTTCTTTTCTGAAACAACAACACACAGGACAATTTACTGCACTACACCCATGCCAAAACCTCTGAGTAAACTGTCTATGTGTGTACAAGAGAGAGGGTAAACAGGAAGACATATGTAGATGTAGATATGTAAAACAATTACAGGATTAAGTCAAGGGAGGATGTGTGTGTGTGTGTGTGTGTGTGTGTGTGTGTGTGTGTGTGTGTGTGTGTGTGTGTGTGTGTGTGTGTGCGTGTGCGTGTGCGTGTGCGTGTGTGCGCACGTGCAGGGGTGGGGGAATCATTCAACCCCAACCTTCTTCTCACCAGTTGATGCAGTAGCCAGTCAGGCACATTGCGGCTGTGGTTACAGATGGAGTAGGCAGAGGAGTGGCTGAAGATGACCGGAGCCTTGGAGACGTTTATTGCAGCACTGGCCGTGTCCCAGGAGCTGTGAGAGAGGTCCACGATCATCCCCAGTCTGTTCATCTCCTCCACCACTGCCTACAGCCCACAGTTACAGAGGAAAGACATTTCACTGCAACTGAGGACATTACAATTACAGCCATGACAAACAAACGTACATGTAGACATGTACACCTTGAAAGACCCACAGGTCGACCCACATGGACGCTAGCCAGCCATTCTAACCATTCAGGGCATGTGATAAATAAAAATAATGAAATAAAAATAGAAAAGCCTATGTCCTTCTCTGTACAACCAACCCACCTGATCGATTTCACATGCATGTTACAGAGTACCAGGGAGAGTGCAGTGCTGGGCGGGCATAAAAGCCACTAGGCCAGACAGCTAAAGAAATCTCACATGAATATAAGAGGAACAGACAGATAGGTACAACAGGTGCTCAGCTTGTGTTGTTCCCCACTTCCATTGTTGTTCCTGCATCAGGGTGATACTGCAGGTCAAAGGACCCCCCTTGCCATTGTACGGGTCAAATGCATCTTTGAACTTGGCCTTCATTGCAATCTCACTCACAGAGAAGACGGACGAGAACACAATACCAGCCTGGCTGCCGTGGCTGGTGAAGCTGTTTAATGTGAAAGGATGTCTCCTGTCCTTACAACAGTGATCTTGGCTGACAACAGTAATCCAAGATCCAATATTGCATTGCTGACACATCTTGTTTCTGTCTATTTCATTCCAAATTAAAAACATATTGTTTGTATTGTTAAATATTACAGCAGGCCAACATAGATACAAAAGCATTATTAAATGATTGAACTTACCTTACCAAATTGTGTCAGGCTGTTGTTCTGTCTTTGATAGAACTTATATGTAGTTGAGGAGGACTCAGCCCTGCCGTGACAAGGAACACATACAAAACTCTTGTGCATTACTCATATGCATTATGATATGGCTTTATGAACATTCATGAACTTTAGTCCCCTTGTTAAAGACCCAGTTAGACTTCAGGACAATGAAAAATTGGCTTCTAAAACCTTTATGAAAACATTTAAATACATTAAAAAATGCAAATTCCAGATGCAAGGAATTGTCTTCAATTTCTTGTGAGAGCTAATACATGAAATAAACTTGAAATAAACAAGGTTTTACTTGATTTACTGATTTGAGTTAAAATAAATGCAATTCTACAATATTAATGAAGAAGTTCTTACTATAAACTGTAACCCCATAATAATAATACATTTTCATTAGGACTGATTAAAGCTCTAATCAGTCCTAATGCTGTTGACTTTACCAACCAGTGATGACATTGCATGCGTACCCATGCTACACCTGTGTCTGTATGTCTCTACAGGTATGTAGAGAGTTCTGGAAACATCATGGTCTTCTTCACACCCACAGTCGACTATATACTGTATAAAGCATACAGCATACACAATGTATAATATCTACCCCCCCTTACCAGGGTGTATTGCAGGTATGACTGAGGGCCATGGAGCGAACCCCCAGCTGGTAAAACATACGCAGGGTTGGCAGACTGCTGTCGATGGAGTGGCCTCCCTCAATACTCATCAGACATGCTATCTTATGTTTCATCTCTGTGTCTTTCAGTCCTGCCAAGGACGACAGACAGACAGACAGACAGACAGACAGACAGACAGACAGACAGACAGACAGACAGACAGACAGACAGACAGACAGACAGACCATCATGAGCGGAAGCAATACATACTGTATACTGAACAAGAGCCATTATGTCTGAAGCTCCATGCCGTGCACTTATCTTCCAAAGACCTCAGCATCAAGCTTTTATGCTGGCTGTATACTGAAACAAATTAGAAGTTGCTTGAACACAACTGCAGTCGGATGTAGCACTGCATACAAATGTGTAACCTCCCACGCAAGAGGGGCGCATGAAAGGAAATGATAGACAATCATGTTATTGTTTTAGCCCAGAATATGTGAATGTTGGTAAACAAATGGGTATTTCCAGATAGAATGGCTATGGACGTTTTTACAAGATAAAATAAAGTGTTCAGAACATTTGCCAACATTTGCCAACATGTAGATATTCATAACAAAATTTCTAACAATATCATAAGTATCCTGTTCTTCCAGAAATAAGGTTAATGAATAATACTAATTCAATGTGACACTGCCTGTGTTATCTAGTGGAAAATAAAGTTTATGTCATGATGATTTGGTCTATTTCAGATGAAGGCGACCTACTGCTGAAGTGATGGAACTTTTGGAATAGCCTGATGGTATGGTGATTGAAGCTTTGTTTTGTAGGGAAGGGCATAGATTAAGACAAAAGAAAATTATGTGTAAAACGGTGGTGTACCCTTTACCTTCCACATGCAACAATTATCAAAAATAGCTGATTTATAAGTTTACGGTGGCTCGTAAGGGGACACATGGTGGGCTTGTCGATCAACTATTTTTGCCCAACACAGGAATGCCATGTTAAAAGTGGTTAACCAGATTTGCCAATGCCTTTACTCGACAGGAAGGGCTGTAAAATGCTGGTCTACTTTACCCTGGGCAGATGTGACCAGCTCTAGGGCAGAGTACTCGGTGCACATGCGTCTAACAACATCTATTTGTTCCAGGGTCAGCCTCACTGCATCCTTGTCCTGGGCCCCACACAGCACATAGACTGAAAACACCTGACAATAGCACAGAACAATCACGTAGGACAGTGGAGAACACAACAGAACAGCAGGTTGTATGGTCACAGCAATAATAGAATGGAGATGGACAGTTACTACATGACTGACTTTGTCCTTCACACTGCATTATGCATAGTTCTATGGAGGACAGATGGAACCCTTGTGGATGAAAGCGCCATTACAATCTGCATGCCCATTTTAGTGGACATTAAAGTGGGTGAAATTAGTCCTCAACTGCTCCTGACATAAAGTGCATACTAGGGGGGAAGCTTCCCTCACGTTGAGTGCCACCAAACACAGAAGCCATGGGTGTCTTTCTGGCGACTTTCTTTCTGATAACATTACCTTCTGATTTGTCAGAAATAATGACACAAGCCAGATTTGAAACCAGGGTGGATTGAAGTTTTGAAGATTGAGTTGCTACACCACTATGCTACAAGGCAGTTGGCAAAACAGCTTTTCAGCACGCAGATTTAAAATAATAACAAACTACCCATCCCATGTCAGATGCCACTGAGAGCTAATTTTATCATTTTGCAGATTAAACCATTCCACAATTTTAATTTTGGTGAAATTTCTACAGAAAATGTGTTCGTGTTCAATCACCTCTTCACCTCACAAATCTTTACATCTGCCCTCGCTGGGGATTATGGTCTTCAATGAAGAGTGAAGGTTGAATTACAGTACTGTACCTGAGCCTGAACGTGCCCTGCTTGGAGGCGGCTGATATCCGTGGCCACTCTACTGACATTATGAAGGTTAATTTGACTCAGACGGTTGTTATGAAGGATCCTCAACTGCAGGGCAAGATCATTGTGACTGAGAGGTAGGCGGAAAGAAAGAAAGAAAGAAAGAAAGAAAGAAAGAAAGAAAGAAAGAAAGAAAGAAAGAAAGAAAGAAAGAAAGAAAGAAAGAAAGAAAGAAAGAAGGTGGATGGACGGACAGACAGAAAGAAACACTCAAATTGTCAAAATATTTCTCCATCTGTTTGTCGATAATTGCATAATCTGTGTGAGCTGGCTAATTTGTGTGGGCAGATGCTCTGATGTTCTGATACTGATACTTGAAGCTTGTTTACCCATCGATAAGAGGATATTTAGACATTAGGTCTCGCACTCTGTCTCTGTCTGAATAGCCAGATACAGTACTCAAGACGCAAAGCATCAACAGGATCATCATGAAGCCACAAGTCATTATGAAGAAATGGAAAGTGTGGTTGCATCAGTTCATCTGAATCAGGAAGATAGAGAGAGAGAGAGAGAGAGAGAGAGAGAGAGAGAGAGAGAGAGAGAGAGAGAGAGAGAGAGAGAGAGAGAGAGAGAGAGAGAGAGAGAGAGAGAGAGAGAGAGAGATTCAGTTCATTATATACAGTATATACTTTAGATACACTTTGCTATCATAACTTCAGGTTTGAAAAGAAAATATGAGAATCAAGAAATCATAATATCATAATACATCATAATAAATAATCCAGCATCCAGACCCAGTTTCGAAAAGCCATTGTAGCCTACTAGACCTACATTGGTTATTGAGCAGTTAAACGAATGCTCTCCTGCACTTCGACAGACATCACATTATGGTGATAATCCCAGTGACAAGACAACAAATGATTCCCACGTGTACATTAATCAAATCAAACTGTTAAATAACTCACCTGCCAAAGTTATGGCTTGAGCAGCAGGCGCAGCGCAGCGCAGCAGATAGACGGTCAGTATGCACTGTGCAGTCAACTTCACAGCGCTCTGAGTCCCACATGCAATAGCGCCGCTATACAACCCAGAGCCATACAGCAGGCAGAGTTACGACGACAACTCCGTTCACTTCATCGTGCGGCCAGCCAGGCATTTCTACATACAGTAGATAGATTCATTGGTTTCCCAATCGTTTTCATGTCAAGGACCACCATATGAAAAAAGAGGTCTTCTGCACACCGTTATGAAAGCTTCCACAAACAAACTTTACTACCCGAGCGTCATTATAGCGCAGTCTTTTATGCTGGAATTACAGATTGAGTCAAAATGGTTAATTTACGTGGCCTTTCTTTCTCTTGAAATTTGGGTAGGTTAGCCTTCATATAGCCTTCAAGAGTATCCTCCTCTGAATGCAGTAAGCCTACAGCCCCACCTGTGGTTTACAAGTTCAAGTTCAGCTTCAGTATTGTGTCTGCTGCAGGCAAACGGCGTGTAGGCCTACAGTAATTCCTCCATATTCTATAGTCCAGGCAAAATAGCGTTTCAAGTGGAATAAATTGTAACATGGGATTTTTCTTCACAGATCATTTCTTTGAGGTCTCCAGAACAACATATTAAAAGTCCCGAAAAATCCCAGTTGCGCAAATATGTTTAATTTCATAAAGTAATAAAATACATAGGGTCGTTTGCACCAAGAGAGATTAAACCCTAATCTGGTTTAAATCAAGGATCATCTATAATTTCAGTTGCACCAAACTTTAAACCTAGATTTCAATAATCTGGTTTAGTTTTAAACCATCCTTTTAATCTTGGCTTTTGTTTTTTTAAGCGTGGATTTATTTTTCACAGTAAACCTGGATTAATGTCAAACCTGTTGCACCACAACTTTAAACTTTGATTTAAGTACCAATAAGGGCTTAATTCTAAACCTGCAGTAGAGGTGGTTTAAATGTAAACATGGCAGCATGTATCAGATGGATTCATGAAAATGAAAGAGAAAACAAAAGCGCAGCTCAAATAAACACAGGGGGCTGTTTGAATCCAGTTGAATTTTATGATTATGATGAATTTAAAAGGCAGTGTGCCGCTTGATTTGACTGAAAATAACACCACGTTCGTTAAAACCGTTTGTCCCTATTCAGGCGGCATGAACAGCCCTCTAGCGCTCAGTTTCTGACCCCCTCAATGTCGCAACTCTTCTACCTGATGGCTGCGCTGTGCCTGCTTTCCATTGGTATGCTAATGTGAAAACATTAGCGTACCATACGTGTTGACTCGATCGTCCATAGAAATGTTAATGTACACAATTGCTGCTGATAGCCTACTGTCATTGTCCTACTCCTTGTACTGAGCACCACAGAGTGAAGCGAACGTCTGTTGTCTCTTTAGCAAGCAAGCAGGCAGGCTTTTCTTTTTCTTTTGTTTTTTGCTGCGGCACAATATTTTATTTAATTAAACATAAACTCCTGTCCATGTTCTCAAATCTGAATGGAATAGTAACGCTAATGGATAAAGGCTCTAGGCTGCTGCTTGTTTACATCGCAAAAACAAGATGGCGGACACAAAACAAACTTTAATCCATGAATTAATCAGAGTTTAAAGTTTTAATCTCCGTTTAATGGATTTTAATCAGAGGTTATGGATTTAATCACAGATCTGTTAAGCAATGCTTAAAATTAAGTGGTGCAACACAACTCGAATTAAAATTAATCTCTGATCAACAAATCTGTGATTAGCACTAAACTAAGCTTTATTTAAACTCTCTTGGTGCAAACGACCCATAGGCTCCAATGGAGCCCCTTCCTATACAAACCCATTATAACTTAAAACTCCATTTTAACCATGATGGATTATTCAAAAACAACCCATCTTTTTTCTGGTGACTGATATTGTCCTCCTAATACGTGAGAGGACCGTGGAATTTCATTCACAGGTTTCAGTTATTTTTAAAATATTGCTTTGGAAAATGTAGCTGCCTCCATATCTGGATATGCCAGCCCACCCAAATGAATAATAAAAAATAAATAAATGAAACCTGTAAATGAAATCCCACTGCCCTCTCACATATTAGGAGGACTATATCAGTCACCAGAAAAAGGTGAGGGCAGTGGAATTTCATTTACAGGTTTCATTTATTTATTTTTTTATTATTCATTTGGGTGGGCATATCCAGATATGGAGGCAGCTACATTTTCCAAAGCAATATTTTAAAAATAACTGAAACCTGTGAATGAAATTCCACGGTCCTCTCACGTATTAGGGGGACAATATCAGTCACCAGAAAAAAGATGGGTTGTTTTTGAATAATCCATCATGGTTAAAATGGAGTTTTAAGTTATAATGGGTTTGTATAGGAAGGGGGCTCCATTGGAGCCTATGTATTTTATTACTTTATGAAATTAAACATATTTGCGCAACTGGGATTTTTCGGGACTTTTAATATGTTGTTCTGGAGACCTCAAAGAAATGATCTGTGAAGAAAAATCCCATGTTACAATTTATTCCAATTTTAGGTAAAACATGAGCTAAAATTACTGGCCTAGGCCTACTAGTCCTCAACTAGAAATGCTCAAGGTCCACAAAAAATCATTTTCGAATAATACTAAGGTCCCGTGACCGTCCCATGCGCGCGCCACGGCCCACGGCAACACAACATGGTGAGGAGTGAGGACGTGTGCCCAGAATTAGACGCAAAAACAACTACAGTGACCATGTATTTGTAGTTAAAGGTGAACTTCACCCATTTACAGTAATTCCAGTGTTGTTCAAGTGACAGATCGTTTTTCATTTTAGCGACGGCACTGGCCGACAGGCGAGCAGAGTAACTTTCACTTTCAGTTTCATAAGTCTCATGGTAGCTTGTTTACAGCTGAAATGGAATTTCACAATCAAACACTGAGGCTACTGGCGGATTTAGAACACACTGCTGCAAAGGCTACACTGCAAAATCCCAAATTGCCACCGATGTGCGGTTCGGGGTCCGGGGTCCGGGGAGAGACAGGTAAATGAATGCGTGTGTGTCATTGTGTACAGTATGTGGAAACAAAGTCGGAGCGCAGTGCATGATGCTCACTGACCGCCTTCCAAGGAGTGCTAAAAACTGGTTTAAACGTATTTATTTATGACAACATAACAGTTTAGAACAGTCTGACGCCATCTTGTTTTTCTCAATGAACTCTCACCTCTCCCACCAACCAACACATGTTGGCCTATTTTATTACTCTGTGGTTGGAGCACCAAAAACACACAGATAATCAATGTAAAGGTGTATTTCACTTTAAAGAAAACTTTTGGTCATTTTATCTCCTACTCGTACAGTCTCATGTGAACACACCAGACAGTTTACAAGTTACTCCATTCATTATTTAGATATTTGATGTTCATTTTAGAATATTCACCTCATTCCCATACAAACCCATTTTAACTTAAAACTCCATAAAAAAAACAAAACAAAACATAATTTTCCTGTGACTAATATTGTTCTCCTAATATGTGAGAGGGCTGTGGAATTTCATTTACAGTTTTGATTTAATTTTAAAATATTGTTTTGGAAAATGTAGCATGCCCTTATGTGAGCATGCCCACCCTGGTTACGGCCAAATGAATAAAACATTATTTAAAGAATAAATGAAATTACAAGGCCCTCTTACGTATTAGGACATTATCAGGGTTGTTTTTGAATGATCTGTCATGGTTAAAATGAGTTTTAAGTTAAAATGGGTTTGTATAAAGGAGGTGAATACGGCAAAATGAGCAACAAATATCTAAATACTGAATTGAGTAATTTATAAATTGTCCGGACTCCGGGGTGTTCACATTTTTTTCTTTTTTTTTAATTAAGATTAATGTTATTACCCCGTTAATATACTTGGTGAGTCATTACAATGAAAATGATCATAAAAACAAAAGGGGGCAAGAATACCAGTCATTTTGGGCTTTCACCCCTTCTAGTCACACACACTTTTTGAATTATTTATTATTATTATTATTTATTACTTTTATTTATTTTTATTATCACCCTGAAATGGATGTTTTTGAACCAGTCATAACTATGCATCCCTCCAGGGTGTGGGACGTATCTCCTTTACATGCACAACACATGCACGTGTGTCATTCTGTTTAGAAAGTCACAGAGACTTTCGGCTTAGTTCTAACTATGTTTTCAGAAACATATTTTATCATGTTGATTAAGTTTAAAATGAGTCATCTGTCAGGTAGTCTGAAATCTGCATGTCATTTTGAATGAGATTAAAAACAGTTATACAGCATTGGGAATAAGACGGGTGAATGAAGTCAATTATTTTTTATTCATGCAAGTAACTAAAATTGTATCTTCATTGACATAAAAATAGACAACAAAGGAAATGTTTCTCTTGTTGTGGAATCTTTTGTTAGGTATGCTAGACCCACAGATATTGGTTATAAGTGTGAAAAAACAGTGGGTTGCTGTCACCAGCGGCCCCCCTCTCATGCATCTGAACTGTGGCTGTCTTTCGAGGAGAACAATATCAAACATGTTTTTGAAAATGAGCACCCGAGTGGCCCTGATGATCTCGGGAATGAACAAGGATGATAATGAATTCCGTTCTGCTGTAAGCGGGATAGGAATTTATATTCCTTTGGATTAGCTTGCTTTTGTTGTTAAAATTGTATAGGAAATTGAAAGAAATTGTCAAATAAAGTAGGCTAAGTAGACTTAATTGAACATTCAGGTTGAAGCTTCGAATACTCTGATTGAGACTCTGTGTTAGACATACGTTTTGAATTTTGTTAAATAACCACTGTGGTGCGTCTACACGTTATATGACCGTGTTTACCCCTGTCATCATGATGTGGTTTCTGAGTCATCCATATCCAAACAAGGAGACACATCCATTTATGGAGTATATTGATTACACCTGGGATGTCCATAGATGGGCTATTTAGTGATGACCTGAGGGATTTTTATTCCGGTTGTCAATTCATGATGTCATGTGATGTCACATGCTCCATCACGATGATGTCACATTCCCTCATTTACAGAGGGAGAAACAAACAGGAAAAGCATTATTGCATAGTTAACTGCAAAAGTTGGTTACAATTATGATTACTCCATATAAGGACATTTAAAGTGAAATACATACATTTAAAAAATCACACTAGTGAAGTGAGGGGCATTTTATCATCATACGTCATCATACATGTCATGAACAATTGTCATTGGTTAGCTGATTTGCTTGTGTGCCATGTCATGTTTGTGTGCGACCAATTAAGGGCAAATATTGGGAGATGTGCTGTATATAGGAGGGGTGAAGACCCCATCGGGAAAAAAAAAATAACACTTGTGTTGAGGGAAGTGAGGGGTGTTCTTATCGTCATACATCATCTTACACCGCATTCCTTGCTCGGCCAATCAGATGGCCAATCAGATGATCATAAAAATGCAAAACTTGACACAGATCAGTCCAATGGTTTACGAGGTCACATGCATGTGGCGCATACAGTGCACCACATACAGATGGAAAAATGTACACACAAAAATCTCTGGCCATCCTATACAGCTGTAGTGTAAAAAAGTTTTGAAAAATATTTGAAAAATATACTTCCATTGAATTCCTTGACCTACTGGCATGATGTATCATATTTTTGTGCTGACTTTAGTGAGAGATTAGGCGCACACATGGCCACATGTCAAGCACATGCATGCAGCACAAGTCAATCATCCATCTGCCTGGCGGAGATAAAAACTATAATAAAGGGATACAGAAAAGGTCTAAAAATATCCACCAGAGGCCAGTCTTTACATTTAGGTTGAGCTGGCCCCTCAGTCACTCAGGTCCTCTCTGATCTCGTAGGGGTTGAGGATGCCTGGGACAGACATCTGGATATTGCGTCTTTCCTCCTGGGCTTGACGGAGAGCTGCCTCTTGCTCCTCCAAAAACAGGTCTGTGGTGTCCTCACCGACAAACTCCTTGGTCTGTACTAGGAAGTCCCTAAGGTGGTCCTTGAAGGCAGGAATGTCATGGTTTAAACTGAAAAGCCCAGTCACGAACACCTTCAGCTGGGCATCCTGCAAGTGCGGAAAGGCCGTCTTGAGCAGGTTAACGACAAATTCCTGGATGAAACCCTGGTTGTTGTTTGGATTGGCTGGATTTAGGCCTGTGGTGATTATACCTGCCTCCACCAAATTGAACATATAGGCCAGGATGGATGCATGCATGGTTAGATTAGCGGCATGTGACGTGTCAGTGACCACCGAGAAGATGTGTTGTAGGATGTTACAGAAGTACGTCTGATAGAAGCTCTGCGCTGCTGCCTCCTCCTTGGCAACGTTTTGCATCAGTGTGAACAGAATCTGTAGACCAGTGTCAGCTACATCCCTCATTGTGTGTTTGAAAGCCCAAATTATGGAGTCTAGGACCAGTTTGAACTGGGCTGGAGGGATGGCCAGGAATGCAGGGAAGCAGTGGGCGTTGACCTCTTGGATCAAGAGGAAGAAATTGGTTCTGTGCTCTGGGTATTCCTCAAAATTCCTATTGATCATGTTAAGTGTGCACTCGAACACAGCGTCAAAGATCTGCGGAATCTTACCAGTGATGTTTCCTCCCAGCTTTTTGATGATTGTAGCCATGGCACTGAGGACCTCAGGCTCACGGGCAGCAGGAACATTTCGCTCAAAGTCAAGGAGGACAGCATCTAACAATGGAGGGACAAAGCTTTCCCCAACCATCTGTGGATCATTTGATCGACTAATCCAGCATGAGACCAGTTTCAGTATCTCCCGTTTGACAGTCCTCATACTCTTGATCAGTGGCTCTTTAGTCACCTTCTCACCATTGGTCTGGATAGCAGCTGAGATGTTTTCACTGAGGCACTTGTATATGTTAAGCATGTCCAGGTAAATCCTGCCCAGTTGGATGATGAAAGGGTGCCCTACAGCCATACAGGCCCTAACATTCGTCTTGACAATGCACCCCAGCTTTTTCACAGTCTCTGGTTCCTTCAGGATGTTCACATTGGTACTGGCTTGTTGGATGATGTTGTCCCACACCTGATTAGGCATCAGCATATATTTGGTTATCAGCTGTTCTTGTATGGATTTGTCTGTTTGGGCAGTGATCATGTAACCTACAGCCTCATAGAAGGTGTGTATCTGCTGGGGTTGAAGTTCAACGATGATCGTGGTGATATTGTCGAGGATGTCATCAATGAAGGGCCTCCCCTCTTCCGCCTGAACCTCGGTAAAGTGGCGCCGGCACTTTTTGGCAATCTTGATGAAAGTGTCACATGCCATGTCCTGAACACCATCATGGGTCTCGTGCATGAACTCAAAGAGCTTGTTGATGACAGTTTTCAGGAACTTCCAGTGGGCTTTGAGGAAGCTTGGGTACTGACCAACAATGTACATGATGTTGGATGCAATGATAGCCTTGTTATCTTTCCCCCTCTTCTGCTCACACAGTCCCAGCAGATCCCTGATAACAGTGACAAGGAACTTCTGCTCATCCTGGTTGGGTATAGCCCCGCTGATGGAGCCGATGGCCCAGCAGAGCATGTTCAGGTTCTTCCAGGACCACTCAGTACCATTCACCTGATTTTGGAGTTTCTCTGTCATGATGCACTCTGTGTTCTCAAAGTCCAAATGGGTCAAATACACCAGCGTTTCCCTCATGTTCTTGTAGAGGTTGATCGAGTCTGTGTCCCTCATGAACTCTCGGACAACCTCCCCCTGCTCGTTCTCAATCACTAACACCTCCTCGGGCTTGGCCATCCGACTAACCATCAACAGGCGCAACTTGGACAGAACACGCTTATAGAGTTGTTTGTGACCAGCAATGCCAACATGACCATTGTGATGGTTTCCAGGTAGCAGACCAGTTGAGATGGAGAAAGGGGAAGAGGTCGCTTTGTAAAGCTCAGCTGCCAGGTGGTTCCAATATTCTAGACAGATTTTAAAAATTTCAGTCTCCTCGACCTCTGACACCAATAGAATGTAGTGGAGAGCCTCCATCAGAGTCTCTTGGAGGTGTTTCTTCTGCTCGATAAGCTGACCATGCTCCTTGAGGAAGGTGCAAAGGAACAGACTGAGGTTCTGAATGAAGTTCTGTTCATCGTCATTCCCGTTGTTGTATGCCAGACACATGTTTGTGCTCAGGGGCAGTATCAGTTTTAGCTTAGACATGGTCCAGGTGAAGAGGGTGATGAACTCCTCCTCGTACTGTTTGGTGCTCACAGCAGCAATTTCTGTCAGACAGTCAAGTGTCACATTTCGAAAGATTGGTACCATCAAGAACTTGTGCACCAGTGTGTGGATGAGTTTGGTTTCGAAGATGTACTTCCCTGGAATCCAATTGAGAAACCGTAGCAGGGTCTCCAGAGTAGCATGGACTTGAGCTGCATTCTGGGAATTCTCCATAACAAATTCACAGAGCTGGAAAATTTGTGAGAATTCGCTGTGCATGCCATCTTTGAGGTGCTTGGCCCTAAGCTGGGTCATCTGCCCAGGGGAGAAATCAAAGACCTCCTCACTGAGCAGTTTGAGGATGATCATGTTGTTCTGACAGAGACTCTCGCTCGTACGGCTCGCCCCAACAATGTCACTGATGAACGTGGGCCAACGTTTGGGCCACTCCTGCTTCAGGATATGAACAAGTATCATGTTCAGTTTCCCAATGTAAGCCCTTTCTTTCTCCATGTTTGAGGCATCTGATGATGTCTTGATGATAAGAGCGACAACATACTTTTTAATTTCTTCACATTGATTCCGTGGTAGAATCTTCCACTTTGTTTTAATAACGGTTTCCAGAATCTGAAGAGAATAGTATTTGGTGTTTGTGTTCTGAGAGAACTCCAGTATTTTGGCTACTCTTGTCCAGGCGCCTGGGTGCTGTTTAAAGTCTGTCAGTATCTGTTGTGCCAATCTTTGCTGTGATCCTACCCCATGATATACACAGTTCACCACATTATCCAGCAGGTTGATATCCAGTTCCTGGTTGAAGTCGAGGAGCTGCTGTGCTGCGTGGTCTGACAACATTGTCAATAACTTTCAGCTTGGTTAGAATGGTGATTGAGAAGCTCGAGCCGCCGTACTCTCCAAAGGAAAACTAACATGCATTCTGATTAATAAGCACAAATATGTAGTGCCCATGACATCACTTTGTCTATGCCTAGCGACCACGAGCAATACTACTCATGTGGCATCACATTGTATGACGCAACAATCGCAACATCCTATTATGGATTAGACGGATTAGACTGGGGAACATCCATAACTCTGGCATCCTGTTACTCTGACTGCACGTCTTTGTGTGCAGTTAGGACTAACAATGCAGCGAATTGGACTAACACACCATGGCAATGACATGGCATCTAGACTGGGATCAAATCATAGATCCTGTTGGAGGCTGCGGGGGCCAGATCAACTTATGGAATTAATGCATGTAACGTGTCTGGAGAATATGCAGGGTTTGAAGAAGTCATCTCAATATATAGAATGTCAAATATAGAAGAGGAGGGTGGATAGGGAAAGATCAACATATATGGAATGTCAGAACAAATCAGCTCCATACATGGAAATGGAGGTGTGATGACAGATGGAGGCGTGGTGTCACGAGGTGTGACCATAAATGGAGTTGTGACTGATGGGAAATGCTTGCTTTCAAAGGTTAATAGGGTAGGGTGACCATATTCTCAAAGGAGAAAACCAGGACACCTTAGCGGGGGGGCGGGGGGGTTCACGAAATATTCAGATATCGAACAGGCGCTACTATCGCCTCGAACAGCTTTTTTGTGTTTTTCTGTGTCAATGTGGGATTTTAGGTCCCTTGCACCACCATTGCAGAGCGAGACATACGTGCCTGCTTTGCAAACAGTGCACAGTGCTTCACTTTTGTCTCGCCCCGGTCTGAATACAGGGATTTTTTTTCCTGTAACTCGTCTGTAAACGTGCACTTGCGCTTGGGCATGGTGGTGGAGACTGAAAACCACGCTGTCTAGTGTCTACTAACTGATTGACGAAGGCTGCCTGCACTGACTCTGCTCAGGGCTGAGGTCATCGTGCACAGTGTCCTAGTGCCTGTCGATTTACTGGTCCGATGTAAGCAAAGACGTGTCGGAAAGGAACTGAATGAAAGTAATTTTACAAAAACCGGGACATTTCCTCATTTTCTAAAAATAAACCAGGACACCCAGGACAGGACGTGAAATACGGACATGTCCTGGGAAATACGGACGTATGGTCAGCCTATAATAGGGGAGTGTTTTAATTACTTGTGTGCAGAGCGGAGCAGGCGCAAGTAAGTGCGCAGTGCTCAGTGTTCAGAGCTCAATGTTTAGTGTTCGGCGCACTCCCTCGGGGTACTCAGATTCGCCAGTTTAGGTGATGACATACTATAAGTAAGAGACCTTTATAACTAATGCAATGAGTATTACTATAGCTCACTCCGCTCATGCACAAGTAGGCCATGGCCTATTCTACCGAGTGCTGATCTAGTTAATACATTTTTATGTAAGCCAGGCAGAAATGTCTGTGTGTGTCCGTCTGTGTGTCCCCCCGTCTGTGCGTGTGCCACTGTGCCTGTCTGTAGCTGAAGTTGATATAGCTCAACTTTTTTTCTAGCTTCTTTTCTTTTCTAGCAGCTAGCAGAACACAGCATCGGGTGTATTTTTGTATTTCTTCATGTCGCTGGCTTTCATTGAAAATGAATGGTAGACTGTATCATTGCTTCTGCCTCTGTGAATGCAACATTATCACTGAGGACAGAGACTTCCAATCTCTGGGGCACTTTGTCACCATGTCACTTTTCCCTGCAGTCACTCCAAGGACCTCAGAAGACCCAGAGACCCTGGCTTAAGGACCCCCGGTGCACTTGCCGCTGCAGGCCCCTGTCTAACATAAGAAAGCGGCAGACCTACTGAGGCCGGCCAATGCTGTTGACAAAGGGATCTCCCAGGAGAAGAAGAAAGCACTGCGGAGCTCCTCAGGGGTATGGAGGCTGGTTCATCTGAGGAGGAACTAGAGATAACTAATGTGTAGAAGACGGCTCAAGGTAGGAACATTGTTTGGTTTGCTTTTCTTTGTTGGAGCGTTTTTTGCTGTGCACTATGCTCTGTGTATTCTATACTGTGTGTATTCTATACTGTCTTCAAACTGAAACATGTTCATTGACTTTTTCCAGCTATGGAAACTGGAAATGAAAGCTGAGAATGACAAAATTCTGTCATTGAAGGTATTGAATTGAACACTTGGATGTCTTGGTCATTTCAATTTAACCGTGCTGTTCATATGATTGGCTTGGCAACACATCTGTCTATTTAAGGCAGGGGAGCCCAACCAGTAGATCGGGATCTACCGGTAGATCTCGGCCTGATCACAAGTAGATCTCGGGAGATGTGAGGGGAAAGAAAAAAAATGAGGTGGAAAAGAAAAAAGAGCGATTTTCGTGTGTGTGTGTGTGTGTGTGTGTGTGTGTGTGTGTGTGTGTGTGTGTGTGTGTGTGTGTGTGTGTGTGTGTGTGTGTGTGTGTGTGTGTGTCTGTCTCTGTCTGTCTACGAAGCGGCTCATTTGGAGGATTGTTGTCTGCTGTCTGTGAATTATGCCAACAGTATATTGTTCTGCAACGTGTAATGGACTGTTCTGCAACTTATAATGGACTATTCTGGACTGTTCTTATTATGATTGCATTTGCAATGGAAGTGTTTGACCAAGTCTGTTGTACTTATGTTGTACTGTTGTGGGCCTATTTATGATAAGTCTGTTGTACTTTATGCTTATATGGACGTAAAGTGGTAAAACAAAGTAGTGTTGTGTTGTTGTGAAGTTACTGTAGGCTGGCAACGATGCGTGTGGTTTGAAATGTTGATATTGGACTGGTAGATCCCAGAGGGGTTGGCTGCTGAAAAGTAGATCTTGTGTGTGTGTGTGTGTGTGTGTGTGTGTGTGTGTGTGTGTGTGTGTGTGTGTGTGTGAGAGAGAGAGAGAGAGAGAGAGAGAGAGAGAGAGAGAGAGAGAGAGAGAGAGAGAGAGAGAGAGAGAGAGAGAGAGAGAGAGAGAGAGAGAGAGAGAGAGAGAGAGAGGGGCGGAGTACTCCTATTTCCTTTCTGTGGCTGATGTGATGTGTCAACTAATCAGTATGTCAACGCTTTGGTCAAATGTCTTAATTACTCTATGTAACATCAATTTCTTAGTGTTATATTCAGTGATTTCACTTGATTTAAAAAAGGGTACATGTTTAAATTACTGGTCACAACCCCCAACCCCCCCCCCCCCCCCCCCCCCCCCCCTCCTGCTGTAGAGCGATAAGGGGGTCAAGGCAGGTAAGAAGAACCACGTTTGAGTGCCTTTTCCACAAAAAGTACAAGTAAAGCGTTTCAGATAATAGTCTGATTATATTCAACCTAGTGCTCCCACCAATACAAAGGCTTCTATTGCCTTTGCCTTTCTATTGTGGTATACTATTGCTTATATACTGCCTCCATCCTTGCAACCACCATATACAGTACATTGATATTACAAGATTCTAGTTGCAAATGTATGTCCAATTCTAAACAAACACTGGCATGCATACACAGTAGTTTGGCTGTCTATATATCTTCAGTAGAAGAGAACGTATCAATGAAAATAACCCATAAATGCCATTATATCAAGACTGCTGCCTATAAAATGCACAAACTTTCCTTCTACAAGTACCTGATAATCCATACTATAAATAAGGAAATGTCTGTCTGAAACCAAACCGCCGTAACTCCTCACTGACTGCACCAATCGCTCTGACTTTTCACACAGGCATGGACCATAATATTGCAAAGAGATTTACTAAGCCCTTTTTTCAAATTAACAAATTGTTGATTAATAAAGCAATTCCCTTTTCAGCCATATGGGCAATGCAAATAGCCAAACGTGTGCACGCACGCACACACACACACACACACACACACACACACACACACACACACACACACACACACACACACACACACACACACACACACACACACACACACACACACACACACACACTGACCCATTACATCACAATACCCACTGCATATTTTGGCGTTCATATATTCACAGGTATGGTCCTAGTAACTACAATAACTACATTGATTGTGCTATTGATTATGCTGGTCGTAATTTACAGGGTCAATAGCCTGTTACCTGTAAATGCATTGATTCTTAATCCTTTCAGCGAAGCTAAAGATAATCAATAAAATGTTTTACACTATCAGGTAATATTGCCAAGGCAGAAGCAGCAATTTATGTTTTCTTACTCTAAATGATTTAAAATCGTTTCTTTTTTTGGGTGTGACTGTGGTAATGTTGTATGGTACCCTGACACAGTGCCCAGCAAACCTCATTGGTCTCTCCCGGACCTTTTCTGTGACCTGTTGTAGGTCCACGTAGAAGCCCACATTTCTGATGAGGTCCACCCATGTGACACATAGTCAGTGTTGTAGTGGGACTTTTAGAAGTGGGGGGATGCCTCTTAAAGGGGAATTCCACCCACTTTATTTTTTTCTGAGAGTGTACAAATGTTGGAAACTCATAAACTTTTTTACCATGCCCACACAACATCTCTAAGGTATATTAATGACATGGTAAAACATTGAAAATGAGTGGAATTCCCCTTTAAGACACGTGCATGCACACTTGCATTTACATGCGCATTTGCGTGCACTTGCGCAACACACAGACACACTATTAAAACAAGTATAGCATATTGAGAAAGATTGTTTACAATGCATAATTGTATCCATGAAAGTAAATGACAAGACAAAAAACATAGGCCTACTTTTGCCCCAAAAATATTCTAGATGTGAGAAGTGGTGGGACGCCATCCCCCATGCCCCCCCTCCACTACCCCTGCACGTAGTAGAGCCATCCGCAGCATTCTATAGACTCCATCCAGGGCCCTATAGACTCCATTCAGGGCCCTTAACCATGGAATATTAACCATAAGTTAGCGTTCATCAGTGGTTGTTGCCCACATTATTGTTATATGTTGAAATTAAACTAGGAGAGGGATTGTCAGTAATTTGAATGGGGGATTCCAGAAAATAGTGTAGTATCTTCTGGTGCTACTATACTATTATCATCTGCATTGCTGGATTATAATTATAAGACATTATTGCGTACAATTAGTATCTCTTTAACATTGACAGCGTATTCTAGGACCATTTGTTGTCGCCTCATTAGTAATATTATCACACTGGAGCTCAGCTACTGAATGTTTATTTCACTACTGTTTTCTGTTACCTTTACTGACCAGGAGATGGCAGTAATAGAAAGAATAAAGTCTGCTGTTCTTTTTTTAATTCAGCTATGTGAGCATATCCATTATGTAATGTGAAGATATACATTATGTGTTGTATAGTTAAAGACAAGAACCAAAGGTTATAATGTGATGCTTTGTCCTACCGTACTTAAACACAGTTCAACATCCATGAGCTGCCTCGTATTAAACAAAAACAGCAGTTGGTGGTATAGTTTTACATTGCAGTAAACATAGTAGACAATGACCAAAATGCCCCCCCCCCTTATTAACAGTTCATAAGTGATTGTGGTCATTTTTGCATACAATGTAGTCCTACCCTCATTTGCTATCTGTCATGCAAACCCCATTTTAGAGAAAGCTGAGGACGTTTCACACTCTGAACCTCTCGTTTCTTTCGCCCTTGATTCTGGCAGCTCCCTATATTCAGCCTTCATTATCTGCACTTACAGCTTTGACTCCACCACTGCAATTACATCCTCAGCTGCGCTGATTAATGTAACATGGAGGCATTCCACCAAAAAAAAAAGGTTTTGAAAAGACATTTCCAGACACTTACCGGGGAGTAGCTGCGGTGCAGCTTGTTTAATGTAGATAGGCCCTGCTGGCCTGTCATATTGCAATAAGATGTTTTCAATGGCTTTTTGAGAGTTCTCTTAACCTCCAGTGTAGGACTGGGAGAGAGACGATAGTGCAAGGACAGTGATTAATTTAATCTATTTCGCTCCTGACTTTAGATGGGGGTCTGCCAGCTGTCAGTTTTTGGGGGAACATACATTTCTCTATTGTCGGAACATATTCCCTGGATGACCATTCATTAGTATGTCTCTACCGCTTTCTACTTAACCTTCCATTCTCTCTCCGGCAATCGCATAATCAATCACTGTCCCATTACTTGACAAGGCAGATGGAGAGTGTGTGTACGAGTGAGGAAAAACCTTTTGGCCCGTCTTGCAGAGTTGCAAGAGGAATGGCGACTTCAGAGGGCTAGCGCGGGCAGAAAACATAGGCCCAGTAAATATTCAATTTAAAGGATTCGCAGATAAGGCGCGTTGAAAAATGGAGGCGGCACCCATTCTTCTAGATAAGCGAAGACGGAGCCATCTGGAGGCTGGGAGATAGCGAACTCCCACGCCATCCCCGAGACCTCGCTCTCATCTGCAGCAGAAGCAGCGAAGGCGGGAGGGAGGAAAAATAGAGTGTGTGCTCTCGCTTTGAGTGCACACAATGAGTTCAAAATGAATTAATTCACACTTGGTGCATGAGGTTAGCCTGTTGCCACTCGCAGTAGATAAGCGTGATTGGCCTTTCTTAACATAATGTTCTTATAGTTCATTTCGTAACCAATCAATCATTGCGGTGCTTGATTTGCATCATCATGCAGAATAGTGCAATCATTGTTTTTCCTTTTTTCATATTGATTACGGTTTGAGGCAAACAGCGCTGATGAATTGCTTTCTGCCGTAAACAAACATCATTTACATTTATTACTGAGACAAAAGTGTCTTCGTAGTCGGTGACAGGGACTTTTATGTGGTCTCAGCGTGCATGAAACAGTTCATGAATCCATGAACTTATTCTTCTTACTGTTAGCCTGCTTAAACCCTATAGTGGTTCCAAAACCTTTTAGCTCAAGACCCAGAGGCCCAATATAGTGAAAATAGCAGATCTGCAAGATCATGTGATGCTTCAGGCCACGTCGTGAGTTGCAGATTGGCTATTTTCACAATTAGAAAACTGTATGTTTTCTAATTCATTTAATCATTAAATTCCTGAAAATAATTATTGCATTTTGTTTAATTTGTGGTTATTTTTTATTTTTCATGTTTTAGAAATAATAATAAAAAAGGAACCTATACTTATATACTTTGTAGATTGTGTAGTTCCCTTGAAGTACCCTTACTTTTTTCCCTGGACACAAAATCTCCAGTTGTATGGAATAAAATAATCACACCGGTGTGAAGTGACTCTTTTCACGCTTTTCATCGTACATCACTGTGATATATGTTGATTTGCTCAGACACATATGACGTACAGTATATTCTCCATTGATTGTCAATAGGAATTTAATCTTTGTGTAAGACAAAAAATAGCCATTTTGCTCGTCCACATACCGTTGCTGCCTGTGAAATCTCAGAATTTGATTTCTGAGGTTTTTATTTATTTCCCCCATAAATCAGAGGTGTGTGTTGTTTTGAAAATATTGAACCAATAGAAAGCAGTAAAATGCATGGGCAAGACCTCTTAACTCCACTGGACACTCAAACTGTCTGCCAAAACAGCTCCTTCCTGCATGCAAGTAACAAAAGTAACAACAATATCTAATGTCAACACCAAATTGTATAAGTGAGCAATGCGTGGTTATTCTTCATTTCCTTAAAAATGTAGATTTTTCATTTCATTTTTCCTAAAACAATGAACATTTTGGAGGTGTGAGGGTTCCTCCAGACAGCAACAATATGACATAAATTCTCCATTCATTGGCAAAGGGAATTGGTGTAGGACAGTCTCAGAAATGGCCAATTTGCTGATCTACATAATTATGATGTAAACTCTCCATTCATTGTCAAAGGCATTCAATGTTTGTGTACAAAAATCTACACTTGAAAATAAGAGGGAAAATCAGTGGAAAAAAATGTTTTCCTCATTTTGCACAACAGGCCAACAGTCAGACTAGGTAAATGTATGCATAGGGGTTCTGTGCGGACAGAAGAAGGATATTATATTCCAGGCCCTGGCACATATCTCTGCCAAATCCACCTAGATTACTTCTTTGAAAACAAATGTAATTGGGCAAAACAGACTCCCGGCTTGTGAATAACCTTGGCCACACTCTCATAAAGCATCTTGTTGACTCGGGCGCGATGCTATTTCGCGCCAGCCACATTGGATTTGGCTCTGGGGGTAATGCTTTTGTCACACTGTTTTATCTGTCCTCTCACTCAGGTGTGCTATCCTGTTAGTTCTAATTACCCCCCTTCTGCATTTTACTCTTTGCCCAGAATTCTTAATGCGTGATAGCTTATTCAGGTCGATTTGAGATTTACTTGTGGCGTCACTATCTGTGTGACCCGCATCATTGACTGACTCTCCTGCGGGCTCTTGGGTGAAAGCTGTTAACTCCGTGATAACAACGACCTGAAGTGATAACCTTCCGGCAGTCTTGAGGACATGCAGTTTGTTCCATATGGGGTTTATTGCAGTGGCAGCATTTCTTATTCAACCTTGAGTCCTCTCTGCTTTGCTCTGATTCTCTTAATGGGATCGAGAAGGAGGTTAATCGCTGTGTCGGGCCATATAGACATTTGGAAATGCTGTGGCAGCCCCTGCATGGCACATTCGCAATTGTATGATGCAAAAGATTAATTCTGTCACACCCGAAAACTGTGGCATTGTGTTTCCTTCTACTTCTTCTTATGTTATTTAAATTGTTACAGAGCTGTTTCTGCATTTCTGAGGCGCCTTTGATTAATTTACTTTATTAGGCTGAGTAGTGCCTTGGCAGATTTTCATTAAGATCAGGAGAAAAAAGGCTCCACACACAATTCCACTTGTGAAAGGTTATTATACCCAGAAGACATGGTTGATTAAGTGGAAAAAGTCCTTAGGCCCACTGGGATGAACTAATTCCCTGGCGAATGGTTTCTATTAGTCTGATTTTTGTTTAGAACAACATTCAGACAAAGGTATGTAGAAACCTTTAATCCATGGAATTCAATGTGGACGCTGCTCAGATGTGCTTTTCCACTACGTTACGCCCGACAGTTGATTCCATTGCATTTACCATTGATGTTTACAATTTATGGTTCAGCTGTTTAAGCTTCTCCTTTCTGCCACTGAGGGTACCTAAAAGGTGTGAAAATGCAGGCAGGCGATGCATAAAAAACGTGTATTTTTAGAGCGTCCACATACAACCGTTCCAATTTTGTTGTCAGTCAAGCTCAAGCCGTTATAGCGTTAGCTTGTCTATTTTGCTCATCTTAGGCCTGGTTGTCAAGCATATTAGCTCTTTTGAGAAAGGGCAGAATATGCCACAAGCGATATGATGTGGTTCACAAAAGATATGGGTGGGTGAGCCTATAGGTAGAAAGGGGAAAGGAATGTAGCACTGCTGTGACACGTTACCTTGGATTCATATTTTTTGCAGGGGTACAATGCTGTTCAGCTCTGTCAAACCTAGTTTTAATCCTTTTCCCCAGTGTGTTGTGATGTTGTGTTGCTATCTTAATGATAATCTGTGCCTGTATTTCCGCCCTAGGCACTTCTGTCAGACTGACTTGGTTTAGGAGCTGTGTCTTATCACCAGCTATGTCGTTAAATCAGCTATTTTTCTTTTTTTTTCCCGCCGCAGACAAATTTCACTGCCAGTGCTGTTATCAAAAGATCAGCATACTGTGATTTTCCTTTCAATCAGAGCTTCTGCAAAGTCGGCCGTGACAGCGTCTAAGTAAGAAAAAGACAAAGTGCAAAACAAATCTTCCATGGCAAATAATTTATTTGACTTTCCTATTCTTTGATATTTAATAAAACAGACAAAAATTGGTATGCTTTGCATTCATCATTTCACGGATGGCTTTGAGTAATTTTCACTTTATAGTCATTTAAGAAGTTCTCAGCTCTGCCTTGTGCAATGTGCATTTCTAAAGGTCACATGATAAGAGAATATGATGGCATAGAGATGACAGTAGTATGATTTTTTTTTTTTTTTTTGACAACTGAGTTCGTCCCCAGGCTACAGATGGTTAACTGCATGTGACGCAGGGATGCCACAACCTGGACCTGAACAGCTCATGGCTTATTCTTGTGCTGCTGTTGGCTGGTGGTGGTGGTGGTGGTGGTGTGAAATGGGATGCGAAACTGTTAAAAAAAAAAGAATACTTTATAGCGTAAACACACCTCATCCCAGCGTTGTGGGCTCAAGAGACTGCGCCTGACGTGCTGAGAGGCACACACACACACACACACCCTTAAATGCTGTTCATTGTACAGAGGAAAGCTCTATAGCTTCCCCAGCCAAGCTGACCTCTAGAGGCTAGAGAGAAGGCTACTCAGTTCCTCTCAGAAAGCATTGTTCCGTCTGACTGAGTGCTCTGATTGTCTCAGCACTGTGCTTGAGTGGAGGGCAGCGTGGAATTAACTCCTCTGATTCATTCCTCTCCTGCCGTTTGACACCGTTTCAGCCAGTCAGCGTGTCGGTGGGACCGAGCCTCCCTCCCCCAAACACACTCTCTTGCTGTCGGGGAAAGCGCTGTATGGCAGCGGACCGCCGGGCGGTCTCTTGCACGCCGCCGTCGCTTGGAGGAGGGGGGCTTCCGCGCCGCCCTCCCTCTCTTCCCACAATGCACTGAGGGTCTCCGGAGGCTGGTAGCCCGGCTCGCTGGGGTCCAGGGGGTCTTTGGAGAGGAGGATGCTGATGGAGGGCACGGTGCGGTGCACGGTCATCTCCGACGAGCCGCCCTCGTGGCTCTCCCACACTTCCTTCACCCCCTTGTACCGCAGCTTGGTCAGCTGGTGCAGGCAGCCCACTTTGCGTTTCATGATCTCGGCGCAGGTGATGGTCTTGGTGACGGCGCGGCCCGACCCGGTGAAGACCACCTGCCGCAGTCCGCCGCTGGCGCCGTCGCCCGCCGCGCTCCCCTTACCGTCGCCTTTCTCCCCCTGCATGCGCGCCATGGCAAATCCCATCAGGTTGCGTATCTTGCTTCCCTCTTTCACTCGCATCTCCAGCACCCCGGAGGCCAAGCCGGGGAAAGGGCAGGGCGAGTCCTCCTCTGTCCGGCAGACCTTTTTGAATCCCCCTTGCCCTAGTTTTAGTGCAGGCGGAGGAGGAGGCGGTGGGAGAGGAGGAGGGGGAGGAGGTGGAGGAGGAAGAGGACTAGGCAGCTGGACGGGCGTCGCGAGGCTGGACACGACGGACATGTTGACCGCTGACGACGGCACCATGCTGCAGTAAGCCTGACCCTGGTAGGCAGGGCAGGTCGCCGAAGTTACTCCAATCTCTGTGTGCATCTGTCTGCTCAGCTCCAGCCCGGGGTAAGGCCCGACGATGGCCTCTCTGGCGGCCAGGTACGGGCCCTGGCCGCTGATCACTCCACACCCGGTGAACATGTCTGTTTTCTCCCTCAACGACCTCTTGCCCTGCTAACACGTCGGGTGTGCGCTCACACACTTCCCACATGGAAACCGCTCAGCATCATTTCAGTGCCGCTTCTCCCGAAACGCCACACCACCCTCTCTCCCCAGTCAACAGCTGTAAAGTTTCAAGACTTCACATAAGACATATTACCCGGCTCCCCGAGAGCACTATCAATAGCGTCTTTAATGCTGTCTCTCAGAAGGGGGCTGCAGAAATAAGATAAACGGCTGGCTGGTGAATTAAGAACAGTGGCGAGACCATTGAAGACGTTCTCGAATTTCACAACACAAAGGGCTATTTGGAATGTGTTCAGCAGACAGATGCGGGGGAGAAAAGAACAGAAAAAAAGCAGCCTGAATTATCCTCGTTCCTCCTATTGTCCTGAATTCATGCACTGCTTTTATCTTAATAGTTGTAAAACAACATAGAGCACCCCCCCCCAAAAAAAAATCTTCTTCAACCAAACTTTTAGAAAAGAGAAAGCTAAGTACCGTGTAAACAACACTCCACCTTATATGCTTGGCGTTCAAGTCCAGCGCGACTCATGTTGGCTGTTGGCCGGCGATCCGTTGACATCCTTGAACTCTCTCGCCTGACCTCGCAGGGCTGTTTCCAGGTGTGGAACTCGGATCTCAATGAGGGTCGTCCAGCTTTCTTTTTTTTTTTGGATGATGCCTTTCGCCTCGGCTCCTCTCTGGCCTTCCTGTTGTTGTTGGCGGGGGGGTTGGTTGGGGGGGTGGGCGCAGGAGCCGGCAGGGTGGGTGTTGCTGAGATTTGGACCCAGTGGCGGCAGCGGCGGTGGTAGCGGCGAGGAGGGGGCCAAGGTGGGGGTGGGTGGGGGGACGTTCCTCCCTGGAGCGCTCCTCAGTGTGGTCTCCAGTGATGCTGTTGGAATTGTGCTCTGTTCCCCCACAAAGAGACGTTAAGGGACAGGAGCTGCCTCGCAAATGCTCACAGGAGGAGTGTCTGTGTAGTTGAGGGGGAGCATGAGGGAAAGGGGAGACAGCCCTCTTAAAGGCGCAGTGTTTCTTTTCATCCCACAGACGCGTTGCACTCCCCGGCGCAGCTGAGAGATTGCCCTTCTGTTGGTGGGTGGGGAGGGGTGGGTAGAGAGAGTGGGAAAAGGCAGGCGCAACGTGTCCCTTTAAGAGCCCGAGCGCAGATCCCCGGCAACTTTGTCAATCTCTTTAGAGGACGTTCCAGTGCATGTGTTCAACGTACATGACTGATTAAACTTGAGTTCTGAAATAGAGACTCAGTCAACCTTTAAAAATGCATTTTCAGCTGTGAAACAATGAATTAAATTAGCTCCGTTATAATTGAAAACATCCTTCAAAGAGCCACTGAAAGTCAGCGCCATTAAATTGCACTGTACTTAGCCTTTATCCTATTAGATGTTTTTTTCTTCCCTTCCCTGACCATTTACAATTTACATAATGCCCTGCTAATAGCTTCATCGCCGAGGCAATCAAGTAGCACACGCGACAAAGAATGTCTGTCTCTCATGCTCCAGTTGTTATATTGTTACATGGGTCGGAGCCAACCTTGTCATCAAGGACACGGGGGAAGGGAGTGTGGACGCACAGAGCCGTGTCTTTTCCACGTTCCAACGTGCCATTGAAATGGCGCGGCTGTCTTCATTAGTTGTGTGCGGGGCGGTGGCGGTGGTGGGGGGGGGTTGGCGGGGTGGGGTGGGGGCGTCTACCGTGCAGGTGAGTGGATCTAGGTGCTGCTGACAGCCCGGTAATAAGCCTCATAATGGGCCTTCCATCACCAGACGAGGGCGCTGGCCCTCGCGTCGCGACGCCACGGCGACGCCCAGACAGCTGTGGCGGACGGGCGGCGCTCTCTCTCTCTCCCGCTCGGCCCCGGGTTTCCCGGGCCCCGACAGGTGGATTTGTTTTGGTGTGTGACTGACAGATGGGGGAATAGGTAAAGACAGCGCACTGGAGCTGAACCTATCCGAGGCCAGGAGACGAGGCAGACAACTCCCTAACTGCTGCGCATAGTGTGTGTGTGTGCTCTCCTCTGGCTGTGCTCCCCCTTGGAGCTCCGTCGCACGGAGTACAGAGTTTAAAAAAGAAAAAGGGGAAGAAAAAAAAAGCATAGGCATAGCCCCCGTTCTGAATGTGAAGCTAATTCACTGTGGCATGTGTATTATATTGGATCCCCATGGTAATCAAGGAAAAAATAAGGAAAGCTTGTTTTTTTTCTCCTCCCGCCCTGCTTCTTTTTCCACCCCCCCAGTCGTCACAGTCCAAACTCAGATGGAAAGTGCTTTTTATTATGCTAGCTAGCCTGGGGATCAATACCACTCGATTAGGAGTCTTTGGTTGTGGGTAAACGTGTCAATACTTATTGACACGCATCTTCACACCATGCCGTCTCTTGGTCACGCATTTATTTAATTTCTATGAGGGGCGAGGGGTAGAGGTATTTATCTCCACAAAACCATCCCGCTGTAGCTATACTACAGGAGACATAGCAACAAATGTCTGCTTTCCTTTGACACAGCACTTTTTCTTTTCGCTTTTTTTTTTTGCGAGAGAGCGCGAGATAGAGAGAGAGGGAGAGGGGAGGGGGGTGGGCTGTGTGTCTGGGGCCCTCACCGCCGAAGTGATCATTCTGTTGTTTGGGAGAAATTACCCTCATCAGTCATACGGAGATGCACAGCTGCCTAAGGGGGATCTGGTGATGTTACTGCATAATAAACTGTGTGTGTGTGTGTGTGTGTGTGTGTGTGTGTGTGTGTGTGTGTGTGTGTGTGTGTGTGTGTGTGTGTGTGTGTGTGTGTGTGTGTGTGTGTGTGTGTGTGCATCTGTGCGTGCGTGTGCGTGCGTACGGACAGGAGAGAGAGAGATAGAGGGCAAGGATAGAAATGAATCCGTTATAAATGCATAAGGCATAAAAAACAGAATGAAAAATGTGGCTTTAATCTCTGCTCTTTACATAATAATTTTGGAACATCATTTGTTTAACCTTAAAAAGCTGTCCTCTTTTTCCTGTGGGAGAGATTGAGCATAGCAGAACGGCCGTGCACAAGCTTGTTTTCAAACGTGCACGTTGCTTTCATCTCACATGCTGTTATTCACCATTTTCCTGTTTCATTGTTATTCCACTGCTATTATAATATATCATCACTGTTGGGCTAAAAACCTGTGTGTTCATAAATGCCTTTTTTTCATATTTTATCGTACAGCAACATTTGTAGGGCTAAAGTAGCAAAAAATGCCCACAATAGCGACAATATAAGGTTTAAAGCGGTTCAATATACAAATTTTATTTAATTAAAGGAGAATTCCACACCAAAAGTCTTTCTTAATTTTATTTGCAGTTGATTTATTTCCAAAAAAAAAGTGGTCCAGTTGTTGTTTTGTGAAAACAATCCTTAATGGATATTTCCCCTATCCCAAAATAAGCTTAGAATGGGGCTAATGGATGTTGCTCAAATTCACCTATATTTACAATACTCTTTTTTGCTATATATTGTGTCCACCATGTCAATAGTGTATTGACACTTTGGTTCAGCAGTGATTCAGTTGTCTGAAAAGGTGGGGACGCGGTGCACGTTTTCTTGGAGCGATGTTGAGCAACACCCATTAGCCCCATCATTCTAAGCTTCTTTTGGGGTATAGGGAAACAGCCAGAGCCAGAGTGTTTTCACAAAATAAGAACTGGACCACTTTTTTGAAAATAAATCACATAAAGTTTAGAAAGCCTTTTGGTGGGGAATTCTCCTTTGACAAGAGCTTTTGACAAAAACCTACATCGGATCCATATTGGAACCTAGGTTCAGCTATCCATGTCCATGTAAGAAAATAACAGTTTAGTTTACATGTAATATCCAGCACTGGGCCAGGTTTCCTCATGACTGCAACACAAACGCTGTTTGCATGTGTTTTTTTTGCTGTTTGTTTGTTTTTCTGCTTTCACTGCATGCACGTGGCTCTGCTAAGGCTGTATTGTATGTGTGCAATTGTGCATGTGTGACATTAAAACACCTTGAACGCTGACGAGACTCTACAGAAAGAAAGCCACTGGGGCTGTTCAGTACAGGTCTGCATGTTGACCTACTGTACAGGTATGGGATGGAGTAGTAGAATGGCCGCATTTACACACACACACACACACACACACACACACACACACACACACACACACACACACACACACACACACACACACACACACACACACACGCACGCACACACACACGCACACACACCTTTCTCGCTCCCTCACGCCCCCTCTCTACACACAGGGGGGGTCCCCACATGCTCCGCTACCACTTCCATACACAGTTGTACCCCTGGCTTGCTCTGACCGGGAGAGTGGACAGGGGCTGGACATTCGTACATTCAGCCCCAGTATACTCCAGTAATGCTTCAGTCTCTCCATCTCATCCTCTCACTTTTGTTTTTTTTTTGCATTCACTTCTGTGCCCACCCGCGTTTAACCACAGAGAGCCATTTATTCTGAAAGACCGTGACAAATTGTACTGAGTGTGCATCTCTCTCTCTCTCTCTCTCTCTCTCTCTCTCTCTCGTTCTGTCTCTGTGCCATGCACCTCTGATTGCTCAGCCGGTCGCTGTTATGAATTATAAGGCGCGCGGTCCCTTCCGTTTTTGTTTGTTGCAGCACAGCAGTCAGGGCTGTGAGAGTCGGGCTGTGAGAAAGAGCCGCTCGCAGGGCTGCACAGGGTCCCCGGCTGTGGCAGCCGGTCCAATGCCTTACGCTGAAAACCGTGAGAGTTTCACGGTCATCAACCAACGGTGGCCCGGAGGCTGTCATTTCGCTCCATGTGGAGCTGCAGCTCCAACCCCGCGGCTTGGCAGTTCTGCCCCACAAACTCCCAGACGGGCCCGGCGGGGGGAGGCAACAACACACGTGCAGGCGAGCCATATATATACATTACACAGTAAAAGTCCTCAGTGTTTTGTGTTACACTGAGAGGGGAAACCAAAAAAGGACCCACAAAAGGGTTCACTTGGTTGCATTGTTCACCCTCAGATTTACAGATGGAAAGATTAACGCTGAGGGTGTTAATGTGTTAACGCACACGCATGCATGCTCGAAGACACACACACACACACGCACGCACGCACGCACGCACACACACACACACACACACACACACACACACACACACACACACACACACACACACACACACAATGTAGACAAACACTGGCATGGACTTGTGCGCGCGTGTGCGCGGTTGTACACGCGCTCATAAATGTACATGCTCAGCATAAGGCAGGCCATTGGAGCAATTACAGAAACATGGCAGAACACGATGGAGCAGGCCCGAACATCGGAAGGGAAATAGACTGAGCAGAGAGGAGGAAAAAAAAGTGATGACGCTATTAATAATGTTGGAGACGCTCTGAGCGAAGTGGGGGGCTGCATGGGGTGGGTATGGGCAGGGGTGGGGGGGGTCAGATGACCCCCGTCTCTGATTTCCCTGTGACAGCACTTTGAGGGGCAAATGGTTTTGTTTGTATTAGATTTTTTTCTTTTTTGGTCCTGTGGGGGTGAGTGGCTGGGGAGGGTGTATGTGTGTGTGTGTGTGTGTGTGTGTGTGTGTGTGTGTGTGTGTGTGTGTGTGTGTGTGTGTGTGTGTGTGTGTGTGTGTGTGTGTGTGTGTGTGTGTGTGTGTGTGTGTGTGTGTGTGTGTGTGTGTGTGTGTGTGTGTGTGTGTGTGTTTGATGGGTGGACAGGGTGTGGGGTTAAACGGCTGTGTTTCTGTGTCAAAAAGCAACAATACACGGCTGTAATGACGCGATGTTTTGCTGTCACTCATGAGTCCATTATGTTTGCAAACGGCGGGTCAGTCTATAATTTGATGTCTCTGACTTGTTCCCTCGCTTTTCTTGTGCTCCCTCATTTTCCTCTTCTGTCCCCCCTCTCCTTTCTCCCCACCACCCCCTTTCTCTCTATCTCTCTCTCTCTCTCTCTCTCTCCTTTTTCTTTGAAAAGCTGCTCACACTCACCACCATCTCTTCCAGCCGCTGCTACGTTCGCCCTCGGCACTGCAATGCAGATGTGTCTCGCACAGTGGCAGGAAACTTTCAGTGGAGCGGACAGTCAAAGGAATAAGAACATGAGGGAGAAAGGAGAAGCAGGGGCATTAAAGAGAGAGCGGAAAAAAAGTACAAAAGACGATGGCAGCAGCAGAGTTTGGGGGACAGAAACGAACGTGCCGCCTGCGGTATAGAGAGCAAAAAAAAGACAAAAGTTCCCCCACGTGCATGCAAAAGCATCTGGTGGAAAAACAGACAACCCCCTGATTTATGAGCCATGTCAATGAATGTGATTGCTTCTACTTTGTGAAGCAAACAGGCCAAGGGGCTACAAAGAAGTTTTTTTTTGGCAGTGCACATACTGTACTCTTTTTCTTTCTTTCTTTTTTTTATTAAATATCACCTGAAAAGAAATGTCGAGATGACATTTTGAGATTGACATTTGAAAGGCCCTGGGAGGGAGTCGGCACAGTTGTTTGGCGCTCCGAGGTACATTTTTTGCACTCTGCGTGATTAACTGCAGTGTGCCTAACTTTAATTGGCAGCTTCAGCTGATAATAGCAGCTGCCTGCCGTGCCGCTGTTTTGTCCAGCCTCAGGCGAAAAGTTAATGGATTTTATTGGGGAGTTTTTGATCAATTAAATCAAGGGGAATTAATTGTCCATGTTGAGACAAATGGGTGAACAAAAGTACCAAACAAACAAATGGCTCAGAATAATTAATTCGCTAATACATAATTTAAATGTAAAAAGGTACCAAAATAAATCTAGATATTTTCTGCAGACAAACAATTTGATGGCCGGGGTTACCACAGCAACGGCAGTGTATTTCCGTCTGGGGAGCATCATCAATGGAGTGTTTTAGACAGAGCCACCGCTGTTGAGTAACATGCCATTTGGTTGCCGCTTTTATCCCAAAGTGCCTTATAGTAAGTACCACGAGGGCATACGGTCTTAAACATGGTGGACCCAGTGGGCAATAAAAGCCCCCTAATCACAGTTTAAGTGCCATTTTGTGCCAATACTCTCAGTCTTCATGTTGCTGGAATTACCCCACCACTGTATCTGTGGATTGATGCAGTACCGCTAAAAGGATGCTCTGCTTTCAAGACATACAGTACTGTCTGGAAGATTTAAAATGTCAGCCATCAAAAACTGCATTGAGTTAATGACATGTAGTCATGAGAGATACACCAGATATTGTATTGAATTCAAATAGACCACTCTAAAGCCGCTGGAAACCAAACCAAGAAATAAGGAGCTAAATTCCATATCAGTGTATAGATTTCACTTGCAATTTGACATTATACAAAAAAGAAAAACATTACACCCTGCTTTTTATAATATAACCAGTATTACAATGTAACCAGTAGAACAATCTACAATGGTTTCCCTAGCACTTAATCTCGCATGGATGTGAACATTTGACATTTAACTTGGAACTTTGAGGACACAACATAATTTAGTGTTCTGGAAGAATGACTGTGTGTCTGTGTGCACCCCCCCCCCCCCTTACCCCACCTCAAGAGTCTCCCCTCATAAACACCCCTCTTCTCAGGCAGGGTTTCCAGATGGCCATGCTGCTTCCTATCCCACAGTCCATGGCTCTAAACTTCCTAGCGAGAGCACATTCGCCCTGGGTCACTGCTCCCTTCGACACGCTAGAGCAGGAAAGGCACCAATCCTACAATCCACATGCCTCCTTGGAAGTGCCATTTTCTAAAATATCTGTTTTTTTTTTGTTTTTTGTTTGTTTGTTTTTTTCTTTTTTTCAATTTTTGTTCATTTCTTTCTTTGGGATCCACGTTTATATTGAGTGAGTGTACTGTATACTGCATATTCTGCCGGAGGCAGCTGTTGTGATAGACACACAGCGTTGGCTACAGTGACCTCTTTCACATACTTTGGCACTCCCCCGGCTACAAATAGAGACCCGGCGATGAGGTGTGGAAGAGATCCGCTCGTAGGTCCATACCCGAATTCGTCCTGTGCTTAATTGCACCGGCGAGCAATCACTCTCTGCCCCGCAAATCCGCTGCAAAGCTGCGGTTCACAATGGAGCCGTAATTGCAGGAGTTTAATTGCCTGCCAATGCTCTGCTCCCACTGCCTGCCTCACATTGAAGAGCCCAATAATTAGAAACAGGGAAAAAATTAGGTGGCAATTTTGTCTTGGCAATTATCATAATGCAAAAGAAGTGCCATTAGTATTGTTAGCCCCACAGCACATAATCTTTTGACACTGTCATTGGCCCTCTCTTCGCTGCTGGGTGCAAAAACTCTTGATTTCCCCCTGGCCCCTGATCTCCCTCAATCACTACTTTAGTCATCAGCTTTTGGTGGAAGTCAGCATGCTTGGAGTCAAACTAGCAGACTGAATACATCTCTGCTTAGGGTGCCGGGAGGATTAAGAGAAGCCACAGTATTAGCCGTGTTTCCTTTAAAGGTATATAAATTGGGTGTTAATCCTCTTTGGAGCCAAGCATGAAATTGCGTGTGATATAACGGTAATGTTATGCGATGGACCAATTTTGTAATACAGCAACATTCCATTTCATTGTTACTCTATTTCCATTGTTGCCTCATAAGTTAGGAACTTGTTTCCCCCGCAAGAGCATGTTTTCCGTAAGGATATGCAACCACATTTGACAAGCTCTAGTTTGAAGAGAAGAGGTAAAATTGGATGGTAAAAACTTCAGACTACATTACCTTTCAGCAACTAAAACATATAGAAGCAGCAAAATAGTTTTCCTTGCCTACTGGAACTCATTCTTGCAGCATCAACACAACAGTTTTCCTTGAACCCTCAGTTCATGGTTACTAACAAACTCACAGAATACTGTACTTGTGGGCACATTATCTTAACTGAGACCATAGTAGCCAAGATTAAATTATGGGAGAATTAGAATGACCCAATACCATAATGGTCATCAGTCTGTCATGCCTAATGACACATTCCATATATGAAAATACACCACACTGACCTCATGAAATACTGGTTAACCACACAGTACATTGAGAAGACTGGATCATCATCTAGATCTGTATATATGGAGCTGTTCTGACAATCCATATGTTGATATTTCCCCACCCTTCCTTCATGTTCAATATCTCCGTTTTGACTGATCCCTGTTCATTCAAACTCTCGATGGGCCTACCCCAAAGTCACACCCTGTACACTCAAGGCACGCTCCGTATATGGCCAGTACATGTTGATCAGTACATGTAGATCAGACAGACCCTCCATGCCAAAGCGCCAGCGTTCACTGTCTGCCCTTCTACCATGGACAATGGGTGTCTAATTTTGAGCTTGTTCTATTAAATTAGCATTTCCAAAACGATCTCGAACTTTGCACGAACTTTGCAAAGCTGTATATACCACGTTACTATAAATGCATGTGAGTTTTTTTGCTTTGCTAACATGAGCAGTTTAACAATGCCTACACAATCACCAACACAGTATCCAGGGGTAATAGATGCATGTAGGTGGTAGGAGGAAGCATGACTCAATGTCTTCATCACGAATGCTTACTTGTTCAAAGTGAGGATGTATAATTGCCCTGACATCCGCTGCAGTCGCCTTAATTCACTTAGAGATGTAAAAAATGCTAATCACTTAGATGTGGTAGCATAGGTTGTCCTAAGCCTGTGTTAACAGCTGCCCCTGTAACTCCTGATTTGTTTTGGCTTTTGTGCCTATACTGATAGTTACAATGAAAACGGACAGGAAGAGAGAAAGGGGAGAGAGAGAAAGTGTGACCACTAGGCCAGTGGGCGCCTCCACAGCAGCCATTTTGTCACAGTAGTTACCACACACGTGTTCACACACACACACACACACACACACACACACACACACACACACACACACACACACACACACACACACACACACACACACACACACACACACACACACACACACACACACACACACACACGCACACGACTAGCAAAGTACAATTCAGCACCTTGGACAGTGGCCTGACATGCAGCAGTAACATGTACTGCCTATTTCTGGTCACTAGAAAAATAGTGTGGTTTGGAGGGAATCGAGGGATTGATCCGAAAGGCAACTCTTCATAGTGAATGCGACCTACAGTGGCAATTATGAGGTGTATAGACAAATATACAGTAGGCCAAGTAGGGCAAGCTAAAATTGCTGATCCTTAATCTCACAATGGATCACATCACAACATGGTGACATTTTTCTAGATTGTTTGGTCTTGGATCCCCAAATCGGATCCATGAGATAGGGATGTTATGATTATATTAAATTTAAAACAAAATCACGACCAAGAGGTCGTCCTGGATCAGTATTGTATAAATAAGAATTTAATACAATACTGATCCAGGACGACCTCTTGGTCGTGATTTTGTTTTAAATCTAATCCTTGATCAGTATTGTATAAATTTAACAGGATCTGTCACTGAACTACAGAAAATGGGTTTTAAATGAGATCAAAAATGATTTAGTTTTGTGTGTGTGAAACCGACAGTTTCTTCATGTTCTCAGGGAGCCAGCAGCTCCACATGGTGGGTGAGACAGATGGCTACATGGCATGGTGCTATACCATGTTTTAATTAATCGACTGGAATGTCGTCCAATCTGTATAGCAGAGTATGTAATACATTATAACGTATGTGATTGGGGTGGTTGTATTTTGTCTTCCTGCTATTCTATTGAGACATTAAAGGACAAATATCATACTTTCCAAAAATGTTTTTAATACTTAATTTCAGATTGCATATGTCCTTCATGCTTATTTCTAGTGGTTTGAGCCTCCATCGCCACTGATATAACCAGTCCTTGTCATTTCTTTGTGGACTTTGAAAGCAGTTTAGCTGCAGTACCACAATGTCCTGAGGTGGTGGGGGCGCTGCTCGGCACATTAGTTGATATAGATATAGTTGAGTCATTACAATACTGATGCTTGATAAACAATGGTGGACATTGCAGACAAAGTGTAAAAGCAAATTTTGGAACTGAAGACTGAAGAAGAGGAGGAATTATACAAAGCAGGATGCATTGATGACATCATTATGAGGCCAAAGCTGTTGCTGAGAGCAATTTGCATTAAAGCTCATGTACAGTATGATAGACTGGTTGTTCAACCTTGATTATTTGTGTGGATAGAAAACACACTAGTATAGAGGGGCAGGTAACGCATGCACCATGTGCTGGATAATAACTGTTTCACCAATCTGAGTTGTCGCTCATTTTACAGGTAGTATGGTGAAAATAACCTAATCTAATGTCTGAATATTTTGAAGCTGGTTAAGTCTGTCTGTGAGGTCTGTGGAAAAAAATACCAATTAAAAATATTAACAAAGGATCACAACTGAATAGCATTATGTGAACACAGGTTCTTTTTATTTACATTTCTTTAAAGAAGTATGCTTTGGTTTCCACTACCAGTTATTGCAACAATATAAATGATTCCTAAAGTGTTGGGAAAGAACACATTCAGTAATGATGTGTGCATCATGAACGCTGAGGGCTTTTAAATTGAAACGTGAAACGGAACACACAGCACCTAGATGTGAAACACAACGCGGTCATGAAGGACTTCCCTCTTCTAAGCTCTCCACCGTGTCTCACTCAGAGTCTTTTATGAGACGATTTAGCGGCAGTGTATTATCTCCGTGTGCCAAACAAGAGGTGCTAATACGTGCCTGAGTAATTGAAGGGAAAATGACTTTGGGATTCGGGAAGTCCTTCACCATTAAGGTTGAACAACTCTCAGCGGCTCTTGAGCAATCAAGCAGTGGGATTTACAAAAAAGATTTTAATTTGGATGCATTATCCAAGCCCCTCGCAGACTGAAAGGCCTGGCAAATGCCTAGACAAAAGATATGCACTGATAAGTTTGAAGGTCAACAAGCTGCTATGGTGGAGATATCCCCCGCTTGGTCCGCAGTACTAAAACACAAAACACACACACACACATGCACGTTGCGCGTGCACACAGCCGCGCGCACATGCGCAAGCACAAGGAGACACATGCACGCGCACAGGCAACACATCGCAGCATTGAAACACATACAGCCTTGAAACACACAGACACGGACAGACCAATAAATGCACACACATCGGCTCACCAGGCACATGTACACAAATACACACACACACACACACACACACACACACACACACACACACACACACACACACACACACACACACACACACACACACACACACACACACACACACACACACACACACACTCACAGTCACGCACACACAAACAAACACATAAACGCCAATGACAGAGCGGTGATAAAGAGACAGGGAGCGAAGGAGAGATCAACGACACCACCTAACAGCCAACTCCATGCACAATTAGCTTTCTTAAGCCCTCATCAAACTTGGGATGGGTTTAATGCTTTTGTTTTGTCACAGCACACATGTAGTGCTGTTTACCTTTTCCTCCTGCATGTGCCACAAAGAGGAACAGCAGTATGTCGGGTGGAAATCTCATGTGTTAAACGGTTACTTTTAAAATTCAGGTAAAAAATTTGCAGATCTATAAGTAATGTGCTACAGTTAATATTGATCTTTGAGGTGAGCCATTTTTTGCTAGTTTTGTATGACACTATAGTATAACTGTAGTACATAGTG